>PVHT020001751.1:18506608-18550636 GCA_004024745.2 Catagonus wagneri
TGGATTTAATTCTGGGCTTTCTCTCCTGTTCCACTGATCTATATTTCTGTCTTTGTGCCAGTACCATATGGTTTTGATGACTGTAGCTTTGTAGTAGAGTCTGAAGTCAGGGAGCCTGATTCCTCCAGCCCCATTTTTCTTTTTCAGGATGTCTTTTGCTATTCTGGGTTTTTTGTGTTTCCAGACAAACTTTAAACTATTTTGTTCTAGTTCTTGAAAAATGGAGCATACTGGAAGTTCTAAAGAGAAATTACATCTGGGCAGAAGGGAAACCATGTCCACCTAGACTTGGGGGTGTTTCTTTACACACATTGAACGTAAAACTTTGCTCATCCCAAGAATAAGACCAGCAGCTTACTTCTGTTTCTCATGCCCACTTAAAACTTAGGGAAAGTGACTCATTGGATTATGGATCATAGCATCTTTGCGTGGGACCCTTCTCATCCTGACCTGCCCTGGGGTAGCAAGTCCCACTCTCACCTAGGCTGCTATATGTCCTATATACCTCCTTCTCAGTGTCCCCTTCCTCTTTCCTAGGGGACACCTTCACAACACGGTTCCCAAAGAATTGATCCAGAGCACCCCCTTCCCCCAAGAACATGATCTAATCCAGATAGCCAGAATATTCCATTCCCACTGCCAAGTGATTGGTTCAGATATGGACATGGGACCCAACCAGACTAACTGGTCTCCTCTGAGACTCTTCTGTTACCAGTGAAGAGCCTATGGTCCCTCCATGTTACGTTGGAAGAGTAGAAGTTCAGGCTTCCATTCATTCACCATCTTGCTTGACACAAAGAGCTGAAAGAGAGAGTGAGGCACTCTGACAATATCATTGTGACCTAGACCCCTCACACTTGAGGCCAGCCACATAGCTGACCTTTTCAGTTCAGGGTGCCAACAAGTGCCTTCTCTCCCTAAACTAATATGAGTTGGGTTTCTTTCACTAGAAACCACATATTCTGAATAATGCATTAAGGCAGTTGTCTTGATTACTTACTTTGATTACATGAACCCTATCACTAAAAAATTACACTTACTTTCAAAATACACATGCATGTGTATATTACCTACTTGAATTGCTGAACTTACTATGTAATTCAAAAATAAACAAAAGCACATTTTAAAAAGATGATTATAAGTTTAATATAAAGGTTTTAATGTTTTCTTTCCGAACCTCTTTGAATTATCTTGCAAAGCCCTAAATGGTCACATCCCAATTTAGAGACCACTATGTGAATGGATTTCAGCGGGCAAGAGAGGAGGCTGGGCAGTACTAAGAAGAAAATCAGAAAATGCATCAGTTTCTATTGGTGGTGCAATCTAGGGTGACTTTGCAGGTAGGGGATGGAGATCATTGATAGAGATGAAGGACACTGGACTTCAGGAGACTGGGGGAATTTACAGGACAGAATGACAAGTAGCTCAATAATGTCTCTACTTTTAAACACCATCACTAAAGCCCTCTGCATGCTCCCCATGGATTTAGTAATGTTCTCACAAACTTAACTTTGACTGCCATGACATTGTATCATAGGTAAGAGATAACCCATCTCTCTCTTTGACTTAGCTGTGAGCATTTCAACCACATTTCACTCAGCTCTGCATCCCTAATGCTTACTTAACATAGGACTTGGAAACTTCTGAGATGAACAAATGCATGTATTTCCCCATATTGGAACCAGGAAAAAAAGTCACTTTGAGGCTCTAGCTTAGCAAGAGATGAGACAGGTAAGAAAGAAATTCAATGTGTCATTTCTCTGCTGAGAGAATTTCATGTTAAGCTTTGTATAAGTCACTTTGAACTTGTGCATGGTAAGACCTGTAGCCTGTGTCTACTGCTTTAAGAGGAAAGAAAAGCACTTCTGAGGCTTTCCCAATGACTCATTAAAATAGAATAATAGCAAGCATTGATTTATGTGACAGGTTCTTTATATGCATCAACTCAAAAATAAGTACTATAATCCCTAATTTACACAAGTGAAAACTGAGTCCTACAGAGGTCAAATAACTTGCCTGAGTTCAGAGTCAGGATTCAAACATCATCGTGACTTCAAAGCTATGTTATATCAGAGCTTTTATTTTCGTAAGCAGTGCACTCTCCTGTTCGATTCAATCCCTCCCAACCAGGATCCAGGTCTAATCCCTGGATCATACTGACTGCAGCTACATTTAACCCCTTCGCTGACACCCTGTCTTTCTGAGCCTCTCAGCTGGTTAGCACAGCACCCTTGTGTGGTGCTACCCTACATGGAATCCTGATTGTGGCAACTCAACTCTCTGCTGACCCCACCTAGCACCCAGAAGTGCAGACCCCTGTTTAATTCATTTCCTGCCTGCACAGTCCAATCACCATGCATAAAACTAAATTTTCTAGAAGCCACATTAACAAAGTAAAAAGTATACATTTTAAAAATTTTAAAAAAGGTAAAATTAATTGTAGTGATATTTTATTTAAACCAATGTATACAAAATATTATCATTGCAATACCAAAAATGTGTTAATGAGATTATACCTTCTGTTTTTATCAAACTCTGGTACATACTTTACACTGAGAGTACATCCTAAATTGCACTAGCCGCATTTCAAATGCTCAGTAACCACATGAGGCTAGTGGCTGTTGTATTCTACATCTTAGGCTTAGACATTAAACCCACTCTTCCTGTCTCATTAAATTATTAAAATAGTTCCCAGTTGGAGAGAAAATGGCACTACCAAGTATTAATGCCTAGTTAATGGGTTCTACCAAATCTAAATGAATTATAATAGAGATACATCTCTTGAGAGTCAATTTGATACTGTGGGGAGAGCACAGGCTTTATAGTCAGACATTCTCAAATTAAAATCTCAGCAAAACAGTCGAAAAACTTATCTTGCTGTTTGTTTGCAATAGTAAAAAATTAAATATTTGTTTGAATTTCCCTCACTAGGGTAATGGGGTAAAAATTATGGTATACTCCTGTGATGGAATATTACATATCAGTTAAATGAATAAATTAGATCTAGATCTAGATATGTGTACAACACAGATACAATTTTAAAAAGTATAATGAAAAATATTTTTAAATACTATAAATATCGTTTGTGGATATACACTAATGATGTACAATTATAAAGATATACCTGGAAAAATATCCACTTTGAAACAGTGGTTTTCTGGGGATGGAATGATATAAATAGGGTGACAGTGTGCAAAGCGAGACTTCAACGGTATTTGCAATGATTTATTGAGGAAGAGGGGGAAATTTTTAAGATGAAAACTTAGTTAAAAAATGACTACAGTTCAGGATGTCCCTTGCCTGAAGAACACTTTGTTCTGCCTCTTCGCAGTTTCGAGCAAATAAAGCCAGCAAGTGTATTTCTTAATCTAGAGAGTTTCTAGACAAGCTTCAATCTAAAATTCATTTTCAAGGTAGCCCATTTCCCCACAAGGCAAACTCATACTTCAACTACACTGACTCAGAGAAGCACAGAGGGACAGCTCTAAACATTGAACTTTACCATCTAGACAAGTCTGGAAAGAAATGCCTTTCCGAACAACCTATGGCTTAAGTTAATAGAGCATGATGAGACATGCCTCCATGGTTTGCTCAGTCTGTAGGATTCCTCCTTAAGAGCTGTATACAGCAGAAGAAAATTCAAAGTAATTAATGCAAAGTTAATTATCATGTAGGCATTGGGAATTTAAAGTAGTGCTTATAGAGGATTTACTGCTGGACATATTTTTTATCAGCATCTCCTGACCCATCCGTGCTTCTGCAATAAGGTTTCTAATGCTAAAATCCTATGTCTGCTTCCATTTGCTCTACTATAATTATGCAAAACTGCATGTTTTGTTCTGCTTGATCCCAGTTCAATTTAAACACTGATTAAATAGGAAATAAATTAATGTGGTACAAGCGTGGATGGAATCATCGTAAAATGGCACTTGCCCATGGAAACAAACCACCACTAATGAGATAATTGGACTCTCTGTTTGGGGGGAAACATATGATGTGATTGAATGGCGTGCACACACATCCACGAACCCCCGTAAATGGGTACGTTAAAGGATGGCGGCACATAATTTGAAAACGCTCCTCCTGCACAGGATTTTCAGGCTCTAGTTAGAGAAATAAAGAGTCCAGGAGTTCCTGGTGGCTCAGCAGGTTAAGCAGCCGGCATTGTCACTGCCGGGGCTCAGGTCACTGCAATAGTGTGTGAGTACAGTCCCTGGCGGGGGAACGTCCACGTGCCATGGGCGTGGCCAAAAAAAATGAGTTCAGTAAAAGAGGAAGCAGTATCTGCCTTGCCCACTTGACAGTATTTGTCCTCCCAAGGTAATGTGACTTTTAGTCAAAGAATGGAGACAATTATCTGAATAAAACATGCACGTTTAAAGTAATAAAAATCCCAGGCGGTCACCTGAGAAAGTTGGTGCACAGACTGCAATAGACTTTCCCAAAGCAGCGTAATGCCACTGGCCCTGGGTTCCCTGCAAACAAAATGGGAGGGGGCGCTCATTAAAAGTATTTTATGTCTAATCTTTTTAACTACTATGGGCATAAAAAAAAAGTAGCTACAAAATTTCAATCAAAAGGAACAATTAACTACACCCTAGGTTTTCTAGAGATGAACTTGGAGTGGACTTGGCTAGAGTAAAGTTCTCAATGGTTGAAGCATTCACTGTGTACTTTTGTCTTTCTGAGACATGTAGTGAGGAATGAAACAGTCCTCTGACTTCTTTAGAATAGAACCCATGGTGTCTATGAACATGCTGTTCAAAGCATGAAACAGATGACTTTCCTGGATGGATATTGCCCATTACTAAGCAGGCAAGTCCATCAACCCATGTCATAGGAGTAAACTAGATCCATCCGAATAATGGAGGCATCACCGAATAATAGAGGCAATCAGATGTGCGTGGGCTAGGAGAGCAGTAGGAAAGGAGAAATGCTTCAAGACTTTTTTAAGACAAAACATGCCCAGGCTGAGATAATGAGTCCAAAACTTAGCAGCACATTTTAATATTTCCTTTTTGTTTCTAATAACAAAGTCAATATCTCCTTGCTTTAAAAGAATTCCAAATAAACACAAAAATAACATTTTAAAAAAAAGCCCATGACCCTATTGATCCAACTTATGTGTGCTTTAAATACCATATGTAATTTTTTTTAATTTTATTTTTTGGTTTGTCAACTTCACTACTGACTTCTTGGACCAAATAATTCTTTGTGGTGGGGAACTATCCTGAGCATTGTAGGGTATTTGGCAGGATCCCTGACCTCTATTCAGTAGAGGTACCACCTCAGTGTAGCAGCCAAAAATTTCTCCAAATATTGACAAATGTCCCCTGAAAGGCTAAACAGCATTCAGCTGAGAATCAATGTTCAGGTGGAGAGTCAGAACATACAATTTCAAAACCCCCAATTTTTTTATGAATGTACAGTTGATTTACAATCTTATATTGGTTTCAGGAGTAAAACATGGTGATTCAATATTTTTATAGATTATACTCTGTTTAAGGTTATTGTAAAATAATGGCTATATTTCCCTTTGCTCTATAATATATCTTTGTTGCTTATTTATTTTGTACATAGTAGATCGCATTTCTTAAACGCTTACCCCTGTCTTATACCGCCTCCTTTCCCTCTCCTCACTGATAACCACTGGTGTATTCTTAATATTTGTGAGTCTATTTGTGAAAACCCCGACTTTCTCTTAACAATATAAGCATCTTACTGAGTCATTAGAAATGTTTCTGCAGCATCTTTTTTAATGATTTCAGAATAGTCTACTACATGATGCACTATAATTTATTAACCATTTCTTAATTTATTCAAGCAGTCCTTGTTTTTAATGTTGTGCTGAAATATGAAGATCTTTCTACATGCTAATCTGGTACAAAATTATTTCTTAGACTGTATTTCCTAAGAGTTCTGGGTCAAGGTGAGGTTTTTGCTTTGTTTTTTAATACCCTCTTATTTTCATGCATGGCCAAAAAAAATTAGTTTTTTTCCTAGCATTATTTTCATGCATGTTTGAGATTGGCATCAGCCTTTACCTGGGACATTCTCTCCCACATTACTCCATGAATTCAGGGATTTATTTTCTTTCTTTCTTTCCTTTTTTTTTGGTCATTTTAAGGCCGCACATGGAGGTTCCCAGGCTAGAGGTCTAATTGGAGCTGTAGCTGCCAGCCTACACCACAGCCTCAGCAGCACCAGATCCCAGCCACGTCTACAACCTACACCCCAGCTCACGGCAGTGCCAGATCCTTAACCCACTGAGCGAGGCTAGGGATGGAACCCGCAACCTCATGGTTCCTAGTCAAATTCATTTCCACTGCACCACAGCGGGAACTCCAGGGATTTATTTTCCTATTTTCATTTTATTGGAATATAGTTGACTTACAGTGTTGTATTCCTTTCAGGTTACAGCAAAGTGAATCATATATACATATACATGCATACATACATACATACATACATGCATCCTTTCTTCCCTTATAGGTTATTACAGAATATGGAGTAGATTTCCCTGTGCTATACAGTAGGTCCTTGTCTGCAGATTTTCTAGAGCAGTGCCTGGCACATAGGATTAACTCAGTATCCATTGAATAGATGAATGGATAAGTGAAGAATAGCAATTAAAATTTCAAATTTCCAAACATTCCAAAAATAAGTTTGAATAGATCATTAGCGTTAACATGCTGTACCTATTTATATTTAATTAGTGGACCTCAAACACCAAAGTGATGAGGAAAATACAAATTGGATTATAATAAGGGTATGAAGAACTGCTTTAAGTAATAGTCTATCATTTTGCTCTGTCTGACAGATTGTACAATACATATAAAACAAAATACCCAACTTGTTCGTACAAGTTCACCTTCTTAACCGCTCTTTAAAGGTAGGTAGGTTTTCTTTTCTTTTTTTTTTCCATAAGCAACACCATGAAAGGAGTACGAGTGGAAGGTAAAGAATATGGTGAGGGCCTCCTTTAGGATTTAAGGCGTCCTAGCCGGGCCACTCATAATTGTGAGAATTAAGATAAAATATGTCGATCCTAGCAAATGGACCATGCCATCCTCACTGCTTAATTCCAAGGTCACATTGGTCCAGACAGAATATTAACCAAACTCCAGTAAAAAACTGAAATGATTGTCTTAGTGCCCCAATTTGTTTTAAAACTCAAAAAATAACTAATTACAGTGGAATCATGAGGTACTTGGACACAATGTTACTGCTGATGAAGTTGTAAGAATGTCATGCTAAAAATGTTTCGGTTATTTTGGAAAACCACTTGATAACACAAAGAAGCAAGAATGCTTGGCAAAATTCCTCTTGAAAAGGCACTGTCTGAAAACAATTTTGTATTAATTTCCTAAACTAAGAAATTCTAGATGTTCGGAGTTCCCGTCATGGCTCAGCAGTAAGGAACCCAACTAGTATCCATGAGGATGCAGGTTCTATCCTGGCCTCGCTCAGTGGGTTAAGGATCCAGTGTTGCCATGAGCTCTGGTGTTAAGTTGCAGAAGCAGCTCAAATCCTGTGTTGCTGTGGCTGTGGCGTAGGCCGGCAGCTACAGCTCCAACTGGACCCCTAGCCTGGGAACTTCCATATGCTATAGGTGCAGCCCTAAAAAGACAAAAAACAAAAAAAAGGGGGTAGATATTACAGATGTTAGCCCTCAACCTTGAGAACAATCAGAATCACCTGGTAGCATTTTTCAGCTTTCTTTAGCTAAAACTGACAAAACTGTCAGATAATTTAAAGTGTGCAACGTGATGATTTAATATATGTAAACATATGTTCTGAAGGGATTCCCTATCAAGTTGACCAACACATCCATCGCCTCACATATTTAACTTGTGTGTGCGTGGGAGACACAAGTTTTACTCTTAACAAAATTTCAATTATACAATACTATCAATTATAGTCGCCATGTTTTATGTTCGATCCTCTTAAGTTTGTCCACTTCTACCAGCCTCTCCCTATTTCCTCCCTCCCCCTTTCCCCAGCAGTCACTTTCATGCTGTGTCTATGAGCCTCACCTCCTTTTTTAATTCCACGTATAAGCAATATCATGCAGTATTTGTCTATTTGGCTGATTTCATTTAGCAATGTGCAAGGTCCATGTACATTGTCACAAAAGCAAAGAGTTCCTTCTTTTTATGGCTGAATAACTTTCCTCTGTGTATTCACATTTTATTCACACGTTTATGGCCAACAGACACTTAAACTGCTTCCACACCTTGGCTGTCATAAATAATTCACAGTGAGCATGGGAGTACAGGTCCTTCTTTGCCATTCCCTCTAAGTATGCTTACTCTTGTCAGCAACAGGACACTACTCTTGTCTAGTAGAGAACAGCACCATTGCAAGAGGGGCTGGCGCAGGCAGCTGGTTTGGGCTGGGCGGGGGTATGCCGGAGCAGTCTTCACAAGCCTACCAGAGCCCCACGCAGTTTTCAGTCAATCTGGTTCCTTCATGCATGACCAGGAAGAGGCAAATCGGTGGTCTTCAAGATCAGAGCCTCAGTTTCTTATAGCCCTCCAGCCAGCTAATTCTTATACTCCCGTGCTGAAGTGCCTAACATGTGGCTCAGACACCTGACTTCACAGGGAGAATCCCTGAGCCTGTGATAAATTCCTACTCCTCTTTGTCCCTCACTAGGGATGTAGGTCCCACCTAGGTTATTTCTTCCCTCCTTACCGTAGTTCATGTGGATCTTTCTTTACAATCTCGCTTATAGAACTGTTCTGCTAGCCCCCAGGTCAGATTCAGTGAGAGTTGCTCTATATACAGTTGTAGTTTTGAGGTGTTTGTGAGGGAAAGTGAGCCCAGCATTCTCCTACTCCACCATCCTGGTCTCGCCTATCTCTTGTCTTTTTGACAGTAGACAATTTAACAGGTGTGAAGTGATATCTCATTGTGGTTTTGATTTTCATTTCTAGGATAAGTAGTAATATTGAGCAACACTTTTTTTTTTTTTTTTTTGCTTTTTGCTTTTTTAGGGCTGCACCCACAGCATATGGAAGTTAACAGGCTAGAGGTAGAATCAGAGCTTCAACTTTGGCCTACACCACAGCCTCACCAATGCAGGATCCAAGCCGCATCTGTGACCTACACCACAGCTCACAGCATCACCAGACCCTTAACACACTGAGTGAGGCCGGGTGTAGAACCCACATCCTCATGGATACTAGTCAGATAAAATTTGTGGTTCCATACAAATTTTAGGATTGTTTGTTTGCCCTGTGAACAAAGGCCATTGTAATTTTTATAGAGATTGCATTGAATTTGTAGATTACTTTGAGTTGTATGGACATTTTAACAACATTAATTCTTCCATGACCATGAAATAGCTTTCCATATATTTCCATTTATCTTCCAGTTTATTTCATCTCTGTCTTAGATTTCAGTGTGCAAGTCTTCCACCACCTTGGTTAAATTTATTTTTAGGTACTTTAGATGGGATTGTTTTCTTAATTTCTCTTATAGTTCATCGTCAATGTATAAAAATGCAGCTAATATTTGCGTTTGATTTTTGTTTCCCACAAATTTACTGAATTAATGCATTAATTCTAACCATTTCTGATAGTGTCTTTAGGGTGTTCTATATGTAATATGTCATCTGCAAAAGACCGTTTTACTTCTTCCTTTCCAGTATGGACTCTTCTACTTCTTTTCCTTGCCTAGTTGCTCTGGCTAATATTTGCAGAAATATGTTGAATAAATGTGGTAATAGTGAACATCCTTGTCTTGTCCCTGATGTTAAAGAGAAATATCTCAGCTTTTCACCTTTAAGTATGATGTTAACTGTGAGCTTGTCATATGGGGCTTTTAACATGTCCTCTATAGTTACTTTCTTGCGAGTCTTTTAACCGTAATTTGATGTGGAATTCCATTAAAGGTGTTTTCTGCATCTATTGACTTGATCATATGATTTTATTCTCATTTTTTGCCTGTGCCCACAGCATATGGAAGTTTCTGGGCCAGGGATTGAGCCCAAATCACAGCAGTGACAATGCTGGATCCTTAACCCACTAGGCCACCAGTTAACTCCTTATTCTTCATTTTGTTAAAGTGGTATAACGTTGATTGATTTGCAGGTGTTGAACCCATCCTCGCATCCGTCAAATAAATCCCACTTGATCATGATCTCTTTTTCTTTTAACCTACTGTTGAATTGATTGGCTAATATTTTATTTAAAATGTTTTCATCTATGTTAACCAGGGATATTGACTTGTAATTTTTTCATTTCATGTGATGTCTGGTTTTGATATCCTAGTAATGATGGCCTTGTAAAATAAGTTTGGAAGTGTTCTCTCCTACTTTTTGGAAGAGTTTGAGAAGTATTGGTATTAATTCTTCTTGGAATGTTTGGTAGAATTTGCCAGTGAAGGTATATAATAGTAAACTTTTCTTTGTAAGTTTTTGATTGCTGACTTAGTCTTCTTACTAGTAATTGATCTATTCGAATTTTCTATTCATGATTCAGTCTTTGTCCGTTATATGTGTCTAGGAAATTATCCATGGCTTCGACGACATTCAATTTGTTACAGATAATTGTTCACAACAGTATTTTTTTATTTTTCTGTGTTTGTTGTAGTTGTCTCATCTTTCACTTAGAATTTTAAATACCATATTTTCTTGGTCACTCTAGTTAAAGATTTGTCTTTTTTGTTTATCTTCTTTATAAACAAGCTCTTAGTTTCATTGATGTTTTCTATTGTCTTTTTAGTTTCTAATTCATTTATTTCCACTCTGATTTTTGTTATTTCCTTCTAACCTTTGCCTAAATTGATCCTTTTCCTAGTTCCTTTACCTTTAAGATTAGATTCTTTGAGATACTCACTTTTCTTAATGTAGGCATTTATCACTATAATCATCCTCAGTATTCATGGAGGATTGGTTCCAAGACTGCTGTGGATACCAAAATCAACAGATGCCCAAGTCCCATGGTTAGCCTTTTCTGTCTGCAGATTATGCATCCATGAATTCAACCAGCAGTGGGTTTAAACATAGTATGCAATCCACAGTTGGTTGAGTCTGTGTGATGTGGACCACACAGATAAAAGGAGCAAACTTTTTTGGGGAAAAAAAATCCAGGTAATTAAGTGGACCCAACATTTCAAACCTGAGTTGTTCAAGGGCACACTATAAGTTTCCCTCTTTGAACTACTTTTGATGCATCTCATAAATTTTGGTATGTGTTTCCATTTTCTTATTTCTCTTTTGATTTCTTGAGTCACACGTTGTTCTGGAGCATGTTGTTTAATCTCTTGGCTTGCAATTTTTTCTCCAGTTCTCTTCGTGAAATTGATTCCTAATTTCATGCCATTGTGGATGGAAAGGGAGCTCGATATGATTTCAATCTTCTTAAATTTATTAAGGCTTGCTTTGTGGGTTAATATAATCTATCCCAAAGAATATTTTGTGTGCACTTAAAAAGAATGTATATTCAGGAGTTCCCGTCATAGCTCAGTGGTTAACGAATCCGACTAGGAACCATGAGGTTGCGAGTTCGACCCCTGGACTTGCTCAGTGGGTTAAGGATCCGGTGTTGCCGTGAGTTGTGGTGTAGGCTGCAGATGCGGCTCCGATCTTGCGTTGCTGTGGCTGTGGTGAAGGCCAGCAGCTACAGCTCCTGTTAGACCCCTAGCCTGGGAACCTCCATATGCCATGGGTGCAGCCCTGGATAAGCCAAAAAGACAAAAAAAAAGAAAAAGAAAAAAGAAAAGAATGTATATTCTGCTAATACTTGATGGAATGCTCTATAATGTCTATTAGATATATCTGACCAATGTGTGGTTTATACTCCAATGTTTTTATATTTTTTCTGTCTGGATGATGTATGCTTTGATAAAAGTGGGATATTGAACTCCCCTATTATTGTTATATTGATGGTCTATTTCTCCCTTCATGTATGTTAATCCTGGCTTTATATATTTAGGTGCTCCTAATGTTAGCTGCATAAATATTTACTAATACTAAATTCACTGAAGAATTGAACTCTTTGTCACTACATGATGACCTTCTTTGTTTCCTGTTAGTCTTTGACTTTCTGTTTTGTCTGACAGAAATTTAGCTACCTTGCTTTCTTGTGGTTTAGATTGGTATGAAATATAATTTTCCTATCCTTTCACTTTCTATGTGTATCCTTAAAGTTGAAGTGAGGTGGCTTTTTTTTTTTTTTTTTTTTTTTTTTTTTTTTTTTTTTTTTTTTTTTTTTTTTTTTTTTTTTTTTTTTTTTTTTTTTTTTTTTTTTTTTTTTTTTTTTTTTTTTTTTTTTTTTTTTTCCTGTCTTGTTAGAGCCCCAACCACAGCATATGGAGGTTCCCAGGCTAGGGGTCAAATCAGAGTTGAAGCCGCTGGCCTACACCACTGGCGCAGCAACACCAGATCCAAGCCACATCTGTGACCTACACCACAGCTCATGGCAATGCCGGATCGTTAACCCCCTGAGCAAAGCCAGGGATGGAACCTGCGACTTTATGGATACTAGTCAGATTCATTTCCGCTGAGCCACAGTGGGAACTCCCTGAAGTGAGTGTTTTGTAGACAGCATATAGATGAGTCTTGGAGTTCCCGTCGTGGCGCAGTAGTTAACAAATCTGACTAGGAACCATGAGGTTGCAGTTTCGATCCCTGGCCTTGCTCAGCGGGTTAACAATCCGGCGTTGCCTTGAGCTGTGGTGTAGGTCGCAGACGCAGCTTGGATCTGGCATGGCTGTGGTGTAGGCTGGCAGCTGTAGCTCCGATTTGACCCCTAGCCTGGGAAACTCCATATGCCACAGGTGCAGCCCCAAAAAGCAAAAATAAATAAATAAAAATAAAAATAGATGAGTCTTTTTAGTCCATTCAGCCACTTTGTCTTTTGATTTGAGAATTTAGCCTATCTACATGTAATAACTGATAGAACTCGACTGGATATTACTATTTTGTTGTTTTCTGGTTGTTTTGTAACTGCTTATCTTTTGGTCTTCTCTTGATTTCTTCCTGTAAGATTTAATTATTTTTTGTAGTGGTATTCTTAAAGTCCTGTCTTTTGTGTATCTTCTATAGGTTTTTGCTTTGTGGTTACCATGATGCTTACATAAAATATAAATCTACTTTAAGCTGATGACAACATAACTTTAAAGCTCTACATTTTACACTCCCCATTCACATTTTTTGTCATAATTTGTCTTTTTATATTGTGTGACTATTAACAAGTTATTGCTGTTATTATTTATACTTTTGTCTTTTAACCATTATAAAATTATAAGTGATCTACCCATCAACATTACAATTTTACAACATTCTGAAAGTAACTGTATATTTACTTTTACCAGTGATTTGTAATGCTCTCTTACGTTTTCACGTTACTAATTACGATCATTTAATTCTAGCTTGAAGAACTCTTCAATATGTCTTATAATAGTGATAAATTCCTTTAGTGTTTGTCTGGAAAACTCTCTCTCTCTCCAATTCTGAAAGAGATCTTTGCCAGAGAGAATATTCTTAGTTGGATATTTGTTTTTTTGTTTTGCTTTTTTTCCTTTCTGCCACTTTGAAAATATTCTGTCACTCCCTTCTGGTCAGCAAAGCCTCTGAAAAATCTGCTGATGGCCTTAAGAGGGTACATATACAACTTGTAATATGTTACAAGTTGCTTTTCTCTTACTTTTTTAAAATTCTCTCCTTTTGGCTATTTAATTATTATGTGTCTTGGATTGGTCTCTATTAATCCTCTTTATTTGGAACACTCTGTCATTCATGAATTTATAAGTCTGTTCTTTTCCCCAGGTTAAGGAAGTTATTAGCCAATATTTTAAATAAGCTTTGTGCTCCCCCCTTCTCCTTCTAGGATGATTTTAATGCATATATTTGGCCTCTGATGGTATTCCATAAGTCCCTGAAGATATCTTCATTTTATTCATTCTTACTAGTTTTTGCTTCTCTGGATGAATTCCATTGCCCTGTCTTTAGATTTGCTTATCCCTTCTTCTGCTTGCTCTAACCTGCTCTTGAATCCCTCCATTGAATGCTTTAGTTCAATTATCATTTTTCAGCTCTACGATTTGTTTGATGCTTTTCTGTATTTTGTCTCCCATTATTGAAATTCTAATTTTGTTCATGCATTGTTTTCTGACCTCAGTTAGCTTCTTTATGACTAGTGTTTTCAACTCCATCATGTATATTACTTTTCTCCATTATTTTTCTAGAGATTATTTGTTCTATTTGGAACATACTCTGCTGTTTCTTCATTTTATTTAACTCTGTTGATTTCCAAGAACTAGATAAAACAACCACCTCTTCCAGTCTTCACAGAATGGTTTTTTTGTAGGAGATACATCTATCAGCCTGGCCCCAAGCTCCTGGTTCTCTAAAACCTTTGTGATTGTCCAAGCTGCCTTCTTTGTTCTGCCTTCTTTGTAGCTGAAGGTGTGCCAAGATCTGTTAGTGTCCTAAAGTCGAGGATCTTAACCAGAACCTAAACTGAGTAGAAGGCAGACTTTTACGTAGCAGCTAGGAAAGTATGTAGTTAAACCCCTTCTAGGGAGAAACTAGGAAATAATTTTTGTCTGCTTCTTCTGCTTTAGATCCACATATATAGTTGCATGGGTCAGGGGGTGCCTCTGTGCCCATTAAGTATTGCTTTCAGGAATTTCTGTTGTGGCTCTGTGGGTTAAGGACCTGACATTGAGGATCCTCATGAGGACGTGGCTTAAATCCCGGCCTCACTCAGTGGGTTAAGAATCTGGCACTGCTGCAAACTGCAGTGTAGGTAGTGGCATTGCTGCAAGCTGCAGTGTAGGTAGTGGCATTGCTGCAAGCTGCAGATGCAGCTCAGATCCGTTGTTGCTGTGGCTGTGGCATAAGCCTCTCAGCTGCAACTCCAATTCAACCCCTAGCCTGGGAACTTCCAGATACCACAGATGTGGCATTTAAAAAACAAACAAACAAACAAACAAAAAAGAAACCCTGCTTCCTTCTTTGATACTATCCCATAGGACTCATGAATGCAAGACTTGTTAGCTATCAGTCAGGCAATCTAGGGGCCCATCCCTTGGGCCACAGCACAGAAGCTGGGAATAGGTATGTGCACAAACTCCTTCCATGGAGACAGTGGCAACTTTGAGGGGCTGTCGGGAGATTGCAAGGAAGGTGCCCACCAGTTTCCCGTCTCCAGGGAACATTGCTAGTGCAGTGTTAAATGTGTGCTAAAGTAGAAGCCTGACCCTAAGACAGCTCTCAAAGTATGCAAATACACCCCTTTCAGAGAAAGGGAAACTGGTGATTTTTGCCTGCTTCTTCCACTCAGAGCCCAGTGGGAATAGCCAAAGCAAGTGTTCACATACCCATTAATACCTACTTCTATTACAGTGTTGTGGGTGCAAGCCTCATTGGCTTTCAGAGCTAGGTGTTTGGAGGATTCATTCCTTGCATGAGAATCCTTAAAGTTGGGATACCAGATGGGCAGTTCAAACACTTTGCTTTTCAGGGAGAAGTGTGGTGTTGTGCTAAGGGTGGGTGTTTATGGTGAGTTTATGTCGCAGACTTCCCTCATTTCAATGTGGGTAGTGGCTCATTCACAGTGTGTTGAGTCATTCAGCTGGCCTGTGAATTCCTTTCAGATGTAATTGCTCTGTGTGTCCATAGGAGGAAGGGAGTCAGGTTCATTTTCTGTCACCATCTTGTTTGACCCTCACACCTGTTAACTTCCCAAAAAACACTAAGGCCTGGGCCTCAATCCCAGATTCTCATTTAATTGGTCTTGGGGCAGGGACCTGGCATTGACCATTATAAATGGCCCCGGAGGATTCTCATGCTATTAGGTGTGAGGCCCCCTCTATTGGTGCTACTCAATAGTTCATCCTCAAGTATTCTGACCAAGTCGTCCTGGACCCCTAATCTTCAGTGGGGACTTCGCATCAAATCAAAGGAATGCAGCTGCCCACATTATTTCTCAGGTTCCACTTAACTAACAGTGGAAATGCAGTATTACTGTGTGCGCTTTTGCATTGCAAGAATATGACTTTAGATTCTTTTTCACATGAGTTATAAGAAAGATGAATCAAATAGCACATTGGGCATATTTAAAACCCACCTCTCACCTTAGATGAACTCTGACGCTTGTCAGTATCAGAACTTTCAGCCCCTGGGACAAAGACATAACTCTTATTGGCAATAATCCCGACAATTTTAGAGAATTTAAGAATTGGCCCAAGAACAATAGCCATTAAACAGTCCTATAAAATAGGAACTATTCCTCCAGTATAGGAATACACTCTACAATGATTCAAGTATGTCAAATATAACATGAATTATTGTGCTAAATGAGGCAAACAATGCCTCACATATAACAGACACAAAATAGACATTTGTAATTAATAGTGAAATTGCCCATCAATTAAACCGTGTTAAAATTTCAAAAACTTCTTTAGATAACAAGGTTAGCATGTGTTTCAGTGCTAAATGAATACTTCCTCCAATAACTATAACTATAAGCACTCATTTTTTGAAGGGAAATAAATTTAAAAATTTTTCATTTCAGAGTTCCCTGGTGGCCTAGTGGTTAAAGGTCCAGCATTGTCATTGCTGTGGCTCAGGTTTAGTCCCTGGCCTGGGAACTTCTGCATGCCACAGGCAGTCAAAACAAACCAACAAAACCCTTCATTTCATTACTCTTGCTGTCTGAATTATACTCAACCTGGGCAGGTGATCATCTGTCAGTCCTGGAAGAACTGGTAAGCGTCTATTTTAAAAGAGTCAAAAGGAGTTTCTGCTGTGGTGCAGTCGGTTAAGAATCCAACTGCAGTGGCTTGGGTTGCTGTGGAAGTAAGGGTTTGATCCCCAGCCTGGTGCAGTG
The DNA here is from genome assembly GCA_004024745.2 of Catagonus wagneri. NCBI lineage: Eukaryota > Metazoa > Chordata > Mammalia > Artiodactyla > Tayassuidae > Catagonus > Catagonus wagneri. The sequence goes on from PVHT020001751.1 coordinate 18,523,453, forward strand.
GGTTAAAGGATCTGGCATACGTCGCAGCTGCAGCTCAAATTCAATCCCTGACCCAGGAACTTCCACATGTCACAGACAGGGCCATAAAAGATTAAAAAAAAAGGAAAAAAGAAAAAAGTCACAAGTTAAAACTACTCCGTGAAACATACTTTTCTCTAGGATACTTTGCTTTACTGCTAGATTTTTTCTTTGAATGAATTAACCTACATGTATTAAGTACTAATATGCTAGATGCTTTTTAAGATACGAGCTAATAATTGAGTCAGAACTTGAACCTAAGCTCTGCTTTCCCCTCCCCCAAACTCACAGTATGCAGAAATTCCCAGGCCAAGAATTGAACCCACAGCACAGCACTGACCCAAGCCACTGCAGTGACAATACCAGATCCTTAGTCCATTGGGCCACAGGGAACTCCAAAGCTCTATTTCTTATTAGTGGAATATTCTCATGTTTCTTATCTGCAAAATGAGGACTAGTTTAAAGGTTGTGAATATTAAGAGATAATATACAGTGTACCTGGCTGTAATAACTACTGTATCATTGGATTCTCACAACTCTGGAAAACATATGATCAAAGGAACTAAGAGGTTAAGACCTGGATATTTCCTCTTCTGAGGTGTTTTTCCCCAGGTAACTTTTATCTCCGTTGACGTTCTCCTAATGAATCTTCTGGTCATTCTTCCTGTGTATCTTTTTAAAATGGGGAAACTGTGACTATACAGTTAAAAGGCTACTAGTTCTTCAGTATTGGGAGTACAAAGAGAAACAGTGTGATTTAACAGTTAGGAGTATGTTTTATCATTGTTTTCTTTTGAATGGCAGATCCTTTTAATTACTTGCTCACTGTGCATTGTCTGACATCAGAAGAGTTAATACGTAACCGTATCATTAAATATACATTGGAAGGTGGTATAGCCTAACTAACTGACTAGAATGGCATGTTTTTCATTGCCTTGGTGTTGAACCACACATATATACACTTTATTTGAATATACTAAACGAATGAAGTATTTAAAAGCTGGCCTTCTGAAAGCAAAGAGTTCCTCCAAATGCTAACTCTCCTGTATTTTTTGGTTAATAACATTCCTTTAGAGAAGCAGTTTTAACAGATTCTCCCCAACTTGTCCTTACTTCTATTTTAGACTCTGTGGCTCCTGAAGTAAAGTACTACTTTCATCAGCAAAGGAAGTTCCAGGCAAAACTTAAGAAACCTGTCAAAATGGCTCATGCCCAGTCCTTTCCGGGATTTCCTGACATTTCTCCAATCCAGAAATGCAGGTTGGTGTATCACCACTAGACAATTAGACTAAAGCAGCAAAATCAGTTCTGCAACCCAAAGCAAGCACTGCTTTTCAGCATTTCTTCCCAATGGTGCAGATGTGATCGAAGTTACAGTCTGCTTCCTTGCCTAATGTATCTCTCTGATAATTTATTATCTTTCAAGTTACAGGTGATCTTAAAAATAAGATAAAAAGACATAAGCTGCCCTAAAAAGACAAAAATACTGAAAAAAAGAAATTATTGTTTTATATTTTTTACCTTATTTTAACACTCAATTCAGCAGATTGCTATGTTAATTTTTACAAGGTGTAGTCTTCACTTGATACTGGAATTTATATTGAGTGATTAAAGTCTGATGTCTTTTTGAGATCTCCATTTAAAATGTAAGCTAAAGGATAAAGGGAAACAATAACTCCCCTTGTATCATATAAAACAGCCCTTAAAATTTTGGGCAATGACTCATTTAAACTAATGCTGATGAACCAGAAATATATCTCCCCTTCCCAATCTTAACAATAGAGAAGTTTGGGGAGTGATATGCTCTAAGCTTTACAGCTGACATAAAAGCTAAAAGTAACACTTTAAACCATACCTACCTGGCTGTAGACTAAGTACACTGCACTCAATTTAGCACAGCTAGCCCCAAACCTTAAGACCCTCTGCCTTCCCCCAGCCCTCTGCGGTTATTGAGTTCTATATGATTACACAGCTAATCCTAATAGCTAACATTTTAACACTGGCTTACTAGAGTGGTGGCTTTGAAATGACTGTTTTACATGTATTAGCTAATTAGATCCTGATAAAAACCTTGAGGCTGGACATATTAACATCTCCATTTCTTTTTTTCAGATGAAGAAACCGAAGCATAGTCAAGTGAGAGTTGCGGCAATCTCCTTGTGAAGACTGGATCTGAGAGGTTCTAGATAAATCCCTCCTACATATATGCAGTGCAACACTGGAGACAGACTGGTAGGAACACAATCCCTGCTGCCTCCATCTCCGTTCCAAGAGGGTAAGCTACCTACAGCTAAGATTTTTCCATTTATAAAATCAGAATGCTGCTGCTTCATGAGATAATAGGCCAGTCCTCAATTTCTCTTCAAGAGAGTAAACATCTTCCTAGAGTTTCTATTTTTAAGAATTTTTTTTTAATGGGAGAATTTTCTGCTGCAACCTTAAAAGCTTTTTAAGGATAAATCTGTTTTTAATATTCTATGATTTTCTAGCCCCATAATACTCTTAAACAATTAGAGCATATATTCTGTGTAGTGAGTGACTAGACAATTTTATGATTTTGTGTTACACTAAACGTCCAGCAGAGGTCTAGTTGAGACAAGCTGAAATAATAGTAGCCTAAAACCACTGTACCACACCATTCGCAGGCAAACTTGAAATGCACAACTCACCCTCAGTGATCCAACCAAGCTTGAAAAGCTGTGGGTAAATAAAACCATGGCATCACGTCCCAAAACTTTACAATGAGATCTGGTGTCTTACAATACTATGAAATCCTGACACCTAAGAGCACATCTGGATGTTAAATCTGAGTGCAATGCCAGCTCTTTGTTGCAGCCCAAATTCCCCAAATTAATGATCTCAAAGCAATAGCCAAGTTGCTTCCTAACTAGCACAGTAGGAAATTTGTTTGCTAATAGTATTTGATAAACATGTTTAAGACAAACATGAACATAGTAGGGAATGAAAACTTCAAGTAATTTTACAAATGTCTTTGCACACCTTTCACCTGTTTCATCAATAATGTTGTTTATAAATGAGCCATATTTACGAACACAGGCTGGAATTTGGAGCTTCTAACACTTGGTCCACTGATGGTCTACTTTTTTATTATCTAACAAGGAAATAAAAATTTAGTCATTACTGTATAATTATATAACCCTAACAATTTGTAATTTATTCTAAATTCTGTCCTAAAAAATCACAAACAAAAAACTGAGTTACTTAAAACTCAACATATTTACTCATAATGTAAAAATAAAGTATAAAGTATACATTATTCTTTAAATATTATCCCCTACTTCAATAGTATGTGAGCAAAGTAATTTTCTTTCAAGTAATCAATACTTCATACCTTTTGTTTTGTATTTTAGGTAATACATAGGCATGCACATTAGAAATGATTTTATGTGCAAACAAAAAATTACTAAGCTACCCAAATGTCCAATTTCCCAAGTACAATTAAGAATTTTTTTAAAAGCAAACCACAAACCACACAAAATTTTAGTAGGGGATACCTCTGCTTCTAAATTACTGCTAAGCTGGAAAAACAAGGTTTCTTCTACCAGAAATCTCAAGTTAGAATTGGGCATCCTCCAAATTGGAAATTATAGCGCTATTGTGAGAACAGATTATTCAATTCTCACCCTTAACAAATGTCTATCATAATAGTTAAACCAGGTAAAAACAGTCCAACATAATTAGGCTTCAAAATATAAGATCATTATGTTCTGCTAAGAATCTAATAAACCAAACTGGAAAAAATGAAACCAAAAGAAAAGATAATACTTGAGGCTTGTATTGCTAGTTCCTTGCTGTATCTCTTCTAGAACATCAATAAAGAGAATATTTTACTGCAAAGAAAATTTTATTTCATATATCACTAGCCATGAATGTCATTAGTTACCACATAAACGCTGCCTAGTCATTAACCAGTAACATGACCATTTTATAGCCACGTTCATATTTACAAACAGAATTTTGATGATTTATAAAAGTGCCTCTCTCAGGTAAGGTTTAATGCTGAGATGCAATCTAGCATCCATAACATCTGGTGTTCCACAGGTAGCAATGTAGGAGAGAAGTACTTTAATCCCCTTTCATTTAACTATAAAAAAATAAATCAATAATTTAGAAGTTCTAAGTTTCCAAAGGAGATTTTCAAATGCACTTAAAGAAATGGTTACAGACGGTAAGAGTTTTAAGAAACATCTTCCATGTCCACATCCTGTTGTAACTGCTGTACCATTTTGTCTTCCAGCTGCTTTCCTTTCCCTTTAAAAAAAGAAAAGAAATTAAACTCTCTCAATTCAGGATGACCTTGCAGAAGTCACGTCCACACTTGATAAAGAATCTTGGATATTTTAAGGTAACATTAAATTTTACAATATAATTTAAGAATAGTAACTAAACTTAGGTTTTATGCTTTGCCAAACATTCTCTATACATTTGCTCATTTACTCTCATGACAACCTACGTTTTAAAACTGAGAAAACTGAGGCATAGAGACAGATGGATCAGGGACACCAGTCACTGGGCTACTAAGTCTGGTTAAGACAAAGATCTGGGATGTGAACCGTGGCCATCTGGAACCATGCTCTCAGTTCTTAACATTGTACTATCTACCTCAAAGAAGGTTACCTAAAAACTTAAATAACAATGATTCTTTCCTATTGTTTTTTGAGTGTCAATCCATACAATCTCTATGTGAAACAAATACTCCAGGATTTTATCTGTTTTTTAAAAATTTGGTACAAAAACAACCTAGCCAGGACTTTTGCATAAATCTACCCAACATGTGGTTACAGAATTGACTTCACTAAGGTTTAGGCATGGATAAACCTCACCAAAATTTCTCTCCCTTTAAGTCACCTGCGTAAGTAAGTAAATTATATAACAGATTGTACTTGGGTGCCAAATGAGTAAAAGACTGGCTTTCTAGCACTTCACAAAAGAAATTAGGAACACAAGCAACTGCCCAAATGAATGCCTACCTATAAGTTACAGTAAGCACAAGGAGAGGTTTTAATACCAAACTGTAGTTCTCAAACTGCATAGCAGAAGCACCTGGAGAGCTACTAAAGAACAGAGGCCCACATTCAAGGGGCTTGGACCTCTGGGTTTATACACTAAGCTTCCCAAGTAATTCCCAGACCAAGTGAAGTCTGAGAACTACTAATATAAAAACTGTCCTTTAATCAAAACAGGTATGAGGCAAAATCACCTGTTAAATTATTACTGAAATAATTATTAACAAGGAGATTTCAAGGAAACTGGGATTTTATGAAGGGAGAAAAGAAATACCATATGCAATAAATTGACTGGAACTGGGAAAAAGACACTGAATGAATTATTTTTATAAATAACCAAATCATATCAAAAATGAAGGAGAATGTTTACATGAAAAAAAAAGTTGGTTGTTACTCAGTTACATGGACCACAACAGTCTAGATTTTTCATTTCTCTACCAAAGGCAGAGAACTCCTATGTAATGCAATGCTTACCTGCAAGAGGGGCCCGGATAAGATGGATGTTTTGCTTGACTTCTTTAATGTCCTGAACTTTCTGCAGTTCTTTATTTTTCTTCAACCTAGGATAAAACACATCAAGCCCAAAATTTCAGTTACCAAAACCTCTTTAAAATACATTAATTCATAATATGTAAAAATGTTACTAAGTTAGCCACACTGATGAGGAATGGGAAAACAATTCTTTTCTTGTTCCTAATCAGATTAAATGATTCCTATATTCCCAACTTGTTCATTCATTGTAATTCTACTGCCTAGTCAGGAATAAACTGGGGGTTGATTTATATTTGCTCAGTGAATGAGGACTGTGATTGAAACAAAGAATTAACAAGTCTCAGATTATACACATAGTACAAATTGCTAATTGTTAGTTGCGTTCTCTATTTAAAGAGCAAGATCTAGTTAGATAATTTTGTAATTCAGTAACTACAAGAGCACAAAACATAAGATATTCAACAAAAAAAGTTAGTTATTTAACTAGTTTTCAAGCATTTGGGCCCCTTTTTATAATGCTTTAAAAAAAATTTTTTTAAAGCCAGAAAGCTGCTGGCATATAGTTTTTCTATGACAGACTATTAAGGTGACTGGATCAAAACTGATGCCCCTTCTAAAGAAACAGCAAATTCCAAGCTGGGACAGGGAAAGTGCAAGGTGACAATAGAACATGTTGTTAGACATAAATCAAAAGGACACAAAGAATGATGAAGAACTATCAAAATGAAAGAACCTGCCCCAGGGAATTCCTATTGGCCAACTCAGGGTATTTAGAATACCAATATAAATAATGACAAAGGCTTACAATCCATTGAACACAATAAGAATCAATAAATACAGACATGATATGAATAAAAGAATACTGGAACTAGGAGGAAAGAAAAATGCTCTCTGTTACATAAAAAAGCCAAGTAATAAATGGAGAAGAAATGACGAAATCAGAAAAATCACCATTTGGCAATAATCACAATAGTAACAGATTCAGGCAGCATTCTAATGAATGCTAAAACAAGTAGGTACCAGTTTCAGGAGTAACGAGCTCTTTGCAGAGTCTCAATGTGTCTCCTCCAAGGAAAGTATTGATTAAAAAGGTAAAATACAGTAGCTTTACAGTGGAGAAAACCGGCAGACACCACCTTAACCAAGCAATCAAAAGTTAGCATCACCAGTAAGAGACAGCTTGTGCCTCCTGATAAGACTGCATGAAAAGGACACATTTCTATGACAGTCTGACCAGAGGTACCTAAGCTGAATCTACCTAATCATGAGGAAAACATCAAACACAAACTGAGAAACACTCTCTCAAATAACTGTACCCTTCAAAAATGTCAATGTCATTTAAGACAAAGGTGTGAAATTGGGTTAAAGGAGCTTGAAGAGATATGACTACTAAATGTAATGCATAATCCAGGATTTTCTGCTGCTATGAAGTACATTATTGGAACTGGTAAAATCTAATAAAGTCTATAGATTAAATAATAGTACTTTATCAGTGTTATATTTTCTGTTTAGATAACTACACTATGGTTACATGTTATACATACAGTGTAAGAATATAACATACATTCTTATGTTGTACACCTAAAACTAATATAATGTGTCAATTATACCTCAACTTAAAAAGCCCACATAGAAAAAAAGCATGTTACTTTGAGGGTATACACTGAAGTATACTTAAGAGGAAAGGTATTACTATACACTGAGTTAAAGTAGATTTAGCAAAATGCTAACAGAATATACCTAAGGTCTTTACACTATCTTGCTAGTTTTTGAAAAGTCTAAGTTTTGTGAAAATATATTTAAATATTCATACCTGTTCATTATAAATTTAGCTTGACGCTTCTGTTTGATTTCTTCAACTCTCTTCATTGCATCAACTACAAAAAAATTGATAAATGTTAACAAATTTGTGTACATTCAAACAAGGTGATTACAATCAACAGGAGCTTTAACAATCACTTTACTCCTTATTCTGATTTAGAAATAAATTAAGCAGAAAACCCACTGCAAAAAAAAAGTCCCACTAAAATAACTGAAGATGGTATATACCCTTGGCTGACCACTGCTGACTCTTTCACAAGTATCATTTGTCTTATTTTTATTTTGCCAAAGCCTTTACAGCTACTAAATTTTCCTTGTACTTTAAACCGGTCCAACACTTTTCAAATTTTATTCCACAGAGAAAGTGGACTAATGACAACTATTCCCATTCTCGGCGTGTCACTTCCATAAAGACTGCATCTTTCTGCTCATAAAGGCCACTTTTTCCTCAACGGTCTGCGATATGATCTATACATGATGAATGACAGTAAAATGAACCAACCAGTTCACACGTTCTTAACCACTAAAATCCAACTGTTTCGAAAAATGCGTACAAGAGCCTTGGCTCTAAGGGGAATTGCATCCAACTACAGAATCTATTATTAGCCTTGTCCAATATAAGATAAACCGCATACGTAATTTTAAATTTTCTAGTAGCCACATTTAAAAAAGAGTAGAGTTCAAAATTTAATGGTACATTTTTTAAACCCAATGTGTCCAAAATATCACTTCAACACATAATATAAAAATTACTGATATTTTTATGCTTGTTTTCACACTAAGTGTACAAAATCCAGTATTTTACATTTACAGCACATCTCTATTAGCCACATTTTAAGTGTTCAGTAGCTGTGGCTCATGGCTACCATACTGGCTATCAAAATTGCTAATCCAGCTTCTTTAAGTATAGAGTCAGTGGACCTGAGTGGGGCAAATGAATGAAACTCTATTATAATACCTGAGCCAATTACTGTCTAACAGAATCAATCAAACAGAAGTATTCAGTAAAATGCACCAAGAGGTCAGGATCTGCAAGCCCTGTTAATCTTTGTATGCTGGAGTCAGTGGATACTGATAAAGGAGATGACACCTTACTGAGTACACAGTATTTCTCAGGAGCAAATTAAATAACATGATACCTGCACAGAAAATAACTGAGTATCTACATATCACTAAAATAAGATAAATATCTCAATTTCAACATCAAGCTGAATATCCACCAAATAAAAGTAGTCATAAAATATGTAAAACAAAGGCCAAAATGAAATAAAATTCAACGAGGCTCACAAATGCTTTAGGGCCTTTCAATAATGTCAAGAGTGCCTTTAAGAATCAATTTAATAATCCCATGAAAAATTTACAGCTCTGTATGGTGATAGATGTTAATCAGACTTACTGTGATTGTTTTGGAATGTATACAAATATCACACCACAGTGTTGTGAACTTGGAACTAAAATGGCATATGTCAATTATATCTCAATTATTAAAAAAATGAATCCTATGAAAGTATTAATCTGTGTAGAAATACATGAGTTTGAATCAGTGTTATTCCCATACTAAATAAATCCAATAAAATCAACTGCTATCAGAAAATAACTCTAACAAAACAGAAGAGAAAGACCTTATTTTAAAAAGACAGAAAAAAAAAACGAGCATGCTAAAAGGCAGAATACTTAGGGCTATGTGGAATAGCCAATAAGGCAATTCCATATCTGGACTCTGACTTCTCCACACAGTTCAGGAAGATAAAGAAGCTTTATAGGGTGTCACATACCACTACAAAGACCCTTGGACTGGAAATAACTTTCCAATCCCTTCTTTAAAGTCTTGTGACTAACTGATGAAAAGGTGTTAAAGAGGATGCCCTGCCTCTGATCCATTAGAGACTGATAAAGTTTGTAGAATTCTAAGCCTTAGGGACACCGTCACACCAAGACCAGAAATGGCTAAAGGCTGCCTAAGTAAGAATGGGGCCAGAAGAAAAGGCAGAGCCAAGGGCCTCAAACACACAGGCAGATGTAGTGAAATCTACAAGCTAGTTTAAGGGACTAAGTTTTACTACATAAGAGATTTTTCTTCATTAACGCCCTCCCTACTTAAAAAAAAAAAAAAAAGTAGGTAGGTGGATAGATAAAGAACTAGATATTATTGCTTTTAATTTCAGTAGCCTACAGCTTATTTCTACCATAATCAAGTACTCAGAAGTTCTCTTAGAAAATAATATCACTTTACAAGCTATACTTTTTAACTTTACAGGATCACTAAATTTTATAAGGTATAAAATATTTGCATCCCTAAACCAAACTACCTAAACTAATAAAGTATGTAAGATTTTTCTGTATATTTTAACTATGTCACACTCACCCAAAAAAAGTATCCCACATCTCTACTTTTTTTCAGATATTTGAATGTTTTTATACCTCTGTGTAGGCACTTCAAATAATATCAGATTTAATAATTATTTTATAATGAATACATCAGCCAATTCTGAAAAGGATTTGGGGTACCTTATAGTAAAAAACAAAATACAACAGAACTATTAAATGATAAAATAATAAAACCTAACTTATAAAAAGAAATTTAATTTGTTGGTCTTTTTTTAGGGCTGCACCATTGGCATATGGAGGTTCCCAGGCTTGGAGTTAAATCAGAGCTGTAGCTGCTGGCCAATGTCACAGCTACAGCAACATGGGATCCGAGCTATGTCTGTGACCAACACCACAGCTCATGGCAATGCCAGATCCTTAACCCACCAAACGAGGCCAGGGATCGAATCTGCATCCTCATGGACACTAGTCAGGTTCATTTCTGCTGTGCCACAACGGGAACTCCAAGAAATTTAATATTTAAACCCAATTAATATTAAAGTTATGGTAATATTCTAAATCAGTGTCTCCTAAAAAGTCCCAGTATCCCCTTGTGACTTACTAGTTTTATTCCATAGCTCTCGCTGGTATTTGACAGGTTCATTCCTACGTTTTTCAAATTCAAATGAATTATCCTGTAAGGCAAAAAAAAAAAAAATGGTTTTAGGAGAAGCAGAAAGGAAGCATGGCTTAAAACTTTTTTCTTCTTTTCACAGAAGTTCCAAATGATTCAAGCCATAGACTTGACTTGCCCCAGAGTGCTATCAGAGAATTCAAATTTCCATACCTTTTCTCCCTTAAACACCACAATGATGGCACAACATTGTAAACCAATTATACTCTGATAACATATTAAAAAAAAAATCACAATGTACAAAACAGCCCTACTGAAAACACCTATCTATATATGAGAGATTCTGAAAAGATCCCTGCCCCCAGAGGGCATATAATAATCATGGGGTTAAAACACACTAAAAAACCTTCTCAAATTTCCCATTCCTAGATGAGACTCACAGCCAGGAAACTTTGTATAGTACTGAACCACATGAAATCACCCTCTTCCATATATCAAAAAGAGTCAAACACTGAGAATTTCACATCATACAGTTCAACTGAATAAACCAGTGCTTTTTTTTTTTTTGATCTTTTTAGGGTCTTTTTTATATATATAAAATATATATATATATATATATATATATATATGGAGATTCCTAGACTAGGGGTTGAACTGGAGCTGTAGCCGCCGGCCTACGCCACAGCCACAGCAACTCGGGATCCAAGCCGCATCTGCAACATACACCACAGCTCATGGCAACACTGGATCCCCAACCCACTGAGCAAGGGCCAGGGATCCAACCTGAAATTTCGTGGTTCCTAGTCGGATTCGCTTCCGCTGCGCCACAACGGGAACTCCCCTAGTGTATTTTTATATTTCAAAACTTACAGACCTTTGTGTTACAGCATAAGGTGAAACCACACATTTTCAAATAAGTGTGTTGCTACTCTGCATGACATAAGATTCACTCTGAAACTCTTTAAGTCCCCTCCAAGTATTGGTATTTTGACAGTTAACGATCCTATTTATCTCAAAACATGCAAACAATTTTGGAAAAACTGGAACTATTTCCTAGTTTTCAAATCTATTAGATTCTGGCACACGGACCAGCACAAATTCTGCATTTGGTTATTTCATTGATATACACACACCTCTATTCAGATCACAGTAACCGCGGCTGTGACAAGGTAACTGGTCACCAGCAAACTATGATCTGACGTCCTTTTCTTCACTCACACACTTGCCACCTGTATTTAAGATGCTACATATCTATTCAGTAATACTGAAAGTTATTTTTCGTGACAGTAATTATGTTTGACCTTATACCTTGTCAAAAAATATTCTTTACTTTCATTGAAAAAACTCTTGTGTTAAGAAAGCCAGGAAAGGGCTTTGTGGCAAGTGCTTCGATACTGCCTTTAAGAAGCAGAGAGGTGGAAAAGAGTCATGGGTTTGGGGAAGGAGAAAGAATGGAGGGAAGGGACAGTCTAAAGATCTTCTTCCCTCAAAGGCAGCCTGTGCAGCTGCTTTCACCTCCTCGTTTTACAAAGGTGGAATGTGGACAAGCCTCACCAGGTCCTCATACCAATTCAAAAGAGCAAAATGATGACGAAGGCTCAGTCCATGAAACTCCCTCACCCCTGACTTCACTAATCCTCCTTAAAGCCAACACTATTAACTGAGCTCTGTGCTCCCAGACACAAAGTCCTGCTAAGGAAATCAAGAAAGTGATAAAAGGGTCGACAACAAATCTCATCTGAGCCCTCACGGCTATTCAAAACTCCTTTAATCTCTTAGTCTCCTTGCAAACCCCTTAGGTGACAATTTCCAACTTTAACTCAATCCATTTAAATAACCCCCTCCACTTTGTTGCAAGAGCTAAAAATACTTCTTTGGGAATAAGAAAAATCACTTTTACAAACTAGATTAGAAATTTTTTTCCAGAGTTCCTGTCGTGGCTCAGTGGTTAACGAACCCAACTAGCATCCATGAGGTTGTGGGTTCAATCCCTGGCCTCGCTCAGTGAGTTAATGATCTGGCATTAAGGAGCTGTAGTGTAAGTTGCAGACGCAGCTTGAATCCTGTGTTGCCGTGGCTGTGGTGAAGGCTGGCAGCTATAGCTCCGATTCGACCCCTAGCCTGGGAACCTCCATGTGCTTCCACTGCGGCCCTAAAAAGACCAAAAAAAAAAAAAAAGAGAGAGAGAAAGAGAAGAAAGAAAGGTTTCCTTTTCAGAATTCTACAGATTTGTGGCTACTGGGATCATGTGAGAAAGAGATTATTACCATAGTTAAATATAAATGTCACTCATCAATCATTCTACAGAAGTGTTGCTTTGAAAAACTGTAAACACAATACTGAGAGTCAACCACACTCACCACTGTGAGCTCTTTACCAGCTGCTTTCCGGAACGCTTTAGTCCATCTGACCTTGCGAGGATTACGCTTCTTCTTGAAGTTTTTATGACATTTGGATTTACAGAATCTGAACACCTGTAAGAAAAGTAAGTTAAAACAGTCAAAGTCAGTATCAAAAATCTGTACATCATAGGATGTTACCCTACCAAAAAAAAAATACTATGAAGTCTGAGAAATAAAATGGTTCTCACGCACAACTACTTAAAACACCATTTAGAAATGTGTGAAACATCACAAAAATAGAAATTCAACTTGTTTTGGGGGGGGGTGCTCGAGGCCTGGGGAAGTTCCCAGGCCAGGGATCGGATCTGCACCACAGCAGCGACTTGAGCCACTGCAGTGACAACACCAGATGCTTATTAACCCAATGCACCACAATAACTCCCTGAATTATTTTTGGACTATTAAACGTCATAACTAAAGGCTAAGGGCCCTGAAAACATGGTTAAAAACTATCATTTTTATGGAGTAATGGTAAAATCTTACAATGATCTTGAATAAAAGGAATAGTTTTAAGGAAAGTCATTTATTTAAATTGCTTCCTAATTCAGAATAACTATATATTTTCTATATATAACTCCATGAAGGGGTAAAAAGTTTTCCATATATCTCCATGAAGGGGTAAAAAGTTTCAAACAACCATTCTGAAATCTCCTTTGACACTTTCCATCCTTGTACAAAATAATTTCAATTTAATAGAAATTAAAACTGGTTACAGATTTGTTTTCTAAAGTATTTATTCAGAGATCCATTAGGAAGATTCTTCCCTACGTTAATTCTTCACTTTCATCCCAAAAGATGTGATCCTTTAATAGCGTTTACAATTTAATGATGATTTGATGTGCTCCTGGAATGGTTTATTGGGACTTATAAGTTGCATTATTTTGTTACTTTGTAATGCCTTAGAACACATTCCAATTTGTGTTTATTACTAGAGGAAATCTGAGAAAAAGTAATTGATTTTGTGAATCTTGACAAAGAAAATTAAGTTGAGGAAGCTTCCGTTGTGGCTCAGCAGTAATGAGCCCCACTAGTATCCATGAGGACGCAGGTTCGACCCCTGGCCTCACTCAGTGGGTTGAGGATCCTGTGTTGCTGTGACTATGGCATAGGCTGGCAGCTGCAGCTCCGATTCCACCCCTAGCCAGGGAACTTCCATATGCCACAGGTACAGCCCTAAAAAGCAAAAGAAACAAAGAAAAGAAAAGAAAAGAAAGAAAGAAAAGAAAGAAAATTAAGTTGAATCATCATACCTAGGAGATGCGGCCCATTAAAAAAAAGGGCAAAATGAGGCAAAAATATTTCAAGCAAAGAAAGCCTATATATCTCACAAACCAAAATACTCTTCTTTTTATATACACCTTGTTCTATGGGGACTTTGAAACAGGTCACTAAACATAATAGGACATAGTCAGAAATGGTCAATACTAGATTAATCTGATTTAGGCCCATCATCCTATAAGAGTCCTCTCCTGGAAAACTTGAACAAAAGCATGTCTACGTCCCTGAATTAATTTAAAAGCAACTAGAAAATATAAGAACTACTGGAGTCTCCTGGAGTAACTCACTATAAAATCATTATTAGTGAAGCTGCTTTTGAGTGTATTCAGCCCAAAGTACTACTACATTTTTAAGTAAAAGCCTCCTATGTTCAATGCCTGCTAAATAATTCCTAGACAAATTCCCATTTCTGAGACATCTAATGATAGGGTTGAACTTGTCCTGGTCTCCTCAGGTCCAGAGAGCCAATGGGAAGTGACAGGGAAATCTACTTGAACTCCATATCTAATACACGTCATCTGAAAAGCACAATGAAGCATCTGAGGAGACTAGAGTCACTGAGATGGAAAGAAATTCAATCCGCAAATAAGCAGCAGCTATATGCCTGCTGTGGTAGGTGCTAGAAATACAAGAATAATTAAAACATGACACCTTACCTTGAAAAGCTTAGTCTAGAAATGTGACAGAGTCTTACTTTGCAAACAAGAAAGGTTAAGATCAGACTAGGATATAAACAATGAGATAAAACTACATATAATAATCATGGACAAAGAAATATGGAAACACACAATAAGGAAGCGGATAAACCTACCATGAGGTAGAAGGTGAGGTTGTGAGATAAAGCAGTGACTCAAATTATCCTTTTTAACTAGTCTTTCAGCATTAACTTCAGTCTTCAATATGCAAATAAATAATCCATCTGAGCTTCAAAGTTCTTTAACATTTTCTTACACCACTAATTCAACAAACATTTATTGTGCACACATTAAGAGTATATAGTTTTCCTTTTTTAAAAAAACTGTGATGGAGTTCCCATCATGGCTCAGTGGTTAACGAATCCGACTAGGAACCATGAGGTCACAGGTTCGATCCCTGGCCTCACTCAGTGGGTTAAGGATCCAGCATTGCCATGAGCTGTGGTGTAGGTGTCGCATACATGGCTCGGATATTGCGTTGCTGTCTGTGGCTGTGGCCAGTAGCTACAGCTCCAATTGGACCCCTAGCCTGGGAAACTCCAAATGCCGTGGATGTGGCCCTAAAATGACAAAAGACAAAAAAAAAAAATACTGTGAAAATATGGGCATTACTACCATACTTCTACTCTTAAGTACCTGAGAAGCATTAGAGGGGAGGTTTCTATGAAAGATGGTCACAAAAGCTAAAAGCACTGGGGTTCCTACTGTGGCTCTGCAGGTTAAGAATCCAACTAGCACCCACAAGGATTTGGGTTCAATCCCTGGCCTCACCCAGTGGGTTAAGGATCTGGTGTCCCTGTGGCAGAGGCCTGAAGCTGCAGCTCTGATTCAACCCCTAGCCTAGGAACTTCCATATGCCTCAGGTGTGGTCCTATAAAGAAACAAGGGGGGGGGGAGCTAAAAATAAATGCAGAAAGACTAGTTAGGAGGTTATACAAATGACAAGTGCCTAACCTGGAACCAAGGCAGGAGGGCAGAAAGAAAGTAAAGACACCATTATCCTTTGCAAAGGCAAAATGGATAGGACTTAATAACTTGTACAAAAGGTGAAAGATTCAAAGATGACTCTCGGGTTCTAACAAAACAATCCAGGTGCAGGACAGTATTCACCTAGAGAGCAAACAGCTCTGAGTAATAAGGAGCTCTCTTCCAGTAAGCTCAGTCAAATACAAAAAGGATTTCCCTGTCAAGTGGAAAACAGGACCTGGAACTAATGAGATAAAAATTTGGGAATCATCAACAAAGGAAAAAAAAATAAATGGAGTTCCCTTGGTGGTGTCTTGGGACCACTGGGATGTAAGTTCAATCCCCCGCCTGGCACAGTGGGTTAAGGATCCGGCACTGCCACAAGCTGCAGCTTGGGTCACAGCTGCAGCTCGGATCTTCTGATCCCTGGCCCAGGAACTCCATATGCCACAGGGCAGCCAAAAAAGAGAGAAAAAAAATGAGGTACTTCATTAGTGCTTTGGAGCCTCTACTTCTTATTTTCCCAATCAACTCTTTTCTGGATCCACTGGTCTTCCCTAGAACAAGCTAGTTCCCAGCTAATTTAACACTGTCCTTTCTAGCAATAAAGACTTCCACATCAGCCTGAAGTTCCAATGTGTCTGCCAGAGCAACATCAAACTCTAGTTTCCACAGTTCTTACTAATTCCAGCTGACAAACACTGATGAACAAAAATCATGATGATCAGATTATTTACAAAGCCATAAATCTCACTGGAATTAGACCCCAGCCTAGCAATCACTTAATTCATTTCTACAAATTCTTTGTCCTGTTCATGAGATCAGGATTTCAAAGTCTACATTTTTTTCTGATTTCCTAAACATAGCTTTGGTCACTCGCTTTCACAAGAACCCTTACTCCTAATTTAGTAAGGTCAATAACTTCTAACAAGAATAGATACAAGGTGTAGTTCCTGTCATGTCTCAGTGGTACAACGAAGAGAACTAGTATCTATGAGGATTCGGGTTTGATCCCTGGCCTCGCTCAGTGGGTTAACGAGCCTGCATTGCCATGAGCTATGGTGTAGGTCGCAGACAGGTCTCTGATCCCACACTGCTGTGGGGTAGGCCAGCAGCTGTAGCTCCAATTAAACCCCAGTAGCCTAGGAACTTCCATACTAAAACACAAAAAGAAAAGAAGAGATACAAGGTGATGGAGCAGGAGATGTATTAGCACGTCAAAATCGTCTCATTAAATACAGATTCCTAGATCCTCTTCCCCTCCCCACAAAGATTCCAATTCAATAGATACGGTAGAAATCAACATTTTCTACAACTGTCAAGTGATTCAGAATCAAATTTAAGAAACAATGTGTTAAACAGAGGAGTGAGATTCGTTCCGTTAAAAGAAGGCGAAGTCAGGTATTATTCACAAGTTCTTCACAATGTAGCCTTATACAGACTTAACAGGGGGTTTAACTTTCCCATGGCACAAACGCGATATATTCAGTGGAAACCAGACTTAAAATTTTGATCTTTCTGCATTAGCAAAACCTGGTGCAACTCTCTCCCCATGCCCAACAGCAAGGCAAAGCTCCCTGCTGGCCACAAGACCATGAGGGTGAAAAACACACATTCTGTTCTTCAACTTTGGTACAGTATTTAATAAGTAATGTGAGATATTCAACATTTTATTATAAAACAGACTTGGTTTTGGCGATTTTTGCCCTACTGCGGGCTAATGTTGGTGTTCTGAGCACGTTTCAGGAAGGCCATGATATTCAGTAGGTTAGGTTTTCACATTTGCAACCTAAAATGGGTATTGAGAAGCAACCCACACGAAAGTCAAGGAACATCTACATCTATATGTTTATATTTTATGTTTACACAGACACCTTTTTTATAGACATATTTGTATTTAAAGCCCTATCCCTAGCCTCTACCACCACCTGCAATCCGTCACCTGCTTAAACAGAGACGTATCTGCACTCTGTGCCCTTGCTCAAACTGTCCGTTTTCCTCCCACCCAGAACGCCTTCTCCTCATGTTCTTAAGCAAAATTCAAGTTTCAGCATAAACGTCATCTCCTTTCTATATCTTTACACATACAACCCTCCCCAACTCACCTCCGGTAACTTCATTAACACACTACTATTAGGCCATATGCAACATTTCTATCAACCTCTACACCCTATGGCCGACCCCAGGTCTCATTTATTTATACATACACGGGCCTCGGCGATGACGCCAGACGGGGCATGCTTTCAACAAAGTTAAGAACTTGGCCCCTGTACAAGAGTGGGCAAACAGACCGCCGGCTTCCCAATTTGCGCATGCTGGGATCGCTCCTAAGCCTCATCGCGGCCAGCCTCATTCAAGGGCGGCCTAGTGACCAGCTGTGGTCGGGACGCGGACAAGAAACTCCCCAAGTGGGAGACTGAGATCTGAGTCCCTAGCGAAACCACCCTCACGCGCGGAAACCCCGGGCCAAAGCCTGCAAGCGCAGAGCAACCCCAAGCCGAGCGGGCGCGGCCTCAGGGAGCGCAGCGGGGCGCGCGAGGCTCCTGGCCGCCTCACCTTGCAATCATTGCGGACGAACATCATGCCGTGGCCTGGGTAAATAGGTCCCGAACAGAAATAACACTTTTCAATCCTCATGCTGAACGCGCGGGAGGACCCACCCGACAGAATCCGAGTTCGGAGGAAGTGACGTAGCCCCGTCACAGGAAGTGGCTCCCTTTCCAGCTCTCCACCCGGAAAAGACCATGGTCCTTCCCTCTTGCAGGCTCCTGGAAAGCGATCCGAATGTGACTGCGCCTCCTCGCGGCTGCGCCAGCAAGAGCGCTGCCTTTTGGCGCAGGCGCAGAAGACAGTCTCCGTAGCTGACCTCTCTGGGAAGGCGTGGCGTAGTGCTGCGCAGAATTCTGAACTCGCTTGTTAAGTGCCTAGTTTTTGGACCTACCGGGTCGTAGAACGTCAGCTTTTACTTATGTCTTATGTAATTTGTCTGCGATTCGTGCTTTTCGCCAGACGGCTCTCCACGCTTGTCAAAGAATCCGTTTCTCCGCGGCCGGCGCGAGCCTTGGCCCTTATTCCGGTCCCAAGTGAACATGCCTGGTGTCCGCCGCGGGCACTTGCAGACGCAGCTGCAACCGAAGCAATTGATCAGGCTCAGAGGACCTCACCAGCAACGTTTTAAAGACTCGTAGTTGTGTTCTCCACCCTAACTCCCCACCGCCTTTTAATATATATATAGTTAAAAAAAATTCCATGGGAAACTAAGGTTCTCCTTCCCAGACTTTGTTTTATTACCTACCAGAGGTTTTATGTGCATAGACAAACGTTTATTTGTGAATGCGTGTCTCCACTCCCTCTTCTTTATAACTCTAGTGAGCATCCTATTTACCGTCTTCTGCATCTTGCTGTAATCTGCCTCCCCTCAATGGAATGTGAGCTCCATGACCCCGGGGATTTTTGTCCTTGTGTTTATAGCTATACTTCCTATACCTATTAACAGTTCCTGGCATATAATTAAGCATTCAATACACGTTTTGTTATCAATGAATACTTAACATTGTTTTCCTTAGTTACATATACGCAATTATAGGAGAGTATCATTTTAAATGGTTGCCTGTGGAAGGACATTTGTTTCCTATCTTTTGACAAAATAAGCATCCTTATTTTCAAAAGAGTTTACCTGTATAGAGCTGCTGGGCCTCTATGCACTTTTGAAATTTGGTAAATAAGACTAAATGCCTTCCAAAAGATTATACCAATTAACACTCAACAACAGTGAATACGGATCCGTAATTAACCGAGTCTCTGTCAAAGGTATCCTTTGCCAACCTGATGTTAAATATTTTTTCATTATTATAACTTGCATTTATTTATGAATGGGCTTAAGAATCTTCACAAATGTGTGAAGTCTATTTTTTTCCTGTGAACTGCCTGTTTGTGGCCTTTACATAGTTTTCTACTATGTTGCTGATTTTTAATAGCTGCACCCTCTACATATGGAATTTCCTGGACCAGGGATTGAATCCAAACCGAAACTGTGGCAATCCTGAATTCTTTAACATACTGCACTGGGCTGGGGTGAAAACCACACCTCCAAGGCGACCGAGCCACTGAAGTCAGGTTCTTAACCCACTGACCCACAGTGGAAACCCTGGTGTTGTTGATTTTTAACAGCATTTTACATAGTAAGAGCTTTGCTGACATTTAGAAATTATTTTTCCAATTTATCAATACTTTATTGTGTTTTTCCATGTAGAAATGTTTTATTTGTATGTATCCAAACTTAACTAACCTTTTCTTCTATGGTTTTGAATTTGGTATTTTGCTTGAAACCGCAGTTCCCTCTTGAAAATTGCTTTCCAAAGATCTTCCTCCTTATTTTTACAGTATCATTTTTCACATTTGTAATTTCAACTAATCTGAAATTTGCTTAAGTATAAACAATAACATAGGATTCCAATGGGGGATTTTGTTCCAATGCCATAGTTTGACTAAGACATCACTTCCCCAACTAATTCAAAATATCGCTTCTCTACAGGTCTACCTCTAGACTCTGCTTTGTTCAACTGCTTTATCTATATATGTGCCAGTTCCAAAATGTTTAAATTATTGTAATTTTTAAAATAACTGGGTTTACCTGCAGTTCTACTGTTCTTTCCTTGGCCTTATTCCCTGTTTCTCTAGCTATTTCTCAAAATTCTGGGTTTTTGTTGTTGTTTAATTTTAGAATCAGTTTGTCCAGTTATAATCTGTGATACAAATATTTTCCTTTTATGTGATACTTATTTTTCTTTGCTAATTGTAAGTCAGAACCTTAATTTTTCCTCTCTCTTAACCTCTTTCATACTTTTTCTCTGCTGAATTCTGTGTCAATTCCTCCAATCTACCTTCTAGTTCACCAGTTCTCTCAACTATAAACCTTTCCATTTAACGTCCGACCATTATATTTTGAATACCAGTGTCTATATTTTACATATGTGGAAGTCTTTTTTTTTTTGAAGTTCAAACAGTCTTGTATCTTTAATAAAGTCTTCTGCTTTTCCTAGATATTTTAATTCCTTTTGTGTTTGTAATTATCTTACGCATCTCTACTTTGTGGTCTTTATCTGATAAGTATATTATTTGAAGTTCTTAAATGCCATATTGCTGGGTTTTGGTTCACTGGCTCTTGCTCCCATTTGAGACTGGAAGGATAGGTTTTCATTTTAAACTGTGAGTTCATCCTAGCTAGGGTGTTTTCTAAGAATCCTGTAAGTTGTGAGTGAAGGTGTTCCATCTGAAAAGATTTTCGTTTGTTTCTACCGAGTAATCCAGCGATGTTACCAACCACAAATCACTTTATGTTTGTTTGTTAATTTCTTGGCTTAGGCATCCACAGGGGAAAAGGTAATATAAACGTGAACTGCAAACCTGTGTAAAAAGCATACTTACGGTTATACATTTTCCAGGGAACTAAGACATAGACCAGACCCTGGCTTTGCATGTGTTTATGGGTAGGGGATTCTCCATTCCAGAGCCCTACCTCCAACAGATCTAAGGCTTTCTCTCGTAATGGCATGCAGCCATTAAAACCAAGCACTTTGATTACTAGGATACTGGCAAAAAAACAAATCAAAAGCAAACCATACTCAATATCAGATTGTTGTAAGTTCCCTTTGTTGCTGCTATTGTTGTTGCCTGTTTTGTGGAGGGAGAGGGATGGTCTCGGGGTGTTTCCCTTACTTTTTTGAGAGACCAATGATTCATTTAAAAAATATGTCCTTATGTTTTACCCAGCATTATTAAGAGTTTTATATGGTAGTGTTTTCCAGTTATCACCCACATTGCCAAAATTACATGGCTTGGAACTACCATATAGAGTTTTCCAGGTCATAAAAAGCCAAGCAAAATATTCTTTACTTTGCAAAAGTAAACAAATGGGACCTAATCAAACTTACAAGCTTTTGTACAGCAAAGGAAACCATAAACAAAACAAAAAGACAATCTGCAGAATGGGAGAAATATCTGCAAACAATGTAACCAGCAAGGGATGAATTTCCAGAATATACAAATAGCTCATACAACTCAATATCAAAAGCATAAACAATCCAATCAAAATATGGGCAGAAGGTCTGAATAGACATTTCTCTAACAAAGACATACAGATGACAAACGGGCACATGAAAAGATACTGAACATCACAATTAGAGAAATGCAAATCACCAGTCAGAATAGCCATTATCTACAAGTCTACAAACAATAAATGCTGGAGAGGGTGTGGAGAAAAGGGAAACCTCATACACTGCTGACGGGAGTCTAAACTGGTACAGCAGCCATTATGGAAAACAGCATGGAAGTTTAAAAAAAAAAAAAAAACTAAAAATAGAGTTACCATATGATCTGGAAATTACACCCCTGGTATATATCCAAAGAAACCAAAAACACTAATTCAAAAAGATACCTGCCCCTCAGTGTTCATTGCAGCACTGTCTACAACTGCCAAGACATGAAGCAACCTAACAGATAAGTGGATAAAGAAGATATATACAATGGAACACTACTCAGCCATAAAAAAGAATGAAATAATGCCATTTGCAGCAACATGGATAGACCTAGAGATTATCATATTAAGTGAAGTAAGTCAGAAAGAGAAAGACAAATACCACATGATATTGCTTATATGTGGAATCTAAAACATAATACAAATTAACTTATTTATAAAACAGAAATAGACTCACAGACTTTAAAAACAAACCTATGGCTACCAAAAGGAAAAAGAGAGAGGAGGGATAAATTAGGAGTATGGAATTAAGATATACATACTACTATATATAAACAAGGACCTACTGCACAGCACAGGAAACTATATTTAATATCTTATAACAAGCTATAATGGAAAGAATCTAAAAAAGAATGTGTGTATGTGTATATATGTGTGTGTACACATGTATGTATAATTAAATCATTTTTCTAACACAATATTATAAATCTAGTTTTTTAAAAATCCCTTATTGAAAATTTCTTCAATACATTCTTATCTATCTTGACATCAACTTCAAAAGGTCAGAGTAGGATTTCCCATCGTGGCTCAGTGGTTAACGAATCCAACTAGGAACCATGAGGTTACAGGTTTGATCCCTGGCCCCGCTCAGTGGGTTAAGGATCCGGTGTTGCTGTGAGCTGTGGTGTAGGTCGCAGACGCAGCTTGGATCCCGTGTTGCCGTGGCTGTGGCAAAGGCCGGCGGCTACAGCTCCGATTAGGGCTCTAGCCTGGGAACCTCCATATGCCGCAAGTGAGGCCCTAGAAAAGGCAAAAAGACAAAAAAAAAAAAAAATGTCAGAGTGCATTTCTCAGATTTCCTAATTTCTCATAACAATCCAATATAGATTTACTACATGTGAAACTTTCTAAACATTTTTGAAGTTATTTTCAATTTCTGTTCTTGTCTTCAGAAAAGCTCTTTCACTTGACCCCGCTGCATCTTAAGTCCTTTATTCAGTCCACCAATAACCATTTGAGTACCTATAGCATACCAGGCAACACAATTTTGAAGAAAACTTCCCAAGTTCCAATCTTCATGCAGCTTATATTTTAGTGGATAGAGACAAACATATAAGTATATTGAGTGAAGTGACAAGTACAAAAATAAGGCAGTATATATAACAAGACAGTAGATGACAATCTGGTTGGGGCCATGAAGGGGGGGGGGGTGTGACTGCTATCTTCCATAAAGTCCTTGTGGACGAAATGACATTTGTCTTTAAAGGATGGGAGAGAGAGCATGCAGATATCTGTAAGACCAGCATTCCAGACAGAGGGAACAGAAGGCAATCCTAAGGCAGGAACCCACTGGACTACTCCAGGGAGGCCAGTATGCCTGCAGAGGGGTGAGTGAGGTGGACAGTGTGGTAGGAAATAAGGTCAGAATCCATCTCCCCACATCTACCCTCCTCATCCAGTCAGTGACAACACCTTTCCCAGTGCCTCTTGCATCCATCTCTCAGCACCACTCCTAGTTCATGCCTTTACCATCTTTGCTGTGTTCACCCAAGAACAACTCAAACAACACTTCCCACACCATAGTTGCTCCATAATGTTTGATGATGACATATATGAATTATCTTCTTCAGAATATGATGTCTTGGTTCCTCCCTCGTTGAGTACCTAATGGAATCTGTGTTCTTGAATGCGGTTTCCTTTAGCATGACGACCTCTGGCTGGAAGCTTTATTGGGATGGGAAATGAAGTTATGTTCACACACAAACTCGACAGATTAAACCACTTTTTTATTATAAGCTTAACTGGCACAAAGTTCACTGAAGATACACTTCACTTTTACACAAGCTTGTAAACAGAAAAATACATTGACACACAAAAAGATGGTACTTCAATATAAATTTAAATGAATGAATTTCCAAAGAGAATACAGGTTATTTATTCAATAATTAAAGATGACTTGTGTGTGCAGTATAGTATGCGTAAGCTTAGTTGTGTATTATGATTAAGGCCAATGCACTCTTTAGCTTACTGCTCATTTGGTTCTTGATAGGCTGAAACAGATACTGTCTTCTTTTTAACTATACAAATAGATCATATAAAATATTCCCTGATATGCAGCTACAAAAGTATGATTGACTCCGCTTAAGTCTTATGGCAATTTTAGAAGGCACTGCTTGTGATTATGACTCTGTCCTTCAAATGTCTGGATATTTTCCTCACTAGAATACACAATTCAAATGCACAGGACTCAAGATTTCTTAGTATTTTAAAAAGTTCTCATTTCAAGGATAGAAACATATAAGATCTTAGTAAGTTAATTTTTTCTAACAGATAATTCCTTTAAGGGGATGGTGGGAGGGCAGTGGCAAAAAAAAAAAAAATAGGACAGATGATCAATTAAAAAGCTATTTGAGGCGTTCTCTTCGTGGCTCAGCAGTTAACAAACCTGACTAAGATCCATAAGGATGCGGGTTTGATCCCTGGCCTAGTTCAGTGGATTGGAGATCCAGCATTGCCGTGAAGTTGTGGTGTAGGCCGGCAGCTGCAGCTCTGATTAGATCCCAAGCCTGGGAACTTCCATATGCCGTGGGTGTGGCCCTAAAAAACAAATCAAAACAAAACAAAAAGCCATCTGAAAATTATCAGGTAAAAGTAATTTCCATCAGAGTTGGGTTTTTCTAATTACAGTTTTGCCAAACATTTGCGACCATAAGATATGTTTACTTTTATGCTTTATTTAAATTATAACAAGTGGTATTTCTTCCTAAATAGCCATTAAGCTCTTTGGAAATTTTAATCTACTTTACTTAAACTACTTTAATAAGTAAGAATTTTCCCCTTTGATTTTTATAAACAACTGCCATGAAGCCGATTTTGAAACCACCTTTAATTTGGTAAAAAGACACTTTGGCAATGCAGAAGAATACATGACCTTGGTAAGATCCAGCAAGTACAGTAAATGCCCACGATCTCGATGAAAAACACTGGCTATGGAACATTTCATTCTTCTCATATTGAGCTAGAATACAGATGTAACTGCTTAAGTACAAACATCCAGACTCCACCAAATAGTAAACAGCCATTTTATGTAATTAAAAACTAATTCCTTCAATTCCACCAATAATAAAAAAAAAAGTTGCAAAGATCAACAACAGAGAGCCGGATGGTACAAACAGAAGGTTAGTAGTTCTCAAGCTAATTGAAACCACAGTCTGAGGGCGCCAGAACAACTCAATAAATAAGAAGGAAAAGAAGCTACATGTTTACTTATCACAAATAACTTCAGCATAAGCACCAGCTACATTCAGATGTGGCCAGCACGTAGGCCAAGTATAAATGCACAGATCACAGTGAACTAAAGCCATAAAAATCTAGTTCCCTGGCCCTTCAATCGACCTGTCAGAGCAAAGAGAATCCATCAGGGAGCCAGAGCCCCACTTCAGTTGCTCACACAACATTAAGCCACCCTAGCCCTCACTCCCAACCCCTTTACCACCAGCAATAGTCACAATGAGTATACAACTGATCAGTCCAGTTTCTCTAGGGTCTATAGATAAGGCCAATAATTTGTCCTACAGTCATTTTAAAGAGAATACTTACATAAATTAACACTCACAAACATCGAACCATCATTTGCGTAGATTCTTATTTAACATTCAAATGCTTTAGATGGCATTTCAGAAGGTCACCTATGGTGCAAGTCAGGTTTTCAAAATTTGATTAAAGGCTGAGGGTTTTATCAATGTATCAAGATCCTGAATGTGAGACTCTGGGCTTACTTATGTTAAGGCAGGTGATGGTATCTTCACTCATTCTACACAGTAAATGCACAATTCTGTGGCTACAGAATTCTGAACCCTTGAATGATCTACTGCCATGGGCTAAGACTTGATAAGGCACTTTTGGCTACGGGGAATAGTTCTCCTAACTCTCAGGTGGAAACTTAAAGCAATATTTACAAAGCTGCAGCAAAGTAATTTTAAAACTGGATGATGGACTGATAGGTCTAATTGGGCGGTGAAGAGCAGTTTGTACACGTTGCCCATTTATCTTTCTCTGCGTCATGTATCGCCATAGAGGAGGTCACAGACCTGGGCCGCCGGAATTAGTCGCTCGCTGGACTCTTCAACAACCACATGACCCTTTCTCCTTTTCTTCATTCAGATGATCTGCAGAGGTATGGCCGTTGGAACGCACCACGCCTTCAGGAATCCAGGACTTGTCCACACACCGTTCCATTCGCTTCATTATCAGGTCCAGGAGCGTCTCAATCGCTAGGCTTACGTTGGTCCCATTGGCAGCGCTAGTTTCAAAGTAGGGGATTCTGAAAGACAGTGACAATTCGGGTAACAGGGTGCGGAGGGAAAGGGTGGTGACCTTTGCCCTTGATAATTCAACTTAGAATATCAGAAGAAAACAAATACACAAGCCCACAAAAACATCTTACCACACAGGGTAAGTGAAAAATAAAATAGCTGACACTGCATTCCTAACAGAGATGTAAAACTTCTGGAAGTTTTACAGAAGTTTTTCTGGAAGTTTTTATTCCCGTTTCACAGATTATTAAATTATAACTTCGAAAGACGAAGAAACGTGCACAATTTCATAATGCTAGAAAGTAACAAGGCTAAGCTTTGAATCCACAGCTGTTTGACTCCAGTGTAACCAACTTAGCCACAGGCTCTTCTGGTTCCGATTTACATATGTTGCATGAGGATTTCCAAAACAGAGAAACCTCTTTTACCTGCAGCACATGAGAAATAAAAGCTGACATAAGAGAGAAATTAGAGGTCCCTGGTTGTGTCCGTCAAAGCTTTGCCACTTGTCAGCTCTAGGCTATATTCCTGGACCATCCACTTGAAGATATTATGAATTTTATAGCATTTCAGAGTTCCTCAAGGACATCGATTGTAAGTATGCTCATTTTGTTTGCCCAGGACCTGCAGTTTAGGTATAGTTTTTTAACATCACAAGGCATCATTTCAAAACTGTAAGACTACTTTTCACATAAACTTGAGACCCCAGTCTCCTTGTGGTGGCCACCTTTACACATTAGAGTTAGTCTGTGC
>PVHT020001751.1:18566917-18618523 GCA_004024745.2 Catagonus wagneri
TTTTTTTTTTTTTTTTTTTTTTTTGTCTTTTTAGGGCCACACCCTCAGCATATGAGAGTTCCCTGGCTAAGGGTCTAATCAGAGCTGTAGCTGCCAGCCTACACTACAGCCACAGAAATGCCAGATCCAAGCTGCTGCGTCTGCAACCTACACCACAGCTCACGGCAACCCTGGATCCTTAACCCACTGAGCAAGGCCAGGGTTGGAACTCGCAACCTCATGAATGGTAGTCAGATTCTTTTCCATTAAGCCATGACAGGAACTCCAGGAAAACTTGTTAAAACACGTACATATACATAATTTCATACAATTTCCTTCATTTAACTAGCTATAAAGCACAGATGGACAAGATTTATCTAATGACTCAGAGTTTCAGTTTCTGCCTCTGAAAAATAGGTGGGTTGATGATTTTTCAATGCTAAGATTCTATGATCTCATCTCTAACAATGGTCCTTACAAAGTGATTAACGTAAGAAAGCCACAAAATTTGTTCCAATTATGCAAAGGAAATTATGATGACTCAGGAATGAGGACAAGAGCCTTGAAATAGCCACAGTAAGGGAAATAATGAGAGTGCATCTCAGCCAGGCATTTAACAAAGTGAAGCCCAGGAAACATGATTGCACTGGAGAACCTACATTTAAGGGGTTAAACAGGTCTTCAACTCCAAGTGATCAACTTAGTTGAGAAAGAGCATAAAAGGCTACTGAATTGAAAGCCAACAGCTCAATGTCCTTGGAGAAGTCTATTACTATGTAAGGCCCAGCATCTTCATCCTAAAATAAGGACAGACCAGCTCCTGGCACCTCCTCACAGGGTGGTCAAGAGGATCAGACACAAATTATGTGAAAAATGCTTTGAAAACCACAGTGCACTAATAAATCAGTTATTTTAAAAGTTTTTTTTTTCTTTTTTACTTTTTAGGGCCACAGTTGCAGCATATGGAAGTTCCCAGGCTAGGAGATGAATTGGAGCTGTAGCTGCCGGCCTACACCACAGCCACAGCAATGCCAGATCCTTAACCCATTGAGCTAGGCCAGGGATTGAACTGGCATCTTTATGGATACTGATTGGGTTTGTAACTCACTGGGCCACAACAGGGACTCCCTAAAAACTCGTTTTTATTTATTTAATTTTACTTTTGGGGGCTGTACTTGCGGCACATGGAGATTCCCAGGCTAGGGGTCGAATCAGAGCTACAGCTGCCAGCCTGCACCACAGCCACAGCAACGGAGGATCTGAGCTACACTGTTGACCTACACCACAGCTCACAGAAACGCCAGATCCTTAACCCACTGAGCGAGGTCAGGAATCAAACCCGTAACCTCACGGTTCCTAATCGGATTCATTTCCACTGCACCACAGTGGGAACTCCTAAAAACTCATTTTTAAAAATAAGGTTTTCCAGAGTTCCTGTTGTGGCTCAGTTGTTAACGAATCCGACTAGGAACCATGAGGTTGCGGGTTCGATCCCTGGCCTTGCTCAGTGGGTTGGCAATCTGGCGTTGCCGTGAGCTGTGGTGTAGGTCGCAGACACGGCTCAGATCCTGCATTGCTGTGGCTGTGGCGTAGGCCGGTGGCTACAGCTCCGATTAGACCCCTAGCCTGGGAACCTCCATATGCCACGGGTGTGGCCCTGAAATGACAAAGGGCATAAATAAATAAATAAATAAATTAGTTAATTAAATGTTTTCCATAGCCCATTACCCTTTCATAATACCAAAACTCCAAGAAATTTTTTTATGTAGTAGGTGCTTTGAAATAAGTGCTTTTGTTTTAAAGGTTGGGATGTTAAGAAGTTAGCATCACAGCCCTCCCCAATAGATTCTCTAAGGCTACACTAAAACACCTAACCGAGGAAAATGTGCATTTACAACAGAGGAAAATGCTACATTTGGTCAAGTAGCAGGATTTTAAGTGGCTATTAACCAATCATGTAACAGTCTAGGCTGTCTCCAAAGAGCCACAATGAAGGTTCATATATACTGAGCTGGAGACCACTTTGGCCAATGCAGTTCTAGAGGTTTCTGTGATGGGGTCCTCTTTGCAAATGTTCTGCCCTAAAAGTAGATAAAAGGCCTCTAAAAACAAGAGAGACATGGAACCAGGGGTTAAGATGCCTTAAGCTTTCACAAGATCAATACATACGTGTTTTAAACCCTGGGATGGTACAAGACTTGATCGCACTTTTCTAGATTTCTGTCTCCTCATCTCTAAAATAGGGATGGAGTTCCCTCTGTGGTGCACTGGGTTAAGGATCTGGTGTTGTCTCTGGCACCATGGGTTCGGTCCCTGGCCCAAAGGAGTGGGTTAAGGATCCAGCATTGCTGCGGCTGTGGTGTAGGTCAAAGCTATGATTCAGATGCAATCCCTCACTCAGGAACTTCCATATCCTGTGGGTGCAGCCATAAAATGAAATAATAAATAAAATAAAATAAATAGGGATAAGATTCCCCTCTGTGGAAAAGACTAATGAAGAGATGACACAGAAAGCACTTGTATCTACAGTACAGGATGTACTCAACAAATGAAAGCATTACTATGGAGAGCAGAGTATTTCAATTATCTTTGCCTCTAAACTAAAAGCCTTTCTCCTTTAAACAGCAATTTTTTTTTTTTTTTTTTGTCTTTTTGTCTATTAGGGCTGCACCCGCGGCACATGGAGGTTCTCAGGCTAGGGCTTGAATTGGAGTTGTAGCCACCGGCCTATGCCACAGCCATAGCAATGAGGGATCTGAGCCACATCTGCAACCTACACCACAGCTCACGTCATATCCTTAACACACTGAGCGAGGCCAGGAACTGAACCCACATCTTCATGGATGCTAGTCGGGTTCGTTAACCACTGAGCCATGACGGGAACTCCTAAACAGCATTTTAAGCAACACTAGGAGATTCTCCAAAATGCCTTACAACCGAAGTAGAATATAAGATGAATTTTATTACAGGGAGTGGGAAGCAAGAGGCAGGAAAACAATAAAACTTACTTATCCAGTTTCTGACATTGAGGAAGCTTTGCTCATTGGTCAGATCGAAAAGCAGAAGAAACCCCATAGCATCTCTGAAGAACGCAGTTGTCAAGCTACGAAACCTAGGAATATAAAAGCAGATTGGTCACCCAAACTCTTGAAATACAAAGCTATCAGCAGTGACCTCAGCCTTTTACAATGGTCCATTATTAACAAATCAGATGTTTAATACCATGCCACTATTAGTAGTAACTTCACAGTATACATGCACATTATACACACATAAATCTTAGTTACACAGGATTTACTGAATCATGCTATTATATTAATAGCTATTTCCAACACTGTAAAATTGTGTACATAATCAATGATATTGGATATCTTACAAAAGCTAGTAAATAGGTATCTAGAGCAAGAAAGAATACTTGAAAATATATTTAGACTATAAAATGCCAACAATTACCAAAAGTTATACTTGGAATTTCCTTTTAAACTAAAAACAATCTG
Source organism: Catagonus wagneri (assembly GCA_004024745.2). Taxonomy (NCBI): domain Eukaryota; kingdom Metazoa; phylum Chordata; class Mammalia; order Artiodactyla; family Tayassuidae; genus Catagonus; species Catagonus wagneri. The sequence goes on from PVHT020001751.1 coordinate 18,570,394, forward strand.
TGTAAATTTTTAAAAATTTTTCAGCAAACTGGATGATGGTATAGGCCACATGTGAATAAGACAGTTATTTATCACAGATAAAAGTATATGTGCTAGAGTTCCCACTGTGGCTCAATGGGTTAAGAACCCAATTAGTATCCATAAGGACATGGGTTTGATCCCTGGCCTTGTTCAGTGGGTTAAGGGTCTGGCATTGCAACAACTGTGAGTAGGGTGAAGATGCAGCTTGGATCTGGCATTGCTGTGGCACAGGCCAGCAGCCCCAGTTCCATTCAACCCCCAGCTCTGGGAACTTCCATATGCCATGGTACGGCACTTTAAAAAAAAAAAAAAAAGAAGAAGAAAAAGTGTATATTAAGAGGCCATGTGATTTGAAAATCCAGCCTGCTGGACAGGGATGCCAAGTACTAGCTCATGACCCCTTATTTTCAGCCAAGAATTTAATGTACAATCATGAGTTAAATAGGCGAGAAGTAACGGTGCTTGCTGTATATGTTTTCCTCATCCTATGAAAGCTTGACTTGACTTAACATCACAATGTGTTCCATGATCTTTTCATTTCAGTCTCTACAGACAGCTCTTATCCCTGAGAACCATTTCTCTGCCTTTAAAGTGGGGGCAGTATTGCTTCCAGTCTCTATCTTTTCCTGGTACTCCCTGCACCAAGGCTTTATCCTGCTGCTGTCACCCATCTCTCCCTCAGTAGTTGGTTTTCTATTTTTTCTCTATGCAAAGTCTGCAACTGACAGGCATGGGCTCCAAGGAAGAAATACTGATAAGAATTTGTCATCTGATTCCCTAGGTTAAGTTTTCTATAGTATTTCTCATCCATCTTTTAGGTATCAAAATAGTTACGAAGAAAATAGTTTGATATTTGGAATTTGCTTCAAAATAATTGCGGCGAGGATCAGAAGAGTTGAGAGATATATATGAAATAAGATGGGCCAGAACTTGGTCACTGTTGAAACTGGGAAATAAGCATGTGAGTTCATTGTACTATTCTCTCTACTTTTTGCATATACTTAGATTTTCCATTATAAAAAGTTTAAAAAAAATCTCTCAAGGAAGCTATGAGAGGTAACAGTGCTGTAGCTAAATAAAATGCAACATGATATGAAGATTTCATGGGACATTTTCTTCAGGCAACCTCTGATCATATAAATTAATTCCAACCAAAAAATTTTCTACCAAGTATCAACAAGCAGGTGGGAGTAATGCATGCAACACTGCAGATTTCTTTGCGGCTGAGTAAAGAGCAAAATAAATGGAGAAAAGTATACAGGTCTAAAAAAGGGGAGAAAAGAAAAAGTTCATAAGTAAAATGGTCCATTTTGAAAAGGATTCATTTTTCCTTTGACCTTGTATGAAACAAAGCCTGCCGTTATCATCTCAGACTGATAAGTTTCCTGCTAATTTGGCAGCATGTCTTATCCAGGTGCATATCAACAGATCACCTGGCCTTTCTGGCTCAGGATACTATGTGAAGAGCAAAGCTGTTTTTCCCTTTCCTCCAGTAAGGAGCACATAACTGAAGGTCTCATACCTCTCCTGACCTGCTGTGTCCCATAACTGCAGGTGGATTCTCTGGCCTCTGCCAACGGCCCCATCTGGTCCATTGGCTCTGTACACCTAAAATGGCAAAATGAAAAAGAAAAAGAGAACTGAGATCAGTAAGTTTGTCTCACTTTCATATTCAATACAACTCCCTTAAGCATCTAAACGTCTAAAGAAAATCCCATCTGGAATACAACCTTGTTTATATTTCATTCCAAATAATTATCTTTAGGTAACACAATAATATGTATTAAAATATGTATTCACATTGTACATCTTCATAAATATAAAATTCATAACTGACATAATTTATATTTAAAAATAATAATCAGCTCACCTTTCCTCAAGGTTCCCTTGCATCACCAGTTTCAGGAAATATTAGCTTTCTATGACTTTTCCCCATCCCACCTTTAAAAAGTACTCTTAAAACAATTTTATGGGAAAGACCTCTAAAAATCTCTCTCTCCGTGAAAGCAATTTAAAAAACTGGCAAAAAATGTCAAAAATCAACTTTTTCCAAACTCTTAAAATTAACAAAGGTCTGCAACATTCCAAGGAGCATCTATTTAAGAAAATCAACTGAATATCACTAAGAACAGCAAGCTTCGTGCTATTTTAACTTGTCTGATTCACCTATCCTTTCCCCAGCTCAAGAGCAGGCTTGAAAGCCAACAGACACAACTATGGAAACCATCAGTGTAGCAACCACTGCAGGCAGTAGAGGTGTAACATATTTGGAGCTTCCCAAAAGTCTCATCCCCAGAGAACTGTCTAAAATTTGCCTGTAAAGCTCCATTCCCAAATCTTGTCTTTATTTTATCTGACTCAGAGTGTGCTCTAAGAAAATAATCCTATTTTTAGACCATTTGTTGAAAACAATCAGTATCAATTACTTACCATCACAGCTATCAAAGGCAACAACAATACCAGTTGGACCTAACAAAGTCTAACCAAAAAATTTAAAGAAGAAAAAATAAGAAAAAGGAGGTGTCCATAGAGAGAGTTGAAAAGTTCCAAAATATTCTTTGGAATCTACTAGACCAGGTTTATGTACAAGGCTGTGCAGAAGCTGAGGAGAGAATTTAAAATCCCTTAATCTCTCATCTCTGACTAACCTTGAGGCTTTTCTCAAGCAGGAAATAAAGGCTAAGGCAGAGGTGTCAAGTGCCTGCAGGAACATTAACCAACACACACACATATACACATACACACCCTCTCTCTCTCTCTCTCTCTCTCTCTCTCAGGAAAAAAAGTTGACACACTTAACTGACTCATAAATTTAAGAACCTCTCTTGAAAACAAACTTATGGTTACCAAAGGGAACAGATAATCATGGCGAGGGATGGAATGGGGTTTGGGATTGGCATATGGACACTACAAGTGTATGGAATGACTGGCCAATGGGACCTGTTATATAACACAGGGAACTCTACTCAATATTCTGTGATAATCTTTATGTGAAAAGAATCTGAAAAAGAATGGATTTGTGTATACACATAACTGAATCACTTTGTTGTACAGCAGACATTATCACAACAATGTAAATCAACTATACTTCAATAAAACTTTAAAAAATGAAAAAAGAAACACTCTGCCCACTTATTAGGTGACCATTAAGTAAACGGAGCAGAAACTTCATTAGTTGCACATAACCAAAAAAAAAAAAAGACTTTACAAAATTAACCCAAGAATGTTAGTAAACAGAGCAGTAACAAAAATGAACGTCAAAAACAACAAAAACCCTTGGGAGGAAGGAGAAATCTGATTTCCACAGTTACTACACTGTATCATCTGAAGTGTTCAGTTTTCAACAAAATTTATAAGACATGCAAAGAAATAGGAAATTATGGCTCATAAACATGGGCGAAAAAACAACCAAAAGAAATCATTCCTAAGGAAGACCTATGTTGAACTTACTAGACACGGACTCTAAATTAGATATTGTATGTTTAAAGAACTAAAGGAAATGATGTCTACATAAGTAAAGGAAAGTACGAGAATATTGCCTCACTGAATACAGAATGTTAAAAAAAGAGATATTATAAAAAGTAGTAAATAGAAATTTGGGAGCTGAAAACTATAATATTATTCACAATATTTATTAGAAGGGTGTAAGAATAGACTTGAATTGGCAGAAGAAAAAAAATCACTGAATTTGAAGATAGGTCAATTGAGATCATCTAGTCTACGGCACAGAAGAAAAAGAATGAATAAAAAGGAAAAGAGTCACAGAGACCTACAGAACACCATTAAACACACCAACATATGCATACTGGCAATCATATGAAAAAAAAAATAGAAAGAGGGAGAAAAAATATTTCAAGAAATAATAACCAAAAACTTCCCAAATCCAATTTAAAAAAAATCACCCATACATTCAAGAAATCATCCATACATTCAATCATCCATACATTCAATGAACCACAAGAAGAATAAACATATAAATATTAATAGACATGTCATCATCGCATTGTCAAAATCAAAAGACAGAGAGAATTAAAAGCAGCATGAAAAAAGTGATTCATCACATTCAAGGGATCCCAATAAGACTAAGAGATGATTTATCATCAAAAAAGGAGTCCAAAAGGTAGTGGGATGACACAATCAAAGAGCTGAAAAGAAAAAGGACTGACAATCAAGGATCCAGTATCCAGCAAAGATATCCTGTAATATTAAAAGATAAATTAAGACATCCTCAAATAAACAAAACAGAAAATTCATTGCTAGCAGAACGGCCCTGCAAGAAATAATAAAGACAGTGCTTCAGAGTGAGATGAAAGGACAGAAGGCAGTAATTCAAATCCACACAAAGAAATAAACACCAGTAAAGGTAACTACATAGGTCAATATAAAAGATAGTATAGGGAAGTTCCTGTTGTGGCTCAGTAGTTAACAAATCCAACTAGGAACCATGAGGTTGCAGGTTCGATTCCTGGCATCACTAAGTGGATTAAGGATCTGGCGCTGCCATGAGCTGAGTTGTAGGTTGCAGACGCAGCTCAGATCCCGCATGGCTGTGGCGTAGGCTGGCAGCTACAGCTCCTGTTAGACCCCTAGCCTGGGAACCTCCATATGCCATGAGTGCGACCCTAGATAAGGCAAAAAGACAAAAAAAAGATAGTATAAATGTTTTTTCTCTTTTTTCCATCTGATTAAGATATAACTTCATAATGTAATAATTATAAGCCTGTGTTGATGGGCACATGGCATATTTATTTATTTTTTTTGCCTTTTGACATTTTTAGGGCCGCACCCACGGCATATGGAGGTTCCCAGGCTAGGGGTCTAACAGGAGCTGTAGCCGCCGGCCTACACCACAGCCACAGCAATGCAGGATCCGAGCCGCGTCTGCAACCTACACCATAGCTCACGGCAATGCTGGATCGTTAATCCACTGAGCAAGGCCAGGGATCAAACCTGCAACCTCATCGTTCCTAGTCAGATTTGTTAACAGCTGGGCCATAACAGGAACTCCAAGAAACTAATTTTTAAAGACATAGTAAAAAAAAATGACAAGGGAATTTAAATGATACACCAGAAAATATTAAATAACACAAAAAATCACAAAGAAATAGAGAAACAAAAAAGAGAAGGCAAGCATAAAATAAGTAGAAAAATAGTAGGCATAAATCCTAAGTTACTGGTAACTCTACTGAATGCAAATAGATTAAAGACTCCAAGTTAAAGACAGGGATTGGCAGTATGTATTTAAAAATATGATTCAGGAGCTCCCATTGTGGCTTAGTGGTAACGAACCCAACTAGTATCCATGAGGACATGGGTTTGATCCTTGGCCTTGCTTGGTAGGTTAAGGAGTCAACACTGCCGTGAGTGGTGGTATAGGTCACAGACTCGGCTCAGATCCCACAGTGCTGTGGCTGTGGGGTAGGCCAGCAGCTACAGCTCCAACTGGACTCCTAGCCTGGGAACCTCCGTATTCCATGGGTGTGACCCTAAAAAGACAAAAGACAAAAAATAAAATAAATAAAAATACAATTCAACTGTGTTATCTACAAAGGCACACTTTAGGTTCAAAGACAACAAAAAGTTTGTAGGAAAAGGATGAAAAAAAATACCATGCAAACAGTAAGCAAAAGACAGCTAGAGTGGCTATTCTAATATGAGACAAAATAGATTTGAAGACAAAAAGTGTTATTAGAGACAAAGAAGGATTATTTCATAATGATAAAGGGGGCCAATCTATTAAGAATATGTAGGAATAAAAAGAGAGAAATAAACAATTTGACAGTAATATGTAAAGACTTCAATACTCTACCTTTTAAAATCAATAAAACAAGCAGGAAGGAAAACAAGGAAATAGAAGATCTGTAGACCTCTGTAAGCCAACTAGACCTAACAGACATCTATAGAAGAGTTTGCCCAACAACTGCAGAATGTACATTTTTTGATGACATATGTTAAGTCATCAAACAAGCTTCAATAAATTTAAATGACTAAAATCATTCAAAGTATGTTCTCTAACAATAATGGGGTAAAATTACAAATCACTAACAGAAAGAAATTTGGAAAATTCATGAATATGTGGAAATTAAACAATACAATCTTAAATAATCAATGGGTCAAAGAAACACCAGGGAAACTAGAAAATGCTTTTAGGTGAATGAAAACCACAACATACAAAAAAATAATAATCGAGTGAAGCTAATGCAGTGCTCAGAGGGAAATTTAGAGTAATAAACATCTATATTTAAAAAAACAATATTTCAAATCAATAATTTAACCTTCAAAATTAAAAAACTAGAAAAACAAGAGTAAATGAAATCCAAAGCAAGCAGAAAGAAAGAAACAAAAAGATTAGATTGGAAATAAATGATCGTTTCTTTGAAAAGATCAACAAAATTGATAAACCTTTAGTTAGACTGACAAATGTTAAAAATAGAAGACTCAAATTCTTAAAATCAGAAATGAAGAATAACACTACCAACCTTACATATATAAAATGATTATAAAGATGATATGAATAACTGTATGCCAAAAAATTAGATAGCCTAAAAGAAATGGAGAAATTCCAAACAACTGAAACTAATTCAAGAAGAAACAGAAAATCTGAATAGACATATAACCAATACAGAGATTGAATTAGTAACCAAAAAAATTTCCCACAAAGGAAAGGCCAAGCCCAAATGTCTTCACTGGTGAATAAGATCAAATGTTTAGAGAAGAATTAATATTAATCCTTGCCAAACTCTTTCAAAACACAGAATAGAAGGAAACACTTTCCAACTCATCTTATGAGGCCAATATCCTCACTGTACCAAAAGCAAAGTTACAAGAGGGGGAAAAAAACCTACAGACAAATATCCATTCAGAATATAACAAAATACTAGCAAACAGTATCCATCACCATGTAAAAAGAATTACATGCCATGGCCAAGTAGAATTTAATATAGGAACAACAAGGTTGGTTTAACATACAAAAATCAACCAATATTGATTTGCAATAGAATAGAACAGTAATAATAAAAGACTAAAACCAAGTGACCATCTCAACAGATGTACAAAAAGCATTTGAAAAAGTTCAACACCTTTCTGATAAAAATGCTCAGCAAATTATGAATAGAAGGGAACATCCTCAACCTGAAAACCGCATCTATGAAAAACACAGAGCAATAAAACAGAAGATCCCAGGATCTGGCATATAGAAAATAATAATGAGTAAATACACACAGAGACATATATATCCACACACCCCTACACACAGACACATACAGATTATTAGAACTAATAAATTCGTTCAGCAAGGTTCTAGCATACAAGCTCAATTTACGAAATGAATCGTATTTCTAGAAACTGGAAAGGAACAATTCAAAAATAAAATTAAGAAAGCAATTTACAATAGCATAAAAAGACTAAGATAATTAAGAATAAATTTAAGAAAGCATAAAACTTATATTCTAAAAGCTACAAAATGTGGTTGAAAGAAATCAACGAAGCTCTAAATAAATGGGAAAACAACCCATGTTCACAAATCAGAAGACTCGATATCGTTAAATTTCCAACAGATCAGTATCAATACCCAAATTGATCTACAGATTTAATGTAATTTCTATCAGAATTTCAGCTGACTTCTTTGTAAAAATTAACTAACTGACCCTAAAATTCATATGAAATTGCAAGGAATTCAAAGCAATCTTCACGAAAAACAAAGTGGGAGGACTCACACTTCTCACTTTCAAAACTTACTATGAAACTTCCATAATCCAGATAGTATAATACTGGCATAAGGATAGACAAACAGATGAATAGAATAGAACTGAGAATCCAAAAATAAAGCCTCACATTTACAGTCAACTGATTCTGAACAAGAGTGCCAGGAACACTCAACAGTAGTCTTTTCAACAAATTGTGCTGGATAATTAGATACACACATGCAAAAGAATGACACTGGACTCCTATTCACACCACACACAAATTAACTCAGTAGATCATAGACCTAAATGTAAAAGCTAAAACTATTTGCATGCCATATATCTGATAAGAACATTTATCCAGAATACACACAAAAGGAGTTCCCGTTGTGGCACAGTGGAAACGAACCTGACTAGGAACCAGAATACACACAAAAAATAACGTTCCCAAAATTTAACAACAAAAAGAAGACAACCAATTTCAAAATAGGCAAAGGATCTGAACAGACATTTCTGCAAAGATGATATACATAATGGCTTATAAGCATATGAAAAGATGATTGCTCAACAACATTCATCACTAGGAAAATTCAAGTCAAACTTGCAGTGAAGTACCCCATCCTACCCACTAGTCTGGCTATAATCAAATAAACAATAACAAGAGGTGGTGAGAATACGGAGACACTGGAACTCTCATACACTGCTGCTGAGAATGAAAAATGGAGCAGCATCTTTGGAAAAATCTGAAAGTTCCTCAAAATTAAACAAAGAGTTATCATATAGACAATTAAATCCACTCCAAGCATATATCCAAGAGATCTGAAAACTTAAGTCCACAGGAAAAATGTATGACTATTAATAGAAGTGGAGTTCCCGTCCTGGCTCAGCGGTGAGCGAATCGACTAGCATCCATGAGGACGTGGCTTCGATCCCTGGCCTGGCTCAGTCGGTTAAGGATCCGGCGTTGTCTTGAGCTGTGCTGTAGGTTGCAGATGTGGGTTGGAGCCTGTGTTGCTGTGGCTCTGGTGTAGGCCATGGGCTGTATCTCTGATTCTACTCCTAGCCTGGGAACCTGCTTATGCCACAGATGTGGCCTTAAAAAGACAAAAAGATTAAAAAAAAACAAAGAAGAAGCATTGTTCATAACAGCTAAAAAGTGAAATAACCAAAATGTCCATCAATGGATGAATGGATTAACAAAATGTGGTATAACCATACAATGGGATATTATTTGATCATAAAAAGGGATGAAGTTCTGACACATGCTACAACACTATACAGAAGAAATTAGGCTAAGTGAAAGAAGCCAAACACAAAAGACCACATATTGTATGATTCCATTTATATAATATATCCAAACAGGCAAATCCACAAAGAGTACATTAGTGGCTAAGATAGGGGAAGTGGGGAAAAGACTGCTAAAGGATATGAGGTTTCTCTGGGGTGATGAAATGTTGTTAAATTAGTTAGTGGTGATGGTTGCTTAACTGTGAATATTCTAAAAACCAGTTGAGTTGAACACATTAGATTGGTGAATTATGTGTGACCTGAATAATATCTCAACAAGCCCTATTTTTAAAAAAACAAGGTATAAAACGAGACAGTAAATAAAATCACATATCTACATACTGATTCTACCAATTATATGTTAATACTAAAAATTTCATTAAGGGAGCTCCCGTTGTGGCACAGCAGAAACAAATCCGACTAAGGAACCATGAGGTTGCGGGTTTGATCCCTGGCCTCACTCAGTGGGTTAAGGATCTGGCATTGCCATGCGCTCTGGCATTGCCATGAGCTGTAGGTCACAGATGCAGCACGAATCCTGTGTAGCTGTGGTGTAGACTGGCAGCTGTATCGCCGATTCAAGCCCTGGCCTGGGAACCTCCATATGCTACAGGTGTGGCCCTAAAAAAGCAAAATATTTTAAAAATAAATAAATAAAAATTTCATTAAGGTTCTATTCTTACTCAGTGCGTCTGAGTCTCTATAAGACTCTCTGAGTGGAATCTAAAAAATAAAAGAGGGAGTTCCCTTCGTGGCTCAGTGGTTAACGAATCCGACTAAGAACCATGAGGTTGCAGGTTCGATTCCTGGCCTTGCTCAGTGGGTAAAGGATCCGGCGTTGCCGTGAGCTGTGGTATAGGTTGCAGACGCGGCTCAGATCCCACGTTGCTGTGGCTGTGGCGAAGGCCGGCAGCTACAGCTCCTGTTAGACCCCTAGCCTGGGAACCTCCATATGCCGCGGGTGCGGCTCTACGTAAAAGGCAAAAAGACAAAAAAAAAATAAAAAATAAAAAATAAATTAAAAAATAAAAATAAACCATATAATAAAACAGAAACATAACAAATAATATAACAAAAAAAAAACAGTGAATATAACAAAAAAGAAACAGCCTTATAGATATATAGAACAAACTAATGGTTACCTGTGGAGAGAGGGAAGTGGGGGTAAGATAGGAGTAGGGAATTAAAAGGCACAAACTACTATGTAGAAAATAAATAAGATACAAGGATATACTGTACAAGGAAATATAGCCAATATTTTATAATAACTGTAAATGGAATATAATCTTTAGAATTGTAAATCACTATATTGTATAGCTGAAGGTTATACAATATTGTACGTCAACTACTACAACTAAAAATTAACAAAAATGGGAAAAAAAGACTCTCTGGTAGTGAAAGAAAAGACCTAGGGTGGATTGGAGGGAACAAATTCTTCTGCCTAGAAGTCAGAGACACTGCATCTTTCCTAGAGAGAATATGCTCCTATGAAGGGTCTTTATCACCTGACTACCTATTGACCTGATTCATTGTAACAGCTGATTTTTTCAGCAAGAAAATTAGTTCCTGGACCCACTGACTTTCTGCCTTCTACTCTACCACCAGAATAACTTGTCTTGCAATTCTTAAAAAAAAAAAAAAAAGGCAGAAGTTCCCATTGTGATGCAGCTGATTAAGAACCTGGCTAGTATCCATGAGGACGCAGGTTTGATCCCTGGCTTCGCTCAGTGGTGTGAGCGATTCGATCCATTCATCGTTGCTATGAGCTGTAATGTAGGTCGCAAAAACGGCTCAGATCATGACTTTCTGTGGCTGTGGTGTTGGCAGCAGCTACAGCTCTGATTCACCCCCTAGCCTGGGAACTTCCATATGCCACAGGTGCAGCCTTAAAAAATGAATGAATGACTGAAGGAAAGAAAAAGAAACAAAGAAAGAAACAAAGAAAGAAAGAAAGAAAGGAAGGAAGGAAAAGAAAAGAAAAAAGAAAGAGAGGGAGGAAGGGAAAGAGAGAGAGGGAGGGAAGGAGGGAGAGAGAAAGAGAGGAAGATGGAGAGAGAGTGAAGAGAAGAAAGGAAGAAAGGAAGGGAAGGAAGGAAGGAAGGAAGAAAGGAAGGAAGGAAAGAAAGAGGAAGGAAGGAAGATTAAAGTCCTGCAGGACCTTTTCTCATCCTGCAGAACCTTTCTGTTCCCTTGGTTACCTCCCCGATCACAGGCATTACTAGCATCCCCACTCCTACTCCAAACTCACACTCCTGGCATAAGCAATGAGTTCTGCCACTTAGTGTACCCTATGGAATTGCTGAGGCCTTAATTAACAGAAAGCCATTAAAATGATATCAAAGGATTTTCCTTGTGGTACAGCAGGTTAAAGATCCGACGTTGTCACTGCAGCGGCTCAAATCACTACTGTGGTGCTGGTTTGATCCCTGGCTTGGGAATTTCCACATGCTTCTGACATAACCAAAAAAAAAAAAAATGCTGTCAAAGATGGAAGAAATGGCACAGAAAACAGGTATGAGGAGCAGAGTAGATTCCAACTTCATAACAAAAGTAGACAAATAAGTTTGTGGAGTTCAGAAGGCCCAAGCCAAAACTATATCAAGGGAAACTTTAAAAGAATCTTTTTATTTTATCTGCTTAGTTTTATATGAAGTGTCCTTCAGCACAGCCTCTGATCACATTGCCCAGACTGAACATAATACACTTTCGTATGCACTCTTTAATTTTAAACTCCACCCTTTGTCCTCCTAATTCCTACAAAGTAAACAAAACAGACAAGCAAACGTTGACTCAGAAACTGTATTTCTATATAGAGGGATGAAGAACTTACCACTCTCTTTTCCCTGAAATCAATGCCAACTGTCGTGATAAATTTGGCATTAAATTTACCATCTGTGTACTGGTAAAGTACGCTGGTCTTCCCTACTCCAGAGTCTCCCAAAGCTAAAAACTTGATGAGGTAATCATAGTCTCCATCAGACATAATGAAGAACTGAGTGGTTCACCTGAAAAATACAAACAGATACAAATTTGCCCAAACTTATTGCAATATATGAGAATCCTCCATGAATAAGCTGACTTCCTTTAACATCCAGTTCAACAAGTACTACTACATAACACTTATATGCCTAAGCATTCTGTGAAGAGAGGATTAGACATTATTCAGTGCTCCAAGGAATGAATCATTTGCTAGATGACATGCTACTGAAATAATGAGTTTAGTTTAAATTTAACATGCACATTATGGTACTCTTAAGACAAAAAATTCCAAGTGAGAATGAAAATCAAGAATACAATACTCACTAAGTCTTACAGACAGATCACGCAGAACAAAAATTTACAAAGCAAAGAAAGGAGGAAGAAGAATGTACGGGAGTAATAATAATACCTAGTGTGCAAGTGGTTCCAACTACCCCTCCTTTTTCAAAGTCTCCTCGTGCCGCATGCTTCCTTTTTCTCCTTTTACTAGGACACGAGGCAATTTCATTTATCCTTTGAATTTTCATATGTTATTTATTATAGTTTCTACAAAGATAATGCTGGGGGGAGGAGGGAGGAAGCAGGATGGACAGGGAGGGAGTTTGGGGTTGGTAGATGCAAACTATTACTTTAAACTGGATAAGCAACGCGGTCCTACTCTACAGCACAGGGGACTATATCCAATCTCTTGGGATAGACCATGACAGAAAATAATATGAGGAAAGTAATGTGTATATATATATGTATGACTGGGTCACTGTGCTGTACAGCAGAAATTGACACAACACTGTAAATCAACTATAATAAAAATAAAATTAAAAAAGATGATGTTAAATTCACAAGTAAAATGTTTGCAGCTTCCTTATATATTGTTATTGTTATACACTACATATTAAATCAGATTTTTCTGGAATATCACTGCTCACTGGAGAACTGAGTTCCACAACAAAGGGCTCTTTTATCTATGCTTCCCTCGGTGTCCTATAAGAAATACCACCAAATTCAGCTCTTCAATATTGACCAAAACAAAAATCTACCTTTGGGAAGAAATATTCTTACTTTCACAAGACCCAGCCATGGTTACTTTTTATCCTTTGCAATCAGCACTTTTCACAATTTGTTTTTACCCTTGAAATAGACTCAAACTATTCAAAATATTTGTCTGACTGGAAATAGAGTCTGTCTCCAGCAAGGTCTACTTCTTTTTATCCTCTAATCCCAATAAAGCCTGAAAGTCGGGAAAATATCAGCTATTTCATTTCCACTGACAACTCTACCTGCCCATGCAAACCTACATATTCACCCATCCAGACACATGCCATACTCCCTACATGAGATGCTGCTGACTTTCCTCACATGGTCCCCTTTTCATCCAGCCAGCCCCTAGACACAAACTTTACAACAATTCTCAGTGCCTCCTATAGGATTATTTCTATAGATCCACAAAATTAATAAAAGCTCAGGGAAGAATGTCCACTGACTTTCAAGGTTGCCTCCCCCATCCATCCTCAAATTGGTGACTCACTTTGTGCTCAAAAATCCTGAATTTTAGTCCCCAAGAGCTGCTGCAGTGTACTTCCTCAGAGTGGCTCAGTGCAGATCTGTGAGCTCCCATGCAGATACGGCTGGTCAGTCGATAAGGGCAGAGCCTCTACAAACATTCAGAATTCTATTTGCACACTATAAAGTGTGACACTACAGATGATGGCTTTCCTATGTTATACCCTCTGCATTCACAGGTGCTGGTTGCCAGTATTAAGGCTATGTAGCAGAATGCCTCTCCAGAAGATGTCCATTTGGATACAAATAAAAGCTTGAGCACGTCTTAAAAGAGCATCTCACTTGGATCCAAGTTATTAATAAATAAGAGTTAAGAATTGAAAAGCAGGCCCAGATAATATTTAATCATTTGGGAGGTTCCCCTCCAAATAAATGAGGAAGCAGAAAGCAACTCGGTATTCTGCAAGGAGAATGATGCAAGAAGCAGCTGTGGCTACCTTATTTCCTCTTTGCTTTTAATTCAAAAAAGTCATTTCTCTAACTATGTTTTTGTATCATTTCAAGTACAGGAGAAAATGTTGTCACCAATGACATCACTCTTCTAGAATTCTCTAAACCCACTTGAATGGAATTCAAAGATAGATGAACCTACTTCTGCTGCACCAAAATTTAACGTGTTCAGTGATCGGGAGGAAGAATCATATATCTAAGTCTACAAATGATCAAATTATCTTCATGAGTTTTTGTTTCTATTCATGGTGAGAGCAACATGTAAGTTTGTTCCCAAAGCAAATCATCACAAAAGAAGTGTTAAATGAAATGCCACAACTGAAAGTACAGATACCACCATCAATATTAATCATAGCTTGCACTCTTCAGACTGCAACTCTAGACAGTAATCTGACTTGTTGATCTGAAAATAAAGGCTCAGACCTTTCACTGTCTGTGTTTAGCCTGCCAAAGAACCGAACAGAACCCAAAGAGTTTAAGTCACTTGCACAGCTTAGAACACAGGTCTCCTAACTTTAAGTCCGATGTCCAGCCTACCCCAAGTTTTGTGGCTGCTACTCAAATTTCCGCGAAGGCATTTTGGACTTAAAAGTGACCAGGTATGGTATCATACAAGGTTATCTAACAGGAAACATGTGACCTCTGAAGTCACACAGACCCAGACTAATCCAGTCTCCCACATATGAGCTACTCAGATGTCTTCGGGTCTTGGACTTTCAGGTTTCCATTCCATGAAAAAGAAAATACTATACACTACTTCCCAACACTGTTCTAAGGATTGAATGAGACACACTTTGTGGAGTTCCCAGCACAATGTTTGGTGTACACTGGATATTCGGTAAATTGTGGCTCACTCTCTTCTCTCCATTCTGGACAGATCAGACTGGCTCGAAGACCTAAAACGATTTCTGAAATTGCCTCTGTGCAGTTCAACACCTGTATTTTTGGCACAAAAGATTGTTGACTGGCTAAGAAGAGCTTTCTGAGTCAACAGAGATCACCTTCAAGCTAATTCTGGTCTTTTGGGGGGCTAGTTAAAGCCATACTTAATTTTAAATAGGTATATCAATTTCAAGAGTTATGACCAGCTTTAAAACAGGTTTAGGGGACTTCTCCTGTAGTGCAGCAGGTTAAGGATCCAGCATTGTCACTGCGGCAGCTTGGTTCGCTACTGGGGTACAGGTTTGGCCTCTGGCCCCGGATGCTGCAGGAGTGGCCAAAAAACCCCAGCCAAAACAAACAAACATAAAAATAGGTTTAGATTGTATAAAATACTCTAGTCCATTCTAACAAATTCATACTTGTTCAAAAGAATTTCAGTGGTTCATACTGGTTCAGAGTGAAAGAGTTACATTAAAAGACATTCTACCTACAAAACCATTTCTGATTGATCTAAAGCCACTCTGGCTAAAACCACATGTATCTAACCAAAATCTCTTGAGTCTGGTTTTAAGAGCTCAAATTGTTTCAGACTTGTTTTAGCTAGCTCAAATAAGCTCTGACCTGAACAAGCAGGTTCTGACTGGCTCACCTAAGACTTGATTGGTTCAAAGTATATTTTACCGAATCGAGCTAGTGCTAACCAATTAGATCTCCAGCTAGGTCACACTTGCTCTAATTTTATCAAACCGCTTGTAACTAGCTCAAGGTAAAAACTGGTTCCAAGTTTTTAATCAGTCCAACCTGACTGATAAGCTGTTCAAACAGTTCAAGACTAAAAATGTAAAACGATAATCAGAAGCACCAAAAGCAATAGCTTGGTGCTTTAAACTTGGACCAAATCAACCAATCTAAAATTTGACTTATAATTACCTCAATTGTAGACAGTCTGTACCCAAAAATTTATTTCACCACCGTCTACTTTCTTTCTACACTTGAGAAGCTTTTATGTGTTGGAGTACAGTAAACAGGTTGGGGAAAAGGATACTGGCGGAGGAGAATATGATAAGCAATAGGAAAACATATGGGGAGTGACACAGGCTTCATTGGTTGAGAACTCACCTCCTGCCTTATCTCTGGGACCTGGCAGCAGAACATTAATCCATGATCCAGCAATAAAATAGAGATTTCAGTTGGAGAAAACCTTCCGCAAATTGGGGGGCTATTGAGAGTGTATCCTAAATTGGTCACAAAGCCCAGGCTGGTCCTGGTTAACAGAGACCAGAATTCTCAAGAGTAAGGAATCCAGCAAAGAAGTAAAAGGATTCAGGGAGTGGGCAGGTCTCCAAATTACTAATAGAGATTCTTTGCAGGGTTTAGGCAGAGTATTGATGGTGACACTTCTTATCTGAGACTGAAGTCAGTTAGTCAAAGCCTAGATTTAACGAAATCACTCCACCTTTCAGCAGGGATAATTCTAGTCCATAGCAAACAACAGTTCCAGTCCTGTGGTCCCCTACGTGGTTGTCTCGACGCCACTTATCCCCATGAGATAAAGACAACATAATGTTAAGTTTCAGCTGCTGATAAGTCTTAATATAGAACATCTTCCCACTAGAAATTATTTTTGTCTCTTATTTTAGTTACTCAAGTCCTGAATGGTGTTTCTGGGGCCTGTTCTTTACAGGAAAAAAATACTCCATTCCCAAATTATGGAAATAACATAAATTATTTTTATGTTGACATTTTGGTATAGAAAGAGAAATGGTAAAAATACACACTGCAGAATGTGGGGCACCCATAATGCACACCAACCTATGGGTTGCTTGGGAAGCCAGTTCATCAGGGTTACCAGTTGCACTGCTTTTGCTAAAAATGGCCCAGATGTCCCATATGTCAAGCACTCCACGTGCATGAGGGCAGCAATCTCCATCACAGCCCTGAAGGCAGGTGGTACATACATTACACACACTATCTCCAACAGAAGAATCTCAGTACCGTTCTATCATGGATGCTACAGTGAGAGGACGAGTAAGCAGGTTCTAGGCAGACTATCCACATGTTAACATGGGTCAGTTCCAGCATATTTTTGAGAGACAGAAAAAAAAATGGAGGTTAAGAGCAGGGACTCTATTTTTTTTTTTTTTTTTTGTCTTTGTGCCTTTTCTAGGGCTGCACCCGCGGCATATGGAGGTTCCCAGGCTAGGGGTCTAACAGGAGCTGTAGCCGCCGGCCTTCGCCACAGCCACAGCAATGCGGGATCTGAGCCATGTCTGCAACCTACACTACAGCTCACGGCAACGCCGGATCCTTAACCCACTGAGCAAGGCCAGGGATCGAACCTGCAACCTCATGGTTCTTAGTCAGATTTGTTAACCACTGAGCCACGAAGGGAACTCCAAGAGCAGGGACTCTAGAATCAAATCACCAGGATGCAAATTCAGTCTTGTTGCTTTAGAAAATGTAACATCTTTCGCCTCAGGTTCCCCAACTTTTTTTTTTTTTTTGTCTTTTTAGGGCCGCACACTCGGCATATGGCGGTTCTCAGACTAGGGGTCCAATCGGAGCTGCAGCTGCAGGCCTACGCCACAGCCACAGCCACGCAGGATCCAAGCCGCGTGTACAACCTACACCACATCTCAGTGCATCGCCAGATCCTTAACCCACTGAGTAAAGCCAGGGATCAAACCTGTGTCCTTATGGATGCTAGTTAGGTTCACTAACCACTGAGCCACAACGGGAACCCTATGGGTTCCCCATCTTAACAATGGGAAGGATATCTTATTTTATTAATACTATCGTGTATGTGCTTTCTCAACTTCTTTGTAAGTGGAGCACACCTTATATTTCACAGTCTTACAACCCATAACATTTTTTACAATTGTTATTAAATAAAGTGGCACTGGAAATACAGTTGTGTGAAAACCTTCCATTAGCATCTTCTAGAAAAATCAAGAATGCATCATCAACACATTTTAGATTGGATGCAGGACAAGAATAAACCTATCTCAGAGGGCCGTTGTGAGGACTGAGTTAATGTATACATATAAAATTTAGGACAATGCCCGGCACACAGTAAGTCCTATGTAAGTATTAAATGCTATTATCACTATCACCTAACAGTCTAGCTCTGAAGGGTTAATATGCAGGCAATATTCCTTTCTTTCCTAGCAATGTAAGGAAGAACTAAATCCTGAAACTAAAAATAAGATAAAATATACGAATCTATGGAAAGCACTGAAACCTAAGGTCACTTCTTTAAACACCATGCCTCCTGGAGGAAGTAGCGTCTGAATATCTCAAGGCAAAGCCTTCTAAAAAGCCAAGAACGCCCTCAATTTGGGACAGGCAAAAGACCTTCTTATTCAGCTCACTTCTCTCTCTCCTCCTTACACAAATATTTTTTCAAAGTGCTCTCCACCCTCACTCTCATCAGATTAACAACAGAAAGCAAGGAACACCCATTTCCTCAACATGTACTAAGTGGTGATAACTGCCTAGTGAGAGAAAGTCAATGGTCTTCTTCCTTATTTAAAAAATAAAATATATTTTAATTGCTTTCCACGGAAGAAGATAGAAGAAAGTGGTTTTTGATAAAGAGCAAAGGGTAAAGAAAGGAATCTATCTGTCCCCCACCCCTACACGCACACACATCACAGCCCAAATTCTCCATGAAGCCTCCTATTAAAGTCAGTTACAGATGCTAAACTTGGGATTCCCAGTCACCAGGCAGAATCATTCTAAAAGTACTCTGGATAAGCCAACCAGTTTTTGGACTGTTTTTTATTTGTTTTGTCTGCATGTGTGTCTTTTTGGGGCCACAACCGAGGGCATATGGAGGTTCCCAGGCTAGGGGTTTGCAACGCTGGATCCTTTAACACACCAGGCAAGCCAGGGATCGAACCCACAACCTCATGGGTCCTAGTCGGATTCATTTCCACTGTGCTACAATGGGAACTCCCAGCCAGCCAGTTCTTGAAAGCAAGGTTCTCCCTCTATCAGCCATATTTAGTACAGAGAGTAAAAAAAGGTGTGTGTGGGGGGATGATATTACCTGTACAAGCACCATGTGCCACAAATGGCAGTAGACATGCATGATTTTATTTTGTCATTGTTAAGGGGAATTTAATATCCGTATAAGACATGCTATAAAGAGAGTGATGTTTTCTTAATTTGATGGCAAGTAGGCTTGGATTCAAATTCTGGACTCTTGGTGTAACCTGGTCCAAGTTCTTCAAACTTAAGCCTTCATTCTTTCAACTACAGAGTGGAGATAACATTCTTAACCTCACTGGGTTACTTTAAGGATTAAGTGACATAATCCACAGAAAGTTTTAGCACATTGCTTTGTTTGTGTTAAGTGTCCAATAATTGAAACTCTTCTCTAGCAACTAAAGTCTATCCTCTTCAAGTTCTTACTAGCTAGGCAAGGCATGTAATTTTATAACCTGTTCTTGGTGGAACCAGTACCTGAACCTTTAGGAAAAAATAGGGAAAGAAATTCAATTTCGGTATAATCACTTATAAGGTCTCTATCACAAAAGCTACCTTGGTGTTCCAATTAACTGGGTGATTTTTGGCAACTTAAGAGTACTCGTCATCACAGCATTTTATAATGTACCAAGATATGAGTAGGGGTAACTTGTGTTTCCCAAGTGAGCCCTGGTAACAACTGTCTTAGATCACTGTGATACCAATACTCTGAAATGAAACACATTTACTTTCACTGCAAAAGCAAGATGTGTACTGTGCAGTAGTGGGGCTTCCCATTTCCACAGACAAGAGGAAACAGCCTCTGCCCTCTGCAGATGGGAGCTTCCTCTTCTCAATTTCTGGTCTAGTGTAAATAGATAGGTTTCTGCCTTTCTGAATGAGTTGAGTGTGGAATAGATGAAATAATACACAAAGCTTATCTTGTTTGTTCAAAGATCTTATGCAGAGAGAAAGATGTAAGTAGAAATCCAATGGCTTCGAAAAATAAAAGGAAACTGGAATTTATTTAATTTTTTTGTCTTTTTTAGGGCTGTACCCGTGGCATATAGAGGTTCCCAGGCTAGGGGTTGAATCCAAGCTACAGCCGCCCACCTACAACACAGTCACAGCAACTCAGGATCCAAGCCACATCTGCGACCTACACCATAGCTCATGGCACTGCCAGATCCTTAACCCACTGAGCGAGGCCAGGGATCAAACCTGCAACCTCATGGTTCCTAGTCAGATTCAGAAAACTGTAATCCACTTCTTCCTTGTGTTCTAAGTGAAAGATGGGCTTGATTCTATCCAAATTCATAATGTTGGATTACAACTGCATTAGATATTCACCTATAACTTATGATTCACAAATGTGTTCTGATCAATATAGTGTTTCATATTAAAGTTATAGAACCGTGCTTAACAGTGAGAAGAGAGGTGCCTGAGAGAATCTAAATTTACAGTTCATTTGGCTTAATATTTATAAGTGTGCCTATTACATAGGAGTGTCCATTTTCTCCATTTAAACAAAGCATGAAGACTAACTTTTAGGTGACGGTAATATTCCAGCAAAGACACTATTCAGAGGAAAAAAAATAAAATGATCTACAAAAATTGTTGAGTGAAATGTGCATTTCCAAATACTGCCAGGACACCCAAATAGATCATTTTAAAAACATCCTTCAGACACTGGCAATTCTTTATGGGTATCAAAGAGAAAGCCCAGAACAAAATAAGGAAAAAGAAGCAATCTCAATCCAGGAGTTGACCTACTATTTCTAAAATGTTGCCATCACCTCAGTAGTTGACTAACAGAAGCCAGTAAACAAATAATACAAGCAACCACACATTAATAAAGAGGTGGGCACTGGAAGGATTCTTATAAGTAGAAAATGTTCTTCTGGAAGACCACTGTCAATGACTCAAATGAGATCCTGGCTTCTTTCTTTAAAGTTGTGGAGATCATTGATTCGTTTACTCAAAAGACACTATTTGTTGCCCAGGTCTTTCAGGATCATCATATGAATGTTTATACAAGGAAATTTACTCAGTACTGTCTAATAGCCTATATGGGAAAACAATCCAAAGAGGAATGGATATATGTATATGTATAACTGATTCACTCTGCTATTCACCTGAAATTCACACAACTTTTTAAGTCAACCATATTCCAATAAAGTTTAAAAAAGAATATGAATGTTTATAGAAATTTATGGAAAGTAAACACTGAGTGCTATATTACAGTTTATGACAAGTTCATCTTGCTTTATAGATATAGGGTAACAGGAATAAAGGCATACTATAGACTATGTCATTTGAAAAATATAAACAATACAGTGGCGATAGGAGGGGCTGTTTGGTTAGCTGACCAATATCTCAAATAATCTGAAAGTGCCTCATAATGGCTAGAACCATATGTCCCTGCCATGGAATGTCCAGCCCATGGCTAAATGTGCTTCTTAATGACACCACGAAGCAGGGAAGGTTCCAAGAAGACAAAAGAACTCCAAAGCCTATAAAGTGTACTCCACACAGTGGCTGCTTTTAGTGAGCACACGGATGACAGTGAAACATAGATATTGGACCCCCCATCTACCTATGTAGTGAGTAGCACTATGCATGCAGTAGGTCAATGAAGAGTCATAATCTGTTCTTATGAATACCACAGATTAAGGCTTGAATACTGATCTTATGGCTTTAAGACTGGTGCTTTTTTCCACTCTACCTTAAGAGGGACCCTAAATAAAGCTCTCAGAAGACAAATAATCTCTGAAAATGGAAAAGGAGAAGTGACCTAAGCTACCCAGAAGGCAATATAGCTGCAAGGCCAACTGATTAATAGAAAGAATCCTGCTATTAAGTTCTAAGAGGTAGAAGAAGAGCTGTGGGCATGTCACTGTGACGTCAAACTCTGGGACCCAAAGACTCAAAGGTGGAAATATCAGAAGTGATCATGCTGCTGATGCAGCTAGGACCGGAAGGATTACTAATCAGCACTCAAAGGACTCGACCTTGACAAGTACATTTCCAAGGTTGCAAAACACAGAACACTCTTCCACTTATGACCCAGAAATGGAGTCAGGGGTTCTGCCCAGCCTGGTGCTCCCAGAACATGGGAGGGTCGCAAGGCTTTTGACCAACTCAGCCGGGCTTCTCTCTTGTATCTCACCTACCTCAAAGTTTTACATGTGCTGGGACACAGGAAAGATGTTAATCTGTCAGGGGAAACACACCAAATCAAGAAAGGAACCACTCTTCATTTTGTGGTTTTGTTTTTTGAGAAACAATCATGCTTCTTTCATTCCAAGAAAACTTTTAGGATGGAAAAAAAAATTATGAATTAAAAGAACCAAGGCCTGCTAGATGCAACTACAGATTCTCATACTAAGTGCAGTTAAGTCACAAGGAGAAAGACAAATATCATATATCACTTACATGTGGAATCTAAAATATGGCACAAATGAACTTACCTACAAAACAGAGACAGATTCACAGACATAGAGAATAGACTCGTGATTGCTAAGGGAGAGGGAGTGGAATGGACGGGGAGTTTGGAGTTAGTAGATATCTACAAACTATTATATTTAGAATGGATGAAAATCAGGTTCTACTGTACAGCATGGGGAACTATATCCAGTCTCTTGGGATAAAACATGATGGAAGATAATATAAGAAAGGGAATGTATCTATATGTATGACTGGGTCACTTTACTGTACAGAAATGGGTGCAACATTGTCAACATAGTAGGTCAACTCTACTTTAAAAAAATTTTAGGGAGTTCCCGTCGTGGCGCAGTGGTTAACGAATCCAACTAGGAACCATGAGGTTGCGGATTCGATCCCTGGCCTTGCTCAGTGGGTTAACGATCCGGCGTTGCCGTGAGCTGTGGTGTAGGTTGCAGACGCGGCTCGGATCCTGCATTGCTGTGGCTGCGGCTGCGGTGCAGGCCAGTGGCCACAGCTCCGATTAGACCCCTAGCCTGGGAACCTCCACATGCTGCGGGTGCGGCCATAAAATGACAAAAGGCAAAAAAATAAATAAATAAATAAATAAATAAATTTTAGGAGTTCCTATTGCAGCACAGTGGAAACAAATCGAACAAGGAAACATGAGGTTTCAGGTTCAATCCCTGGCCTTGCTCCATGGGTTAAGGATCCAGCAATGCCATGAGCTGTGGTATAGGTCGCTGACGTGGCCCGAATCTGACACTGCTGTGGCTGCGGTGTAGGTCCGCAGCTACAGCTCCAATTATACCCCTAGTCTGGGAACCTCCATATGCCGCGGGCATGGCCCTAAACAGCAAAAATGAAAAATTAAAAATAAAGACCTGTTGAGGGTGACTGTCCAAATAATAAAAACAATTAGATAAATATCCCTGAGTTGGCAGTAACTGGGGAAGAGAGGACCTCTGTTATCACTGCCTTTTTAAAAAGCTAGCTACTTCCTCACCCCACAGAGAAACTGTGTCCAGATTATAACACCATCCTGCCTTTCCAGACCCAAACATTTGCATACCAGGATATTCTTTTCACTGTTGCTTTGCAAGGGTGATTTTCACAGTGTACTCTAATCATTTCCCTGACTTCTTAAACAAAGGTGACTGTCTCTCACTGCACTGTATCCTGCACACGTAGGGACTGTGAATGGTGAGGGCTCCCATCCCACACCACGTCCCACTCCAAAGGCTAAGATGACGCATCGGTCACGCAGATACTGACAAAGGCCACTGAGATGCACCAGACACAGCTTCACTTCCCTCGTCCTGCCGACCCCACGGCCTCACCCTCACTGCCACCTCAGAGCACAGCTGTTCTCCTGCCCCCCCCCCAGGGCACAGCTGTTCTCCTGCCCCCCCAGGGATGTGTTTCCCAGGTGCAGGATGGCCTGCTAAAGCACACAGGATTCCACCTCTTCACAGCTGGTTTTCTTTTCCTTACTCTCCTATCCACCCTACAACACCACGGTTCTAGCAGCCCCTCTTCTAACCATTACCCTGAGTCACGGCTTTTCTACTCTTTTTCCTTTTCTGGTCTTCTCGTCCCTCACCCCCAGGCACTCTCTCCAAACTCCCGGTTGTGTGTGCAAAAACTGACTTTATACTAACAACCCCAGTCAATGAATACAGGCTTTCCCTCGAAAAGTGAACTGCTTCATCAATTTCAGGGCATTGAACCCTCCTCCATAAGGTCCTCTGGGACTTCTGCTTTTCCAATCAGGAAAGGAGTTTCCCCAGCTAGGTCTAGGAGTAGAGCCATTTCAGAAACCCAAGTACTTCTCTACTGTTTCGGTCTGGGGTTTACCATATATTGATGACAAGGCAGCATACTAACTCAAGCTGCTCATGAGCTAAAACACTAGTATCTATAAATATTCCACCAAATGTCAACTTGGTTCTTTAAAAATGGTAAAATAGACTCAGAAAATCAAACTATTTCCTGATGTCTGAGCACCATGAAACAGTACTGGGATTCTTAACCTCTCTTGTCTGGTGTCAGTAAGCTCTAAACAGCCGGCTATGGATATTTCTGATCTTGGTCAGGTCCACTCTCTCCATTAACATATTTACAACACATGCTTAAGTGCTCCCTAAGTATCATATTCTTTAATAGCTAAATTGAAAGAAAACAAAAGAAACTCACCTACTGGCCACCGTCTAATCAGATACACTTCTTACTGATCCCAAGAAGGCTTGCCTTGCTGCACCCAGGCAGTTGCAGTCTTGGCATGGACTGTTTGCACTTCTATCAACAGCAGTTTATAGACCAGGCTGAGTCTTTGGTTTACTTATGCAAAAAAGGACCTGGATACCTGCAACCACCCAGCCTATTTCTAAACCAGGCCTGTCAGATCACAGTTGACTTTTTTGCGATTGTTTCTGTTGTTTCTAATTTTATTACATTCTGGTCAATAAAACGTGGTCTGCCTAATATCAAATTCAGGGGGATTTGTCAAGCTTTATGAATGTGCCATGAATTCGTGAAAACATCTGTCTTTCCTGTTTAATTGGATGCAGAATTACATACACACTAGTTCAAGTTGTTTAGGTGTACTCTTCAGTGTGATATATCCTTATGTTTTCCTACTTCATCTGTTAGGTTATGAGAAAAACTGATCATATTTATTTTTAGAAAATAAGCATAAGGAAACGTCTTAAAAGAGATGAATATGATGCATCACAAAAGGACAAGACTGCAGTCCTTATCAGAAAGGCATTAAGTCTGTAGGACCCTGGATCCATGGAGGTACTTTAAGAGTCCATAAACTTTTATTCAAATGTTCTTTTCCTCTTTGTTATTTTTTTAACTGGAATAAAAATTTAAGGCAAATGAGTTATATACCACATTTAGAGACCTCAAAACTGTTCACTTACACTGCCTGGCTAAGTTATTTGCTTCAGTTTCTAGGGACACATATTATTTGCTATTCTTATAAAGGTGTCATTAATTGAGAAGTCTGTTATTTATACTGGCCTTCCTCATTTTATTTCCTTTTTAAAATTTTTTAAATTTTATTTATTTATTTATTGCTTTTTAGGGCCACACCCACGGCATATGGAGGTTCCCAGGCTAAGGGTCTAATTGAAGCTACAGCTGCCAGCCTACACCACAGCCACAGCAACACAATATCCAAGCTGCATCTGTGACCTACACTACAGCTCCCGGCAATGCTGGATCCTTAACCCACTGAGTGAGTCCAGGAATCTAACCCGCAACCTCATAGTTCCTAGTTGCATTCATTTCTGCTGCGCCACGATGGGAACTCCTCCTTTTTTTATGTTCTTTTTTTTTCTTGTCTTTTTGCCTTATCTAGAGCCACACCCACAGCATATGGAGGTTCCCAGGCTAGGGGTCTAACAGGAGCTGTAGCTGCCAGCCTTCGCCACAGCCACAGCAACACGGGATCCGAGCCGCGTCTGCAACCTTCACCACAGCTCACGGCAATGCCGGATCTTTAACCCACTGAGCGAGGCCAGGGATCGAATCCGCAACCTCATGGCTCCTAGTCGGATTCATTAACCACTGAGCCACAACGGGAACTCCCCTCCTTTTTTTTTTAAATTATAATTTGGAATGGATTCATGTGTCCACTCATGTGAAAATACTTAAGGAACCATATTCAATAAATGACAGCAAGGCTCAGGTACATCTATTCAGCCCATGTTGGTTTTCATCCTTTTAGGACAGTCAACTGAACCATAAATAACGGACACAGTATGTTGCATCCTAACATTTTATTATAGATCACGGTAGAAATGACTTTATATTTGGGGAGCTTCCTATCAGACTTAGAGCTATCCTAGGTTTGGGTTACTTATTCACAGCAGATCAGCGTCTTCACAGCCAACTGGATATTCTTGCATAGGGTC
Organism: Catagonus wagneri; assembly: GCA_004024745.2. Lineage (NCBI taxonomy): Eukaryota > Metazoa > Chordata > Mammalia > Artiodactyla > Tayassuidae > Catagonus > Catagonus wagneri. The sequence goes on from PVHT020001751.1 coordinate 18,596,591, forward strand.
TCAGACAACCTACATAATGTCACTGCAGCAAATCTTTTACTCCCTCAGAAAACGTGGCTCAGTGATTAACGAATCCGACCAGGAACCATGAGGTTGCGGGTTCGATCCCTGGCCTTGCTCAGTGGGTTAAGGATCCTACGTTGCTGTGAGTTGTGGTGTAGGTTGTAGACGTGGCTTGGATCCCTACCTGCTGTGGCTGTGGCGAAGGCCGGCGGCTACAGCTCTGATTAGACCCCTAGCCTGGGAACCTCCATATGCCGCGGGTGTGGCTCTAGATAAGGCAAAAAGACAAAAAAAAAAGAAAAGAAAACTGCTCTGGTCCAGCTGGTTGCAAATTTTCTTTAGTAAATTTCTTCAAATGAAATCTTACATGGCCCTCTAAGACATAAAACAGGTGAAGTGAAAGTAGAGCCATTCTGGGAAAAGAAATGAAGACTCCACCTCCAAGGCCTGTGGATCCAACCAGGAACTAATAAGAGTGCCATTGTATGCATGCAGAAAACCAAAGTGGAAAGCTCAACCTCAAAGGGCTCTCAGTCATCTGATTTGCCTTCAGCTTTGTACCCAACACATCCTGTCAGCCTACACGACTGACAACTCATGTATGAGGTCTGCTAGGCTTTTTACTCAGCATCTCCTAAGGATCCCATCTCTCGAATATCCTCCACTTATCATCATGTTAGGACTCTTCTTTTCGGGGAGTGAAAATATGTATTGGGTGACTGGTAAAAATTTCAAGGAGGGCCAACTAGAACTTCAGCGAATAAGTCTATGGGAAAGAGACTTTAGGACAACGATTACTGGGTGGATCAAAGGGAAAGAAGGGCTATGGATCTAAAGCTGAACAGTCCTGGGAAAAACTAAACCAAACTGGCCAGAAGTGAACCATACCCCCTGGGAGAGAAAACCAGTGTCTTTGAAATAGGGGACAGTTAGGAGGACGTACCAGCTACAACAGTGATCCTTTCCTAAAGGGCATCACAAAATACAGTGAGAGTAGTCTTGATGGATTCAACAACCTATGTTTGGCTGGAACCCTCAAAAGTCAAGATATGCTTTGAAGAACACAATGAAATGTTGATACAACAAACAAAATAATTGAGAATATATTATTTTGTGCTACATCAGAAGCCAATTTGTGCTAAATTATAGCATGGAGGCATACTTTTTTTAAATACTGATAGGATAAAAACTTAAAATTCTTGCCATTAACTTGACTTTTTTCTATAAATTCAGAAGAAACTTCTAGTACGGTATTTTCTCCACAGAACTCCTTGCTCCAGCTAATGGCTATGTCATGAGGAATGTTTCATATAAAAGCACTGCTATAGGAGTTGCCACTGTGGCACAACAGGATCAGTGGCGTCTTGCGAGCACTGGGACGCAGGTTCGATCCCTGGCCCAGCACAGTGGGTTAAGAACCCAGAGGTGCTACAGTTGCAGCTTAGCTTACAGATCTGATTCCTGTCCTGGGAGCTCCATATGCTTTGGGGCAGCCAAAAAAAAAAAAAAAAAAAGGCACTGCTATTTAGAACCATTAAAAAGTTCCAGGGGAGTTCCCGTCATGGCGCAGTGGTTAACGAATCCGACTAGGAACCATGAGGTTGCGGGTTCGATCCCTGGCCTTGCTCAGTGGGTTAAAGATCCAGCGTTGCCATGAGCTGTGGTGTAGGTCACAGACTCAGCTCAGATCCTGCATTGCTGTGGCTGCGGTGTAGGCCAGTGGCTAAAGCTCCGATTAGACCCCTAGCCTGGGAACCTCCACATGCCGTGGGTGAGGCCCTAAAATGACAAAAGGAAAAAAAAAAAAGTTCCAAGTAGGGTGGGAAAGGCATGGGGAAGATGAGAACAGAACTCTTAGGGTTTCCCACCAGAGCAGGCAGCCTCACATGAAGGCAGCACAGAACCAACCTCAGGCCAGAAGGGCTAAACACAAATGGAGGTCCCAGACAGTAGTCAAAGCCACATCAAAGTGAAACATCAACAAAGCAAGGAGCAGAGCAAAAAGGGGAGAGGTGGCTTATGCATGTGAGGCATTTGGGACGACACCTAGCCACACAGACTGGGAAGATCACTGAGGTCATCAGAGCCAGTAGGAAGAACACCTAGAAAAGGCCTAGGCAGCTGTTACTTTCTTGAAAACTGGAGATTCTTACCTTCTAAGTCAGGGCAATTTATTCCATCTACTTGCTCTCCCCTGCCTAGCCTATCCAATTTCAAAAGGTCCCTAATCGATTCAACCAGGTTCCTTCACTAAGTTTCCTCCTTCTGACCTTGATAGATGGAAAAGTCAAGCATCCAGGTTAGAATTTAGATCCCAAAGCCTTATCTGTCTCTGTCATCAGTCAAGTCTGGGAAAAGGACATTAACGGGAAGCAGCTGCTATTTTCTGAATGCATCTCTGAGAAAGATATTTGAAGGCAGGGGGCTAAGAATATAGGGACCAAAGTTAGTAAGAAAGACTGTCACTCTGAAAGAATATACAGGGCCTTGTTAAAAAGAAGTGAATAAAGAAACCTCAGTATAGGAGTTCCAGTTGTGGCTCAGTAATAAACGAACCCAACTAGTATTCATGAGGATGTAGGTTCGATCCCTAGCCTCACTCAGTGGTTAAGGATCCGGCACTACCATGAGCTGTGGTTTAGGTAGCAGACAAAGCTCAGATCCCACATTGCTCTGGCTGTGATGTAGGCCTGGAGCTGCAGCTCCAGTTCAACCCCTAGCCTGGCAACCTACATATGCTGTGGATGCAGCCCTAAAAAGATGAAAAAAAAGAAGAAAAAGAAACCTCAATATAGATTTACTAACACATGCAAAAAAAAGCAAGGAAAGTATGAATCATCAAGAGAACAAAAGGAGGGTAAAAAAATTTACAGAAAAGAGGCATATAAAACACATGACATGAACACTATGAAGATGTAAGTATTCAAGCGTTAATAATAAATTGATAAGTAACAACTTCACAATTTTGTTCGAGAGTTTGGAGGAAATGAAGGAACATGTAATATTATACTTTATTTTAATGAGGATAAAATGAGAATCTGTAAATGAAAGAGGCCACTGTAATATAGTGGAAAGGCTTTATAAGCTATGCATGAAAATCAGTCTCATAGTTTTATAATGTTTTAAAAATCTACTTTTTAAAGTAAGTTAACCTCAGAGTTCCCATTGTAGCTCAGTGGTTAATGATTTCGACTAGGAACCATGAGGTTGAGGGTTCGATCCCTGGCTTCGCTCAGTGGCTTAAGGATCTGGCGTTGCCGTGAGCTGTGGTGTAGGTTGCAGAAGCGGCTCGGATCCCACGTTGCTGTGGCTGTAGCGAAGGCCGGCAGCTACAGCTCCGATTCAACTCCTAGCCTGGGAACCTCCATATGCCACGGGTGTGGCCCTAGAAAACACACACACACAAAAGTAAGTTAACCTCCACATACCAACAAATTTGATTGCAAAAATTTGTAAGTTGAATGTTTGACCTCAGGAGTTATCCTTCCTTTAAAAAAAAGATCTTATCAACAGTATCCCTATTTTATTTTATTTTTTGGATGCACTCCCAGTTTATGGAAGCCCCCAGGCCAGGGACTGAATCTGAGCTGCGGTTGCAACATAGTCTGCAGCTGCAGCAACACCAGATCCTTAATCCACTGTGCCGGGCCGGGGATCAAACCCACACCACGGCAGAGACAATGGAGGATCCTTAACCTGCTGTACCACAGTGGGGACTCCAATGGTATTTTTTTTTAATTTAGAACTTTCCTGGAGTTCCCATCATGGCACAGCAGAAACCAACTAGGAACCATGAGGTTACGGGTTCGATCCCTGGCCTCGCTCAGTGGGTTAAGGATTCCACATTGCCATGAGCTGTGGTGTAGGCTGCAGACGCGGCTCGGATCTGGCATTGCTGTGCTGTGGTGTAGGCTGGCAGCTACAGCTCCGATTTGACCCCTAGCCTGCGGCCCTAAAATGGCAAAAGACAAAAAAAAAAAAAAAAGAACTTTCCTATATGTATTTGCACATCACATAAAAACAGATTGCTCTATAGCTGTCAAATATTGAAAATAAACCTAAATTTCTGACAATGACATTAAGCAATTTTCCTAGAAAGGAGATATCACCTTAAAAATTTGTATGTCCAGAAAAGCTCTTCCATATTTACATTTTTAGATAGGGAACATTTTAGATAGGACATGATAAAGAAAATAATTCCTTACAGAAATTACAACATTTAATTTGAAATAATAGATCCCTTAACTACTGGTGTATGTACCTCAAGTAGTTGAGATACATAGAGCTTTAGCTCTTATAAAGCATAACTGAATATTTCCGACCTAGGAAGCACCAAATGAAAGGTCTATTACTTCTAATCTAAAACCTCTTGATTTTATATTCTCTCTAGGAGACAGCTCACAAAAGAACATGTGCATGCTTCTGTTAGGAAACGGGACATTTTCCATATGCATTCTAGTGCAAGAAGTTTCACATTTAGTTGAGATGCAAAATGTTTATTAGCTCAGGAGATGCAGTGTGAATTTCCAAACCAAAATCCAGGGCATGTAATCTGTCAGTAGATTGTGACCCTTTTAGAAAAAGGCAGAGTTGGATATAGTTTAGTTATCAAAGTACTGGAATTTCTAAAGCACCTCACTAATTTATGGGGATAAATGCACAAAAAATATGTGAAATGAGACGATACCAGAAAAGCCACGGGGTGGGTCATCACAACACAGCTCTGTGCACAGAGGATGCATGCAATCACTTGAGCTCCCTTCAGTTCTGACCATCAGGTTCAGGACTGAGACCCTACAGATGGCAGTAGTACAAAAAGGGGAAGGGAAGTTGTTTCAAAGGCAACATCCTCACCTACTCATGTCCCTTTTCTCACTGCCTCAGTAATTAACAGAATGATCACGAACTAAGGCAAATGCTCCCCTCCCCGCCCTGGAAACCAGGCCTCATGAGCCACATCATGCCATGGATATTCCTCTAACCAGCGTTTTCTCAGTATGCATGAGCACTTTCTCTGGTTAACTTGTACAGGTATTATGCTACTTCTGAGGAACCCCTCCCACTCCCCATCTGCCTAGTCAACTTGTGTTAATTCCTGGACTGTCTTCCTGTGTAATGCTTCCCCACCAGCCCTCACCACTGGACTGACAATAAGCCAGCTGTCACTCAACGGCTAACTGTGTCTACAGCTGGGCTTTCTCTGACAGCCTCTTCCTTCCTCTGTTTCCCTCTATTCCCTGCTGATCTCATTCAGGAATGACAAAAAGCTGTCCTGGAGCTCCACTGATAGCTGTTCCAAGAGAGAGCTCTCTCTCTCTCTCTGTTTTGTTTTGTTGTTGTTGTTTTGTAAATTGAATCACATTTGTGTTCAACTCAATGGTGTTTGATAAGCAACTCTTTTGTGCGCAGTACTCTGAACTACAAAAGGCATGAAAGAAATATGTGATCCAGCCACTCCCCCTTAAGAAGCTGGTAATCAGCATGAAGAAACAAAATGAACTCATTTTCAACAAAGGGCAAATGAGACAAGATAATCAGGAAGCAAAACATCACCCAGCAGAGAACATCAAAAGTGAAAATGGGCTTTAAGTCAGAAAACGTGAGCTCTGCTGTTTACTTCCTAGCTGTATGATCTATGGCAAGTCACATGACGTCTCCTAGCCTGTTTCCTCAATATGGGAGTATTTATCCAGCAAAACTCTTAGGAGGATTAAAGACCCCCAGAAGTCAGAAATAGGGCACATACTGACCAAGGCTTCCGATAGGAACCAGGGCCTGAGCTGAACACCTTTCCAGCCAGAAAGGATTTAAATAAATTCAAAGGCATGCTCATAAGGTCATGTGGCAAGTTGAAGAGGGCTGGACGACTAATCCATGAGCATGCCAGGTACTACTCCCAGCTCTGCTACCATCTGCGTGGGATCCAGCATGGATACCAACCCTCTCCAGGCCTTGCTTTCTCAAATAAGAAATAAAAGGTTGACCTCTGGTCTCTTCCCTACACAAACACTGGGTGCTCTGTGCTTCTAGGTTCAAAGTCCAGAGATTAGCCATGAGAAGTTGGCATGGGGTCATGGTGGTAGCTGTCCCTTGTATTCACCTCTCATCCCTCAAAGATGAGAGCCTCGACATGAGAATGAGATGGAAAAGACCCAAGAGACATTAGTAAGAATGCAGTGGTTCACAAGCAGAAGCAGCAAAGAGAAATAACTACTTCCAAACAATGAAGCTGGGTAACCTAGATAGCAAAAAGGGGGTCTTGGAAATAGGATGTTTGGAATAGGAAAAGGGAGAAAGTTGTGGGAGGGCATGAAGTTTTGGGGGGTGGGGAAAGATGATGAGATTGGACTGGGACGGGCTGGATGTTAGGGATCAACTAAGCCACATCACAGAGAAGTGCTTAAAAACCACTCCCATTCCCTATGTGCCCATGATCATCTCTGTCCTTGGGCCAGAGGCTGAGAGGTCAACACTGAAAGGCCTTGAAAGAAGGCTATGACTGTGCAAACCACAGGAGAGGGTTTGTACACAAGACCAAGGATCACAGCAGGGCGTTTTCAAGTTCAACTACATGGGACATGATGGGCAGCCCTGCTGTTCTGATGAAACTTCATTTGCAGACATCATTCCTCTGTTGTAAGACACTTTATCTGATAATAAGTAGAAGAGAAATGTTAGGCAAGACAGCTGGATCTCTCCCTGCCTCCACACTGTTTATGAGGGCACCAACTCAAATTCAAAATGTATAGACCTCAGATTCAAAACATCATCTTACACCACCCATCAGTACATGTTAATAAAAATACATCCTGGCCAGGAATTTATCATTTTCCTTCAGCCTCTCTCTGCCTCTCTCACTTGGCTTGAAATAATCACCACTTGTACCACCAGTGTTAAGAAATGATAAGCCAAAACCCTTTTCTCATTACTTAATGCCTGTGGGTTTTCAGAAGAGAACTGGCTTAACTAAACCATGTCTCCCATGTTTGTCCTCATTTAAAATAAAATAATACTTCTATAAACATGCACGTGCGAACTTCCTGACACACGCCAGCAAGGGCTTCTCCAGGAAATGGCTTACCATCCTTTTTCATGCTACGTGTCTGACACACTGGGTCAACTGCTCATGACCCAAGGCAACAGAGCTGAGGCTTCCAGCAACGCCAGGCCCTGTCCAGCCACCCTGAGAGAATAAGGGTTCAATATCTCAACACATCTAAACCAATTCAGAACATACCAGAGAAGCTCTGCTCTAGCGGATATACCAACGAGTGAAACCCCTGGCACAGGTATGTACATGTTCAGTAATGCAAGACAATGCCAGTTTCTTACCCAACACAGTTGTTTTACATTCCCTACTTCAAATCTTCACCCACATTTGGTGTCTGTTGTCAGACTTCTCAAAGTGGTAACATATTATAATCTACACTAGCATTTTTTCTGATTGCCAATGTGGTTGAGCCATTCAGTTTCTTTTTTTTTTTTCTAATTTAAATTTGTTGGCCATTTAATGTTTTCTCATAGAAAAGCATAGGCATGTCCTCTCCCTACTTTTCTATTGGGTTGTCTTTTCCTTATGGACACACAGGAGTTCTTCATGTGTTCCGGATGTACATTCTTTGTCAGTTACAGATGTTGACATGCCTTCTTCCTGTTTGTGGCTTGCCTTTTCACTTTTCAATGGCTTAATCTTCAAGTAGTCAAATCTATCCATCTTTCCTTTTATAGTTATCTTTATATCATGTTCAAGATATCCTTATTTATAGAACGTGATGAAGAAATTCTTTTACATTATTTTCCAAAAGATCCTGCCTTTCACATTAAGTCTTCAATCGAGGGGGAATTTTTTACGGTGTATGTAGGGAATCCGCTTTCATTAATTTTCCCTGAATGACACCTAATTATCATAGTACCATTTTTGTGAAAAAGTATCCTTTCCCTAGTGATTCACCATGAATGGGCAGATTTGTTTCTAGGCTCTCTCTTCTGTTCCTTTGTTCATTTTCATTACTCCTGGGCCAATGTCATAAGGCATTAATTACTATGACTTTATAACACATCTTTTTTTTTTTTTTTTGGTCTTTTTAGGGTAGCAACCACGGCATATGGTTGGGTTCCCAGGCTGGGTGTGGAACTGGAGGTGTAGCTGCTGGCCTATGCCACAACTCCAGCAACTCCAGATCGAGCGTGTTTGTGACCTACACCACAGCTCATGGCCAACACTGAATTCTTAACCCACTGAGCAAGGCCAGGGATCGAACCTGCGTCCTCATGGATACTGGTCAGATTCATTTTCGCTGAGCTATGAGGGGAACTCCTATAACACATCTTTATATTTATGAATATCTGGAAGAATAAGTCCTGTCCTCACTGTAGACATTCTTGACCTTTTGTACTTCCAGCTAAGTTCCTCAAAAACCTATAATGTCTTCATTTATTTATGTCTTTTTTAATGGCTTAAAAATGTTGTTGACATAAATTCTCTTCATAAAGACCTTGTATATTTTTAGACTTACTGATACTTTATACACTTTATACCTTTATTACTATTATAAGCGACATATTTTAAATATATATACTGCATATGCCTTCTATTAAATTCTTTTAAATTATTAAATTTTATTAAATTATTATATTCTTTTAATTATTAAATTCTATTAAATTAGCCACACTAATTTTAATGATTTGTTATACATAGCTGAAAATAATTACTTTTTTCCTTTCTAATATTTATATCTTTTATTTATATTTCTTGTCCTACTGTACTTGTCAGGGCCTCCGAAAGTATCAAATAAACAGTCCTGTCTTTTTTTTTTTTTTTCTGGTTGCATCAGGAACTTCTGGAAGTTCCTGGGCCGGGGATCAAAGCTTCACCACAGCAGCGACACAAGCAACAACAGTGCCAAGAGATCCCTAACCCACTGGGCCAAAGGAACTCTCAGTCTTGTCTTGATTTTAACATTTCACTATTAAAGATAATGCTTGCTGTAGGTTTTGGGTAAATACTCCTACCAGGTTAAGGAAGTTGTCCACCTCCTCCTAGTTTGCTAAGAATGAGTATTATAAATGCATGTCAATTTTATTAAATTTTATTTCTAAATCTATTGGAAAAACTATATGATCTCCTTTAATCTATTAATTTACAAGTTTTACAATTATTCTACCTTTGATCTTCATTTTTCCCTTCTACTTTTTTATCCAACCTTCCTGATTTCTCTCCTTCATTTATACTCTCTACCTAAGACCTCTCTTTCAAAATCATTCTGTTTCTTTCACGTCCATCCTTGCAGGAGAGCAGGCGATAGTTCTCAGTCATTAATAAATATTTGAATGAATAAAAAATTAAATACTGGCGTTCCCATTGTGGTTCAGTGGTAACGAACCTGACTAGGATCCATGAGGACTTGGGTTTGATCCCAGCCACGCCACAGTCACAGCAACCCAGGATCCGAGCAGAGACTGCAACCTACATCACAGCTCATGGGAACCCGGATCCATTACCCACTGAGCACAGCCAGGGATCGAACTCGGGTCCTCATGTATACTAGTCGGGTTCTTTACTGATAAGCCAAAACAGGAACTCCATTTAATCACTTAGTTTTTAAACACCTTTCAGAACTAGAAAAACTAGACTAGACGGAATGGAAATCTATTTTTTAACAGCACTTCTAAGTTGCTTTAGAGGAAAAAACACGGCTCAAGAGACAAATGTAAAATGCAAAAATTATAAAGGATAATTTTTGCATTTTACATTGTGGCACAGTGGGACTGGTGGCATCTTAGTAGCACTGGAAGGCAGGTTCGACCCCCAGCCCGGCACAGCACATGAAGGATACATCACTGCTACAGCTTTAGTCAAGACCATGGCTCAGATCTGATCCCTGGCCCAGGAGCTCCATATGCTGTGGGGGCAGCCAAAAATGGAAAAAAAAGAAAGAAAGAAAGAAAAAAGAAAAAGAAAGAAAGAAAGAAATTGCCCACACAATGCTGGGCAGCCCGGGATGCCCAGGGTAGAGAGGACCAGAAGTGCTGGGAGGCCACTAGCCCACCTCACAGAGGGGCATCGGAGCCAAGGATTTCCACGGGCATAGAGACGGACAAGTGACAAATGTGAATGCACAAAAACTGTACAGCTCACAGACGTGGGTAAAGGACTTTGCCTCATGTGTCAGATAAGCATTATCCTTTAAAAATGATCATCGACAACATTATTGAGGAGGTTGATGCCCAACAAAATGATCACCGATGCTCATCGACGCCCGTCCGAAAAGTGTGACCGAGTTTTGACGAAATTCGGTAACGGCTGTCTGACCTTCGAAGTTCCAAACCCGGACCAGGCTTAGAGACACGAGCAGGAGCTGGGGTGACTGACTTGGAGGGTGGGAGTCAGGAAGGACATCTGCACTTGCCAAGGTTTCAGGGGGAAAAGGTTATGATGCTTTTAGGGGGCCTCAGCAGACAGACACCACAAAGGGGTGCAAGAGAATGCGGGAGGAGGTGTCCGGACTGGCCGAAATGGTCAGCGAGAGTGTGGACCTCAGCCTGAAAGGACTCTTACATGGCACGAGGAAGTCTGTGTCTTATCCTCTAGGCAATGGAGAGCCACAGCTAGCTTTTATAAAGGAGAGGAACATGAGGTCTGCGCCTTAGAAAGATCTTTCTGCCGCCACACGGAGATGGTGAGTGACCTGTGTGGGTGACGGTGGGGTGGAGAGGAAGGGATTAATTCAAGATGTATCTAAGAGGCAAAGAATCAGTTTAACTTCTTAACTGACTGGTAGAGGAGTTAGAGATAACGGAAACTTTTAATTCGGTAACTCAATAGAAAGTATTCTCATTCAGTAAGAGAGCAAAAGCTGGTTTGAGATGATTCTAACTAACACTCACTGAGTACTTCTCTAAGCCCTTGCAGATATTAACTCAGGAGGGCCTCACAATACCCTTAGGAACTCTCAAATCTACAGATGAGAAAACCAATGCACAGAAAGGTTAAGATCGCCAAGCCAATAAAAGGCAAAGTCAAAAAGTGAACCCAGACACACTCTCAACTACTATGTTACACTTTACGGGACATGAATAAACTAAATGCCTCTCGTGTCTCAGGGACAACCAAAGGCATTTAGGAAATGTTACCTGGCATTTGGGAAAGAGAACGAGGGCTCAAAAGAAAAATAAGGGTTAACAATACAGATTTTAGAGTCATCAACATAGTTGGTTTTCTGATGCCACAGAAGAGATAAGGTGGCCATTTAGAGTGAAGAGAGAGCCAAAATGTAAGAATCAGCAAGAAAGATCCAACCACTAGGAAGGAGATTTTTCAGAAGATAGTCCTTAGCCTGGGTCAGTCACAGCACAGAGGTGTGAGCTTAAAGCTGTCTTGACTTTCAATATTTTCAGAGTGATAAGTCCAGCACTTTGAGCTAAAGAATCCCTTTACAGATAACATCTGGGAAAACAGAGACCTAGTAAGAAATGAAATGCAGAAAACAAGAAAACACTCACTCACAAAACCAATGCTCTCAGCTCTTAGATGATTTGCACGCGTTTGAACCAAGAGGCTCCTGCCTCCAGAAAATCAGCAACGATGGAAGCTCATCTCTCAATCAGCACCCACATCTCATTCCTCACCTCCTTACCCTCCAAACCACAGGGAACCGATCCTCTGCTCTGCCAAGAGGGCAGGGCTGCAGCCACACCACAGCGACACTGTGCTAAAGAAAGCAGAAAGGTGGCCTCTTGCAAAGACGGCCCTAAAGAAGGATGGCTTCTGCAAAGAATCAGCTTTTGTTTTTAATGGACACATTCCATGACTCATTAACTATCACATGTGCCGCACCCTGGCTCAAGCTATAAATCCGCCAAGTTCAAAGGGAGGAAGAAGGGAGTAACAGCATAAGGTGTGCAAATATCTCAAGCAGCTTTAATCCTAAAAAAGTAAAAAGAGAAACAGGCGAGCGGTGAGCACGCCCTCTGGGAGCACTCAGATATTGAGAGAGTGGAAAGGGCAGAAGCTGAAACAGTGGCAGACGCAGCCCCTGCCTCCCAGCCCTGCTAATGTGCGCAGGTCCTGGTTGCCATGGTGCCATCCTGCTGGCGGGCAACGTTTCGTCAGCAGTCTCTTTCTGCCACAGTTCCTGTCTTGTGGGCGGCGGCGGCAGCAGGAAAGAAGAAAAAAATGTTGTTTGTATTCTAATGGCTGCTAGGTCACTGAGCACTGTGTTTGGAGAGAACCAAGAGAAAGTGGTGAGAGACAGTGCGACCCAGGTGGGAACAAACTCCTTTGGGATGCAGTAAATACAACAAACAGTCTGTGGATGACAGGCCCTCATGAATAAACACTCCTCCCCCCGGACTATTTTTTTTTTTTTTTTTGGTACTTACCATTCAAAAATCTCGACAGAGAATGTCAGCTTTTTATCAAGGCTCTTTCCCACAGTGCTTTCTGATAATGAGACTTTGGGTTCTCTTAGGTAAAAGCATGAACTGTGGCCAAGAAAACAAAATGATGTGCTGGGCAGCACCCTGGAGTGGAAGTCAGGACACTGCTTTGGCTCTGACGCTAATCAATCAAAAGAGCTTATTAGCATTTTAAAGCCTCAGTTTTGTCATCTGTGAGGTAAGGAGATCAGTCTAGGTGAATGTTACGGTCCTTCCACTCTCCTAGCCAGGAATACTGAAGGTGTTCAGGAGCCATGAAGCCTTTCCAGGTGCCCCTCAAAGAATTAGGCTGCCCATGTGCCAAGATGCTACTTGTGTCTCCAGGGACACCCAACTATGAAAGTGGGCAGGACTCAATGGCAGAGATAAGTGAACACATAAACATCCACAATGTTATATCCATATATATGATTAACCCAATGTTAGTGGGCAAGGACGGTGTCTTATTCACCCTCACACGTTCAACACCCAAAACAGTGGGTACTTAACAAATATTTACTGCTTGCACTTTAAAATGTGATGTAATGAAATCTTTCAAATCTGTCTCTTATGAATTGAACTGTGTTCCCCCCAAATAAGCTAAAGTCCTAACTTCCAGTGCTTCAGAATGTGACCTGATGTGGACACAAGGCCTTTAGAGAGGTAATCAAATGAACAGAGGTCATTAGGGTGGGCCCTAACACAACATGACTGGTACCCTTAAAAGAAGAAATCCGGGGAGTTCCCGTCATGGCACAGTGGAAACAAGTCCAACTAGGAACCATGAGGTTGTGGGTTTGATCCCTGGCCTCGCTCAGTGGGTTAAGGATCCAACATTGCCGTGAGCTGGGGTGCAGGTCACGGACGTGGCTCAGATCCCACGTGGCTGTAGCATAGGCTGTGGCATAGGCTGGCAGCTGTAGCTCCGATTAGACCCCTAGCTTGGCAACTTACATAAACTACAGGTGCAGCCCTAAAAAGCAAAAGAGGAAGAAAAAGAAAGAAAGAAAAAAGAAAGAAAGAAAGAAAGAAAGAAAGAAAGAAAGAAAGAAAGAAAGAAATCTGAACACAGACCCACACAGAGGGAAGATGACAAGAAGAGATACAGGGAGAAGACAAGAGATGCCAAGGAGACTGGCCTAGACCTGATCCATCTTGTACAGCCCCCAGAAGAAGGAAACCCTGCCAACACCTTGATGTCAGTCTCCAGAAGTAAGACAAGAAATGTCTGTTATTTAAACTACGCAATCTGTGAGACTGTGTTACGACAGTCCTAGCAAAGTAGTACATATGTGAACACAGAGAGAACTGCATAATAAAATGCCCCATCATACGCATCACCCAGATCTTTCATTCCTGCAACTCTCACGAAGCATCTCTCAAACAGGTGCACCTGACCTCACAGAATCACAATGCCAATTCCAAACCCAACAAAATCAATCACTTGAAGTGCAAATTTTTTAATTGACAGAAGAAACACACCTTCTACTCAAACACATATGTACATAAAACTCCTTTAAAACTATTAACAATATTAAAAACAAAATCCCAATCAGCTTGAATGTTTGTGAATAAAATACTCAGAGGATGAGCAAGACTCTAAGAGCAATTCAATGCCACCATTAGTCGGCTTTCTTATTCAACATATTATCCGAGCATAAAAGCCTCTATTAGTCTGTTCAAGTACAGAGAAGAAAGAAAGGAAGGCAGTATTCAGAGCCACTGCCTAGTAATTGAAAACGCATTTTTTAAACTAAACCCAAGAAATTTAGCAGATGTCTTGAAGTCTTTGGTTTAAAAGAATTTTACATGTGCAGTGGTATTTTATGTGAAATTGCACATATTTTAAGTACCTGAGAAGTGGTACAGTGGGACTCGAAACCTCTTACCGCCCCCTCCACCCCCAAAAAGCAAAATCATACCTTAATAAAGTATAAATTGCTGATCGATTTTCCTAAAACTTTAGAGACTGGCGTTCCCAACACTTCAATAATTAGACAATTTGCAGTCACATGTCCTCTTCTACAAAGTTACTTTTTGTCTTAATACAAAGAGAAAAGTTAAAATCAGAATCGCCTACTTGTAAAAGTTTTTCAAAGAAAGGCATCTTTGAAAAGCAATTCGCTCCAACGACTTTCAAAATCAGGCATCTCTGTAAAAACCCACAATCCAGCTAATTAGCCTCAGCTGTTTGTCATATGGCCTGCAAACCAGTCAAGTGATTTTGCCCTTTTCAAGCTTACTAAAACCCAATTCTCCTGACCTGGCAGACAGAAGGTGGCTGTATTAACCTCTTCTGGGGTAAAATGACACAAACTTCAACTACTTCTTTTCCCCACCAATCAAAAAAGTAGAACATTTGTTTTCTGGAGAAAACAGCTTTAAAGTCCTGCATTCTCAAGGTCCTTTAGGTTACGCTGTTTCTTTACCAATATAAGACCTGATCCAAACCAACAGTACAGGAGATAAATGGAAGTGGTGGAAGCCATGGGGCCTGATGACTTTCCAGAACTCTCTCTCTCTCTCTGGCCTCCAGACCCATTAGTAAAACTGTCTACTGGGGCTCCACCCACATATCTCGCTGGCGTCTTAAATTCAACACGCGCTGCCCTCCACTCACCTCCTGCGGTCTTCTCTTCACACCCACTCCTCTTCCCGTGCCCTGAGCAACACAGTCCCAACACACCCAACCAGACAGCTGACGTCATGACTCCTCCCCCTCCCGTCCCCTCTCCCCCGCTCCCCTCCCCTCCCACATCCATCTCCCCTCCCACTTCCATCAGCCACCAAGGTCGAGGATTTTTTTCCGCGCTTGCCTTTCTTTTTTCTGTCTTTTTTGCCTTTTCCTAAGACCGCACTCACGGCATATGGAGGTTCCCAGGCTAGGGGTCTAACAGGAGCTGTAGCCGCCGGCCTTCGCCACAGCCACAGCAACGTGGGATCCGAGCTGCGTCTGCAACCTACACCACAGCTCACGGCAACGCCGGATCCTTAACCCACTGAGCAAGGCCAGGGATCGAACCCGCAACCTCATGGCTCCTAGTCGGATTCGTTAACCACTGAGCCACGACGGGAACTCCTGCGCTTGCCTTTATTCCAAGTTTTTAGTTATTTCTCATCTGGATGGCTACGATCAGCCACACGTTTGGTTTTCTGGTCCCCAACATGACCGTGCCAATGACCCATCCTCCATGCCACCACCCAGGGCAATCTTTCCAAAAGGCACATGGGTGGTCATCGCGCTCTGCAAAACCAGTCAGGGGCTCCCCACAATCTCTGCAATAAAATCCCCACTCCTTAAGCCCCTGCCTTCAGTATCACTGACTCTTGCCTGCCTCCGGCCACCAGAACTACTTGTAATTCTCTAAACCAGTGGTTTTCAAGATGGGAAAGCAGCAGCACCCGGGAAATTGTTAGAAATGCACATTCTTGGGTCCACCCCAGGCCTACGGAATCAGAAATACTGAGGATGGGGGCAGCAGTCTGTGTTTTAACAAGCTGCCAGGTGACTCTGATACCCTCAACTGAGCATCCCCGCTCTCCAACCACCAAGCTCTTTTCACCAAGAGACTTATCCCTCAGAGCCTTCTTCTGCCAGTAATGCTGTGGTGGCCCCCTCCTCTGCTCTTTCCTACAATGGGTCAACCCTGTGTGATGATTATCCAATTTATTTTTTGCTGGTTGGTAAGCATCTTGAAGGCACGAACTATGTCTTATTGGACTCACGCATCCCACAGATGACTAGTTGAACACCTGCCTGTAACTGGATACAGGCTGGGCCTGAAATATACCCCTGTATGCTTTGCCTCCAGGGGAAGGCACCCTCTCACTTTGACTGCTCCAAGGGAGACTGAAGACACCACCTACAACCGACAAAATTCCATCATCACAGAGTCCCCTCATGGCTCAGTGGGTTAAGAACCTGACTAATATTCATAAGGACTCAGGTTCGACCCCTGGCCTCACTCAGTGAGTTAAGGATCCAGCACTGTCGTGAGTTGTGGCAAAGGTCTCAGATGCGGCTTGGATCTGGTATCGCTGTGGCTGTGGTACAGGCCAGCAGCTGCAGCTCCAATTCAACCCCTAGCCTGGAAACTTCCATATGCCACAGGTTACAGCCCTAAAAAGGCCAAAAAAAAGTTAAAAAAATATGCTCCTCTTCATTATCTCACAGAAACTTCTAGAATCTGGAGAATAATTTAGTAAGGGAATGTACCAAAATGTTTAAATCCCAGATTAAAATTCATTATACTTAGCTTATTCTAAATTACACAAGTTGAGTAAAAAGTTTCAGATTAGCACTTCTCAGCCTTCCACGTGCAAAGGAATCCCGCATGGATTCTGTCAAAATGCTAATTCTAATTCCTGAGGCCAGGGGTGGGGCCCGGGATTCTGCATTTCTAATGAGCATGCAGGTGAGAGCCATTTAACAATGATATTCCTAGCCCTGAAACTAAGAGTAACCAGTAAAGGAGTTCCCGTCGTGGGTCAGTGGTTAACGAATCCGACTAGGAACCATGAGGTTGCAGGTTTGATCCCTGGCATCACTCGGTGGGTTAAGGATCCAGTGTTGCCGTGAGCTGTGGTGTAGGTCGCAGACACCATTCAGATCCCGCGTTGCTGTGGCTGTGGCGAAGGCCGGCGGCTACAGCTCCTGTTAGACCCCTAGCCTGGGAACCTCCATATGCCATGGGTGCCGCCCTGAAAGGACAAAAAAAAAAAGAGTGACTAGTAAAACTTAGACAACTCCATTTTCTCTAGAACTAGCAGCTTTCCCCTTAGAGAAAGACCACCTTTTCTTGATCCCTTTGCATTGAAAGCTTTCTCAAAGGTCTTTCATGCTTCAGGAGAAAGATGGCATCATAAATACATCGGAGTTTACTACCTCCCCAAATCTAAACCAATATAACAATGATGAAAATTTTATTTCCCTTTTCTCATTTTGCTTTTTAGGACCACACCTTAGGCTTATGGAAGTTCCCAGGTTAGAGGTCGAATTGGAGCTGCTGCTGCCAGCCTTCGCCACAGCCACAGCAACGCCGGATCCGAGTCACATCTGCAACCTACACCACAGCTCAAGGGAACGCCGGATCCTTAACCCACTGTCCAGAGATCGAACCCACGTCCTCATGGATACTAGTCAGGTTCATAACCTACTGAGCCACAATGGGAACTCCCAAGAACTTTATTTCTTACAGACCTAAACTTCTAAAAACCAAGAGAAAATGAGTGGAAACAATAGCAACAAATGTTGGAAGCTAGAAAGGAGATGACTGAGAGGCAATTGATTAGCAGACCTGGGAGAGCTGACTCAACTGCCAGTACCGAAAGCCAAGGAGCAACTCGTCCCAGAACCTCCAGAAAGGCTCAGACAGTGGGAGCCCCAGACACCTCGGGCGCGGGCGGGGGGTAAAATGGGGCTACAAATGGTGGACGTCTGTTTACATTCCAGTCCTCACCCTTGTAAGCCTTGTCTCCTCCAGCTCCAGCAGAAGTCACAGGTTTATTCTCTGGGGAGAGTAAAAAGCTGAGGGTCAAACTCTCAGAGGGTCTCTGAGAGCCTCAGCGGTTTCCGTGGAGGTGGTGGTGGGTGCCCTAAGCAGCTGCACAGTATATATGAAGACCCCTCCACAGGCAGGTGTTCAGTGGGCGGATTCTCTGGAGAATCTACCCAACTCTGGAGGGAAGGCTAACAATAAAAAGGAGCCCAGGACAGGCTGAGCCAGCTAACACTGTGATGTACCTGCTGGGAGAAGGAGGCGATGGAAACAGTACACGTGTGGTGGTGCGGGGGAGCCGGCTAAAACTCCCTTTTTCCATAGTAAAGCATCAAAAGACAATGCCTAGGAGTTCCCATTGTGGCTCAGTGGTTAACGAATCCGACTAGGAATCATGAGGTTGTGGGTTCGATCCCCGACCTTGCTCAGTGGGTTAAGGATCCGGCGTTGCCATGAGCTGTGGTGTAGGTTGCAGACGCGGCTCGGATCCCGCGTTGCTGTGTGGCTGTGGCGAAGGCCGGCGGCTACAGCTCCTGTTAGACCCCTAGCCTGGGAACCTCCATATGCCGCGGGTGCGGCCCTAGATAAGGCAAAAAGACAAAAAAAAAAAATAGACAATGCCTAAAACTGAAAAATCGACCACAGAAGTATAAGTACGTCGTTTAGAGACAGGATATAACCACCGGCAAGAGTCAACTCACTGCAACAACTGAAAGCAGTCGCCTCTGGGGAGCAGGAAATGAGCTGGGGGTGGGGACTCTGGTGACCTCTAACAGTTCTTGTAGATTGATGGCCACGTAGGACCCTGATAAAATTTTAACTAATTAATACAAAGTGAAACATAATGCCCAGGCTTTACAGTGCTGTTTTTTTTTTTTTGGATGATTTAGGCCATCACAATGAACAAAATAAAGACTATCTTATGCTACATCCTCAGGATCTAGGACATACACTGAAACCAGCTGCTGAGGATCTGGGCCCTGGAGACAAGCTGCCCAGCTCTGAATCTCAGCTTTAGCACTCACTAGCAGTGTGACCTTTAGCAAGTTACTTAACTTTCCTCATCTGAGGAATGCAGATAAATAGGATTATTTTGTAGAAATTGAATTATATAATACCTCTAAAGTGCTTAAAACAGAACTGGCACATGGTAAATATTCAGTGATAGCTATTCTTACTAAGGTACATATGCCCTGTAATAAATGCCTCCTGACACTACTGATTTTGTCTTGTATTAGTCTGTATTTTTTCTCCCTGCCCCCACCTTCTGTCAGTCAGCCAGCCATCCCTCACTACAGTAATCAGGGTGACTTATTTTTTTGGCCACACTCATGGCATATGGAAGTTCCCAGGCTGGGATGGTATGGAACCCGAGCCACAGCAGTGACAATGCTGGATCCTTAACAACTAGGCCACCAGGGAACTCCCCAGTGTGCCCTTCTAGAGTCAATGCGCAGCTATAACAAGGCACCTGGAAACCAATAACCAAGATTAGAATCAGGTATAAAATGAAGAGAAATGGGCATCAAAAAAATGTACCGAGGGTCTCTCTGTGGGGCAAATTGGCAGGCTTCCATTTATGATAATTATGATAATTCAGAACCCTTTGGGTTTACTTCCTAACTACTGACTGCAGGTCAGTGAGCTGGGTGACACTCAGGGTAACCAACCATCCCAGTTGACCCACGACCAAGTTTTAACACTGAAAACCCTGCATTCCTGGAAACCCCAGTCCTGGCACTGGTCAAATTACTTAATCTTTCTGAGCCTGTTTCATCATCTAAAAAGTGGATAATATTTACTTTAAAAGTCTGTTGCAGACTAAATGAGAGAATGTTCATATAATTCCTGACACTTAGCACTGAACAAGCGGTAGCCCTAATTACAGTACTCAGGTACCTAACGTCATTGCCAGCTCTAACCTTAGTGGCAAAACAAATTATCCTTAGAAACTTAACCCGTACCTTGGTTATTTTCTTACTGGAAAAAGAAATTGCCTTAGACACAATGGATCCCAGGAAGCTGAAATGTCTGCTTTTGTCAATTTCCTTCCACCCTTGTCCCACACCATTTCAGGGACTAAGACTTATTAAAGAAATTCAATATTTCAACAACGCTGACTTCTCCACTGGGCAAAAGCCTGAGAGGTTTCCACTGTCTTTGGATACATGTGACTTTTTTACTATGGGAATCTTCAGTACTTATGTCAGTAGCTGCTTCTAAACTTTGGACAGAAATCAACATTCCAACTCACAAAGAAGGACATCGGGCATCATACCTGAAATTCTTTTCTTTCTTTCTTCTTTTCTTTTTCCTTTTTAAGGCCGAGTCCGCTGCATATGGAAGTTCCCAGGCCAGGGGTCGAATCGGAGTTGCAACTGCTGTCCTACACCACAGCCACAACACCGCCAGATCCAAGCCACGTCTATGACCTACACCACAGCTCATGGCAACCCCAGGGCCAGAAATCAAACCGAGTCCTCAGGGATACCAGCCGGGTTTCCACTAAACCACAGTGGGGACTCCCTGAAATTCTTTTCTAATTTACATCTTACTCTTTTCCTTCATAATGACACCAAATCATCATCTCCTAATGGATTAACAATTCACTCAGTAAATATGTCCACACTACGCCTGAAAAATAAGAGATCTTCTCATCAAACAGATGAAACATCGTTTCAGACCTCAAAAGCTGAAGCAACTCAGCATTCAGTAGATATTAATTACAGCCTGGAGGAAACTGCTCACACAGGGCAGCCGACCAACATGAGGGTCGAGCTGCTCTAAGAAAAATTGTACAATTTGGGGGAGAAAGCTGAGAAAGCTGCAAGGAGCACAAGTCACTCCAAGCCAGGAGTTCCCATTGTGGCTCAGCGGAGATGAACCTGACTAGTATCCATGAGGACCAAGTTTCAATCCCTGGCCTCGCTCAGTGGGTTAAGGATCTGGTGTTGCCATGAGCTGCAGTGTGGATCACAGATCCGGCTCAGATCCCGCAGTGCTGTGGCCGTGGTGTAGGCCAGTGTCTACAGCTCCAATTCGACCCCTAGCCTGGGAACTTCCATATGCTGCAGGTGCAGCTCCAAAAAGACAAAGGGAAAAAAATAATAATAATAAGTTATTCAAAGCCAAAACATGGCCTGGGGACACTGAGTGGCAACAGAGAGCAGCACAGAGAGAGCCGGACTCTCAAGAGACTCTCTGTACAGCCTCTCAAGCTCCTCCTCTCCTTTCTTCTGCCAACATCCCCACCCAGTGCCCAAGGCCTGTGAGCGCAAAACACTGGAGAACCACAGAACCTCAGAGAAGCCTTGAGAGACATTTGATCCAAGCCCTGAGGCAGGAGAGAACTTCTCCAAATCTGGTCTGATGCCCAGTGGCAGCAGAATCACCTGGAGCATCTGATGAAAATCCAGAGTCCTGGGTTCCACCCAGACCCCTGGCTGGGAATCTTTGAGAGGACAGCCAGGGAATGTGCATTTATAACAAGCTTCCCAGATGAATCCTGACTGTGCATAACAGGGTCTGAGAGCAACTGCTCTAGGGACCTAACAGAGAGCAAAATGCACAACCACAGCTGGGCAAATAACACAGAGAAAAGACCACGTTTAACCTCCATCAGCCTCAGACTCCAACTCTATAAATTAAGGATAAAAATACCACCTAGGAGGATGGTTGTGAGAAATTAAATGATAACAGGTAATAACCTCACATGCAACGGGTTTTCATTAAGTATTAATCCATCTCCACCCCCTTTCTTGTGTGGCATTATAATAAAGATCTACAGCAAAAAAAAAAAAAATGAAAAAACAAAAAACCTATTTTGAATAAATGTCACCAAGGAAAGCAGATGGAAAGCTAAAGCTGAGGCTTCCATGTTAATGAGTCACTAGCTAAAAAGCCGGGATCCGCAGCTTTAACCAATGGTCAAGTTGTAAAAATTACCTGTGGACAGTGATTCTCAAGCTTCATCATGTGTCAAAATCACCTGGGTGGGGAGTTCCCGTCGTGGTGC
>PVHT020001751.1:18618623-18653407 GCA_004024745.2 Catagonus wagneri
CAACCGCTGGCCTACACCACAGCCACAGCAATGCAGGATCCGAGCCATGTCTGGACCTACACCACAGCTTGGGGCAGTGCTGGATCCTTAACCCACTGAGCGAGGCCAGGGATTGAATGAATCTGTGTCCTCACAGAGACAATGTTGGGTCCTTAAACTGCTGAACCACAATGGGAACTCCTCTCACTACATATTTTTGACAGGCACAGAGAGAAGGCTGGAAGACTTGAGTGCCATCTCCCAACTCCCCAGGTGGGTATTCCTGAGTGAGACCCAAGTGATTCCTTTGAGCTCAGTGTGTTCACCTGGGAACAGAGAGGGGCTCTGTCACCGGTTCCCAAACCTAGGCTTGTACTATCAATTACTGCAGCAGCATTTTAGATAAAACATGGCTTCCCCAGCCCCAATGCCACCCCTAACAAACTGCAGTCTCCAAAAGGAACTACTAGAAAACGTGGTTTTATGTGACTATGTTTCAAATAATAGCGCCCTTGGAGTTGTCTGGTGGCTTAGTGGTTAAGGATTTGGTGTTGTCACTGCTGTGGCTTGGGTTCAATCCCTGGCTTGGGAATCTGGGCATGCTGTGCCACGGCCAAAAAGAAAAAAAGAAAAAAGAAAGCTCCTTCTATGATTTTCACAGGTAGCCAGTTTTGATGAGCCACCCCTACGGCAATCTTCCAGGTATCTTCCAGAACGAGAGCTCTTGGACTTTTTTGATTTCTAAGTCCCTGTGCCTGAGTCTGTGCTTACCAAGTGGACTTGTCCTTTTATAGTTGTTTCCCAAGGAGTTTTTACCAGAGGAAGGGAGTACATTCATCTTCAAAGACAATAACCTCTTCTGTTTAACACTTCCATTGCAGACACATTTTCATGTATCAAACTGGCATTCTGGTTTCAGCTTAAAAAATAAAGTCCAGAGTTCCCTGTGTGGCTCAGTGATAGTGCCCATGAGGATGCAGGTTCGATCCCTGGCTTTGCTCAGTAGGTTAAAGATCTGGTGTTTCTGCAAGCTGCAGTGTAGATCACAGATACGGCTCGGATCCAGTGTTGCTATGGCTGTGACATAGGCCTGAAGCTGCAGCTCTGATTTGACCATTAGCCCGGGATCTTCCATATGCTACAGGGTGAGGCTGTAAAAACAACTAAGTAAGTAAGTAAATAAATACATACATAGGTCAAGTCCAATGTAGGAAAAAAACAGGAATTACACAGGACTGAATCTGTCAAGCAATCTTCTCTAACACCAACTTCTAGTTACTTACTCTGTCATTCATTCATTAGTACCTTAGCATCTACCATGTGTCAGGCATAATTCTAGGTGCTACGCATACAGAGTTCCCAGAGCAAAGTCCCTGCTCCCAGAGGGAGAACGGTTTAGCAGGAGACAGACAACAAGTACGTGAACATAAAGATAAAATAATTTCTAAGAGTAATAGTCACTGTGGGAGGACAATAAAGCCATAAGGGTAGAGACTGAATGGACACTCCTTTCAGCAGAGCCGTCGGGGATCCCTCTGTTGCCAAGGGACCAACCAGGTGAGATCTAGGGAAAAGAATTACAGCAAAATGCAAAGGCTCCGAGGAAGGAAAGAGCCTGGTATTTTTAAGGAACAGAAAGGAGGGAGGAGGTGAAAAGATGGAGACACCAGGATCAGCCGAGCTCAAGGAGGCCGACGTGGCTGGGATCCTGGTGGCTCTTAAAGACCATAGGGAGAACATCTCGATCTTACACCGACTGAGGAATTTTAAACAAAAGAAAGGTATGATCTGATTTACATTTTTAAAAGATCATTGGCTTTGTGTAAGGAACGGACTGGGGGGAAGGGCCAAGAATGGGACCAGAAAAGCAGCAGTCTAGGCAAGAAATGATGGTGGCCTTTAACTGGCCGCTGGCAGGTAGCCACAGCAGGCAGATAATTCTGGACTGCTTTCACACAGGTGAACATCATAATGTACTTGTTTCACTTCCTGTGAGATTTCAGAAGAGTTCAAGAGGAGACACTGTTGGTTCCAACGAAGAAACATTAGCCCAGGGCGTAGAAAGAGCACCCCTGGGAGCCGGCAGACCTGTCTTCTAGAACCCTCTCTGCCCTCAACTTGCCATGTGACCTTGGGCAAAGCTCTGAACCTCTGAGTTGGAGGGAGGCGGGGCTCCCTGGGTTCTGAGGTGCCTACCAGCCTTAACTTACATGGTGCTCTAAGTGTCACAAGCGAGGTTTCCTTATCTGGGTGGCAGAGTGAGCTGCTGACTCAGGGTTGGGGTTTTTGTTGTTGACTTTTAATCTCCCAGAGAGACTCTAGTTGAGCAAGAAATGGGGTGTTAATGAAGAAACTGTCCAGTTTTACTATTTCCTCGGGAAACTCTGGGGCCGGGGCACCTCTGGCACAAGGGGGCGGCCAGCTGGGCATCTGTGTAGATGCTGCTCGTCAGCTGAGAGCTCACAGGCTCTCGGGGACCCAGGGCGTGAGCGCACGGTCTCTGAGGAATTCAGTGATCAAGCCCTCAGTCACAGTGCTCTCTGAGGCCTTTGTGGCAGCTTTCCTCCTGTGCTGAATCACACAGCAGCCCAGCCCTGCCGCCCGGCTCTCACGTCCTCCCGGCAGTCCGTCCCCACACGGTCCGCTGCCCTCCGACGGCCCCCCGGCACCAAGGCGAGGACCTCCGCGTGACCCCCGAGAGCAGGGTCTCTCACCACAGATGCCCCTCAGAATCCCTGAGAGATTAGAACATAATACACATGGAGATGCCTGGGTCTGACTCCACTTTTAATGACAGAGAAGTGGTGGAGTCGGGCTTCGTTAACTTTACATGACATGGAACATAGGAAACTGCAGGCCCGAGAAGTTGAACGATTTGCCCGACACAGGGTTTCCCAGCCCTGGCCCCACTGACATTTGGGGCAGGATAATCTTTTGTCACGGGGGGCTCTCCTGTGCACCGTGGGATGTTGAGCAGCGTCCCTGGTCTCCAACCCTAAATGCCAGTAGGAACTCCCCCACTGTGACAAGCAAATGTGTCTGCCGACATTGCCCAATGTCCCCTGGGGAGGAAGGTGTCGGAATCAGCCCCAGTGAGAGCCACGGGGGTAACATCACTTAGTTAATTATCGGCAATGTCAGAAATGAAAAACTGACCCACCGATTCCTTGGTTGGTTCCTCCACACAGAAGCCGGAGCTCGGGAGCACAGTGATGAGTCACCCCCTGAGGAAAGTCCGCCGCCCGCTGCACCTAAGCTGCGGGGTGGGGGTGATGGAGGGCTGACCTTGGCCCTGACGAGGGAAGCCCAGCCCGGCACAGCCAGCCGTCTGCTGGGCCACATTTGGTCTCTGGGATCTGACTCAAAGGACAGCGCCTTATCTTTTCAAGGGCTGCTAGACCTTTTTACCCACGGCTGGGGCTTCTCTCTTGCATCAGTGAGATTCATTATGAATATGAATCACACGTTGCAGGAAACAAAGACATCCTGACCCCAACCATGGATTATATTTTCAAATTCTCAGGTCTCTCAGATGAACATTTAAGTCAAGACCTATTTCTTATAGCCCTTTCCTTCCCAGATCAGAGCTAGTTCAGCAGGAAGAAAAATACCTCGCTATAAGCTTTCGTTCGCTGACTGAGACCCTGCCTTGGTTTCAAATGATACAAGTATACAGGAGATAAGCAACCAGCCATACTCAGATAAGACCTGACCAGCCGCCCATGTGGTGGGATCAGGGCAGGATAGATGAGCAGCAGTTAATAAGAACGAACAGATTTTTCAGTCTCTTGGCAACCGATTCTATTATTATGCTTTGATCTGGCAGCGGGTAAGGCTTTATATGAATTAATCAACAAAGCTACGAAGAAAAACAGGATTAGTGCCTCTGAAATACGGTGTTTCAGTGGCAGTCTGAGGGAGCATGTTCGTTTTCAAGGCTGCTTTCTTAAGTAAGTACAAATAACTTTAAAAAAATAAGAAAATAACCCAGTGTTTTAAAAGGACGCATCTTTAAATAGGAAGTCACCCATACCTACCTGCTACTTATACCTGTCCTTACCAGGTATCTTCCGTATTTGTTCTGACAAAACACAACAGCATAAGGAGTAGCAAGCGACTTTCAAGGAGATGATAATTGGTGGTTGTGGAATTTCTCTCAACCTTAATCAAAGGATCTTACAATAAAAATCCAAAGGTGACAAAAATATTAACCAGATCTTAAAAGGAATAAAAGCACATTGAAAGAAAGGAGGGGAAAAAAAAAGCACTGAAAGATAGGCTTTCTGGCATTAACACAGGGAATCCAACCAACAGTAGCTTTCAAGAGTCCTGGGGTTCTTTTCAAAAGTCAAGGGTGTCCGTGAGAACGGCTCTACCTGCCACACGCTGGATCGAGGGGACTGGAAGGACATGCAGCAGTATAATGGGGTGATCGTGAGAGGATGGCAACAGAAATGCTGAAAAGTCGGCACAAAAACCTAAGCAATTTACACACGATCCCTTAAGACACCGTGCAGCAGACCAGCCCTAGACCCAGAGTTCTGGTTCTGGCTCTGCCACTAATTGTGTGATCTTCAAAAATGACAACATCTCTGGATAAAAATTTCCTTTACAAAACACTAGAGTAAAACTGAATCTTCTCCTACTGCCTTCTAGTTCTAATACTCCTTGAGTTTACAAGCCCTTTCCTTGCTGAAGATGGACACGTGCAGTCACCAAAATGAGCCATAGTTCAGCTCTTCTTCAGACATCGCATTGATATCATGATCGATGCATTTCCTATTCACAAACATGGGTTAACCAGACCAGGGTTACCAGATTAAATGCAAGTTAATTTTGCCTTTCACAAAACACAACAAATAATTTTTTGGTATAAGTATGTCCCCAAAATTGTATGGGACATACAGTAAAATATTATCTGTTGTTCATCCAAAATGCAAATTTTTTTTTGTCTTTTTGTCTTCTTAGGGTCGCACCTGCAGCATGTGGAGGATCCCAGACTAGGGGTCGAATCAGAGCTACAGCCGCCGGCCTACGCCGCAGCCACAGCCACACCAGATCCAAGCTGTATCTGCGACCTACACCACAGCTCACGGCAACACCAGATCCTTAACCCACTGAGCAAGGCCAGGGATCAAACTCGCAACCTCATGGTTCCTAGTCAGATTCGTTTCTGCTGCGCCAAGATGGGAAGTCCCAAAATGCAAATTTATATATTTTTTTGATTTACTAAATCCAGCACCCTACCTCTGACCCCACATTAAAAGTTCAATTTCAGGAATCAAAAGTCTGATTTCACACACGTGGGTGCTTCAAGTATGGCTGAGGCACTAAATGGGAGGCCTTCTCATGGGTAGCATGCCAGAGAGGAAAAAAAAAAGCAAAAACAAGAAAAGAAGAATAACTTTCGATATTTGAGTAAGTGGGACATCAAATTTTATTTAACAGTAAATAAAATATGAATGTTAGTAGGCTTCAGTCATATGAGAAAATGAATATGGTGAACGCACAGCCAGACAGGAGACCAAAACAACTCTCACCCTATCGACATAAAGCTAATTACAATCTCTTTATCTCTTCCTCCAACTCAACGCTCCTGTCTGCTCCCAAAGTAATCAGCTTAGGGGAAACCAGACCATAAACTGGAACTTCCTGACCAAGAGGCAGAGGAATAAATACGGTCCAAGTGACTCCCCTTGGACGATAAAACTGTAGCCCACCGGATCCTGAGGCAAAGCCTCCTTGCCTGCCTGCTTGCATCTCTCACAAGCGTCCTATCCTAATAAATCTGTTTCTTGCCTATCAAAAAAAATATATATATATATATATGTATATATATGTGTGTGTGTGTGTGTGTGTGTATGTATGTGTGTGTGTGTATATATATATATATATATATATATATATTCCAAGCAAAACCAGCACATGGCATAAAAAGTGAAGGCAGTGAAAGGGAAAAAAACTCTCTTCAGAAGGCAACCTTGTTCTAACAATGGCAAGACAATCTTGCACCACAGGAACTCACAGTGTATTTATTTTAACTTCAGCTTTGTTGAGGTGTGACTGAGATATAAAACTGAAAGATATTTAAAGTATACATCATGGTGATTTGATACACAATACAGTATGAAAGTGATTCCCAAAACCCACACCCCTGCCTGCCACCTAGTTAACTAAAGGCTCATACTTTAAACATGAAAGCTCTGTTTTTGTTTTTGAGACGGTATAAAACCTATGAAATATTATTAGAGAGAAACACATACGTATACTGTATACATATATACTCCACATACATGTAAAACAATATTTTTTCATAGTTTGTAGCGAAGATATAGATGGGGCTCATTCTAAGATAAGTTTAAATAAAAACGGAAGGCTAGTTCCATTTTTAAAATAACACAGAAGACTGATCACCATTCTCCCTAAGTCAGTTAATTCAGTTCTCACTGAGAAAGAGCCACAGGAAACCCCTTTCAACTGTAGCCAATACTGTTCTATCAGCAGCAGCAGCAGGATGAGGTGGACTAAAACAAAATACAACTACTGGTGAAGACAAATTAAATATAGACTAGAAGTTTCCAATGATGAAAATACATCCAAGTTTATTCACTAACTTATGAGCACATTCAGCAAGAATTTATGGAACACTTCTTTCATCTATGACAGTTTGTAATACAGGACTCACAATGGAGCTGAAGCCATGTCCTGCCCCCCCGGATATTGCAATCCTGTCATGGAAATAATGCCACATACACATAATCTGCTTACAGTCTACAGTAGTTTTGTAATGAGAGGACAAAGTAAGTCTCAGAATCGGCAATTTCACTTAGAAGCCGGAGAAAGATTAAATTCACTCTACTGCAAAATATTCATGAAGAATGAAATTTGGAGTTCCCTTTGTGGCTCAGTGGTTAAGGAACCCGACTAGCAACCATGAGGTTACAGGTTCAGTCCCCAGCCTCGCTCAGTGGGTTAAGGATCCGGCATTGCTGTGGCGTAGGCCAGCAGCTGTAGCTCTCATTCGACCCCCAGCCTGGGAATCTCCATATAGCTCGGGTGTGGCCCTAAAAAAAGACAAAAGACGAAAAAAGAAAGCAAGAAAGGGAGGGAAGGAGAGAGGGAGAGAGAGAGAGAGAGAGAGAGAGAAAGAAAGACAGACAGACAGGGAGGGAGAGAGAGAGAAGGAGGGAGGGAGGAAGGAAGGAAAGAAAAGAAAAGAAAGAGAGAGAGAAATGAAATTCCATTTTCTGGGATTTCACTGTCTCCCCAGATCAGCACAGGAGACTGAATCACTAAACGCTGGTGCTGAAAGCCCCACCTAGTCAGCTCAGGCTACAGAGAGGAGGATCCCTCCTAACAACATGGAAGGGACCCAAAGTCCTCAATTTTCTGCTTGTGTGACCCTTCCCTTTCCAAGTAGGGGAAGGCCATTATCTTGAGGGTAGGAGGACAGAAGAGGAGAGGCTTAAGTGTTGCTAGTGCAGCTATGGACACTGCTTCTCAGAAAAAAGAGAGAAGAAGAGAAAGAAATGGCAGAGGGATCCCCATTTCTCCATCGTTCATTCCCTTTTCATTCATTCAGCATGCTTTTTCTGGGCTTAATATGTGCCAGAAACCATTCTGGGTGGTATGCACACCACAGTGAAGAAGACAAATTCCTACGCAACTAGAGATTCTCATACTAAGTG
Organism: Catagonus wagneri; assembly: GCA_004024745.2. NCBI lineage: Eukaryota > Metazoa > Chordata > Mammalia > Artiodactyla > Tayassuidae > Catagonus > Catagonus wagneri. The sequence goes on from PVHT020001751.1 coordinate 18,626,291, forward strand.
AAGTATGTCAAAAAGAGAAACACAAATACCATATGATATCACTTATATCTGGAATCTAATACAGGGCACAAATGTATTACAAAACAGACATGTTCTCACAGACATGGAGAACAGACTTATGGTTGCCAAGGGGGATGGGGGAGAAGAGGGACGGACAGGGAATTTGGGGTTAGTACATGCAAACTGTTACATTTAGAATGGTTAAGCAATGAGGTCCTACCATATAGCACAGGGAACTAACTATACCCAGACTCTTGGGATAGACCATGATGGAAGATAATATAAAAAAGGGAATACATATATTTATATATCTGGGTCACTTTGCTGTATAGCAGAAATTGGCACAACACTGTAAATCAACTACACTTTAATTTAAAAAAATAAAGGGAAAAAATTTTTAAAAAGACAAATTCCTGACCTTCGTGGAATTTGTATTTTACTAGTGGGAGACATATGTGTGCATGTGGGTGTGAGTGTGTGTGATGACAGTAAGCGCTATAGATACTCTAAAGAAAAACAAGGCAAGGCAAGGGGGGGGTCGTGGTGAGGGATGTTATGGGATAGTACAAGAAGGCATCTCTAAAGAAATGACTTTTGAAAGTTCGATCCCTAGCCTGGGAACTTATGCCACAGGTACAGCCACACACACCCCAAAAAAGACTTTTTCAAAAATTTAGTTTTTTTATAGCCATACCCATGGCATATAGAACTTCCCAGGCCAGGAATCGAACCTATGCCTCTGTGGTGACTCAAGTTGCTGCAGTCAGATTCCTAACCCACTGTGCCACAGTGGGAGCGCCAAGAAATGACTTTTGATTTGAATAAAATGAGTAAGCTGTGCAGACATTTGAAGGAAGAACATTCCAGTCAGAGGACCCAGCAAGTGTAAAGGTCCTGAGATATGGCTGAAACAGAAGTAAGAAAAGAGGAGACTGATAGAAGATAAAGCCACACACCATGTAAGAGATTTGCAAGCCACCGTAAGAACCATGGCTTCCTTCTGAGACAAAATGCCACTGGAGAGTTTTGAGCAGAAGACTAACATAATTGACTCTGGCTGCTTCCTTGAGATAACCTGTAGAGTGGCGAAACTGGAAGCAGTGGCCCTGTGAGTGGCTTCTGAGTAATCCAGGTGACAGAAATGATAGGAACACGGTGGAAGCAATGGTGGCAAGTGGTTCTTGTCCAAGATATAGTCTCAAAGTGGAACCAGTGAGATTTGCTGAGGGACTAGATGTGGGGTATGAAAGAAGAAAATCGGGAGGGGGACCTCTGGGTATTTAGACTGAGCATCTGGAAGAATGGAGCTCTCATTAACTGAGACAGGGAAGACTAAGGGAGATGAGGGTTGGAAGAGAAAAATCAAGTTCCTAAGTTGCAAGCTGATTCCTAAAGACTGTTGCTCACGTCGAGACCCTTACATCTGTTCTAAAACAAAGGCAACAGAATTGAGAAGCTGATCCTAAATTTCAGAGGGAAATTCAAGGAACCCAGAATGTTAGAACAATCTCGAAAAAGAAAAACAAAATGGGAGGACTCATACTCACAAAAATTGTCATGTACATAGCTAATAGACTACGCTGTTAGCATAAGGAAAAAAATACAGACCAGTAGAGTATAATGGAGAGTCTAGAAATAAACCCTCACATTTATAATCAATTTATTTTCAACACCATCACCAATACTTCTCAAAGGGGAAAAAATAATCCTTTCAACAAACGGTGCTGGGAGAACTGGATGTCCATATTCAAAAGTACAGAGTTAGATCCTTACCTCACACCATGCACAAAAGGTAACTTAAAATGAGTCAAATTGAAATGTAAGAGCTAAAACCAGAACACATAAGACATGAATCTCCGTGACTTTGGACTTAGAGACTCCTTAGATTTGGCACAAAAGTACAGCAACTAAAGAAAAAAATTAATTATACTTCGTGAAAATTAAATATCAAGGTAGGCCACTGAAATTAAGAAAGGAGAGAGAAAGGAAGAAAGTAAAGGAAAAGAAGAAAGTCGGAATGAAAACAAAATACAGAAAAGAAAGATGTCAGTCAAATTGTTTCAGCATTACATTAACCTTTCTTCATTTACAAGCATCTGCAGAAATTGTTTTCCAGAATGCATTTTCCCCCTAACGCAAGTTTTTAAGAAGGCATAAATAAATAAATAAATATAAATGGAACAGGAAGAACAGTGGAGCACCAACAAACTAATCAGCAACAATTACAGAAAATTTTTGTGGCATAACACTACTCCTCCCCTGTCAACATCTGATCTGCCTCATGAGTCCGCCCAGTCGGAGAAAACAGCTGTTAGCCCACAGAAGCAAGAAAGAGGACACCCGCCCCCTCTTCTTTAGGCAGAAGATTCTGAAGCCATGTGGCCTAGCGGGCGAGCCGTAGCTAAAACGCTGGGAAGGCAAAGTCAAGGGCTAACAAGATTTCCTTCACTTCAGGCCCGACTTTGCTTAATTGGTGATCTATTGGGCCACAGACAAAGCTTTGGCAATAGTTACCGAAACCTGTCATCCCATCAGCCCGACCACAAGTCAGGACCCGAGGGCGGGGTTGCCAGGTAGGGTTTTCCTTTTAACTCACAGGAAGAAGAACTCTTTTCCACCTGGGCAGTTGGCCGTCCAGACACTCACCAACAAAGGGGAAGAATTAAATCATTCAATTGACAACAGCGGGAGACAGGAAAGGAGGGGGTGGGGGCAGTGGTGCGGGTCTGGGGCCTTCCTTCTCCTGCCAGAGTTTTCCCACCCCACCCCCCATGGGACACTCGCACCTGGATACTGCCCGGGGGTGACTTCAGCCCCGTCCCAACCCGGGGCTCCACCTAATCAGCACCTCGCCCAAACTGACCCCCACTCCCTGCGATTGCCATCGCGGGGTCTGTGCTGAAGACCTGTGAAATGCAAAGCAGACTTTCCGGTGGGCTCGGCAGCTCAGAGCCTTGGAGAGAAGGAGCAGCAGCCTCCACCCCCATCTCCAGGGTCCGACCCTTCGTTTGTCCGCTACCTCGTTAAGTCCTGCGCGGTGACTGTAACCTGCGGGACGCCAGGGCCTGAGCGCGCCTCCTCCGCCAGCAGCCGCCGCCTCACCTGCTCCGCCCGCGGACTCCACGCCGCTCTCTCCGCGCGCGCCGTGTCCACCCGCTGCCGGCCTTTTTGGGTCCTCGGCGGGTTATTTTCCGTCTGGCCCCACATCACTTCCCGTAAAGGAAAGCGAGGTGGGGGCGGGACCTCCTCTCCACCCTCCACCTCCCACTTCCTCCTGTCACCTCGAGGAGCACCCCCGCCCGCCCAACTGGGCAAGGGCGCTTTGCAGGCGCCCTCCCTGCGCGCCGCCCCCTGTCCCGCCGCACCTGCCGAGGGGTCCTCGAGTGAGCTACGCAAAGGCCCCTCTTGCCTAATTTGGCCCCAGCCGGTTCTCCACTGCCCTTTCCTGGAAGGTGCAAAACCTTAGGGGATTGTTTGCGTTTTGCGACACAAGGGGTGACATTTACAAACTGCTCTGGGATTGGTGCACTGCCAGGTAGTTTGGTGTCTCTCCCCAAATCTCCCCTAAAAGCCAGTTTCTAAAGGTGTTTTCCATGGCATCAGATCGGCGTCTCCACCCCGTAGCATTCCTGAAGTCCGGCCCAGGGTGGGGCAGGGGCGCTTCTGCTGGAGGTGCGCCCTTGGTCCAGCTCCCCGGGGACCACATCCGCGCTGACCGTCCAGTGTTCAGCCCAGCTCCTCACTTGGGTGGCCTGGGCATGGCCTTCTCCGCGTGAGGGAAAGGTTTTCTTGAGAATGACCCAGGGGGTGGGGGTAATAAGAGGTGGGTAGTAAAACTTTGGCAGGAAAAAATATATTTCTGGGAGGAAGTGACAAACGAGATCTCTGCTCTCACGGTATAGTTCAGATTATAAATCGCTCTTAAATAAATTTACAAATATTAAAGCAATTCAAGAAAAAAAAAAGGAAATACAACGCTTGAAAGAATAGCCCCGGCAAGGGTGAATCTGCGAGTCTTTGCTGCCCCCCAGCGGCTTCTGTCCCTCAGCGCCCAAGATTTTATGAGGGCCACTTGTACTTGTGGTTGTGAACCCCGAGTTCAAGCCACCAGGATCCTGCTTACAGGTAGCCGAATTCCTCCTCCAGTGGCCTCAGGGGTCTGAACAGTAGCTTTTGGGCCTCTGCAGGTGCTCTCAAGCAAAGCACTTCTGAAACAAATAATTCCACTTCTTAAAAAATATATACATACGGAGTTCCTGTCCTGGCACAGCAGAAATGAATTCGACTGGGAACCATGAGTTTGGCGGTTTGATCCCTGGCCTCGCTCAGTGGGTTATGGATCTGGCGTTGCCGTGAGCTGTGGTATAGGTCGCAGACACGGCTCGGATCCTGCGTTGCTGTGGCTGTGAGGTAGGCTGGCAGCTGTAGCTCAGACTGGGCCCCTAGCCTGGGAACCTCCATATGCTGTGGGTCCAGTCCTAAAAAGCAAATACATATATGCATATTTATATATAAATTTATAATTATATAAATATACACACACACACATATATATATATATATTTTAAACTGTCATATCTGCTACATATGGAAATTCCCAGGCTAGGGGTCAAACGGGAGCTGCAGCTGAAGCCTATGCCACTGCCAGGCAACCCCAGATCTGAGATCTGTGACCTCGACAGCAGCTTACAGCGACACCAGATTCTTAACCCACATGAAAGAGGGATCAGGGATCAAACCTCTGTGAGGATCAAACCTCACAGAGACAACTCCAGCCCTTAACTAGCTAAGCCACAATGGGAACTCCAATAATTCCACTTCTGAGCTAAATACAATGATGGGAAGCCCTAGTCCAGCTTCTCTTACCATCTGTTCCATCTTACTTTTTCTACCTCTACTTGCACCACCAATTCCAGCTGTTTCAGGCCTACCTGCCTTACTCCAGCATCCTTTCTGTAACTACTCATAGTTTGCATTACAGTAAAATTAGCTTATCAAACTATTGAAAAAAATCACATATAGGATGAACCATATGAAACTGCCTAATATTGAATACACATTCAATCGAACAGTTTCTGGCAAATACAGCACTGTGATCTCAGAGTTAGGGATAGCAGATTTCGCCACAGAGTGATGGTTTCCAGGGCTGTTCCCCAGGTAAGAAAAGCCATCAAACTGTTGGAGGCTAAGGCGGGAAAAGTAACCCCATGTTCATGTGTGGAGGAAGTCTCCGGAGTCTCTGATCAGCTAAGATCTGGGAGGCCAACAATGTAGCAACTGCTCATGGCTGATAGGATACAAGGAGAACTCCCCTGCAGCCCTCCCTACTCCAACGGCCAGGCCGGGCTGCCACCAGTGTTTACCAGGCAGCAGATGAGGAAACAGACAGCAGTGCTGTGGCCCATTCATCAACCATTCATTCATTTCATCTGGTGAGTCCAGCACTGTGTCAGGTACTGAAGACGCAATAGTGCAAAAGGAAAATTGGCCCCTGCCCTCTAGGATCCTGCCCTCAGAGAGACCAAGTTAATTCCAGTGCAACAAGACAAGATCTTTGAAAAAGGAAGTTAAAGAGTGTAAGTGGAACACATACAAATGACACCAAGTCAAGGTTTTGCAGAGAAAGTGATGTATAAATAAAGAATGATGAATAAGGGCAGAAGGTGAGAGAGAAGAGAATTCTAGGAAAAGAAAGCGGGGAAATGGCCTGGAGGCAAAAGAGAGAATGAGATACTGGAGCAACTGAAAGTTCAGAAAAGCTGAGAAACTGAGTGGAAAGAAACAATCAAAGAAACTGGAGAAATAAGCAGAGGCTGGATTATGAAGAACCCTGGAATGGTTATTAAAATAATAGCTAACATTTATTAACCATTTACTATGAATCAGCCAATATGCTAAGAACTTTACATATATCACCTTATTTACTTCTCACAGTTGCCCTAGGTAAATAGTACTATTCTTCTCCCATAATACAGATGAGGAAACTGAGTCTTAAAGAGATTAGCTACCTGACCAAGATCATACAGCTAATAAGTGGCACAGCCAGGACTAGAACTTAGAACCCATTTTCCTAATGGCTATAAGGCTAAGAATAGGTTGGGGAAGCCGATTAACATGCTGAAATCCAAGTGAGGATAATACCGATCTGGTTTAAGGCAGTAGCCATAAGGTTGAAGATAAACGGACAGATTTGAGATATTTAGGAAAATCAATCAAGAAAATTAGGTTGTAGGGGGTGAGGGAGGAGGAATCCACATTGGTGCCCACGTTTCTGATTTGGGCAACTAGGAGCCATTGAGCCAAAGGAAAAAGTAACAGGGAGGGAGAGTGAAATAGGCCATAATGAACAAGGTTAGGACATTTCAAGTTTGACGTATCAGCACTAACAGAATATGCAAATGAGGAGCTCCCGTCCTGGTGCAGTGGAAACAGATCCAACTAGGAACCATGAGGTTGTGGGTTCAATCCCTGGCCTCGCTCAGTGGGTTAAGGATCTGGCATTGCCGTGAGCTGTGGTGTACGTCGCAGATGTGGCTTGGATCTGGCGTTGCTGTTGCTGTGGCGTAGGCCTAAGGCTACAGCTCTGATTCGACCCTGAGACTGGGAAACTCCATGTGCTGCGGGTGTGGCCCTAAAAAGACAAAAGACCAACAAAAAAGAATATCCAAATGAAACTCTCCCCCACCCCCACCCCAGTCACATCTGCAGCAGCATGTGGAAGTTTCCAGGCTAGGGAATGAATCAGAGCTGCAGCTGCCAGCCGCATCTGCAACCTACAGGATCCGGCTCATGAGAGGATGTTGCACCAGCACTGGATCCTTGACCCACTTAGTGAGGCCAGGGATTGAACCTACATCCTTGTGGATACTAGTCGGGTTTTTAACCTGCTGAGCCATTAGGGGAACTCCCCAAGTGAAACTCTTTAGTATACAGCTGAATAAGTTGTGCTGAAGGACAGATGACATGAACTGGAGCTATTACCAAGGATACTCAGACGTGAGAGGAAATGAGGTAGTCTAAAAAATGTGCTGAGGAGTTCCCATTGTGGCTCAGTGGGTTAAGAGCCTTATGTAGTGTCCGTAAGGATGCAGGTTAGATCTCTGACCTTGCTCAGTGGGTTAAGGATCTGGCGTTGCTGCAAGTTGCAGCATAAGTCACAAATGTGGCTCAGATCTGGTACTGCTGTGGCTGTGGCATAAGCCAGCAGCTGCAGCTCTGATTAGACCACTAGCCTGGGTACCTCCATATGCCACAGATGCAGTCCTAAAAATACAAAAAAAAAAAACAAAAAAAAGAATATAGTATCAGAATATATAATAAGCTCTTAATAGGACTTAGACATTTCTCCAAAGAATATATCAAAATGGCCAATAACCACATGAAGAGATGTTCAATGGTATTAGTCATCAGAGAGATGCAAATCAAAACCATGAGATACCACTTCACACCTACTGGGTAGGCTATTACTTCTTTTAAAGAAAGAAAAGACAAATAACAAGTGTTAGCAGGAACGTAGAGAAAATGGAATCATTACACATTATTGCTGAGAATATAAAGTGATGCAATCATTTGGGAGAATTGCTATGTGTCCCAATAAGTTTATTCCTAGAAATATGCCAAAAGAATGGAAAACAGGTATTCAAACAAATATTTACTTTGTATTGTAAATGTTCATAGTAGCACTATTTCAAAAAGTTCCAAAAGGTGGGAACCACCTAAACATCCATCAATGGATGAATTGATAAAGAAACTGGTACAACCATACAATGGAATATTATTTGGCCATTAAAAGGAGTGAGGCACTGATATATGCTACAACATGAATGAACCTTGAAAGTATACTCAGAGAAAAAAGCCAGTCTTAAGAGGACACATGATTCTACTTAGTCAAACATCCAGAAAAGGTAAACAGAGGCAGAAAGCAGACTGGTTTCCAGGGATGGGGAAAGGCAGAATAGAGAATGACTGTTCACTGTACATCATCACCCTTTTGGGTTGATGAAAATGTTCTAGAACTCAATAGAAGTGATAGCTGCACAACACTGTGAATGTACTAAATGCCACAGAATTGTATGATTTAAAATGGTTAATGGCTAATTTTTTATGTATTTTTTTAAAAGAACCAAATTTTATTTTAAAAAATATTTTTTTTATTTTTAAAAAAAAGCAAAATTCCTGGAAAGCTTGGTCTAAGGAAGAGAAGGATGAGCCAGAAAGTAAAGAAGTGCTCAGACGTGTCAAAGGGCACAGGATCCATCCGGGGGAGGATAGTTCCTCAGCCAAGAACTTGCTTATTTTAACTGGGACTGCAAATATTATTTGTTTGTAAGTTACATTAACAAGACATAGCTTGCCATTTCGCTGTACATCTGAAACCAGCACAGCACCGCAAGTCACCTATACTCCAATAAAATGTATTAAAACAAACACACAAGTAACAACAAAAAGCAAGACTTCGCTCTCGAAAATGTCCACGGTGGATGTGAAAGTATATTCTTAAGTATTTTATATCCACTCATAAACTTTGCTTAGGAGTCTTGTTTTATACTTGTTAAACTAGAAAATTATTTTCAGAAAATACTTAAACATTACTTTTTATATTTGAAATAAATATTTTTGAAAAAGGGATGCAGGAGCCAGCTTAAAAGGGCTCCAACTGGCCAAATCTGAGACAATCTGATTATAAAAACAGTGACTGCCAGCACTGGCTTCTCGAACATGCAATTAGAATAGCACATAGGGCCCTACACTCAGAATTTTAATGCTCTGTGGTCACTGTCTTAAAACTCTTAATTTTATCTTTGAATTTGTGTTTTATCAGTGAAATCTGATGGCACAATGAAGCATGCTGGAGGCTTGAAGCCTCTACTTACACACAGCTCTGCCTCCTGCCACGGTCCACTCCTCACCCTCCGGCGCCCTGGCCCTGCCAGGCCTTACATTCACCACCTGGCTCCAAGGCAGTGCCTCAGTCGCCTTGGCTGGGGGAGGCCCACGTTCTACTTGGGCAAGAAACTGCGCATAAGGATAGGAGGCATCAGGGTTGAACACAGGCCCCATGGCACCAAGGGGCAGACAAGAAGGCAGTATCTCTGCCCCAGTTGGATAGCACCACAGCACATTCTGTGCCGCCCAGCTGGAGTCTCCTGCCACCACCACGCAGGAACAGAAAATATCCACAGAAAATATTGTGGAGGCTGCAATCCCCTGAAGATGCACACTCACCGTGGACTGGAGGCGCGGGCCCATGAGAAGAGGAGACTGACTTGCTCATTCCCAAGCAGGACTGTGAATTTTCATTTTGTGCTGAGCCCCACAAATCATGAAGTCAGCCCTGGTGACAGTAATAGATTGTAATTCATTGTATAAAACAGAAATCTGCGAATCATACTGACACATCATTTCTGCAACATTCCTGCCAAAAATCTGATCTATCTGATCAGGTAGGAGCATTAAACAAACCCAAATTAAGGGACTTTTTACAAGATGGATTAGTATTTTTAAAAAATGTCAGGGTCATGAAAGGCAATAACTAAGGAATCAGAATAAATGAAATCAAAGAAACATATCAAGGGTAATCCACTATGATGCTGAATTCGTTCCCAGATAAGGAAAAAATGTTTGTCTTTCTCTAAAGGACACTAATGGGACTTGGTAGAGTTTGAATAAAATCTGAGATTAGATAATAATACATCAATCTTAACTTCTTGATCTTGATTATACTTTAATTATAAATGAGAATTCCTTTTTAGGAATTGCACACTGAAGTATTTTGTGGGTAAAACAGAATCATGTCGGCAACTTATTCTCAAAGGGTTTAGAAAAACAATAATGTATGTGTGTGTGTATATATAAATACATACATATGGAGAAAAAGATTAAAGTAATTTTGGTTTAATGTTAACATTTGTGGAATCTGGATAATAGATTTGTGAAAATTCTTTGTACTCTTTTTGCACCTTTTAAGTCTGAAATTATTTCAAAGTAATAGATTACAAAAACTTTTAAAATTCTTTTCAGAAAATGCCATAGGATCAAGTCTAGCAGCCCCCTTGAAAATCTCATTGACTTGGCTTTCCGTCTTAAAGGCTCTTACTCGCCCTATCCTGCCCTCCTGACCTTATCGTTAAAATGGCTTTGTGATGAGACTGCAGAACCACCACCTAATCGTGTTACCTGGGAAGGCCCCGATGATACTCCTTCACTGAGGCACTGGTGTGGAGGCGAGGCTACTGACATCTCTGAAAAGCACAATGGTGATTATCCTTCACGCTGAGACTGATAGAAGACGCTGCTGGAACAAGGAAGTATTAATCAGAAATAAAAGAATCCCAGGAGTTCCCTGGTGGCTCAGTGGGTTAAGGATCCAGCATTGGCACTGCTGCGCCTCTGGTTACAGCTGTGTTTCAGGTTTGAACCCTGGCCTGGGAAATTCTGCATCCTGCAGTGGAGCCAAAGAAAAAAGAAATCTAAAACTTCCCAAATGGCAAAGGACAGATGGCAGGCCTTGACTACTATCATGGGAAGCCAGGCTGGAGAGCAACCAGGGTGTCTTGACCCAAAAAGATCTGTGGTGATGGCTAACAGGTCATGGTGCTCTAAAGGAAAAGACACATGGGGTGTTTTTTTGTTTGGCGGAATGAAGGCGTGTTTCTTGACTCACATATATATTTTTAAAAGGAATCAAGAACCAGTGAGCAAAAGGCTATCAGTCTCCACAGGGGAAATCACTGTCTCTCATCAGTTTCCTGAAATTCAAGTCATTTCATAGTCTTTGAGCCAATGACTGAAGAAGCTGTATTCACCTGAGGAAAGACTTCTCATGGCCACAACAACATATTATAAAGTTTCCTCTGCTCTTACCAAGAGACTTAAGGCCTTTAACCACAATACATGTGTACTGGGGAAAGAGGAATTCAGACTTTTATGACTGATGGATGCCTGATCTTAGCTGAGACTGCTGCAAGGCTCAAAAGACAATACTAGTCCCTTAGCCAAGATTGGGGGCTCATGAGGGTAATAAAATAAATGCAGGTTTGACCCAAATTGGCTTTATAGGACCCACTCTATTTTTCCTCCCCAAGCCCACATCCATAGTTAAGATACATATATACTCAGTAGCTGGCAGAGAACTTACAATGATCTTATAGGAAGAGTCCTGCCTTAATCTGCTGAAATTGCTACTAAAAAAATACCAGTGGAGTTCCCTTGTGGCTCTGTGGGTTAGGGACCTGGCATTACTGCTGCAGGGCTCAATCCCTGGTCTGAGAACTTCCACATGCTGGGGAATGCGGCCAAACAGAAACAAAATACCATCAAATGAGTGGTTTAAACACCAGACATTTATTTCTCACAGTTCTGAAGGCTGAGGTGTCCAAGATCAAGGTGCTGGCAGGTTCAATGTGTGATGAGAAGGCCTTCTTCCAGGTTTGCAGCCACCTTCTTGCTATATCCTCACATGGGCAAAAAAGAAATCATCTCTCTTGTACCTTTTCTTATAAGGGCACTAATCCCATTGATAAGGACTTCACCCTCATGACCTAACGACCTCCCAAAGGGTCTACCTCCAAATACGTTCACATTGGAGATTAGGACTCTAACACATGAATGCGGGGGAGAGGGCATTCAGTCCATACTAAATCCTCCTCACAGTAAAGACCAACTGAAAGTCCCTGATTCTGCTTTCCCTGGTTAAAATAGTAAATTAGACACAATTCATGGGAAGAATTGCAGATATTAATGCCACCTTCAAAGATTTGAAAGACATAGGGGTGGTGCATCTCCATACCTCCATTCACCTCTTTGGGCCTTGCAAAAATTACTCCTCCATTCTGCCTGGGATAAGAAAGGGTTTGCAAGACTGCTGAAGAAAATTAAAGCAGGCTAACTGCAGGTTAGTTGAGGGGCATTCTGAGAGTTAATTTGGTTCACTTCATCTACAAACACTACCGTAAACACCATTCTCAGCTATTTTATAAACATAGTCTAGACTGCCAACATATAGGCCACATTCCCAGAAAAATAAGCCTTGACTAGGAAATAAAATATTCCTTAAAACATCCATTTTGGCTTAAAAGGAAATTACTAATCTCTCCTGGTGAAAACACATAAAATGCCAAATAAAAGTACAGTAAACATTAAAACTGACAATGCAAGTTTTAAAAATCATTTTAAAATCATTAGGTATGATTTAGTTACATTTAAAATTATTTGCAAAGTTTTTACTCGATTATAGTCGATGTATAATTTCAACGGACCTTTAAACAAGTACAGTTCAACTCCATGTAGTATTAACTTTTCTTCTCTTCTGAGTCTTGTGCCAATTTCAACTTTTCTTTTAATTCCTTCTGATCTCTGGAATACTGTTCAAATATTGGTTGATAAATATACATTCCTCCAGCAATTCCAAGGATGCTAGCAAAAAGTAGTTGTGGAAAAGTCAACCTCCCAAACATTTCTTCAACAAACACCACACGGTGCAAACGAGATTTTGAGGGAAATAAAAAATCACTCCAAATCCAGGAAATCTCTCAGCATCTGTACACAAAGAAAATAGGAAGCAAAGCAATAACTTAGCACAGTATCCTTTTTAAAGACTTCATGTCACTTTGCTCCTGCATGAACGGTATTTTTGTCATAATATGTAAATACTGCTTACTGATATAACTAAAATAGGAATATAAATACATAAGGAATATGAGAAAAGACATGGGATGGTGTAAGACAAGGCTAAATCCTATTATAGAATATTTTCAGTAGTTTTAAATGGATAACTTTTTAAATGGCAAATATGTGAGGGAAAGGAGAATCACATTTCTTATTATATCCAAACTATTAAAAGAACCCCCCCCCAAAAAAAGCTGAAAGTGACTGCCAATCTGATCAAGTAGGACGAAGAATTGCTACTTTTCATTATCAGCTCTTCTTTACTATTTCATGGGTTTTGGCAATGTGTGATTAAAAACAACAACTCTAAAAAACAAGCCAAAAGACTCTTTAGCTCCCTTTGATGCTTCACTATGTAATACTGACATGACCTGTAAATAACTTGCCATCCATTTTTGACAAAAATATAAGGAAGAGGAATCCCCTTCGTGGCTCAGTAGTTAAAGAACCCGACTAGGATCCATGAGGATGTGGGTTCGACCCCTGACCTTGCTCAGTGGGCTGGGGATCCCGCGTTGCACTGTGGTGTGGATGCTACAGGTGACTCGGATCCTGTGGTCCCTAGCGGACCTCTGAGCTGATGCAGGATGGCGCAAGAAGACTTGCCTGGTTTTATTTTTAATAACTGAGGAGTTAAGCCTCTATACCTCTTGGAAAATTATACTCCTAAATCAATAGTTTCTGAGAAATCTTATAGTTTTAGGAGACTTTTGTGAATAAGGTGGATTTTATGAATAAGGAAAGCAAATAATTCATATTTTTTCTTTACTATATTTTACAGCCTCACGGCCTTCAAAACCAGCATTACCATCCATCGCCCGCGCCCCTCCAGGTCACAAAAATCAAGAGCAGCAGAACTGGTACTAAAAACTAGCTTGCCCTCAAAATATCGCTAAAATTGTAATGGGAAATGTAATGATTACAAATGTAATGATTACAATGATTAAATTGTAAGATTACGAATTGTAATGGGGGGAGACTTTTTAGGGCCGCACCCCGCATATGGAAGTTCCTAGGCTAGGGGTCGACTGGAGCTGCAACTGCCTGTCTACAGCCACAGCAACGCCGGTGAGCTGTGTTTGCGACCTACACCACCGCTCAGGGCAACGCAGGATCCTTAACCCACAGAGCGAGGCCAGGGATCCAACCCGCGTCCTCATGGATACCAGTCAGGATCGTTACCGTTGAAACACGACGGAATCTCCCTAAAATTGCAATTTAACCTGAGAAAGAAATGCCTGTTTTCTCTCTCCTGGTCTCCACAGTTAACAAATAGCAACTTGAGTTCCTGCCATAGCACAGTGGATTAAAAATCCGACTGCAGCAGCGAGGGTAGCTGCGGAGTCCGATCCTTTCCCAGCGTAGTGAGTTGAAGAATCCAGCGTAGGTCACACACAGCTGGTCACAGCACAGGTCACAGGCTCCCTGACCGGGAACTTCCATAAGCCCTTAACCACGGCTGCCGTCATTTAAAAAAAAAAAGCAACTAATGACTTCACCAAACGTGCTTTCCCCCAGTGGCTGCTAAGTGTAAGAAAAGGAGATTATTAGCAAGTCACCTCCTAGGAAATAGATAAACACATAAATGGGAGGATTCCCCTTCTATCACTAGTTCGCTAAGTGACCCTGGCCAAGTCCTTTAAGCTTTTGGAGCCTCATTTTCCACATCTGTACAAGAGGCTAAATTAACCCTCCCTGCCGACATTATTATAGGTCACCCAAACGGTGCAATGTTACACCAACATTTAGGTTTATAATTTTTACTACTATGGTCATTACCCGACACCTCCAATCGTTCCGTTCTGGCTCCGCGCCGCCTCTCGCCTGTCCCTGCAGAGGTAATATCCAGCTCTTTCCAGCAGTTTCCGGACCTCGGGCGCAGAGACCACGAAGTCAAAAGAGAGCAACGATCTCTCGAGAAGGAAATGTGGAAGGGAAAACGCAGAGCAGGCCCAGGACAAACCGAAGCGTGTAGGAGCGGACTGAACCTGCACCACAGAGCAGCGGAGACCCTTAGGGGGTGGGCGTGACGAAGTTGTCTTTTCCCGGCTACCTCCGCGGCCGCCAGCGACGGCTGCTCACAGAGGCCAAACTTAGTGGGCGGAGGAGCAACGCAGGCCACTTCAGCTACACTCTGCGGGAGATCGTGGCTGCTGGCGGTCTGCAGCGGACCTCAGAGCAGATGCACGATGGAGCGAGAAGGTGGCCTCTTTTTCCGCGGTCTCCAGAACCGCTCACACGAGAAGATAAAGCTGCGAAAGAGAAAGTCGACCCTGTACCTCAGCCCCCAGGAGCGCACCGGGAGCCGTCTAGGTGAGTGAGGGGGTGTGGACGCCCAGCGGAGTTGCGGTGGCGGGAAATCGCCGACTCTGAGCAGGAAATCGTATTGCTCTCGAGGCAGGACTCTCGATCCCAGACGCTTGCGTGGCATTGCATTCTACATTATTTTATGCCGTCCTCTCCGCAGCCGCGTGAAGTGAATATGCATGATGCGGCCATCGCCGTTTCAAAGGAGGGGGGGGGGCACCAGGCCCAGAGCTACCCAACGTTTCGTAGTTACGGTGAGGCCCTATTCCTGGCGTGGGATCCGATCTGACCCCTGCGGCACTTCTTCCCACCCCCTCCGCCTACTCTTTGGCCCTGACGTAACGCTGACAGAAAAATCATCCAAGCAAGTCCGACTTTGATCTGTCGGGGAGGGCATTTAATATAAAGGACTCATAATTCATTCAGAATTTACTGAGAGCTGTCATGTGCCAAGCTGGGTGGAAGCAGTATCAAAAGAGAGCCTAGTTCAACCTCTGAAAACCTGAGACCGTGAAAAGGGAGAATCACTTCCCTAAATGAAAAAGTGAGAAAGGGAAAAAGGATTGTGATCGGGGGCGGGGAGAGGGGCAGCTGGGCCTTTCCTTTCCCTAACACACCCTTTGTTAGAAAGCAACTGCGTCCTGTCAGGGTAGAGGGTAGTAACCACGGTAAAGAACCACAGGTACAGTTGAACTTTTAGGTATCAAAAGTCAGATATTCAAGGGTCAGTTCTGAGTGCAGTTTCTTCTGCTTGAGTCCGCAGAAGAAGGAAGGAAACAAGGTTTTCTTACAACAGATACAAGTACAGTTGGGAAATTTGTTTCCGGAAGATGAAAGTTAAGAAGGGGCACGTATGTGGTGTTGAGTGTACCAGTTGTCTGGGAAACATTTAAAATGTCTTGCTAGAGAATAAAGGAGAGTGGCAGCGACCCAGAATGATAGCAGAGACTCCCAGTGGATCAGAGGCAGGTTGCAAACTCAAGTCTTCAGGAGACCCAATAGACAAGTAACTTAAAGCACTCTATATTTCAGGACCAGCCAGTTTTTCCCAGTTGAGCTCTCTGTTGCCAGATCTTAAAGACAGGATGCAACACAGGTGTTAATAAAAAATCTGATCTTCAAAGTTTGGCAACTAAATTCACTTTTTTTTTTTTTTTGGTCTTTTTGCCTTATCTAGGGCCGCACCTGCTGCATATGGAGGTTTCCAGGCTAGGGGTCTAACAGGAGCTTTAGCTGCCGGCCTTCACCACAGCCATAGCCACGCGGGATCCGAGCCGCATCTGCGACCTACACCACAGCTCATGGCAACGCCCAATCCTTAACCCACTGAGCAAGGCCAGGGATCGAACCCGCAACCTCATGGCTCCTAGTCGGATTCGTTAGCCACTGCGCCACCATGGGAACCCCTGGAGGGCCTTTTTATATGCCAGTATATGCCATATACAAAGTGTTGCTTCTTTAGTAAGTTCTTAGCTGGTTTCTTTAATTAGACACACAGGATAACCTATAAAATAGCCTACAGTCTTAGTTAACCCAATCTCTTTATCTTAATATTCTCTTTAATTCATAAGTTGCAAGAAAGAACTGTTAAATGAAAGAGTGGTAATCACCCTCGGGTGACGCTCTGGCCTTTGTCTGACTTTCCGCCCAGGTCTGTTCTAAGAGTGGTGTGGAGGGGCCAGAGTTCATCCCTGTGCCTTAAGAGCTTGAGCAAGGGGCCAACCAGAGTGGCAGATTTTAGTTCCCCAAGTGGAATTTGCCTTTTTGTGCTACAATTACCGGTTTTGTTTTTGTTTTTTTCAGATCTTCTTGGTGAAAACATTTATCTGGTCTTGTTTACCATAGCATTACGAATATGTAACTGCTTTTTAGTCCAGACAAGTTTTGTTCCAGATGAATACTGGCAGTCTCTTGAAGTTGCACATCACATGGTTTTCAAATATCCTTTGTAGTTTCTTTTTTGGACTAGAAATATGTACTCATGTTAGGAACTGTGTCAGTTCTCTTATGTATTTTCAATCAACTTTCCATACTTCCTTCAAATAATTTTAACTTCTAATATAAGTTAGTATTTCTTCTTCGTTACCTTTTGTTGATATTAATGTACTTGACTCCACCCGTAAGCATGTATTTCCACATACATTGCTCAGTAATGTGGAGGAAACAGATGAAGTAAAAACACATTCCTGCTTTGAAGAAGTGAATAGGTTAACAGTTTGGCCAACTGCATTTTTTTATTTCAAATATCCAGTATGAAATACTGTGTTTTTAAGAAGCCTCTTTGCCAAAAAATGAACTGTTTTGTATATGGAAATGAAGAGGGGTTTTTTTTGTTTGTTTCAATGCTATTTAATATTAGTCCTTAATATTACTAATTATGGCTATTTGACCTGGGAATGGACAGAAAGATTGAGGGGTTATACTTACCCATTAATCTTTGCAAGCATTTATAAGATTCTGCATCTTTTGGGGAAAGATAGTGTTCAGTTGCTGGTAAGTTTAAATGAAAATAATCAAAATAGTTGCTAACAGATTTATTCCAATTCTTTTTTTTTAAAGGTTAATGTAAATTATTTAAATGATAATACTGGTATCATGAAATTTGTTCTTAAGACTGCTGTTGCCAAACTCTGACCGTATCTGGGAAGCCCAGGGTTCAGAGACATACTTTGATGTGTAACTGCTCAATATGTGCTAAAACATAAAACTGAGCATGAAAGTGTTCTGTTGTGACCAATCCTGTTACGATATACAGATTTTCAGAATGACATTATATATTATTTGTACTTTAGAAGTATATTTCCTTCATAAAAGAGTTACTTAAGAGCAGTGTTGTGTCTTGTTTTTAACTTGTGAGCACAAGACCATATTATATGAGCTTATGAAGCCTAAATACATATAAACCGACTCAGGACTTAGTGCTGAAATTAAAACTTAGAGAAATTTGACAAAAACTTAATGATATGTACAATCATTGTACTATGTAGTAATTAGCCATCAATCCTAGGCAAGGTTGCAATCCCTGGATCATGAATTCCTGCCAGGAGAGAACACAAAAAAACTAATGGTGCCAAAGTTTTTCTAACCTCACTTTCAAGATTCCTAAAGTGGTTCTCAAGTTGGACTCAGAAGTTTGGCCTTACCCATTTTCTGTTAGGAAAGTGGCCCAGAATTCCAAAAGCAGTCCAAATCCTTTGGGGTTTTTTGAAGCCTGGAAAGACACTGAGGTTCTAAAGGGTTTTTGTTTGTTTGGGGCTGTATTGTACCTTCCCTTTTGCAATGATATCTAATTACCCATTACTGAGAAAACAAGGACCATGTAGGTGAAATTGATGCTTCATTTGGGACTATCTTAGGGAAGGAAACTTTAGAGCAGTAGTGGGGTTTCTTCCATTGATACATGCAGAAGTTAGCTGGGCGTGCTCTTCTCTCAGGGCTACCCACTAGCTTCTAGGTCATGCAGGATTCATAAAGATTGGAAGCACCACAAATGTATATAATCTCCCAGAAAGTAGCTTGTATTATGAATGAAGGAGTCTTAAGATAGAAAAACTTCTTATTCCTCTAAGATCTATCCACTGCCCTCAATCTGTAACTGACCCACCTGGCCATTTTGTAATTTAAAGGAAACCTCCTACCCCACCCTACTAAACTCCTGAAAAACCTCTATCCTAGCTAGAGCTAGAGCAAACAGAGAACAATTAGGATGCTGTCAGTCATTCATTCATACTCTCATATTGATTATTTTAAATGTAGATTATATAGTTTTAGAACTAGAAGGGGTCAGAGAAGTGAAGAAAACAGACCAAAGTCATAGCATGTTAAAAGCTAAAACTAGATCCTAGTTCTGCCTATTCACAGCCTAGTGCTCTTTCCAGGTAGCTTCTAGCTAAACTGCATAAAGTGTGTGTAGAGACTTAGGGCTGGCTTAGAGCTCTGCTGTCCAATATGGTAGCCACTAGCTACACATGGCTGGTGCAAACTGAGAAGTGCTATTAGTGTAAAACACATACCAGATATCAAGGAACTAGTACAAAATAAGAATGTGAACTATTTCTATAACTTTATATTAATTAAATATTGAAATTATATTGTTTTAGATATAATGAGCACTAAGATTCATTTTACCTGTTTGGGTTTTTTTAAACTTTTTGACTACTATAAAATTTAAAATTAAATATGTGGCTCACATTGTATTTCTGCTGGACAGCGCTGGCTTAGAACATATGAGAAGAAACAGGGATAAGAAGGGAGACCTGTGGGGGTACCACAGTGGGGGCTTTGAACAGTCAGAAGACGGCACAAGGGCATTTGGTTCCTGGAGCTTAAGGGAGGAGTCGGGATCTTAAAGAACAGGAGTATAGACTGGTAAGCTGCCAACACAGGCCTCATCTTTAAGGTTTACCCCAGGCATGTTCCTCTCCTCTTTACCCTACTGCACTAAAACAGTTTTTATTTCCCAGAAGCCACATGCAACAGTTTAATTCTTGTCAGATCCCTCCTATAACTTGGAAAATTATGGTATCCTCAAAGTCTGGAGAGACTGCTAATTACTGGGAATTTACAACTCCACATTTTCAATGCAGGGTAAACAAGAGGTGTGTATATAGGTGCCTTTTACTGTATTTCACAAGGCACAGTTTAAGTGGAATTACAAAGTACAATGTACCTTTAAAGTTTAAACATTTATTTAGAGATTACTAATGAAGAAAAAGGACATAAAGCTAAAGTTTTAGAAGCCACTGACAACTGAAAATAAAGCATCTCTAATTATAGGGTTAAAATTAGTGAAGTCTGATCCAACAAAAATACAGATTTACATATAAAGTTTTAGAAACACATCTTTTGAAAAAGCTAAAATTAAGTTGCACTCTACCAGCAAGTTAATTTGTTAATGATAATAATAACATGTTTTAAAAAGTCAACGAGGAGTTCCCATCATGGCTCAGAGGAAACGAATCCGACTAGTATCCATGAGGATTCGGGTTCAATCCCCGACCTTGCACAGTGGGTTGGGGATCCGGGCCTGCTGCGAGCTGTGGTGTAGGTCACAGAAGCGGCTCGAATCCCATGTTGCTGTGGCTGCAGCTCTGATTCAATCCCTAGCCTGGGAACTTCCATATGACATGGGTTTGGCCTTAAAAAGCAAAAAACAAAACAATTATACTCAAATATACATTAGAATCACTAACTCTAAGTTATATTTATTCTTTAAGTTCTTTTACTCTTAACTGTCATCTGAATACCATGTTTGTGTAATTGTAGATTACTTACACCTAAAAAACTCACTCATATTATTTCATTATCTGTATTACAGGATAGGGAAGCAATGTAACTTAGTAGTTTGGAGCTCTGGAGTCAGGCAGACTTGAGTTTGAGTCCTACCCTCCACACTAACTAGCTTTCTGCCTTGGGTAAATTAACCTCTGCTTCAGTTTCCTCTGTAAACCAGTATGTGTTTCATAAAAATCTATCTACTGTTATGCTAATGAAAATTAACATATGCTTCTAATGAAATGTGCTTCTAAAACAGAACTTCACACAATGAAGTGGTTTGCTGGCTATTTAAAATTAGTAGTGTTGTAATACATATATTACAGAGAGGGAAAATGAGAATGATAAAACCACCTTTTGGTATTTCCATGAAAATTAATGTAATTTTTCTGTAGAAAAACAGGTATTTTTGAAGAAGAATAGAATACATCTATTATTTTATCTAAGAATGGTTTTCAATTGTTAGTTGGATCAGCTTGTTGATTTATGATTTTTCGGTGTGAACCGACAGATATTTTTAATACTTTTCTTTTTTCTTTTTTTAACTAATGAAGATTTGGATTCCTAGACTTGCCCAAGCACTTCTGTCTGCTATAGCAGACTTGAGGCTTTACTCATTAATGAAGCAACTAGAAAATCAGCAAGTGGCAAGATGGGTGGTAAGTCCTAAATACTTTAGAAACTTATGTCAGTTACTTCATTCCTTTGAGCATGAAGCACATGGAACGTCAACATGATTCCCGGAAACAGTTTTCAGAAATTATTTCATACAACTTTATACAGGTACTTCCATAATTCAGAACAGTAAAATACCAGTGGCACATGCCACCTCTCTCCTTTGAGCCCTAGGCATCAGAAGCCAGTGATGCCCTCCAACCCTCTGAGAAGCTGAACCCTAAAACACAGTCTTGGGAAGCACTTTGACTCAAAACTAGCAGAGTCCTTGCCTCACTTTCCATAAAATTTGGTAGAAATAATTCTAAATCACTGCCTACCTCACTAATCACTCAGCTGTTTACAGCCTTTGTTCACTATTCCTCCAGTTGCCTGAGACTCGAGCCTGAAAAATGTCTTTACACTAATGCACTCCTTCACTTTTGGCTAGAATGTTGGAAAGAGCTGGACTCTGTAAGAGAGTGAATTTGTTATAGAAGACTGTCTTTTGTCACTTGCCTTATTTCACCAAGGGGAAATAGATTCCTGATCTCTCACTTAAATATTGAATGGATTGTCCCATTTAAGCCATAACCTAAAGAGTTACTGAATTAAGCAAGGTCATATGATCCAGTTTAGAAATCTTACTACTTTCTAAAAATATTTCTGTTGACAAATATGTTTCGAATTCCAAGTAACCAATTTACCACATATTTTGAAATATAATTTGTTAATTTATGAACACTAACAATTTATTAATTATTAATAGGACGTATTTCTGCAGATAGTGTGTTGATTTACATTAAAAAGACAGATTGGTTTTGCACTTGAGCCCTTGCTTAACTGGATTAAGTCATTCTCTTTAATCTATGCTTATAAGCACTGCTGAAGGCTAAACCTACAATGGCAAAGGTGTAATGCCTTTGAAATACTTCCTCCAAAGTAGCAGCCCTAAGATCTTCTAATTCTGGAAAAGCTTTTACCTTCACAAAAATTGGGAACATTTTTTAAAGTCTGATTGGAAGAGATAGGAAATGAGTACCATGTGTTTTAACACTCTTGCACCAACTAAGTTTCTTTTAATGTATTTGTTTTGTAGACTTAATGTTTGGGCATGCCTACTTTTAACATAATTTACCTTTTGATGCAATATTTGCAATATTTAGACTTGCTTGCTGTTTTTCTTAGAAGATAATACTAAGCTTTTCCATTTCCAACTCCTTATGTTTATAATTGTTCTTAGTTTTTTTGCCAGTTATGCTCTTGGTTCACGTGGTATTGCTGTACCAGAACTCTTACAAACACCATGGAAACTGTTCTCACTATAATAGCTCTTTTCTACTATCCTTTGGAAGGGTCAAAGTCTATGAACAGGTGAGATATATTACTTTTAATGATTATGTACAAGACTTTAAAGCATGCTTTCTAAAAGTCTTAAATTATCAATATACTGCAATGTCCAATGGACCCCGTACTGTTCATGAAGGTTATTAGAACCACAAATTCTCAGTGGATATATTTATCATAGCAGGAAACAGATGTACTCAAACTGGATAATTAAGGACATTTTAGTAACAGGACTGTTTACAGAAGTGTAAACAATGTTTAGAAAAACTAGTAAGAGGATACCATGGTACCCATGGGCTAGTCATGACTGGAAGTTTCTATTACCCTTTGGCTCCAAGGGGCAAAGACTGGGAACTGTTACTGGAATCCACAGAGATGTAACTTTAAGAGAGGGGCCCCCAACAGGAGACAAGCACAGCCAGCCTTTAGCCACACCAAGAAGAGACCAGGATGAATAAAATACCCTGCCTCTTCTGCCCTCCAGTTAGCCAAAACCAATTTGCAAGACTGACAAGAGTCCATACAGGTCAGACTCCCTGAATACTGAGCAGGCGAAGAGTGAAGAGCAGATCTCGATGAGCAAATAGAAAATACATGGACCTGGTTTGAGTTTATATAATTTGGGGACCCATATACCGAGCAAAGTGAACAACATGAGCAAAGGCACAGAGCTAAAAGGGCTTTTTGTTCTGGGCAGGCTGTCCTGAGGAGCTAACGTGTGGCAGGATGCGTGGGAGAAGAGAAGGGATGAGGCTGGAATGGAACTTTGCCCTTCTCCAGACTTGGGACTTTATTCTGTAGGTAATAGGGTACCACTGGAGGCTTCTAAAAAGCATGACATAATTAATTCTGATTTAGAAATAATTCTCTTGCAGTAGCACTATTTAGGATATACTGAAAGGGAGAAAGCCAGAATGTCTGGGAATCTAGTTAAAAAGCCAGTATCCATTCTTCCTTATATATAAAGGTTGTTGGGAGGATCAAATCAAATAAGATCATTTCAGCATTAGACTCTTGACTGCAAGAACAAGCACTACTTAAGTTACAGACAGATAAGGACACTGATTTCTTTAAAATGAGAATAGTAAAACAGATCTCAAGAATTAAATGAAGGAGTTTCCAATGTGGCTCAGTGTTAATGAATCGACTAGTATCCACGAGGATGCAAGTTCGATTCCTGCCCCGCTCAGTGGGTCAGGATCCAGTGTAGCCATAAGCTGTGTTGTAGGTTGCAGTACAGCTCAAATCTGGTGTTGCTGTGGCTGTAGCCAGCAGCTGCAGCTCTGATTCAACCCCTAGCTTGGGAACATCCATATGCTGCATGTGTGGCCCTAAAAAGCAAAATAGAAAAAAGAATTAAGTGACAGTCTCTGGACTGTGTAGCACAGGGCCTGTTACAGAGTAAGTGTTCAGTCCATGTTGATGACAATGATGTTTAGTAAAAGAGTATTTCTCGGCAGTTAGAAAAAAGACAGCTACTATGAAGATTCCCAACAAGTGACACAGTTAGGAAAAGACTCAAGTGACAGGACTTGACGTAAAATGATGGCAGTTGGGAATGGGAAGCAAACTAAGTGGATGTGTGGGATGAGAAACTGCTATTCAAGGTGACTCCAAAATTTTAAGACTGAGAAACTGCGTGATGCTATTAACTTAAATACTAGATACCAGCCAGGCTTGGGAGAAAGTTGTGGGACGTATTTCATACACTTTGACTCTGAATGCCAGTAAGAAATTTATGTAGAAATATTCAGAATGGAGTAAGAAATCCAAGTCTGACACTTTGTGAGGTTAGGGCCAGATACGTTTATGTGGGGCATCCTCTAGATCGTTTCACTATGCAATTAGGCTGACTGAAAGTTTGAGGAAGCCACAAATGTTTTATTTCACCTGCACAGTGTTATTGCTTTGTTTTTGTTTTTTTAAAAACTCTAGTCTTGAATAAACTACTTGGCAAAGTTTTTGTTGTTGTTGTTGATCTGCCCACAACATGGCAGGCAGAAGTTCCTATGCCAGGGATGCAAAGTTTTTTAAACTGGGAGATCTTACATAAAATCTGGATTTCTGGTTTTTCTTGAAAAAAAATGGAACACTTAGCAACATTTTGGACCAGGATTCCTTCATGACAATATCAGAGCCTCCCTGCATACGTTTTTAAAACTTATCTGGTCTCTGTAAGCATCTGAACTAAAATTCCTGTTCATACATTTTCACCAAGATCGGTGAATTTCTTTGTAGTTACTTATTAGTTAACAGGTATATAATGGAACCATAAAGTTGTTTTATATTGCCACACTGTCTGTAGTCTTTGTGAGTAAATTCTCAAGTACTTTTCTTAAGCCATCAATTGAGAGAAGTTCTAATAGTAAAAATCTACATTCCTATCCATGATGATAAAGATTTAGATAGAAAGCTATTTTTTTAATCAAGGGTGTATATACATCTTTCAGTTGGGCAAAATTACCAGCTTACTTTCACAACAAAATCACATGTGCCCAGAAGCCCATTATTGCCTAAAAAATCCCAATATTTCTTTAAAGGGGCTTATTTTTTTTTCTTAAAGATTGGTATTGTGTGACTGCCTTTTATTTCCTTAGGATAGACTTGATCTTTTTTCCACAAGGAAAGCATCAGGTGGAATTTCACAGTTAAAAGTTCATATACTTTTCAGTAAACAAGACCAACATTAAGACCTAGAACAACTTACTCGAAAATACTAGAATTAGAATATTAAAGCTGGAAAAGACCTTACATATTATCTGTTTTTATGGATGAGAAAAAATAAGAGCCAGAAAATTTAACCTCCCCAAGTTCACACAGCTATTTATACCAAAAGGAATATACTCATTAAAAAAAAAAAAAAAAAAGTTATACCACAGTGTAAATAGATTAACTTCTAAACTAATTTCCTAGCTGTCTTGACAACACACTTTCCCTGTTGATAGTGTCAAGTACTCATCCTTGGTGGCACTTGCCATCATAATTCGTCCCACGGCTGTTATCCCCTGGATACCTTTGCTGTTCAGACATTTCTGGCAAGAACAGAGAAAACTTGATCTTATTCTACACAAGTTTTTACCCGTAGGGTAAGTATGGCTACAACTCATCTATTAATTTTATTAACCTCTAAATTATAGATTATGAACAAAATTTTATATCCTTTAGTATCAATGAGGTATCTCCTAATATCAGTGAGAATTATCAGACCAAAAAAACACAGTATTTCCAATTTTATATTTTATATTTTGTGATTCTGGTTATTTTAATTTATATAAATGAGAATGTCTGCAATTTTTCTGTTAGAACTTTCCTAGGCTTTATCTCCTAAATATTTTTCAAATACATTTTAGAGATACTTGATTCCTTTACATTTGTGTGCGGCTTTATAATATATAATATGTATTCAAATATTAATGATTTTCATAATTCTTGGATCAAGGCAATATAGGTATTTCCACTGTGTGAAAGAGGAAACAAGAAAGCTTGGTGAAATTAAAAATTAGTCAGTGTCACTGGGTTGAATGCTGTGACTGAAATGGGATTAAAACCCAGGCCATCTAACTACATTTTGAGCTCCTAGGATTAGACCTAGTGGAGTATCCAAAACAGTTATTTATTGAAGGGATGAATGCATTTGACTCTTAAAACAGTGATCTTTTTCAATATACCAGTATTCCTTTGTACAGGTATTTTTTGGAGGTGTTAAAAAGGACAAAGTCATATAGTGGCTAAGTTCCCAGTGTTGTCATTTCTCATATTTATTAACATTGTTTTGAATGTAATACATGCATTCAGCAAATATTTATTTAATCCCAGTATGTGCTAGGTGCTGTTCCAGATACTGGAGATACAGCAATTTAACAAAACAAAGTCCCTTCCTTCATGAAGTTTACTTACACTCTAGCAGCGGGGAGACAGCTAATAACATATGATTAACATGCATTTCTCAAGTGACAATAAGTGCCATAGGGAACAATCAGGAAACCGTAGCCCCAGCCAGCATCTTGACAAGTTATCAGCCAGAGACACCCAGCTAAGCTGCACCTGGATTCTTGACCCACAGAAACCAAGATAATAAATGTTCAGTTTTGAGTTGCCAAGTTTTGGGGTATGCGGCAATAAATACAATGTTTACAACTTTTTAAAACTTTACTTAAGTACAGCTTCTCTTAAAGAATTATCTTTCAAAACATGTAAATCCATATTCAGTTGATGAGACTTTTAAAGCATTTTAAAAGTGGCTTTTGATGCAAGGCACTTTCGCACAACCACATGCCACTACTGGATTTTTCAATAAGTTCTGTTTTGTTTTCAGATTTGTCGCTTTGAGTCTGTCTCTGATAATTGATCGTATTTTTTTTGGTCAAGTAAGTAAAAATATATTAAGCTATTTTTTAAAGCTTATTTTAATGTAATTATTCATTATACTAAAAACTCAACCTCTTTTTTTTTTAATTTTATGGCCACACCCACAATATATGGAAGTCCCTGGGCCAGGGACTGAATCCAAGCCACAGCTGCTACCTACACTGTAGCTGCTGCAACGCCAGATCCTTTAACCCACTGCACGGGTAGAATCTACACCTCTGCAGTGACGTGAGTTGCTGGAGTCGAATTCTTTTTTTTTTTTTTTTTGTCTTTTTGCCTTATCTAGGGCTGCACCTGCGGCGTATGGAGGTTCCCAGGCTAGGGGTCTAACAGGAGCTGTAGCTGCCGGCCTTCGCCACAGCCACAGCAACGCGGGATCTGAGCCGCGTCTGCAACCTACACCACAGCTCACGGCAACGCCGGATCCTTAACCCACTGAGCAAGGCCAGGGATCGAACCCGCAACCTCATGGTTCTTAGTCGGATTCGTTAACCACTGAGC
>PVHT020001751.1:18654407-18717585 GCA_004024745.2 Catagonus wagneri
CTAGGGGTCTAACAGGAGCTGTAGCTGCCGGCCTTCGCCACAGCCACAGCAACGCGGGATCTGAGCCGCGTCTGCAACCTACACCACAGCTCACGGCAACGCCGGATCCTTAACCCACTGAGCAAGGCCAGGGATCGAACCCGCAACCTCATGGTTCTTAGTCGGATTCGTTAACCACTGAGCCACGAAGGGAACTCCTGGAGTCGAATTCTTAACCCTCCATAGCGGGAACTTCCAACTTTTAAATCCCTGACTTTTAAATCCATGACTATTTGGGAACATAGGCAAATAATTTTTTTAATAATACATTTCAGGAAAAAAACTACTAGAATATGCCTTTGGTTCAGTTTGCCATGCTTTCGGTGTAACAGAACTGTGTATTCTAATTGAAATTTGAGTCCATTTTAAGGCATTTTTGTCAGGTTTGAACATTTTTCTCAAGGCTCGTAATAAAGATTAATTTTCCTTAATGATTTTAATTGACTCTAATTCAAATTAACCAGACTACTCTATTTCTTCAAGCATCTGGCTTGGCATTTTAATCTTATGACTGTTGGTGAATGGCCTCTGGTTGCTTTTAAGTTTACTGTTTTTTAAGACACTTACGGGTTCTGGAATCAGATGCTACCATCTAAAGCCTAGTGCCCTCATGAGCTGTGTGACCTTGGACAAGTTGTGTATCTTCTTGGCAGTTTCCCTATCTGGAAATAACTATGATACCTGTTTCCTAAGGTTGGAGGATTAAATGCAATAATTAATGTTGGAGGATTAAATGCAATAAGCAACATTGCTTGGCACAAATTAGAAGTTAATGTTAGCTGCTGTTGCTTTTATAGTACCTGTTTTGTGCTATGATTCAAATTACAATGTTTTCAAAGCTTTATCTTAATAGGCAATGTCTGATACCATAAGGCACTATAGTAAAATTTTTAATGTGGGCACCAAACATATATATTCATAAAAATTGTTTTTAAGGATTCTCTTTTATCTAAAAGTATGTAAAACTTACATTGTCAAAATAGGCATAGTTTGACTCTCAAAAAACTAGTCTTTTACAAATTAAGAAAGCACACATTAATACTTAAAACATAAAAATTAATAAAAATGATTTCATCTGGTCACTAATCAAAGTTATTCACGTAAACTATTATCTGGTCTTTAGACTTCATTTTGATTTAATGTCAAGATTCTGCCAAATTCCCTAATGCCAAAGAT
This sequence comes from Catagonus wagneri, assembly GCA_004024745.2. Classification (NCBI taxonomy): domain Eukaryota; kingdom Metazoa; phylum Chordata; class Mammalia; order Artiodactyla; family Tayassuidae; genus Catagonus; species Catagonus wagneri. The sequence continues at coordinate 18,655,623 of PVHT020001751.1, forward strand.
TCACCCTTGGTACTAATACATCTCTATTTCTCCCTCCTTCAACGATGCCAGTGGACTCTGGTTCAATATAATTTTCTGAAATTTAACGTGCTGCAGAATTTAGGATCATTTTATGGTTCTCATCCATGGCACTGGTACTTCAGTCAAGGATTTCCAGCTGTCCTGGGTACTCACTTACCCTTCTTTATTCATGGCTGCTTTTTAACCCCAAAGAGGTACAGAATATTTTTGGTGACTGTGCTGTGGACACTGCTAGTTTATAGGTAAGATTTGTTCAAATAGTTATTTTAGTTAATGTTACTAAGAAATTAACTAAATTCTTCAAAAAGTAAATCTTTTTGGAGATGCATTAAATCTTACCTTGTTAGTGGGGTAATCTTACCTTGTTTGTTAGTGGGGATTATGTAGCAGACATAAAATGTAGTAATTATTACGGTGTTCAGATAGACTGAATACTTTGATACATACACTTATAGCTGGCTTAACAAGGATTTCATTCAATTTTAAGAGGTTGAACAAATTATATTTGCTTTTGAAAAACAGAAACTGCCAAAACTTTTTAAATATTGAAGGACCAGAGGGATATATTTAAACGAAATGTATGCAAAAATATATGCACCTTTATTCCAAATGAGGGATTTAATTTACATGGATTGGTAATAGAAATCCCTTTTCTAGACAGTAATTGTACTTTACAATTTTGCATTGACATCAAACGTTAGGATTACTTTTAATCCTTATAACCAAAAAATAATGAGACTGATCCCTGAATCATGAAATTCAGTCTCAGCAATTACAAAAGCAGATGTTAATTATATTGATTTTAAAGACATTACCTTCTCAAACTATCATTTAATATGAGAAAATAATATTTTCTTTTAATATTTTTCTTTATTATAGCATGTTGAGCCACAAAGAATTCAGGTTTATCTATCCAGTTTTACCATTTTGTATGGTGTTCTGTGGTAAGTTTTTTTGTATTGTAGAGAAAAAAATCCATTATAAAGAAAGAGTTAAAAGACAAATCAATGCTTATTAAATTTGACTGCATCATTATCTTCTTGCAGCCTAAATGTCCTTTTTCCTGTAAAGTGAGATGAAGACCTAATGACCTAGTATCTATAGTACTTTTTGGTGGTGGTTTTTCTGGCTGTTAGAACTCTTTTGCCAAAAAGTAATATAGTATGTCTGTTTTAAAATAGCTAATTTAGGTTTGTGCAAATTTAAAATACAAAGTTCTTCATTCCACAACTTAAAAATGTATGTTGAACCTAGTTTTTAATGCTATGCACACCTCTCGTAATTCACACCTCTGATTTCATTTTTGATCTTTTCTCCATTTTTCCACTAAGTCTTTGAAGTATATTTTTTACATGTGACTTCTAAAAAGTTTTATATTACTCAGCTCTGGAAAATATGATTTTTTAATATTGTCGGTTTGCAAAATTTATGAATTGAAACTTTATTACCTTTAAGTTTAATTCAGAATAAATGACAGCTTCCTTTAGATATTAGTCACAAAAAAAAAAAATTACTGGACTATGCAAGGAAGAAATGAGTAATCAGTTGGGCCTGGGGGCTTAGAAAAACTAGGAAGTTAATGGTATCAAACTTTTTACAAAAAAAAACCAAAAACAAAAAAACCCCTCCAAACAACCCACCGAGTTAAGCAGCTTTCTTTGACAAGTATAAACATCATCTACAAATCTCACGTGTAGGTACTCTCTTCAGTATACACACAGCTCGAATGTACTTTGAAACATCTAAAGTACTAAAACCAAAGTTAATGTCATACAGTATCTTTATAGTCCTATTTCACATACAAATGCAAGCACAAAGAAAACTGTAAGCATCTAAGGTCTATTTAACAAGCCTTAATAGCGGGACCACTTATCAGAGCAAATCTACTCACAATGACTTTTCAAAAACTTTTTTTTCTTTTTTATAATCACTTGAGTTTAAGAGTTACAATTAAGTTTTCTTTCTGCCCAGGTGAACACTGCAAGACTACTGGAGGACAGATATTTGTGTGCACACGTTTTGTGTGGTTAATTTAGGAACTTTGTTCCATTCAATTTTTATTTATTTTTTTGCTTTTTAGGGTCACACCTGTGGCATATGGAAGTTCCAAGGCTAGGGTTCAAATCAGAGCTGCATCTGCCGGCCTACACCACAGCCACAGCAACTCAGGATCCAAGCCACATCTGTGCCCTACACCACTGCTTACGGCAATGCCGGATCCTTAACCCACTGAGCTGAGGCCAGGCCTCGAACCTACAACCTCGTGGATACTAGTTGGGTTGTAACCCACTGAGCCACAACATGAACTCCGCATTTCATTTTTATAATCTGGTTTTTCCAGCATTCTACTTTTCTGCTCTGTGTCTTTACAAAGAGTTTGTCTTTACAAAGTGTTTTAAGGACTGAGTTGCCTGACTCCTCATTCCCATTCCGGAAGATTGAATATTTAATCTTTTGGCAGGATTCTAGTAACCCCTTCTTCCCAGTCTCAAAGACTGAGATAAAATGCTGGTGAGGGTTGAAGAGATCCCCTCTCAAAGGACAAGAATCAGCCTTTCTTCTATCCTGTATCTACTCAGATCCCTAAAGGACAGAGACCTAGAAAAAGCCTTGATCTTCTCACAGGACGTGAGCTTTTCCCTGGGTACATACACCTCCGGTTCCTGAGTGAGCCAAAAGATTCTGATTCCTTGGAGACCTGTACTTCCACCAACAGTTAGAATTCCATTGTTAACAAGTTCCAACAGTACAACCAAGTAGTGAGCTCACCTAGACAAAAGTCTCTGGATATTCATGAATGATTTTAGACAACAGTTCTCACTGGAGTCCTACAAGTTTTAAACGGCCCAGTTTGAGTCTTTTCTAACTACCTGAAATCTTGAGTTATATCATATCTCAAATCTCAGTTTTATTCTATTCTTTTGTGCTATTTTAACCAGATTTTATAAAAACATGACAGTTCTACTGGCAACTGCTGTGTATCAAGCCACTTCAAATCTAGTGTCTTAAGACTCCATTTACTAATACAAAAATGTCCAGCTCAGCTGGGCAGTTGTCCACTGAGCTCACTTACACAAATGTGATCAGCTACAGATGAGTTAGGCAACTCTACTGAACTAAGCTGGGCTGTCACATTTGGGATTCCGCTGGCTACCGGCCAAGATACCTCAGCTCTTCTACGTGTTCTCATTGTCCAGCAAGCTGCGTGAGGCTGATCAAGCTTGGTGTAGGCAGGGCTCCAAGAGAGGGAAGCCCAAGAAAGGACTGGGTGCACCATCATTTCTACTACATTTTTTTGGTCAAACCAAGTCACAAAGCCAGGCCAGACTAAGAAATGACAAACTTCAGGCTTGTGTAGGGACTCAACACAGGAAGAGGAATCGATGCAGCCATTTTTATCAGTCTGCAATAACTTTTCTTCCCTAATTTGAATTTCCCTTGGTCCTAACTACTATAGGACTTCATTGTAAAAAACATACCTTCTGTGATTGACTTTGATCCTGTGCCTCATTTTCCTTATCTGCAAAAGAAAAGTGGTACTGGTCTTATAACACTGAAATTCTTAGATTAAACTTCTGTCATTTGTGCTGTTTCCAGTACCTGCTGCCACATTCTGGGCTGGGTGTCCACTTTAATCTGTTTTTACTACAGTGGCCAAGGCTGACTTAGTTGCCCCTGATTAAGCCACTCTGTTTTTTCCATATGCTTTTTTTTTTTTTTTTTGTCTTTTGTCTTTTTAGGGCCATACCCGCAGCATATGGAGGTTCCCAGGCTAGGGGTCAAATCAGAGCTATATAGCTGCTGGCCTATGTGGCCACAGCAATGCCAGATCTTTAACCCACTAAGCAAGGCCAGGGATCAAACCTGCATCCTCATGGATACTGGTCAGGTTCATTAGCCACTGAGCCATAACAGGAGCTGCCATATGCTGATCTTTTAGGCAAAACTACACATACACTGTTTCAAAAGTAGGTTAAAGAGTTTTTAAGAACTCCTGCCCTCCCTCCCATTACTGTCCTCTAAGGCAATCACTTAAACTCTTTTAGGTGGTCGCTTTGTTTTTTATCTCCCTCTCTAAATAAAATGCCAATAATGTTCTTAAAGGTACTGCTTTGGGCATTATCTACTAACCTCTCACTGTGGAAGATGAAAATATAGATTTCCTTATAAATAATTTCCAACATAAAATCAATCCTGACACGTCCCTCTATCTGTGTCCAGTACTCTTATTATGGTTCTTAGTTGAAAGTCTCTCTTCCCCAGACCCACCTCTTGTACACTGTCTCATTCTAGAATTAACCTCCCCCCTTTTTTTCACATGAACAGTGAAATTTAAGTAGAATAAACAGCTCTCCAAGGAGTATTTAAAAATGAACTGGTTAACTCAGAAATATCTCTGGTAAAACTTGGTAGAGATTTTTTCCTCAACACTGAGTTTTCTAATACTTCTTGCAAAAACCAGGATGCATCCCCTAAGCATTTGATGGGATCAGTAATGTACAGTCCCTGACTTTCCCATATTCTTTACTATGGTGAACCTTACTTTAGGTAAGAGGAAACTTATCAGTCATTGCTGAAGAATCGCCTGCCAAACTAAACAGCCAAAACTTAAAAAAAAAAAAATTATTATCTATCAAGATAAATAATACAGGATCAGGATACATGGCAAAGAAGGAACCAACTCAAGAAAGGCCTTCTTATATACTCATTTTTTAAGATTTTATCCTGGGAAGCAATCAACTGGGACATAATAGATATAGATCACTTTTTAAACAATAATCTGATGAGAATGATTTAGTAAGAATACAGGGAACTTTTTTTTTTTTTTTTGTCTTTTGTCTTTTTAGGGCCACACCCACATCATATGGAAATTCCCAGGCTAGGGGTCAAATCAGAGCTACAGCCGCCGGCCTTCGCCACAGCCACAGCAACTGGGGATCTGAGCCTCGTCTGCTACCTACACCACAGCTCACGGCAACACTGGATCCTTAACCCACTGAGCGAGGCCAGGGATCGAACCTGCATCCTCATGGATACTAGTCAGATTTTTCAACCACTGAGCCACAGCGGGAACTCTGGGTGAACTTTCTATTATAAAAAAAATCATGGGAGTTCCCACTGTGGTGCAGCAGAAACAAATCCAACTGAATCTATGAGGATGCAGGTTCAATTCCTGGCCTAGCTCAGCAGGTTAAGGATCTGGCATTGCTGTGCCTGTGGCGTAGGCTGGCAGCTGCAGCTCCAATTCGACCCCCAGCCTGGGAACTTCCATATGCCGTGGGTGTGGCCCTAAAAAGAAGAATCATAGTTTAAAAAAATCAACATTAGTATATTCCTATAATCTTCTAGCCCCAGGCCCCCGAGATGATAAATTATCACTTTCCTATAAACACTTCCAGAAATTTTCTGTATATCCACTTTTAACTATCTTCTTGTAGGCCCAGATAACAGAAGCAAATTAAATATTCTGAAATGTTTAGCACTGAGTTAGCAAGAAATATCATGTAAAATGAAGGGGCCTGTATTCTGACAAGTGACCACCAGGGTTCATACTGAATCATGAGAGAAAAGATTTCTGTAAGTGGTTTATAGGACAGATAGAAAACTTGTGTTCCCAGAATTTTTAGTTATGTGAGACAAGGGGAATATCTTGTATTTCAAGTTATATAATGCTTATTACTTACATTTTTACATGGTGATTGACTATCACTTTCTGAAGCTAGCTCACTTTACGGTGGATCCCTTCAGTGAGAACTGCATCTCCACGTTTTTTGTGTGTACAATTAAATGGACTCACTGGATGAAAGCTACTAGGATCCTGTTAATTACCTCTTTGAAATATTAAAGAAACCATTCTGCTTCCCTCTAAAGAAATCATAGATTCTGCGCTTCTCTTGTGGCTCTGTTTAGCACTGATGCTGTAATGTATCTTTCCAGTTCTCTCTTTAGCAATCCCAGTTTCTGAAATCTTTTCGGGAAACTTTTGACTGTCAGATGGTTTGAAAACCCTCAGAGTCTTCAAATTCAGGACTGTTCAACTGTTCCTTCTCCTCCCAGTATTTTAAATATATTATTTCTCTGAATAATGCATTTAGTTCTCATTAAAAGGATCCATCCTAAAATGAGCTAGCTGGCTTCAGAAAGTAAAGATCAGCATGAAGTTATGTGAGCATTACCTAACTTTAAAGAGCCTCTTTGGTACTGACGAAGCCTGGGAACACACGCATATTTTCTTCCGGCACCCAGATTTTTCAACACTAACCACCATGTGTTCCAATTTTATATCAGTCACCAATATTGTCATCTCCCTAATGCTATAGTTTCTGATAAAAATTTCAGTGAACATCTAGTGAGTGAATACATTGTTAATAAGTCAGCCACTCTACAGAATACTCCTGAGAGCAGCTTCTCTTTTAGGAGGCTTAGACTTTAATGTAGCTTTTTGTTATTCGAGCCCACTGATTTTTTAGTTTTTGCCTTTCAACCCAAGGAAGCATTTTAAGTTGTACTTGCTGGTTTGCTATAGCTGTCTGGAATTACAGACAAGGGTATGTAGGAAATATCAAAACTTTTGGAATCCTATTTCAGTTCTGATAAAATGAGTTTCTTCATTTTTATAAATTCAGATTTAAGTTTTAAATATAGGCTTGGTTTTCCTGATCTACCTTTTTTTTTTTAATCACACCACTTCTCAGAATGTTCTTTAATCAGATGCTTTTCAAGTAGTACTAGATGAGACATATGTATGATATTCCAACTACTGAATTTAAGTAATTTAAGTAATATTATCATTATCTAAAATAATCATAGAGGATACTTCAATTAAAAATTAATTTAAAGTAAGTTAAATTTCATAGAGGAATAAAACTGAGCATCTGGGGTCTCACCCAGATTTGCTTTCAACTATCAAGCAACAGGTATTAGATGTTTTAGAATAGCTGAAATTACTTTCAGTCCATTTTATGATATTCAAAGCAATTAATAAAGTTAAAATAAATAAAAGGCAATCTTTATATAAAGGCACCACAGCTAATTAAGAAACACAAGTATACAAGGAAAGGTATCTTCAGTCTTTCCAAAACTCAATGTTAATACTTTTTCTTCATTTGTAACAAGGATAAATTGGGTGTCTTCAGTTAGTGTCAACTACTAAATGTGATTCAAGTGAGTCACAGGTCCTGATTTCTTTTGAAACAATTCTTCTAAGGCAGTTTTATACAGTTAAATGGGAACAGTTCAAAGTAAATTTTATTCATGTTTAATCATTTTTAGTGACTAAGCCAAACCAAAATTAACTCATAGCAATTAGATAATGATCATGAAAAACAATGCCTTGACCCCAGTGGGAATTAGTGCTTAAGCATCAGGCAGGCCACAGCTTGAATCCCCAAATTCCAAAAGATTATCTGTTCCCTGGAGACAATGCATGTGGAATATGAACAAAATGTCAATAAGTTTACTAATAAGCTTATTCTTTTTCCAGTGGGGAAAGGCCTGTTCTTTTCTAGTACTGTTAATAGATCCTAATGTGCTCATTATTAGTGGCTATTGCTGGAGAGTAGGACCATGGGATGGGAACAGGAAATATTCCTTTTCATTTACCCTCCTGTTTGTTCTACTTGGTTTTTTTGCCACATTACTTCTATAGATTAAAAAATAGTTCACCATCTCCAAACTGCCCAACACTATAGCAAAAGAAAAAAGGAAAAAAAATCATAATTACTCTTCCAGGAGACTCACGGCACCACTTACAAACTGACCATTGAAAATACCCCAGGAGCCCAGTGGTGTATTTTTCTAAGAGGGCATTCTGTTATACTTCCTCCAGAATTACTGAGACTTATCTGTACACAATCCATTGCGAGTGTTTGCGAGATTAAAGAGATAGGTAAATGGAATAAATACAAGTCCTATTTACTTAGCAACTGCTGTGTACCAGAACAGGCACTGGATACACATTTCTTTCTAATACTTAAAAAAGTACTGTTATCCCATTTGCAAATGGGGAAACTAATGCCAGAGCTACAATTAAAATCTGGGTCTGTTGACTCCCCTAGCCATAATCTTTCTACTATACCTCAATTCTTTTTGCTAGAAAAAGGTCAAGACCTGGATGATAATGAACAATGATGGTGTGAATGATCAAATAAATTAAAAAGATGACCTACTGCTTACTTCTTATTTGTCCATAACAGCATTACAGCTTGTGCTGCACTTCCATGAAAGATTAAATATACGTGCAGTTGACATTTGCTTAGCTATAAGAAAACAAGATTGCCAGTGTGTCAATTCATGTGTTTGTCTCTACATAGGATACTCACTAAACAACCTGAAGACGTGGAAGAAACCAGCTCTAAGTTTCCTGTTTTTATCAAATATGCTCCTTGCCCTCTATACTGGTTTAGTTCATCAACGAGGTACTCTTGACGTCATGACTAATATTCAAGAACTCTGTTACAACAGTCCAAATATATCTAAAGCTTCAGTATTTATGATGATGCCTTGCCACTCTACTCCTTATTATAGGTAATAAAAGCTGTTCACTATCTGCTATTATTATGAAAACCACTCTAAAACTCCTTTTAGATTCCTAGATTTAAATTAATTGATCAAATGACTGTAAGAAATTTGAAACTTCTTTCATACCTATTCACAATAAATTTTAAAAGTCATTTGAACTATGTCAATGAAAATCATACACCACAACCTCCCCCCTTTTTTTTTAGCTGCACCCATGGCATGCTGAAGTTCTCAGGCCAGTGACTGAACCCACACACCACAGCAGTGACAACACCGGATCCTTAACCACTAGACCACCAAGAGACTCCCATACACCACTTTAATAATCTTCTCTCAAAACAAACAACTTACATTTAAATAATCTGATTTAAATGTAGTATAAAATAATGTAAAGGTTATTTGATGGTATTCTTAGTAAAAGAAATTCAGTTATTGATTTTACTACAGATCTTTGTGATGCATCTTATATTTACATGATTTTGAATTAATCTAAAAAACACTGGCTCAAGTTCAGATTTATGGCTGGACTGTTGCCCTGGTCTTAAACCAGTCTTTATAATCTGTGGATATCAGCTGTCTTGTCCATAAAAATCTGCGAGTTCCTGTCATGGCTCAGCGAAACAATCTGATTAGCATCCATGCAGATGCAGGTTCAATCCCTGGCCTTGCTCAGTGGGTTGAGGATCTAGCATTGCTTTGAGCTGTGCTGTAGGTCGCAGACGCAGCTTGGATCCTGTGTTGCTGGGGCTGTGGCGTAGGCCAGTGGCTACAGCTCCAATTCAACCCCTAGCCTGGGGACCTCCATATGCCACAGGCGCAGCCCTAAAAAGACAAAAAAATAAATTAGGGAATTCAATTAAATATCTCCAAATGCTTGGACTAAGTGTATCTGGGAAATAACACTAAAAGTGCCCTAAGTATGCAGGACATTTAAAAAGACATCACTGACCCTATGCTTGTATTTCAGGAAGCTATATTACTTTTACCAACAGCCCAATAAATGATTTAAAGGACAAAGTAAACAGCTTTCCTTTAGAAAATCCTATACCTACTTAACTTAATCTGGCTTTAAACAATCTGAAGCTAATTTTCCATGTTTACAATCAATTTAACATCAAAGCTGATTATCATTTTAAGGTAATTTAACACTTCTGGAATACTCTAATTAACTGAATCATCAATATGCAGTTTGGAGAACTGGGACTGCCTAGCAAAAGCCACGGGTTACAGTGTGTAAGACCCCAAGTATCCCTTTAGCCTGAGGATCCTGTTTTATATAAAAATAGAGCCCAGAGAAAAGACATTCACTCTCCCCCCATGCTCACAGCATTGCTAACACCAAAGAGAAAAGGAATTTTGGGGGTATTCAGATGCTCCCCATACATGACTGTAGTGGTTGATACCTAAGGCTTTGTGTAGTTCACCTAGTTCTCATCTTAGATTTTTTCCAATATGCACAATGGAACACACACACGTCTGATTACCTACTTTGGAATATAAGGCTGGCAGCTTTTTCTTAAGTGTTTCTGCTTTCCCCTTGAATCGAGACCTTCATCTTCAAAATTGTAAAAGTCACGAAGTATTAAGGTCATGTGCAAATTTACTTTGTGTTTTGTAGATAAATATAAACTTCTGTGGCATATTTTATTTATATTAATTTTTCCTGAAGCAAAGTCATCCACATGTACAGCTCAAGTAATTGCCTAAATTGTTATGTTTCATCAATTCATCATTTTTACACCCACTCTAGTCTTTCTATGCCACAGTAAAAACCACTATTTGGATGTTAATCAGTGAACCTACATTGCTCTGTATTACCAAATCTTATTTATATAAATATTTAAGAAGAGTAACAACAACCAAGAAAAAACTTGTCATAAGGATTCAGAGCAGAAAGAAGAAAATAGGGAGTTCCCATCATGGCACAGCAGAAACGAATCCAACTAGCATCCGTGAGGATGTAGGTTCGATGCCTGGCCTCGTTCAGTGGGTTATGGATCCGGCGTTGCCGAGAGCTGTGGTGTAGGTCATAAACGTGGCTCAGATCTCACATTGTTGTGGCTGTGGTATAGGCCGGCAGCTACAGGTCCAACTGGACCCCTAGCCTGGGAACCTCCATATGCCACGAGTGCGGCCCTAAAAAGATGAAAGGAAGGAAGGAAGGAAGAGGAAAATAATGAAGAATCCTTTCTGGTTCATGGCTAGCTTTCTACCTTGCCAAGTATTACTACTGTCTTAAGTAACCTGCATGGTTCCAAAGGCCTCGTCCTCCCTAGAACAGCATCTAATAGTAGAGAATATTGAGCCCCACAAGTTGCTGACCTACTTCCCACCTTGAAATGGGAGTTTCACTTGTTAGTCTGGACTTGTAAGTAGGTGTGGGAATCACGTTCGGTTTTGAGAGAACTGCATTAAGAGCGTGCTTCCTCACCTTAACTGGAACCCAGTTTATATTCAGATTTCACCTTTTGTTATGTGAGCATGATATATCCTAAGAATAATCTGAAAATCTTCACAATTAGTTTAACCTCTTGTAAATATAATGGTAACTAACCTTCTTTCCATAGCCATGTCCACTACCCACTTCCAATGAGATTTCTCCAATGTCCCCCGGACCTGACCGGAAAAAGTGATTATCTTGTTGAAGCAGATATATTTTATCTAAATCCCTTAAAGTGGCTGTATAGAGAGTTTCACAATGATTCAACACTGCCCACTCACTTGATCATCTTCAACGTTTTGGAGGAGGTAAGGGAATGTGAAAAAAGTTACAGTATTTTTATCTCACCTCAAGTTTAACAAGCACTCGGTAAATAAACAGTATCACTTTTATATGGCTCCTTTCAACCTGTATCTTATAATTGGCATTTTCCCTAGTCAAAATCAGCCCTAGTTCTATAACTAGTGAGGAATATATGTTACCTACCATAAGTTAATTCTTTTATTAAGAAATTGCATTGTTTTATTAAGAAAAAAGATGTATAACAAATAGGTCATTCTTAAATTCCTGAACAGTACTCTGCATAATGTAGCCTTTATTTAAACATTTACTTCTAGGAAATAAGCCCTTTCCTAATTTCACACAACTATGAAAGAACTGCTGTCTTCTTCCACACTCACTTTCCGGAGCACTGGACTGGAAATCACATATATGTCTATGAACGGAAGTTAAAAGGGAAACTAGAAGTTCAAAGATGAAATTCTGGACTACGTTTACATCTTAGAGAAATAAACATTGCTGAGCGGAAATATTCAGAAGCTGCTTAACTGTGCTAGTAAATACTGGTAATATCCATGGAACTAGCAAACAACCACTATGAACGGCTTTACCAAATAACACTACTGAGGAAATGTTTGAAAAATATCACAAAATATAAAATCACATATTAATACAATGCTAGATATTTTAAATAAAGACCTTTAGTTTTCCTCATGGTGTGGTTTTATTGTTTCTTCAACAATATTCAGATGTTTAAGAAATTTCACAAGAGAACAAGTCAGCAAGCTCATAAGAAGGCAGCAAATTCTTCACAAGTCAACGGGCTCTTGAACCCACAAAAAGACAAGAAGCGAGTGTAAGATTATAAACTGTTAAAGATGAAATTCCATCACAATGTACTTTTTTTAAGCTCTATTGTAAATTTAACACAAGTATCGGTGTTAATTACACTTTGTCATGTATGATTTGAGCTTGCTTTAAGCTCATACACTGAAAGGAAGTCTCATTTCATGCACAAAATTTGTTGCATGCTTGGCTTCCTTAATAAAACTACAGGTGAACATTTTCAGTGTCAGAAAAATTCAGCAAAGCTAAACTACAGGAAAATGCAAGTTAGTAAGCTTTTGCTTTATGCTTCTGAGTAATAATATAAAGTCATCAAACTGATACATAGAAATGATAAAAAGACATTGTTATCTTGATAATTTCATCTTAGTTTCAACACCAAACATTACAGAAAGCGTCCAAGTTTCTGTTACAGTTTTCTAATTTAACTTAATTGTGATGGTCAATATTTAGGATCAAAAGGTAATTGCCCCAATTCTATTTCAAGGTTTGCCATATGTCTTCCATTAGTGCGACCATATTTATGCCATTTACCTTCCCTTTTATAAGGTTGTGGCTGAGGGTGCTTCTGCTCTTGTTTTCGATGCCTGGAGCTTTCAATATTTACCATACGTTGCTTTTTATCTGGTCGACTGAAAGCAGTAAACACATTTTTCATCCATGTTAGAGTTAAATTTATTTAAACAAGAAACAATTTTCATGTTTTTCTCCATTAATCTATTATCTGAACATTGAAAAAGGATGTTAAATTAATCTGAAGTATAATCCTAGTATATATAACCATACGAAAAAGACTGAGTATTACACTTTTATCCTATATAGAAAGAAAAAAGACAAACACAATTGTGCTAGCAAAGAGGGGGAAACACTCAATAAATAAATATAAATGTGACAATAAAATAATGAGATGTTTCCATTATTTTTTCTTCCTTTTCCATAATTAATCCACCCTTCAAGTGACTTCATCCTTCAGCAAGAGTATGTACACATTTCTTATAAAGAGTCTCTTTCTCTCTCTCTTACAGCTAAGGATTATAGAAAATATCTACAATTACAGTTTTCAACCTTTACAGTCAGGCTTCTGTCACTACTTCACTGAACAGTCTGTAACGCCATCTATTGCCAGCCAATTCCCAGCCAAGAAATGCAGTCTTCTCTTTTTTTTTTTTTTTTAAAGCTTTTAACACTGACATATTCCTTTTACTGGAGATGATCTTTGGCTTTTCATGATGCCACTCTCTGGTGGTCATTCTCAGCTTTCTTTCTCTATAACCTCTAAGATGTTGGTGTTCCCCAGGAGTCTGAAAAATAGGGTCTGGGCTAGAAAGTCATATAACCAAAGCCAACTAATTCCCCCTACTTGTATGTCAATAGGTACCTCCAACACAAATCTCACTTCCAATTCCCCTTACCCAAAACCTTCTGGTATTCCTTAAGCACAGTGATATCACCAACTATTGACTCAATCCAGAAGTCTGGAAGTCATTGTTCCTAATTCTCTTTCACAAGAAATACCATCAATTCCTCTTACTACACATTATTTAGATTTGTCTCTTTTCCACTCCTGCTACTGCCCTAATTCACATACTTACTAGCTCATGTCTATATTATTTCAAAGGCTACCTTCTAGCATCTAGCTTCATCCTTTCCAACAAATCCTTCAGGCTGCTACCACAGACTCAAAATGCAATAAATCAAGTCTTTCAGCACAAAATGAAGGTTCATGATCTGAATCTTTTCTTCCATTCCCACCCTAGCACCACCCTGCCTCCTTAAAATAGCATGTCTGCACATCTCCAAATCTGTGCAAAGTTCCCTCTGAGTGGTGAAATGTCCTACCCTTTTCTGCTTTGCAAATTCTTTCTAAATCTAGTTTTAAAATAAGTTCAGTTCAAAGGCCATGTCACTCATGAAGCCGTCCCAAATGTCTCTATACTGAGGCCACCATATACATATGCCTCCATACTTCCACTGCATTTCTTTTACTGACTTAATTCCCCCAAAGCTTCTGAGTTCCTTGACAGCAAGAATTTCTCATCTGCTTCCTCCAGGCAGCCTCACAGTGTTTCGCACATTATAGGCACTAGATAATGACTAAAAACACTAGAATCAGTCTCATTATTTTATAGACACATTACATTTATTCAAAAGATATATACGTGTGTGTGTAAATATATATATACACACACATACATATATAAAACTATCTCAAACATAAAAATAAAGCTAACATCTGAAGATTAGATGAGATTCATGTTACAGAATAGAAAGCTGATAAGCAATGGATACAAAGTTAGTTTTAGAAGTTACATATAAAGCACACACATTAGAATCTGTGGCTTGCTAAGTCTGCCTCTTTGATCATGCCTCTACCTCTACCAACAATAATTGTGTAATGTATTAAATGTCACAATTTAGTTGGCAAATGGGATAGACAAATGAAAATAAGTGGGATATATGAACTGTTATATATGAGCCCTTCTGAATTCAAGTGAGATTTGTTATTTTTCATCTTAGCTTCTCAAAGTAAGTACATAAATAAAAGATTAAAGGGAAATTGATTTCAATTAGGATGATTATCTTTTTATATAAACTACAATGATGAGGAACAAGAAAATAGGCTAAAATAAGATTATATATCCTTCCTTATCTGATTTTTAAGGTAGAAATTAAACCATTGACTCAAGCCAAATTGATCATATGAAATTTTCAGTTTGTAATAGATTTCAACTTCAAATTTTATCTTTTTTTTTTTTCACTTTAATTTACCTTAAGTTCTCTGGCAATTAAGTATTTTTACAAATAGTACTTTTGTTTACAAAAAGTACTTTATAAACACAGTTGACCCTTGAACAACATGGGTTTGAACTGCATGGGCCTAATTATACATGGATGGATATTTTCCAATAGTAATTACTTCAGTACTGCATGGCGTGTGGCTGGTTGAATACCTGCAGATCCAGAGGAACTGCAGATGTGGAGAGCCGATTATAGGTCATATACACATTAACCCCCATATTGTTTAAGGATCAACTGTAATAACATTCTAAGAAACTTATCAAATGATAAAAATGCTATGTAATCTATAAATGTTAAAAACTATTATAATAACATGGTGCTATGTAAACCGACCTGGGTCCATATGGAGGGGAAAAGGTGTGACCAAAGAAGTGTCTATATATATATCCATCCAACTTCTCAAACACTCCATCATTATCTACTTGATATTCCTTCATGTCTTTAAGATAATCTTTAACATCATTAACAAAGTCAGTGAAGAGCTTCTGATCATGTATAAAGACACCATTTAGAAAAAACTTATTGATGAAGTGATCAAGTTCTTTCCAGTGATGAAAACTATCCAGCTTTTCTAATAAATACCTTTCAATTAACCGTCTAAATTCATCTATCCTTACAGGATTCAACATTTTAACATTAAAAAGGTTAATGGATTCCTGCTGAGCACATTCAAATACACCAGAACAAGCCTTTCTGAAAGAATTATAATTTTCACCACAGTCATGCTCAGCACTGCATTTCTGTGAATTTGTATTTTTTCCAAATTCTTCAAAGTGAGGTTTTTCTTTCCTTCCCTCTCTTTGCGTAGTAGGGCCTCTACTATTCTGGTTTTGTGTACGTGCCTTATACTGTGGATGTAAATATTCACTAAAAACTGTTGGTTTTTTAGCTACTGTTTCTTTTGGAGCACCAAATCTTTTATTGCCTTTTTCATCAAAGATGTTCTTGGTAGTATCTTTGAAATGCCTGAATGTGGATTTAACTGAATCTGAGAATTTTTTCAGATTTTCTTTCACAGCTTCTTTAGCCTGTTTAATTTTTTCTTTATGATGCCTCACAAACTCCTTGGTAGAATTTTTCATGGCGTCAAATGTTTCCTTAACAGAACCCAAAAATGTTTCCTTTGACTTATTTTTAGCTCTGTGGTTTCCTCTGTTTCCTTTCTTTTTTCCATCAGTTTCTTGTTTTCCATTTTGATCTTTTGCTTCAACATACAGTCTTTCCCACAAATCAGAACGCTGCTGTTCAAAATTTAGCTTGCGCTCCAGCTCAGTAAGTCTCTCCCGTAACATTTCTATTTCCTTTTTTTCAGCCACTACACTGGGAGAGTCTGGACTGCTGTATGACTGACTCGAGCTTAACTGTTGGAGTTCCACCTTTAAAGCCATGGTTATTAGTCGTTCTCTTTCCAGTTCCCTCCTTAGCATCTTTGCTTCTGCCAACAGAGTCTCCCTTTGATTAAGGAAGCTGTGTGTTTTCAGCTTTTCTTCTTCCAAGTGCTGTTTAAGTTTCTGATTTTCTGTAATTAATTCAACACTTGTACCTTTATCTTCCAATATCCTAATCTGTTCTCTTAGTTTCCTTAACTCTTCTTGTAACAAAGATAAGGCTTTTTCTTCCTTCTCCAGAGATATTCTTAAATACTGATTTTCTGTATCAAGGTTCTTTTTCTGAGTTTCAAAGGACATCTTTTCTGCTTCAGTAAGGGTCCAACACCTTGCAAGATTTTCCTTCAATGACTAAAATTTTTTGAAAGACAAGAAAGAAAAATGTCAAGAGCTTTAAAAGATGACTTTAAATCTTTAAGATAGGAAGTTCCTGTTGTGGCTCAGCAGGTTATGAACCCGACTAGTATCCATAGGATGCAGGTTCCACCCCTGGCCTCACTCAGTGGTTTAAGGATCTGGTGTTGCTGTGAGCTTTGGTGTAGGTGTCAGACTTGGCTTGGCACCTTCGTTGCTGTGGCTGTGGTATAAGCCAGCAGTTGCAGCTCCTATTCAACCCCTAGCCTGAGAACTTCTGTATGCCACAGTGTGGCCTAAAAAAATGAAAAAAAAAAAAAAAATTTTTTAAATACAACAAATACTCCATAAATTTTTAGTGTCTATTTCTGCGCAGACTATCCTTTATGTAGTATTTCCAATACATGAAAACTGGAAAAAAACAAGGTTCATATGCACAGCAAAGAGCTACAGCAAAACAGACACATAGCATGCTGGAAGAACTTAAAGACAACCTTTTGTCTTTTGACTACAGGACTCCAATCTCTCCTGAGAAGTAAAATTACAGCTAAAGATAACTTTAGACTTCAAAAAATTCTCTTTATGGAATTCTCCTGTGGTGCAATGGGTTAAAGATCTGACATCGTCATTCTAGTGGCTCAGGTCACTTCTGTGGTTCAGGTTTGATCCCCCGACCCAGGAATTTCCACATGCCACAGACATGACCCCCCCCAAAAAAAAAGGGAAAGAAAAAAATACTGTTCATATTCGCTGCACTCTTTAAGAGGAAAAACATCTCATTAATCTTAGTTCATCTGAAAGCTCTTGGTCCTATGCAAATTAACACCACTAAGTTCAAATAAGTAATCAAGTTCTCCTTTACTTTTTTTTTTAGTAGCCACACCTGAGGCATATGGAAGTTTCCAGACCAGGGAACGAATCTAAGCTGCAGCCGTGACCTACACTGCAACTGCTACAATGTCAGATCCTTTAACCCACTGTGCCAGGCCAAGGATCGAACCCACACCTCTGCAGCAACTGGAGCTGGCTACAGTCAGACTCTTAACCCACTGCATCACAGCAGGAACTCCACCCACACCTTTTCTTTTTTTGGTCTTTTCTAGGGCCACACCCACAGCATATGGAGGTTGACAGGCTAGGGGTCTAATCGGAGCTGTAGTCGCCAGCCAACGCCACAGCCACACCGGGTCTAAGCCGCGTCTGCACCTACACCACAGCTCACGGCAACGCCGGATCCTTAACCCACTGAGCGATGTCAGGGATTGAACCCTCAATCGCATGGTTCCCAGTTGGCTTCGTTAACCACTGAGTCACAAAGGGAACTCCCACACTTTTTTTTTGGTTTTTTTTTTAGCTGGGACTGTGGCATATGGAAGACTATAACGAAGCTTAAGTTTGTTTTTTTGAAAATAAATGGGCCAGACAGTGAAACATCCATTTCGGACAGGTATTTTTCAAGTGGAAAATACTGTCATTCTCTTAAAGAACTTTTTTTTTCTAAACCTCTATAAATCAGATATTTTTCTGGTCTGATTCAAAGGTGAGAGCCATGGAGTTCCTGTCATGGCTCAGTGGTTAATGAACCTGACTAGCACCCATGAGGATGCGGGTTTGATCCCTGGCCTTGTTCAGTGGGTTAAGGATTCGTCATTGCCGTGAGCTGTGGTGTAGGTTGCAGATGTAGCTCAGATCTGGCGTTGCTATGGCTGTGGTGCAGGCCAGCGGCTACAGCTCTGATTGGATCCCCAGCCTAGGAACCTCCATATGCTGCGGGTGCGGCCCTAAAAAGACCAAAAAACTAAAAATAGGAGTTGCCATCATGGCTTAGTGGTTAATGAATCCAACTAAGAACAATGAGGTTGCGGGTTCGATCCCTGGCCTCGCTCAGTGGGTTAAGGATCTGGCGTTGCCGTGAGCTGTGGTGTAGGTTGCAGATGTGGCTCAGGTCCTGTGTTGCTGTGGCTGTGGTGTAGGCCGGTAGCTGTAGCTCCAATTAGACCCCTAGCCTGGGAACCTCCAAATGCCACGGGTGTGGTCCTAGAAAAGACAAAAAGACAAAAAAAAAAAACCTAAAAATAAAAAAGGTGAAAGCCATGATGTCTGTAGTAAACTAAGCAAAATCAAAGCAATGAAACTGCCTTTTTCATCAAAGCAATGATAATTCTGCTCTGCTCTCCTTGCATAAGAGAAAAAAGCAAGTTTCATCTACCCAATGGAAGTGGACTATGGAAAATATTATGCTCCAGAAAATAGGTCAAAGAAAGACAAAAACCGTACTGTATCATTTATATGTGAAATCTAAAAAATAGTACAAATAAATGCATACAGCAAAACAGAAAGACACTCGCAAATACAGAAAACAAACTAGTGGTTACCAGTGAGGAGAGGGAAGGTGGAGAGGCACACCAGAGCTATGGTATTAAGAGATAACATACTACTGTGTTTAAAATAGATAAGCAATAAGGATATACTGTATAGCACAGGGAACTGTAACAATTATCCAGTAATCACTTCTAATGGAGCAAAATCTATAAAAATACTGAATCACTACGCTGCATACCTGATACTAATATTGTTAATCAACTATACTTCAGTAAATTTTTTCTTTTTTTTAAGTGTACTATGGGAGTTCTCTTGTGGCACAGCCGGTTAAGGATCTAGTGTTGTCACTGCAGTGGCGTGGGTCACGGCTGTGGTGTCAGTCCCTGGCTCTGGAACTTCAACATGCCACAGGCATGGCCAAAAAAAGGGGAAAGAAAAAGGGTAAACTATGGAGTAGAGCAGACTGATATATAACATTATCTTTAAATAACCAAGCACCAGGAGCCAAAGAATGGCTTCAGAAGAGTACAACACTCCCTAACCAATAAACTCAATAATCTTGAATTAAATTAAGTAAGCAGATCCTAGACAGGTCTTTTATGATGATCTTCAAAATCCAAACCACATTTAATAGCTGGAGACAAAAGGTCTGCCAGAACTGACTCAGTAAAGATCTATGCAGGGCAAGACTCCTAAGAGCCAAAGTCATTCTATGGAACCAGAAACCAAACTGACAAAGAAGAAAATGGCTACTCTTTTTATAACATCCTTTGTCTGAGGCAGGTAAAATTACACTTCAGTAGCTCCTCCCTAAAAGAAGTGATTCAGGTGTTAAGTGGTATTCTATCTTCCAAAGAAATAAAAACATAACCCTATAAGGAATATATATATATATTTTTTTTATGGCCACACCTGTGACATATGGAAGTTCCCAGACTAGGGGTCAAATCAGAGCTGCCATTGCCAGCCTATGCCACAGCCACAGCAACTAGGGATCGAAGCCATGTCTGTGACCTACACCACAGCTCCCAGCAACGTTGGACCTTTAACCCACTGAGTGAGGCCAGGGATCAAACCCGCATC
Source organism: Catagonus wagneri (assembly GCA_004024745.2). Classification (NCBI taxonomy): domain Eukaryota; kingdom Metazoa; phylum Chordata; class Mammalia; order Artiodactyla; family Tayassuidae; genus Catagonus; species Catagonus wagneri. The sequence continues at coordinate 18,675,675 of PVHT020001751.1, forward strand.
CTCTTGGATACTTATCAGGTTCGTTACCACTGAGCCACAATGGGAACTCCAGGAATACATACATAAAGTGGGAAAGACATCTAGAGGAATGAAAGGAAAAAAGAACAGTTTATTTCTACCCTGAATTTATCTATAATCCCTACACACTTCCTAGGGAAGAACTAGATAGGGTATCAGCTATTTTGCTAGTCCTCATAAAGTTTTTAGGTAACTGAACAGAATGGACAGCACACCACTGTTGGAGCTAGGTGAACTGTGCTCTATCAGCAACTGTTAACAGCATTATTAATTTACTAACATACACTGTGTTTATATACGTATAGCACAATAATTACTGGCTAACACAATTTATAAAATTTATTAATACTTACCTTATAATCTATAAACGACTCTTGTTCCTGTTGACACTGGGAAAGATAATCTTTCATATCATTCAACTCATCTTCGTGTATCTTTCTGACTAACTGCTGACGCTTCTGAATCTGAATTGTGCCTAAAAATGAAAATTTTTTATTAGGGATACATAACATAAATATCATGATTACCAATATTTTTAACATACAATAAAACATCAAATTTGCACATTTAACTACTTAACCCAGATAGGATCATTTTCTTCAAAGTACTAGCATTTCACAGTTCCATAAAAATTCTGGTTATATAAACAAAGAATGAATAAGTAAAATCTTACGGTGTCATTCAACAAATAGTGGTAGACGGATATTAATATATAAATCAGTCTAAGTAGGTTAATATAATTTTTATTTTATTTAGCGTACACCAGAGACATTTAAGCAGTATACTATCCTTTTGATTAAAATAAGCCAGACTATATCACCCTACCAAAGAAAACAATGTATGTAAGCTTTTTGTCTTACTATATTGAAGGCACTCAAGTTTTGCTGTTTTTAAGGATTTTCTGAGGTACATAAAGTGCTGCACTCCCCACTTCGACAGAGAAATAAATAAACCATAGAGTCTATTTACAGGTTATAAGACTAAGGAAAAGTGAAAATGTCTATTTTTTCTCACTATGTTTTGCCTAAATGATATAGCACAAGACCAAGAAGAATAGTAAGGAAAGTAACTGGCTAAACTGTGATGGCCCACCATTCTCAAAGCCCAATCTTTTAAGAGCTCCACATTATTTAGGTCTGCACTGAAGTATTGCCATTCCTATCTCAATGATAAATGAATGGTAAATTAACCAGGACGCTCTACATTTTCACCCTAAAAATCAAAATGTTACTTTGCCAAAACATGCTGTTCACATCTGCTACATGCTTCATGCATGGGAAAAAAAAAACACTAAATCAAAAAGAAGGCAAAATACACGTGGCCACCATAATATTACATCTACTGAGTGGCATACCATTATGTAGAGACATCACAGAATTTTGAAGTGGAAGAATAACTGCAGCTTATGATTTCTGCAAAACTAACATTTCTTCAGTACAACTTGAAAACCACTAAAGAGAAAACTTTTGCCAAATTACAGTCAGTTGTTACCAGTTAACAGCTATGATATTGCTAGAATTCACTTCTTGGAGTTCCCACTGTGGCACAACAGGATCAGGGGAGTCTGTGCAGCACCAGGATCAGGGGCATCTGTGCAGGTTTGATTCCCAGCCTGGCACAGTGGGTTAAAGGATCTGGTGTAGGTCACAACTGCAGCTCAGATCTGATCCCTCGCCCAGGAACTCCATATGCTATAGGGTGGCCCAAAATGAAAAAAAAAAAAAGAATTCACTTCTTCTCAAACAAGGCAAAAAGAAGTAAATAAAAACAAAAAAATTCAAAATTTGCATAGTAAATTTGTTTCAATTTGCTCAAAAGAATCTCATATTTTTTAAAATACTGAAACAGTAGTTCCTACGGCAACAGGAAAACCTCCTTCTTTCAAACTGCTAATAAAATGAATTCCTTTGCCCACTGGAAAATACTTTAAAATACATGTTGAGATCTGAGTTTGCAGAACTCTTATTACATAGTATATGTTTGATGATGGTCAAAATGACCTTAATCAATCTCACTGACTATTGGGTTTCTCCCCTCTATATCTCCAGCTGCCTAACTCACAACTGTTTCAACCCAGGGCATAAGGCCTGGGTAAACCCAAAAATCTGCTTACCTTAATCACATCAACCCACTGTCAAATTTTTGCTATCACTGTGGTAAGCCTTCTCTTCTACAGATAAAGAGTCCCAATCTCACCAGAGCGGCCAGCCAATACATCCAGCTGCCTGATGGGCACAATTTTGGGAGGGTCTTCATGAACATCAAACAACAACAAAACTGAACATCAGCACCTGCCCTGATTCACTTAAGAATAAAGTTGGGGAAAAACAAACCAAACTGTGTTCACCATCTACTAACTTTATCATCTAGCAAAACTCTTCCCCTCTAACTTTCTCAACTCCAAAATTAAAGCAGCTAACACATTTCCTAGAATTTAAAAAGTAAATCATCAATATCTGATATATCCAGGTTCAAAGTTCTGTTTTCCATCATTATTTCAGTGTCCTTTATTTCATCAACCTTCTCTCCATTCCCACCACCATCCATCATGGCCCTGATCACCGAATACCTGAATTACAAAACCTCCTAGTTGACTGTTTTAATTTATCCTACACTATTTGTGCTTTTCCTCTAAAATTACTGCTGTTGGGCCATTTTAAAATCAAACTCTCCTACTCAGATTCTACGATGTTTTACAGTATAATAGTATCCCACAGATTCCAATCGTATACTCCGTTATCTCTACATACCTGTTTTGCTATAGTCCTGCCAGTCTTTTCGGTGCTCCCAAACCTAGCCAGTTTACTTTCAGGTTATCAGGTTCTCCATTGCTAGAATGGTTCCGTTTTCCTTCCACATATCATAAGCCTAAGTCTGGACCCAACTCAAATCTTACCACCTCTAGGATGACTCAGTAAGTACCACAGTTTGAGCTGTGGTTCTTGCCTGTGCTACTACCTTGGGGCCTAGCTATGTTACTTATTGTCTGCTCAAGAAGAGGGCAGCCGATCAGTACTTAAAGCAACTCCATGAGAAACCAAATCAACTGAACTGCACCGCTGACTTAGCATATGGATAGTCTACAGGTAAAGAAAGATAGGTACTTCATATATCACAATTAAAAAAAAAAAATATTGTAAGCACCTTCAAGACCTGAAGTAGTGCCAAATATCTATAGTACACTCTTTTACTATCCCCAGTCCTGCTAGTTCTCTCTTCCTTCCAAGATAGATCTGACAGTCATGGAGCCAAGGCTAGTCAATGTTCTGAGTGATTCACTTAGTAGTGTGTTTTTGTTAAATGATTATAAAAGCAACTGACTGACTTCACGGTGTGTGGGAAATTAAAGCTGGCTCTAAAATCAACTTTGAAGAGTTAAAGTATTGAGATCAGTGCCACAACTAAGAAAAAATGTGACGTCCTTTAAAGGTGACCTTGAGGAGTTCCCGTCATGACACAGCGGTTAACGAATTCGACTAGGAACCATGAGGTTGTGGGTTCGATCCCTAGCATCACTCTGTGGGTTAACAATCCAGCGTTGCCATGAGCTATGGTGTAGGTCGCAGATGCGGCTCAGATCTGGTATTGCTGTGGCTGTAGCGTAGGCCAGCAGCTGTAGCTCCGATTCAACCCCTAGCCTGGGAACCTCCATATGCTGCGAGTGCAGCCCTAAAAAGCAAAAAAAAAAAAAAAAAAAGGATTAGCATATGATACAGCAATTCCATTCCTGGGCATATATCTGCACTGGACAAAACTTTCATGCAAAAAGATACATGCACCCCTATGTTCACTGCAGCACTATTCACAATAGCCAAGACTTGGAAACAAGCTAATGTCCATCAACAAATGAATAGATTAAAAAGATGCGGTACACATACACAATGGAATACTACTTAGCCATAAGAAAGAAATGCCATTTGTAGCAACATGGATGGAACTAGAGACTCTCATACTAAGTGAAGTAAGTCAGAAAGAGAAAAAATATCGTATGATCTCACATATCTGTAATCTAACATATGGTACAAATGAACCCTTCTATAGAAAAGAAACAAACTCATGACTTGGAGAACAGACTTGTGGTTGCCAAGGTTGTGGGGGGGAGTGGGATGGACTGGGAGTTTGGGTTAATAGATGCAAAATATTGCCTTTGGATCGGATAAGCAATGAGATCCTGCTGTATAGCATAGGGAACTATATATTTAGTCACTTGCGATGGAACATGATGGAGGATAATGTGAGAAAAATTATATATATATATATATATATATATATATGTGACTGGGTCACTTTGCTATACAGCAGAAATTGACAGAAAATTGTAAATCAACTATAACGAAAAAAATTTTTTAAAAAGCCTGTTCTTACTCTGGATTGATCACAACTTAATGTCTATATGTTGACTTTGGAGATGGAGTGGAAGGTTCCAGGCAGGGATGGTCGGGAAGAGTCTATTGCAGTGGGTGCACCCAGAAGCCCATGGACCAAGAGGGTCAGGTCAAGGAAGAAAATAATCTAGTCTGTGTGGCCTGGAAATAAGATCAGTGGTTCCCAAAAGCTGGTCCTTGATGAAATCTGTACCAGTTTTCTCAGAAACAAGGAAGATGAGTACAAGGTAGTAAGTCCTTTCATAAAACTATATTCAATCCATTCCTTTCTTTTCAATCAGTTCCTTTCTTTAATCCTGAGATTATGTTCTCTTCTGTTTTTCTGGTATTAAAATTCCCTTTAACAAAATGATACCGGGACGATTGTTGTTGTTGATGAAATGTTATTACCTAGAAACATAAAGTTGGCCTACCTATGTTAGTTCTTTGTGTGGATGAGCTAAGGTGGAAAGCAGGAGTTCCTGATCCACTAAATGTTAAAGTCTGGAAGGCAGAGTGTTATGGCAGAGGATGACTTGGTGGAGAGAAAAATAATAGGAAATAATGATACCCTGCTGGGGAGTTAGAAGGGCTAGATGCATGCAGTGTTGACTGTGTACTAGGAGTTTGGGTTTTAATCACTTGATAATAAAATTGATGAAAATATCAAAAAATAAATAAATAAAAACCTTGTTCTTACTTGAAAAGTTAATCTGAAACACTACAGGAATATATTTTATTAAATATAATTAATAAAGTAAATCTTACAAGCAAGCAAAATTCTAAATAACGGCAATAATTTCTCAATTTTGAAAGCACTCCTAAATTGATCTTTTTACAAAATACTTAAAGGTCATGCAACTGGTAGGGTTTTAATACAATCTGGATTAATATTAAGTCATCATACAATTTTTTTTTTTTAGTAAGAAAGAAGATTAAAATAAGACCTTCTCCTTTGTTATACCTCCATGTTTACCTGCAGGGAAAAAAACCATGCTCAAAAAAACATATTCACGTATTTGCTCTAGCTAGATAAAAAGATAAATATGAATTTCAAGTCAAATCTCCTTACAGCAAACTCAAGGGAGGATATAAATTACAGTATCAAACTCAAGCAGGCATCTATTAGGAGTCTACTTATTTTTATTAATATAAAATTAAATACAAGGAGAAACACGTTTGACTGACTCAGCAAGTATAGACTGTCTTCGTTAAGTTTATGCGAACGTTACACTATGTTGAAGAATATATCTTTTCCACAAATCAACAGAGGGTACATGTAATTCTTCAGTCATAATGAATACGTAGCTGGAAGGGACTAGCAAAACCAAATTGTTCAGAAAGCTAACTATATATTACATATGCAAAAATCCTTAAAGTAGTTACTATAAGGCAAACTGAAATTTTTGAAGACTTAAGACATTTATTTAAAACATCTATTTCAAAATTCTAATAAGTAAAAAGTATGAATTTTCAGTTCTCAAACATTCTTAACTTTGTACATATAAACACCTTAAATAAGATTCAATGACTAGAGTGCCAAAAGAAAATAAGAGCACATGGATTTCCTTCCTCTTTTCACCCAAGATACCTTTTAAAAACTTTGTATTTAAGGACATACTCAATGTAAAGAAACACTAACAAGGATAATAGTGAGCAAAGAATAAAAAAAATGAATTTTCATGTCACATGAATCACAGAAGTAGCAACAAAGGTCACAAAACATAAAGCCCGCATGAAACCTGAAGGTAAAAATAGTGAGCACCAATTCTAGTGACATTTCAAATGTAACTATTTCAACTGGAATTTAAGTAATCTCAATAAAGTCACAGTTAAAACTAGTTTAGGAGTCTCTTGTGGCACACTGGGTTATGGATCTGGCGTTATCAGAGTTCCCACTGTGGCTCTGCAGGTTAAGAACCAGACAGTAGCGTCCAGGAGGACGCAAGTTCGACCCCTGGCCTCACTCAGTGGGTTAAACTCTGGGGTTGCTACAGTGTAGGTCACAGATGCAGCTCTGATGTGGTATTGCTGTGGTTGTGGAGGAGGCTTGCAGCTGCAGCTCCGATTCAACCCCTAGCCTAGAACTTCCATATGCCACAGTGTGGCCCTAAAATGAAAAGTAAAAAAAAAAAAAAAAAAAAAGTATCCACTGTCATTACTGAAGCTGCTTCAGTAACTGCTGTAGTGCAAGTTCAATCCCTGGCATGGAAACTTCCACAAGCTGTGAGTTCAGCCAAAAACAAACAACAAAAAACTAGTTTAACTGTGATTCTAAATTAAAATGATTTAACTTGTAGGCATTTCAGATTTTTAAACTTCCAATCTTTTTAATATATATGTGCTAACAATCTTTGAATTTCTTTTTTTTTCTTTTTTTGTCTTTTTAGGGCCCCACCTGCAGTATATGGAGGCTCCCAAGCTAGGGGTCTAACCAGAACTGTTGCTGCCGGTCTGCACCACAGCCACAGCAACGCCAGATTCAAATGGCATCTGTGACCTACACCACAGCTCACGGCAATGCCAGATCCCAACCCACTGAGCAAGGCTGGGGATCGAACCCACAACCTCATGGTTCCTAGTAGGATTCATTTCCCCTGTGCCATGACGGGAACTCCTAAATTTCTTAAATACTACTGAATTTAAGTGCAAACAGCTTTCTAAGATAGGCAACACTATCCCTATTATCCAAATAAAAACAATCTAAGGTTCAAATAGGTACAAGCTTTCCAAGGTCATGTATTTTAAGGATGACAATGAAAACATATCCCTGGAGGGACTCTTCATAAGTGCCTCCTCTACACTACACCATCAGTTTATGTATAACTAATTTTCAATACTTACCATAGAAATGTCCAAATCCCATGCTGATTGCAACCACCAAAGCAAGTATAACACATTTATTGAGACCGCTACTGAACTGACGTTTACACAGCTCCTTAGAGGGTTCAGTTTCTTGTTCCGCAAGTAGCCTTTCTTCAGACTCTGAACCAGAAACAGTCTTCTTCCTAGCGCGGCGGCGTCTAAAGGCCGGACTGGGCTGATGACTCGTTTCATCACTACTTGACTCATCATTGCTAGGCTGAGATGAAAATACTATTTTAAAAAGAAAAATGTAGATAAATATTAAATATTTTATAAATGCTTTCCCAGTAAATGTAATTTAGAATAATCAGTGCCATCCCTACATGCCTTTTTACATACAACAGCCAAAAACACAAACAGCACAACATGAACAAAAACTCAAGTTTTCAAGTTTATCAACATAAGGCCAAAGATTTCAACTGTGATACATAAGGATCTTTTAACTATAGTCTGGGTCTCAAGGTCTGGTTTTTTTTGTGTTTGGGTTTTTTTTTAAACTCCTTTCTAGTTCACATCATTAGAACAATCATTCTCATAGCCCGTTAAATTTTATTGCTATTAGGGCCACAAACAAATACTATTTCTAGAAATGTTAAAAAACCTCTATCTCTTCATTCAATTTCAAATGGAGGTAATTTAAACTCAACTGATAAAGGAACACAGGAAAGTATATAAGCAGTTCCTGTGACTTAAAAGGACAGTAACTACCAAAAGTCGCCTTGAGTATATCTAGTCCCTAGTTTCATTTCCATCCTATGAGCCTAAAATCAAGGTTCAAAGTACTATAGTTTAACACAGGTTTCCAGAAGTCAGATGAGCCCTTCCCTTCGACTGCCACTCTTACTAGAAGGTTGTTAACTTTACCCTCTAGTAAATATGTCAGCATGAGGAAGTGACACAACAGCTATCTCCGATATCAAGGACTAGTCTGGTGCTGCTCCTTCACGAAAAGAATAAAGAAAAACAAATTGAAAAAAAAAATCCACAAGTACTAGAAATCTCAAGTACTAGAAACATATCCATTGGAAAAAACCATCTTCGGCTTCCTCAAACGTATAATTTCTTAACATTGTTAATGTATCAGTAAACTATATGCTGACAGAAAATTAGATGACTCAGTAATAATTTCCTTAGGCCAGGTAGAAGCAAAAAAAAAAAGCACTAAAAGTAAGGATAAAATGTGTACCTGAATTTGATACAAAGAGCCCCAAAACAACAAACATTCATGCTTCTAAAAAGCAAAACAGTTCTTCAGAAGACAGGGTATCTATGCCACAGGAAAGCTGGCGACTAAGGTTAGGTAATACTTTTAAAAGATGGATCCTGGAGAATTCAGTTAACTTTTACACTTACAACAACAAACACAAAGACAGAAGGCACTACTTAATGAATGAATATTGCTAATATTTAGTGATAAAGATGCCACTGAGAGATCTTTTGGTTATAACCCTTATGCCCATCATGTTTATCTGGTTATTCTTGGTCACTAGTTTTTCCAAGATGTCGTCGCCTCAGCTGTGAGGTTACATTTCTCGGACAAAGAGAAAGAAAGGAAGACTTTAACAAAGCATTACATAATAAAAGGCATTCATGATCATAATTGGAGTATTTAAGTCAGTCTTTCTGACATTATTAAGGTGGGTAAATATGAAACACACCATTTGTCAAATTTTCTTCAATTTTCAGTTCTACATTAACTAACTACCTTCCATTATATATTCTAATAAACCAGCCTAACCCACATTAATAATATTATCTAATGCTTCCATCTTTTTTAACCCATACAGATGATAGCTGGAATACTTTGATTTTTAAACTTCTTTCAAAGCTTAATTTGGCCCACAGTCCAAGATGCAAGCAAGGCAAAGGCATGCAATAAGCTTAGCCAGCTTTATTACAAGATCAATTCTGAACACCTGTTCAGAATATCAGATTACGATAGGTATCTTTAAAGCACTAAGTAAATAGTAAATGTGACTAGGCACACTCAGCTCTAGAAAAGCTGATCAGATTTAGTCACACCACCTTGGAAAGCGAGTTGGCTAGGAACATGGTGTTTCAGCTGATCATCCCAGCCCCTTATGCATTCAGGAATCTTCCACAGCTTCTCCCACCACCTTTCTTTTGTGAATAAACAGGAAAAAAAGATGTATAAAGCTTTATTATAAAGAATAAAAAGGAAAATGAGAATTGAAAATACTTATTTTAATTATCACTTAACATTATCACTTGTGCTCCATTAAAATCTAACAATCATACCTTTTTAAAAAACACATATACAATATAAACTTTTCTTCACCTACCAACTTTGCTTCCTAAGGAGAGGTCAGTGTCATATGGAGAGAATGGGAAATGTTCTTAAATCAACAAAAAGATTATTGCTACAAGAATGAAATTCATAAGAAGAAAAAGAAAATGAAGCTGAAATCCTACAGAGGGTGGAGAAGAAAGGGAAAGGAAAAAACAAAACTAAGCAAAGTTAGCAAGAAATTAACCAGCCAAGAAAAATATGGGCTAAGGAAACAGAAAACTCTTGATAACTGATTTACATATATCTTCAACATAGTCAAAATGTCATTTTTTTATTATTTTTTAACATTTTCTTTATTGAAATAAGTAATTCCCTTGGGAAGGATAGCAATGGATAAAAATATATCTAAAAAATATTCTGCTTAACTGAATCTGTAAAATTTCCAAGAAGTCCAAATTCAGAAAGAAGATTAAAAACTAGAATTTGAAACTAGTGCTTTGAAGTTTCAAAGTTTCTTGAAAAAAATTCAACAGTGTGCAGCATCATTTCTTAAACGTCTGCTTAGACTCTTCTACAGTGCTCCTGGCTTCAATTTGATTACATACTCTGGCTCACAAATATTCTCAAATTAAACCAGCATCTGGTTTAACCTCTATTTGAAATTTTATTAGCTCAAATTGGAATAACAGAAATTCCACTGCCTGATTCTGGCAAATGTAACAAAGAATGGTAAAATCTAAGAAAATGATCTGAAATAAATACTACACATTCCTATTTTTGCATCAAATTATGAAATTCTTGTTATCACTAGCAATGTTCCCAGGTGTCTCTCCTATAATGAGCCCTAAATTATAACCAGGGTTAATAACCATGGGTTAATTACAGATTTGCTTGTCAGATGTTCCAGTAACTTTGTGTCTAAGTATTATATTAACTTGACAAATGTTACATATATCCCTAAAACCGAACCAAAGAATTGTAGTAGAGAATTAGCTCAGTAACACACATTTTACCTCCAAATGAATCTGACTGAAAAATATGCATTAACTAACTGCATTAAGAATGTGATTTACAATAGGCATATTTTCGTAACTCAATGTAAAGTGAAATATCCAAAGCTCAGGGGTCATAGGATGCTGCTGTTTTGCCAGTTCCTTAAACCCTGTGTGGCATGTGGTAGCACCAATAAATGTTTGTTGAATGACTAATAACTAAATGGATCTGGAAGGCTTCAATAAAGTTTCTTTCATTATTTCTATAAAACAAAATTTGTAACTAAAAATCTTAACATTCTCCTGCTTTTTAGGTATAATAGCTCAATCTCCCACTTCTAAAGCCCTAAAAATTGTCAAACACATTTTGGAGAATTTGAGACATGAATAAATCTCCCTGAAGCTATTTCTTTCTTTGTCTTTTAGTTAATGATAAAAGATGATATTTATTGGACTACTGTGCTCTAGGGCTGTAGGTCTAGGAAATACTAGATTTTACAAAAAGTTTTCTTCCGTTTTAACCAAATATATTCAAAACTTGAGATTCAGGGTCAGAAAACAAGTTCCTATATAAAATGTGGTCACAGGAGTCCTCAGTCTCCCATCAGTGTATTCATTATGCAGTTCTTACCAGTTTCTGGCTGACAAAACGTATACTGGCTGCTAGAGGAAGAACCCATGTTAAAGTCTTCTGGACTCTCTGCTTCTTTAACAATTATTGCTTCTTCTTGATTTCCAACTTCTTCTACCTTAGGTGGCTCAAGGGTAACAATATCAGAATCATCACTGACAGTTCCAAAATAGAGATTGTCCTCAAGTAACTTTTCTTCCTCTCCCTGAAGAATCATAATTTTAGAGACAAATTCAACAATTATGCCTGGGCCTTATATTTTCTAGATGGTTCAAAGTATATAACGGTACTTAGACAGTATGGTAATAGGGTTCAAAATAAAAGATGTTTGGAAGTTCCCTTGCGGCACAACAGGTTAAGGGTCTGGCATTGCCACAGCTGTGGCACAAGCCACAAATCCTGTGCAGGTTCAATCCCTAGTCCGGGAACTTTCACATGCTGTAGGTGTGGCCAAAATAAAACAAAATAAAAGTCCTTCCTAGGAGGTTCATCTTTTAGTTTGAAAACACATCAAATTTGGCAACTCTCTCTCAGAATTAACTTGAACTGCTGCCTACCATTCATGAGCTGCAGAAGTTGAGAAACCCACCTTTCCAAACCAATGTCCACAGAAAGGAGAGGATTCGTTTCTCACCAGTTCTATGGGTTTTTCTGGGCATTCACTCTATAGTCAGGGGACCCATAAAAGACTGATTAAATTCAAAACTTTCATTGAAAAAGATAAATGCACCCATATGTTCACTGCAGCACTCTTCACAAAAGCCAAGACACAGAAACAACCTAACTGTCCACTGACAGATGAAGGATCAAGAAGGATGTAGTATTTATATGCAATGGAATATTACTCAGCCATAAAAAGAACAAAATAATGCCATTTGCAGCAACATGAACAGAACTAGAGACTCTCATACTAAGTGAAATAAGTCATAAAGATGAAGACAAATACCATATGATATCACTGATATAAGGAATCTAATACACAGCACAAATAAACCTTTCTATAGAAAAGAAACTCACAGACTTGGAGAACAGACTTGTGGTTGCCAAGGGGGAGGGGAGGGGGTGGGAGTGGGATGGACTGGGCGTTTGGGGTTAATAGATGCAAACTATTGCATCTTAGTGGATAAGCAATGAGATCCTGCTGTATAACACTGGGAACTATATCTAATCACTTGTGATGGAACATGATGGAGGATAATGTGAGAAAAAGAATATATACATATATATATGAGACTGGGTCACTTTGCTATACGGTAGAAACTGACAAAACACTAAATCAACTATAATGGAAAAAATAAAAATCATATAAGCTTAAAAAAAAAGAATCCCTAGATTTGAAGATTCTCTAGGTCAGGCTGTAGTCATTCTGATACAAGGAATACTATGCAGAAGATACTTTTACTGAATGAACTATGCATATTTTCTTTTATTTTATGATCCTATTTTCTACTATACAGTTAAAGAAACTTGGGATCCAGCATTGCCATGAGCTGTGGTGTAGGTCACAGGCACGGCTAGGATCCCGCAATGCTGTGGCTGTGGCATAGGCCAGCACCTACAGCTCTGATTAAACCCCTAGCCTGGGAACCTCTATATGACACAGGTGCAGCCCTTAAAAAAAAAAAAAGAAAAGAAAAACCTTGGTTAGGTCCCAAGACTTTCTGCATCAGGTTTTGTATATACAAAACATTCTGCAGTAATAGTTGAAAAACAGGAAAAAATTACTGAGAAATTTTTTATCTGATAAACTTCAACAGCGATGCCATATAAGTATTAGCCAGCTATCTAGTTTTATCTTGAAGTCAAGGAAAATGCCAAAGGACGAGATCTAGTTTGTTCTCAGTTTTTTTTTTCTTTTTTTTAGGGCCAGACTTGGAAGTTCCTAGGCTTAAGGTTGATCAGAGCTGCAGCTGCTGGCCTATACCATGGATACGAGCCTCATCTGCAAAACTACTCCACAGCTCACGGCAACACCAGATCCTTAACCCACTGAGTGGGGCCAGGGATAGAACCTGAGTCCTCATGGATACTAGTTGGGTTCGTTACCGCTGAGCCACAACGGGAACTCCCTGTTCACAAATTTTAAAACTAATCTCCATTTTAGATATGAATCCTTAATTTTTCAATATAATTCAAGAATGCAACATATCTCCAAAGAAATGTTAGAGGTTAAAGAATACGTCTTTAACAAAGTACCAAGAAATTGCTTTTCTAAATTAAAAGACAGCTCACTTAATTAGGAGTTAAAACAGAAGGTAACTTAAATCTTAAAACTGACCACTCTCTGACACCTCACGTTTTTCAACAAAAATTATTTATAATTGAAATACAAATAGAATGCACAACTAGAATTGGAAGCTTTAATTAGTATTCTCTAAGAAACACTATTAATCATGTCCACAGAGCAAAACACAAGGTTACCTCAAGTGCTGATTTCATTTCCTCCAAAGCTGGGTAAGTAGATGCTCCCAATAACATTGTGCCATTCTGGCTGCTCTCTGATGTAAAACAAAGATCAATTTAATTACATTTAAACAACTTTTTTATAGTCTGAATATATTACAGTATGGATAGATAAAATCTATTCCTAATTTTTTAAACATATTTAATGAAATGCCAGATGTAATTAGAATAGTCGCTCAACTGTTGCTAAAAAGATCTCTGTATTTCAAATATAACTATTTGAAACTGTCAGAGGATAATTTTAGATGCTGAACTCATTTCACAATCTATTAAAAAGTACAATCTCTAAATAAACAATCTCTGCATTACAATTCCAAGGTACTTAATTCAAGGCATTCATGAAAACCTGTTAATATGGAAAATTGATTCTCAGATAACTGATGCTACGGTTTCCTGAATTCTTATATTCAAAATTCTTAAAGGTATCACTATTCTAGACTGTCAATACAAGGCAGTCATTATACTGATAACATAAGAATCAAAATTATGGCTTCAAATTACAAATTCTTTACAATAAAAAAGACCATAAAAAACGATCACTCAATATAGAAAAATAAGATGTTACCACAGCAAATACATTTTATAGAAACTTCTTAAAGAAAAAAGTGAACAGAGTTCATAATGTCATATTTTTAATGAAAAGGGCTATAAAATGGTAACAGAAGCTAAAAATAATAAAATAGTATATAATAAACATCAGGTTTTATGCATAGCAAAGAAAATGCCAAAATGTTACCAGAAATTATCTCGAGATAAAAAGAATTATAGATGGCTTTGAATTTTTTTGCTCATCATTTTTCTACCATAAATGTATATTTCTCATGTAATTTAACCCCTCCTAAATAATAATAATAATAATAATAAAGCACATTTTATGTGTGTTATATAGCCTCTAAGAGAATATAAATTTGGAGATAACAAAGGTGGACTTGGGCCCAAGGACTCCTTAGGAAGTATGAAAAATTTTTTACAAATATAAGTATCTGCATTTCTTGAAAGAGACCATCCACAGCTTTCAGATTTTCAAGAGATCTCTGACCCATGAAAGAGGAGGAGACTCACTGTCCAAACAGGAAGAGCAATCAACACATAGGCTGAAAACATGATTAACAGATACAATCTTTTTTATTCTTGGCCTTGATATATCCACTTTATTCTCCTGAGGGAGAAATGTTCCATTTACATTTTAATTCAGTTTAAAAGAAAAGGTTTAAGAAGTAATTTAAATATGAAGATGAGTACACAGTAATTATTTAGGTTTCTTAAGTCTCTGTATAATTAATGTGGGCATCAAATCTCACAGAGGTATACATAACGCAATACAGCAGTTAAAGACCACCATTTACCACATAGAACCAAAGGTACTCTGAAGTGTGATAACCAGAGAAGTGTTTAATAAATCCTTTGTGATGACTAAATAATTTTGTTTATCCCTCATCAATCAAAATTAATAATATTTTGTTACTGGTTACACTAGCAGTATCAGTTATATGGAGGGCTCAGTATGTACTACAGTTGCAAATAAACTCCTGGGCAGGTTGATGTCACTGGGTTCTTTACGCTTGTTAGTCTAATCTACACTAAAATTCCAGTCTTTTAGTGACCTAATCATTTAGACTAGCCAGAAAAGCTGCCCATCTAAAAAAAAAGCAAGATTCATAATGTCATTCACATATTCTATTAAAAAAAATCAGACTTTAACATCTTACCTCCCTGCTCTAGCTGCAATACTTGTAGCTCCTCTTGCGATAAAGATGAACATTCTGGGGTGAGCAGACAGCTGTCACTGGCTGTACCATGCTCGGAATTCACCATCTCTATATCAGACCCCTGGAGAAAAAGTAGTCATCAGTTATTCGTCTATCAACTGCACAGAGCTAGATCTGACTACGTACATGCTTCCATCATTACAAGCCTCAGGTGCTGCTATATTCCAAAGGGAAGAGTATCTATTCTGACTATCTTTTGTTCAATTTAGTCCAGAAAAACCTCTGGCAGGGAAATAGCAGGAGGAGCCATAGATTTAGATTCTAAAAGAAGTCAGTTCAAAAGCTAAACAGTCTATGCTATAAGCCCAAGTAATAAATATGAATTCCAGAGGATAACCTTCTAAACTTACCTATTTCTATCACTTTGCTTCTACTCAACATTTATGGAACTATACTAGGCAAGGCATTTTGCCAGGTGTCATGGGGTATATAAAATTGAATCAGATTTGGAGTTCTTGCTGTGGCACAACGGGAACAGTGTTGTCTTGGGAACACTGGAATGCAGGTTCCCTCCCTGGCCTGGCACTGTGGGTTATGGATCCAGTGTTGCTGCAATTATGGCTTATGTCACAACTGCAGTTCAGATCTGATCCCTGGCTGGTGAGCTCCATATGCCACAGGGCAGTCAAAAAAGGAAAGAAAAGAAAATTTATAGCCTTTTCAGAGAAACAGCCACAAGCAAGTAACTACTTATTACTGCAATAAAAAGCTAAAAAAGTTTAAGGGCAAGGATTAAAATTAACCTATTGATTAACGGAGTAAACTTTCCTTATAAGATTTCAGACTCTTCTTTATTCTTCCAGGCTTGTCCTTCCTACTTTGATATAAGACTGTCTTTTCTTTACTAAAAGTGGATCTTAATGGATTTTTTCTCATCTTAATTAGCAAAATAAAATTATCCACTCATGACAGTGCCTTTCTCCACATTCCTCCCTCAGTTTTTCCTATTATCTACTGATCCATGGAATCAAAAAGTCTAAGTTCTTCATGGAGTTCCCTTCGTCGCTCAGTGGTTAACGAATCCGACTAAGAACCATGAGGTTGCGGGTTCGATCCCTGGCCTTGCTCAATGGGTTAAGGATCCGGTGTTGCCATAAGCTGTGGTGTAGGTTGCAGACGCGGCTCAGATCCCGCATTGCTGTGGCTGTGGCGAAGGCCGGCAGCTACAGCTCCTGTTAGACCCCTAGCCTGGGAACCTCCATATGCTGCGTGTGCGGCTCTACACAAAAGGGAAAAAGACAAAAAAAAAAGTCTAAGTTCTTCTGACATACAGAAGTTAAAAGAGCAAAAATTGAGACTTAATTAAAGGAGTGGGTTTGACTTGAGTCCTAAAGAGAATTCTGAATATAAGGCTTTGGGATTGCCTAAAGTGGCAGGGGAATACTAGGTTCAGGTTGAATTATGAGTCACTGGAGAGACCAGTTCTGGCCTACATCAGAATAGTAGCAATGGTAAAGGGAAAGGAAATACACATAATAGGCACTAGCAAGAGGAGTTCCCGTGGTGGCACAGCAGAAACGAATCCAACTAGGAACCATGAGGTTGCGGGTTCGATCCCTGGCCTTACTCAGTGGGTTAAGGATCCGGCGTTGCCGTGAGCTGTGGTGTAGGTTGCAGACGCGGCTCGGATCCCGCGTTGCTGTGGCTGTGGCGAAGACCGGCGGCTACAGCTCCTGTTAGACCCCTAGCCTGGGAACCTCCATATGCCGTGGGTGCGGCCCTAGATAAGGCAAAAAAAAAAAAAATAGACACTAGCAAGAAAGAACAGAACCTGTTAACAAGATATAGAGGGGTGAGGGGAAAATGTACAAATATGATCAACTCTGTGACAAGGCATCTCTAATACAGAATACCCAAATGACACACTTGGTTAAGTGCTAGAGAGGTTTGCTGTCTTGCTTCCCACTGCAGGTGCCCACAACTGTGCTGCTCCTATACTGTTCATTATCCTTGAAGGAGAAGTCGTTCTCTAAGAGTTGATCTAAGCTTTGCAGAACACAGATTAAAACAGAAATAATTTATTTAAGAAAAAAAAAAGAAAGAAAACCACACCAAATTCAATCGGTACAGCCGCTAATAAATTTTAAAACTTTCTTTCCAAAAAAGCAATCTTTTTTTTTTTTTTTTGGCCACCCGAGGCATACAGCGTTTCAGGGCCAGGGATCAGATCCTATGCTGCAGCTACGGCAATGCTAGATCCTTAACCCACTATGCTGGCCTGGGATGGAATCTGCATCCCAGCATGGCAGAGACAGAACTGATCTCCTTGCGTCACAGGGAGAACATCTAATGTTGTTTTCTGCAAGACGTGACTAAGCAACTGTCTAAACCTTAAACTATCAAAGTAACTGTGAAAAATGCCATTTAAAACTTTTATTGGCATTCCCATCATGGCTCAGCGGAAAAGAATCCGACTAGGAACCATGAGGTTGCGGGTTCGATCCCTGGCCTCGCTCAGTGGACTAGGGGATCCGGTGTTGCCATGAGCTGTGGGGTAGGCCACAGACACGGCTCAGATCCCGCGCTGCTGTGGCTGTGGCGTAGGCTGGAGGCTACAGCTCCAATTGGACCCTTAGCCTGGGAACCTCCATATGCCTCAGGTTCAGCCATAAAAAGCAAAAAAAAAACCCCACAAAAACAAAAAACCAACTTTTACTGATGAAGGAAAACCGGTGAGGCTTAAGAGATCCTAAAAACAAACAGGAAAACTATATTTAAACTCATTAAAACTTTAAACAGATACAGATAGTTTTATCTTATTGCTGCTGTTCATCAGTATTTTATGATTTTTTCTGTAATTAGCAAATAGTACCAGTGTGAGAAAACATTTAGTATGTTATCATACTTCTACAATAAAATTCATTTTGTGACAGCATTCTAGCCATAGTCCTTTTTCTGCCAAGTTCTGCAATAACATAATTTAATGTAATAGAACTACAGATGGAACACATGTTCTCCACACTCCTTTTTGGTCTGTTTAATGTAGGCTCTGACGTTTTCTAGTTATATGATTTTGGCCAAATTACTTAACCTCTCTAAGTGTAAGACTTGGTTTTCTCAACTGTGAAATGAGAATGAAAACAATCCCATAACACAGAGGGCTGTTTAAAATTATAGGAGAATGTAAGTAAAGCACAGGGACTAACCCTCAATAAATTATCTGCCTAATGTCTCAAAGCTAAGAAAGCAATGCACAATAATGTTGAAGATGCTGGCTCATGAAGAGTTTTCAGCAGTGAAGCATAACATGGGTGGGAAAATGTCCCAGCTATAGACAACGGAATCTTTGGTTTAAATAAAAAAAAATACTGGCCTTCAAAGAACCGAGTTTATATCACTGTTAACACATAATATTACAAACTGCCTTATAAAAAGTATTAAATAGCATACCTCATGATTGATGACAGTCCAACCACAAGATGAATCGCTGTCACTGGAACTTTCAGACATTTTTCAGGTCTACAAAAAAAAAAAAAACATATTGACAAGTGGGACATACTTTTTAAAATTCTATAGGAAGCACTGTATGTGACCCATGTACAAAAAGTGGCTTACTATCTATCATCAGATGAAGCTGAGACAACCCACCCACAGGTTTACCATACAGGACAAGCTTGCAGACCAGTATGAACAAACAACTCTTTTAAGACAGAGATCCTCCTTAGCTAAAATGGTCTAGATGGTCATACTGTGGAATGAAGAAGCAAGTTGGGTCTGAAAGCAAATGGACTATTGGGACAGACAGAATCAAAGGGAAAGAACAATTTTACTGTGAGGAAGTCAACTGCTGAGAGAATGACACATGAGGAACGGTCAACAAGAGCAAAAGCCTATGTGTGAAAATCATGGCTAAAGAAACCAGGTAGGGGAAATGGAAGAGTTTCAAGGCCAAGCGAAATGAAGTCTACTGTGTTTTGAAGCAATTAATGTCTTCAAGAAGAGAAGGAATGATTTTTAGGAAAATAACCATGTAATACTTCAGCTGGATTAAAATGGGAAGAAAAAGACCAGGAGTTGAGTGGAAATCTGTGGTCACTAGCGATAACCTAGATAGACTGAAGCCCTAAACCAGCACACAGTGGTTATTCTACCTGATTTGTTCTACCTTTTTTATCTGAAACTTTTGTCTAAATTTCAAAATCAAGCTCATTAAAGTAAATGGTATCTTACTGACTTTGTTTTATACATATAATTCTTACAAATGCTTCTGCTATTGACAATATTGCACACATACTGAGAACCCACTATACACAAGCTGATGGTTAGTGTGCTAAGAGAACTCTGCTCTAGAAAACTTAACCAGGAGTTCCCATCGTGGCTCAGCGGAAATGAATGTGACTAGCATTGATGAAGACACAGGTTCGATCCCTGGACTCACTCAGGGGGTTAAGGATCTGGCGTTGCGGTGAGCTGTCACAGACATGGCTTAGCTCTGGTGTTGCTGTGGCTGTGGTGTAGGCTAGCAGTTGTAGCTCGGATTCAACCCCTAGCCTGGGAAAATCCATATGCCACGGGTACAGCCTTAAAAGGCAGAAAAAGAAAAAGAAAAGAAACATGTAGGTCTTTGAGATTAAGAACATTGGCTGAAGCCTAAAAAAAAGCATCCATTATTCAGGTGAAAGCTTCTCTCCTTCCCTTTGCAAACCCCCAGCTCCTAAACTCCCCTAGTAGCCAACATCCTCACTGCTTCTCCATCTCATCTCCCTCCTTTATTTTCATAAAAACCTTCCAAAACTCCTGGGTTACAAGATTAGGGATATTTAATGTGTATATATCTCCTACCCTTATCTACGTAATTTCTACTGAAACAGTTCTTTTAGACAGATAGTCCCTAAGCTTTTGTTTTCTAGAGAAAAAAAAAAAAAAAACCTCCTAATTGCTCTGGAGATGAGATTAACAAAGACTACATTTCAAAAGAAAGTTACGCTTCTAAACTGGGACTTTAACATTTGTATTTCCCAAATCAAGGAGCCCACTTTAATCAGATCCCAGTTTACTTCTGTTTACTTGTCTCAGAGGCAGAACAAGTTTGAATCAAGCCCAAACGAGGAAAAAAGATTCCCTTACTGGCCACAACGCCAGAGTAACAGTTTGGATAAACAAAATTCACAACCCTACTAAAGAACCCTCTTAAAGCAGCTGTCTTCAAAAAGTTGGGTACAATGCAATGGAAGCAAAATTTCAAAAAGTACATTACTGAGCCCCACCCAAGACACAATGACTCTGAAAGTTACACTGTATTTGAACCTCCCCACTATAGCCAGTTACTGTCCTAAAATGGTAATATTTTGTCATTTCTTAAAAATGTTAAGATTTTCAGAATCCCTGTTGTGGCTCAGAAGGTTAAGAACCCGACACAGTGTCTGAGAAGATGTGGGTTCGATCCCTGGCCTCACTCAGTGGGTTAAGGATACAGTGCTGCCACAAGCTGCAGTGTAGTAGGTCGCAGATGCAGGTCAGATCCAGTGCTGCTGTGGCTGTGTAGGCCAACAGCTGCAGCTCTGATTCGACCCCTAGCCTGGAAACTTACATATGCCACAGGTATTACGATTTTCCTACTGTCTTCAGGATAATACCCACAGGCCTTGAATATCAAGTGTTTTGTCTCCAGCATCTCAATCTCTCTCCCTCCCTCCTCCCCCAACCTTTTCAATTTCCCTAAAAAGCTTAGCTTTCTCTTAACTCACGGACTTTGCATATTGAGTTCCCCACCCTCTTACCTCCATCCAAATCCACTGCCTGCTCTTCCTATCTCAGCTAAGGCATCACTTTGTAAACCATTCCCTGACCCTGTCACCAAAGACCAGTATTTTCGCTAACTTACTACTTAGAATACTGTGCTGTAATTGCTTGCTTACTTGTCTGTTAACACATACTAGGCACTCAATGAAGAAAAAAGATAACCACACAGCTGGGAGTTCCCGTTGTGGTGCAGCAGAAACGAATCCGACTAGGTACCATGAGGTTGCGGGTTCGATCCCTGGCCTTGCTCAGTGGGTTAAGCAGCCAGCGTTGCCGTGAGCTGTGGTGTAGGTCGCAGACACAGCTTGGATCTGGCGTTGCTGTGGCTGTGGTGTAGGCCAGCAGCTACAGCTCCAATTCGAACCCTAGCCCGGGAACCTCCATATGCCTCGGGTGTGGCGCTAATAAGACAAAAGACCAAAACACGTCTGGGTGATGATGCAGTTAGTGACACACTTCTGAACTGTTCCTCAGCATTCCTGTTGTAGCTCAGTGGTGATGAACCTGACTAGTATCCATGAGGACAAGGGTTTGATACTTGGCCCTGTTTGCCATGAGCTGCAGTGTAGGTTGCAGACACGGCTCGGATCCTGCGTGGCTGTGGTATACGCTGGCAGCTACAGCTCCAATTCGACTCCTAGCTTGAGAACGTCCATATGCTGCATGTATGGCCCTTAAAAAAAAAAAAAAAAGCTAAACTGTTCCTCAAGGAATTCAAAATTCTGGAGGAAACCATGAGGTTCTTCTCCCCATTACTCTGACCACAGTTAAACACAAAAAATCTGTCCCATTTGGAGAGCTTTACTAATAATAATAACTTAGAAATAAGCAGCAGAATTTACAGGAATTTTACAAAGGCATAAAAAATCATACAGAGTTATAAAGCTAAAGGTACTCATGAAGATGATAAACTGGAAACCCTTTCCTAGACGCAGGCTTCCTTTTATTCATCAAGGTAGTTTCTTTACCCAAATCTCCACACATGTATTTCCCCACTGCTTTTTGGATGACCACTCATAGGCTTCTCAGGCATTTCAAATACAACACCTACAAAACTCAAAATCATCTTCCTGCTGTTATCTCAGAGAAGAGCATTAGCTAAAAATAATCCAGTCACAAGCAAAAGCCACCAAACATCAGTTCAAAAATTCAGGATCTAGGATTACTGCCTGGGATAACTAAAACTAAGCTTGGGCCAGAAAATCCCATCAAGTCTAAATCCTTATCCACATCCTAACCCTACTTCATCATTTCCCACTTCAATTACAATGACAGCTCTCTCAGACTCCTGTCTTGAGTTTCAAATTCCACCCCCCAGTCACTCCTTCCCAAGGCTGCCCTACTTTGTCTATCTGAAACATAATATTTGATCACTTAATCATTCAATCACTTAAAACTGGCCTCCAGTGCCTTCAAGATAAAATCCAAACTCCAATAATAAGAGCCTCCAGGAGAGAGACAAGTCATTTAAATTGACTCTCACTTCATAAATCCTATGGAACATCTCTTCACAACATGTAAAATTTGGTAGAACTCTATGGAAGAGAATTTGACACTAAGTACTACAAATATATGGTTTCAAAAAAGAATACAGAGCATACTAGTCACATTAGGATGTAAATTTATTACACGGTTTCTCATAACTCATTTACAAGCTACTTAAGGTAGAAGGATTATACTACACTAGTATAATCACACTCTCCAGCACACTGGCCTACAGTTAATACCATTTTAAATTCAATCTTTTAACTACCTGTTCTTTCAATATTTATTGAGTTCTTAGCACATGCAAGAATCTGAAAATATACCAATCTACAAAACCCCTAAGAGGGTCTTGGGGTTTCCGTTGTGGCTCAGTGGGTTAAGAACCCGACTGGTATCCATGAGGATACAGGTTCAATTCCCAGGCTTGCTCAGTGGATTAAGGATCTGGTGTTGCTGGGAAGCTGCGGCACAGGTCACACATGCAGCTCAGATCTGTCTGTTGCTAAGGCTGTGGCCTAGGCCAGGGACTACTGCTCCAATTTGACCCTTAGCCTGGGAACTTCCATATGCTGTGGGCGCGGCCCTAAAAACACAGGAAAAAAAAAAGTCTTGCCCTCCTGAGGCCTAAATTCTATCAGTAATTGACTATGCTTAATTTTATCTGAGTTCTATGCTCCAGGAAAGAAGGAAGGTTGAGAAATTTACCCATCCTGTTTGGTGTTCTGACAAATAGCTAACTGCGAAGGACCAACCTGCTCTCACAAAATCCCAGGTAAGACGCAGTTCCACCCATCGTTGAGTTCCTTGTTTGCTTGCCTCTATTAAAATTCCTTGGTTCATGAGTCTCTTCAGGGAGACAGGATTAAGATGGCAGAACAGAAAGACTGGAGTTCACTTCTTCTCACAAAAACAACAAAATTACAACCAAATGCTGAATCACCGTCAACCAAATAGACTGGAAACTTTCAAAAAGATATCCTACTCCAGAAGACAAAGAGGAGACCACATCAAGATGGTTTCAAATCCATTATAAGACCGGTCAACATTTTGTGAAATAATGTTCAAGTTAGGTATAATACACCCCAATAAAATAACTTCAGTGCAAAAAAAAATTCCTTGGTTCATTAATGAGATATTCCTCATTAATGAACTTTCTCCCTATTGCAATAGTCTGAATTAAAATAATCTCAACTGGAGTTCCCGTTGTGGCTCAGTGGTTAACGAATCTGACTAGGAACCATGAGGTTGTGGGTTCGATCCCTGGCCTTGCTCAGTGGGTTAAGGATCTGGCGTTGTCGTTAGCTGTGGTGTAGGTCGCAGACGCGGCTCGGATCCCACGTTGTTCTGGCTGTGGTGAAGGCTGGCAGCTATAGCTCCTGTTAGACCTCTAGCCTGGGAACCTCCATATGCCCTAGATAAAGCAAAAAGACCAAAAAAAAAAAAAAATCATCTCAATTGGCCTGTGCATTTCATCTTTCACTCTGGAGTCAACTAATAAACATAAAACAGGATGAATATTTGGTGTGTTTGATAGTATATTTCCTACTACAGAGAAAACACGAGAAAAGAGAATAGAAAATTCTGGTTCGGAGAGGCTTAATTTCACAAAGGATAGTCAGGGAAAGCTCTCTTGAGAAGGTATGTTTGAGCAAAGATTTGAATGAGTGAGTGAATGAATCATCACGCAGTGAACTGCAGGAGGAGTGTTTCAGACCAAAAGAACAGTAGGTACAAAGTTAGAACCAAGTCTCTCTCTATCTCTGAGAAACAGCAAGGAGGCCTTTCCGGTTGGAGAGGAGTGGCCGAACAGCAAAGTAGGAGGAGATGAGGACAGAGAGATAATAGAGTGGGAGACAAAAGATGGAGGGCCTTACAGATCCTAAGACTTTTTACTCGGAATGAAAGTCACAGAAGAATTTTCAGGAAAGGAACAGAAAAATCACACTGGCTACCCTATTGAGACAGCACTGTGAGGGAGCAAACGCAGAAACAGGAATACCATTTGCAAAAAGCTACTACAATATTCCAGGTGAGATGGTGGTGGTTTGGATCAGGTGGTAACAAAGAGAGTAAGAAGTAGACAAATTATACATATATTTTGAAGGTATGGCCAACATGACTTCCCGAATAGTAGGTATGAGGGATGACCTGTGTCCTAAACATATACAAGAAGGGAATGGTGCCTGAGATAGGAAGCAGGTTATGAAAGGGAAATTGGTACACTGGTTGGGATATATCAAATCTGAGAAAACTAATACCACATCCAAGTGGAAAAATCAAAGAGGCAGCTGGAGACTGAATTTAGTTAAGAGATACGGACTAACGATGTAATTTAAAACATTTTAGCCGGCAGTTGTCAAAACCAGTAAACACAGCAACAATATTAATTTTAACTCACAAAGTACAACTGGAGTGAATATTACCTGATATGATGGTACACTTCATAATTCCTGAGTAGCTACATTTTACTACAGAAAAGGTATGGTTTCCGTTACTGTATCTTCTAGAATTAGACATGATGGAGAAGAATGGGGGCATTATTCTCCCACACCTATAATTCCAATGTAAGCTGACCAATGGGCTGTGAGTAAAGGTCCTAATGGACTTTACATGTGATCAAAGGTGAGTCAGTCAGTCTGGATAGTTCTCAAGAACCTATTTTGGAGTTCCTGTCGTGCTCAGTGGAAACAAATCTGACCAGGATACATAAGGATGCAGGTTCGATCCCTGGCCTTGCTCAGCGGATTAAAGGATCCAGTGTTGCCATGAGCTGCAGTGTAGGTCACAGACGCAGCTCAGATCTGGCGTTGCTGTAGCTGCAGCACAGGCCGGTGGCTACAGCTCCAAATGGACCCCTAGCCTGGGAATCTCCAT
Source organism: Catagonus wagneri (assembly GCA_004024745.2). Lineage (NCBI taxonomy): Eukaryota > Metazoa > Chordata > Mammalia > Artiodactyla > Tayassuidae > Catagonus > Catagonus wagneri. The sequence continues at coordinate 18,701,129 of PVHT020001751.1, forward strand.
AGGCTGTGGGTGAGGCCCTAAAAAGGCACACACAAAAAAAAGAGCTTATTTCTAGAATGCTTTTTGAAGGTTCTGGAACTTTCATCTCCCCAAAAGGGTATGAAAATGCCTACTTTAAACCAAACTTAGTTGAAGACGGGAAAGAAGACCTAAGATCCAAATAAAAACTTTTCAAGTGTCACTTACATTCTATTTTTTGTAAAATAACAACCCTACAGAAATAAACAGGAGTTTCCCATCAAGGCGCAGCAGCAACAAATCCGACTAGGAACCATGAGGTGTGGGTTCAATCCCTTGCCTTGCTCAGTGGGTTAAGGATCCGGCGTTGCCGTGAGCTGTGGTGAAGGTTGCAGACGCGGCTCAGATCCCGCGTTGCTGTGGCTGTGGCGAAGGCCAGCGGCTACAGCTCCTCTTAGACCCCTAGCCTGGGAACCTCCATATACCACAGGTGCAGACCTAAAAAGACAAAAAAAAAGAAACAAACAGAACAAGTAATAAGTTGGTTGGTGGCAAGTACTGTGGAGAAAAATAATGGCGGAAGAAAACTGAAAGCCGGGAGTTGTGGGTAGGGATTGAATTTTAAATTAGGTTGTTAGGGAAATATTTAATAACTGATGTAATTATTATAATTATGACATAAATATTAATTATGTCAATTATTAAATATTTCATACTTTTTCCACAATTTAAAATGCCACTCTTGGAGTTCCCGTCGTGGCTCAGTGGTTAACGAACCCAAGTAGGAACCATGAGGTTGTGGGTTCGATCCGTGGCCTCGCTCAGTGGGTTAAGGATACGGCGTTGCCGTGAGCTGTGGTGTAGGCTGCAGACGCAGCTCGGATCCAGCGTTGCTGCGGCTGTGGCGTTGGCCAGCGGCTACAGCTCCAATTAGATCCCTAGTCTGGGAACCTCCATATGCCACAGGTGCAGCCCTAAAATGACAAAAGACAAAAAAAATTTTTTAAATAAAAATAAGTAAATAAAATGCCACTCTTTGTCACAGAAAGTCCCATACACTTATGAATCAGTTTATGCTCTGATGACCTACATTCCAACACCAAAACAATGCTGAAATAGATTTATTAAGATAGGACGCTTATGAGAGATGCAATCAGGGAGGCAAAGAGGCTCTGCCCTCATCACTTGCTACTGTGCCATTTTTCAACTCTTTCCTTGGTCCCTTCCAAAATACACACAACCACCCTGAGCACTTACATACAGATGACAATGAAATTGACTGCAGGTTATATACAATATTTATTCCAAAGCCTTCCCATAATCTTGAGAATAAGTATTCTGTACAATAAGGTCAAACTCCTTAGGGTGCAATTCAAATCTTCCACTATCTGACTTTAGCCTAGTTTGCAATCGATCAGTTCTTTCCTACAAAACTATCTCATCTAGTCAAAGTAATCTACTTGCTACAAGCAGAAAAGGACAGCCCTAACTCCATGTCTTCACTTACTCAAGTCACACTTCCTCACGTGGTTTCATCCTTTCTTCTCATTTCTACCTTTAAGCCTGAGTCCATGAGGTTCTCCATGTTTCTGACACACTGATCTCTCCTTCTCCTCCATGTACAGGATTTACTTCTTACTTCTTAGCATAACTTGCTTAACAGCAGCTTCTATTACTTTTATCCATGAGTTACCTTACTAATTAGTATTAAGTTCAAAGCTTTGATAAGGAGTTCCAATTTTATTTTTTTTTTTACTCTTTTAAAATTTTTTGTCTTTTCTAGGGCTGCACCTGCGGCATATGGAGGTTCCCAGGCTAGGGGTCTAATCGGAGCTGTAGCCACCGGCCAATGGCAGAGCCACAGCAACACAGGATCCAAGCTGCACCTGCAACCTACACCACAGCTCACAACAAGGCCGGATCCTTAACACACTGAGCAATGCCAGGGATCGAACCCGCAACCTCATGGTTCCTAGTCGGATTCATTAACCACTGAGTCACAACGGAAACTCCCCCAATTTTATTTTTAACGTCTTTATAACAGCATAAAGATTTTCACTGCTCTCTTCTAGTCATAAAAATACATACATGGAGTTCCCGTCATGGCGCTGCGGAATCGAATCCAACTAGGAACCATGAGGTTGTGGGTTCGATCCCTGGCCTCGCTCAGTGGGTTAAGGATCCAGCGTTGCCATGAGCTGTGGTGTAGGTCGCAGATGTGGCTCGGATCTGGTGTTGCTGTGGCTCTGACATAGGCCAGCGGCTACAGCTCTGATTAGACCCCTAGTCTGGGAACCTCCATATGCCGTGAGTGTGACCATCAAAGGACAAAAAGACAAAAATAAATAAACATATAGATAAATAAATAAAATACATACATAATAACCACTCATCTTTTTTTTTGGGGGGGTGTCTTTTTAGGGCCTCACCAACAGTATATGGAGGTTCCCAGGCTAGTGGTTGAATCAGAGCTGTAGCTGCTGGCCTACATCACAGCCGCAGCAACACAGGATCTTAGCCACGTCTGCAACCTACACAACTCACGGCAAGGCCAGATCCTTAACCCACTGAGCAAGGCCAGGGATTGAACCTGAGTCCTCATGGATACCAGTCAGATTTGTTTCCACTGAGCCAGGATGGGAACTCCTAACCTCTCATCTTTAATCACTTAATATCCTATTTTATCTACAGAAAAAGACACATAAGCATTTATTCATATCAGAAACAGTAACGAGATAAGGTCTAATTTCAGGTCTAGCTCCACCCTTAAGCTTGCCTCTGTTAAACATATCAGATTATGAATGTTTTTAGTGCTTCTGGGGGGAGGGGGAGGGTGGTTTGGCCATGCCTGTGGCATGCAGAAGTTTCTGGGCCAGGGATCAAACCCATGCCACAGCAGTGACAATGCCAAACCCTTAACCCACTAGGTCACCAGCAACTCCTTAAGTATTTTTTATTTCTGGTTATTTTCAAAAGGGATCTAGAGCCACTGAAATCACTGACTACCACAATGAAGGCGTTGAAACAAATAAGCTTAAGAAATCTACTATTACCTAACAATTTCAACCACAGCTAGGTGTGGACAGTACATGCCCACTTTAGCTTCCTCTTAAAAAGTCTCCAGGAGCAAGGAAGGAAAATTTGATGATGCCCAATGCCACATTATCCCAGTGGTTTGGTTCCTTTTACTGAACTCCTCAGCTCTAAAAAGATTTCTTATGAAAACCTAACAATCCATTAAGCAAAAAGATGAAAGTTTCCAAGTGCAGCCAGCCTATGTACTTCATCTTACTTTCAACAGTCAAATGGTGATATCAGGAGACCAGTCTTTCTGATATAATACTGAAGATGATCTCAACATAGCATTAAAGATAGTGAAGTTTAGTTCAGTTTATCCAAAAGCATTGCACTCCTCAACTGTGTAGAACAGACAGCCCCCAAAAAAGTACCATGCCTCAACCTTACCCTCAACTCAACCTTAACCGTCAAGCTAAACTCTGCTGTAATACAAGAGTTGTACTGGGGTTGGGGGGAGCCCTAAAGGACTAATTTTCTTATTCCTAAAACTGCTAGTAAGCATATAGTTGACCATATTTTCAAGCATCTTCTTTATAAAAATCATCAGTAAAAATTTCTTTCTGATTTTAGTATGAGAATGACTGATCTTATCCTGAGCAGTTGGATTACATAATTAAAGTTTTGGCTCTTAGAGCATGTAATTTGTGTAGAATAATATATTCATTCTTGGTTCCATTTTATAATTCCTACTTCTGTATTCCCTTTACTTCATTTCTTCTTATCTACTTTTGCTACCCTGCTGCATTTTATCTACCTCTGTAAGTTGCTTTAATTCTGACAAGATAAACTCATCCATTCACTGACATTCATTCAACAAATATCTACTGAACACAAACTACATAACAATGTTCTAAATCCACTTATTTATTAATCTTTAGAGCTCAAAATAGATTTTGAAGATTAGGCAACATGTAAGGTGAGTACAAACAGAAATAAAATATGCAGATTAAGAGTGGAGAGGGTGGAGTTCTCTTGTGATTTGGCGGTTTCAATCCTTAGGTTCTGGAGTTCCCGTCGTGGTGCAGCAGTTAAAGAATCCAACTAGGAACCATGAGGTTGAGGGTGCAATCCCTGGCCTTGCTCAGTGGGTTAAGGATCCGGTGTTGCCGTGAGCTGTGGTGTAGGTCGCAGATGCGGCTCGGATGGGGCATTGCTGTGGCTGTGGCGTATGCTGGCGGCTACAGCTCCAATTCGACCCCTAGCCTGGGAATCTCCATATGCAGCAGGTGTGGCCCTAAAAAAATTTTTTAAAAAGCCAAAGAAAAAAAAAAATCACTAGGTTCTCTGAGGATGTAGGTTCAATCCCTGGCCTCCCTCAGTGAGTTAAGGATCCAACACTGCCGCAAGCTGTGGTGCAGGTCGCAGAAGTGGCTCAGATCCAGTGTTGATGTGGCTGTGGTATAGGCCTCAGCTGCAGCTCCAATTCGATTCCTAGTCTGGAGTCGAACTTCCAAATGCCGCAGGTGCAGCCATATTAAAAAGAAAAAATACAAGAGTGGAGAGGGCATTTCAGGTAAAATGAAGGACATGTACAAAGGCAAGAAAAAGCATGGGCAAAGAAAGTCCTCAATAGCATAAGGACTACACTCTTATGTTTGTTGCCAATTTGATTTAAATGCACCTAAGATATATTCTTTCAAACATTTTATATTCATAAGCACTTGGAGCAAGTCTCCCATCTTTTTCCATTCTATTTAAAAATGTTTTTAATACTTTAAAAATTATTCAAAAATGACTGTAATGACTACATAATAGGTAATTTATCTACTAATGGATGTTTACGGTTATCACAATAAGAAATAGTGATGTACCAATAAATCAATAAGAAAAAGATTAAAAAACTGAATAGAAAACTCAGCAAGGAACATGAGTAAGCAATTTAAAGAAGACATTAAAACGGCTTATGAGGTAAAAATGCTCAACCTTCTACCAAAGATACACAAAAAGAAAGATTATTTTAATGCCTAAACAGAGAGCAACAAGGATTAAACAGGTTAATAGGTTGGATACAGAAAAATGGGCACTGTAAACCCTGAAAATGTATATTGTCATTAAAATCTTATAGGTAGATATCCTGTCACCTATTATCTCCTATCCATTAATTTCATTTCCTATCCATTTCATTTCTAGGAATTTATTTGACAGAAATACCTACCTGAGTACGAAAACATATACACATGAAATGTGAAATGTCTACCACAAGCGAGTTCATTTAAACTAAAATTTACGGGAGTTCCCACTGTGGCTCAGTGGAAACGAACCCAACTAGTATCTACGAGGACGCAGGTTCAGTTTCTGGCCTCACTCAGTGGGTTAAGGATCCCGCGTTGCCGTGACCTGTGGTATAGGTCGCAGACAGGGCTGGGATCCTGTGTTGCTGTGGCATAGGCCGGCAGCTGTAGCTCTGATTTGACCTCTAGCCTGGGAACGTCCATAGGTGGCGGGCATGGCCATAAAAAGGAAAAATAAATAAATAAAAAGACAAATAACTATGCTTAAGGTCTTTCAAATCTAAAAAACTAAAATTACACATATATGTCTGCTAAATTTCAATGACCTACCTTCATAATCAACAGGAAATAAACTTTTTTAAACGAAAAGACAAACCCAAATTTACATAAATGAATGACACAAATCCAATCATCCTCGGGATGAACAATCTCCTCAAGAAGCTAAAGGACTTAAGAGAAGTTGATTGTGGAAAACTGTTGCTCCACGGCTTTGAAGAGTTTATACAGTGCTGCAATTATGGCAACAAGATGAGAGTCCAATGGGTGTCCTGCTCCTTGGTTATATTTACCTTTTAAGTGGATGTAAAGACAACCTCTCTGCAGCAAGCTGACTTTCCTAGTTCTAATGGAGTGGAATTCCTTTTAATGATTGAAATCTATCGCTAAAGATAAGTATATGGAAAAAAAAAGTCCCCAGTGGGAGTAGTAATTTCACTTTATCCAGAAAGAGGCACAATAGTGTTACATACAGCAGATTAAACTTCTGATTTAGAAAACAAATTCTGCAAGAAGCGAGTCAATAGACAATTTCTTCACAAGTTTTCTTCTATGATGTAACATCCCTCAAATTGGGAAACAAAAGCAACTACTACCATATTTGAAGATGAAAGTATCCCTTTTTGTCCTCCTTAAAAAAAGCCACACCTCTAATAAAAATTTTAAAATAAAGTTAGCAAACAATATGAATTCAAAGGAAATTAATATACGTTAGTATGGAAATACCCTTTTCATCAGCTATTCTCAATCTAAGAAGAACCCTGACTTTCCAGGATTGTTAGCTCTTAATTTTGTAAAAAGCCTGAAAGAGCCCGTAAATCTAAAAACCTGACTAGACTCCACACTGCCCTCACTTGGGCAGTATAAGCCCCTGGTGGTCCTTTACCCCTTTCAGGGATAAATAAGTAAAACTACTGGGTTCTGGCTGGATGTTTTCTTCCACTCTCAAATTTTTAAAAACTATTTTTACTTGTTAAAATATATGTATTCATCATAGGTCTATATTTTTGTTTATTTTAAATATATTTTCCATAAAAGGCTAATATGCCCTAATTTTTGTTCACAACTCTCTCTTACTTTTCATTTGGGAAAAAAGCCAGAAAGAAGGAAAACAAAGGGACTTCATATATTTTTATTTTGTTCTCCACTTTTTACAGTACAGAATAATCGTACATCCATTTTGACTTTCTAGCAGTAATATTAGATAAAATGTTAGTAAAGATGTTATTTATCAACTAGTCATATATATAAGCAGACCGAACTATGTATGATACATTATATATTTGCCTTTTACTTTCACTTATATTTGCCCTCATCAAGTCCTTAGAATTGATTTACAAGTTTCCGAAAGACCTTTTTACTTGAATGTCCTACAGGTTAACCCAATTTGAAGTTAAACTAAAGAGTCAGATGCTATATACAATACAGGCAAGGTTGACTTTGCCAGAAGGAGGTGTCTAAACCCTAAAGTGCTTCTTTCCCTGAATGACAAATGCTTACACATGCAATGAATCTGTTAGGATCTGGAATTTCACATTCGGTGTAGGCTCACTGTTCATGAAATCCACTTAAAGTACAGTTTTAGAACATTAACAACCACACCCACTTCCTACTGTTAAGTTACTCTGACGATCTTCCTTAAACTTTAGACCTTCCTTAAACTTTAGACGTGCAATTAAAACAAATCAAAACCAAAATTAAAGGCCCAACCTTAAAAAGCACACTGCAGTTTCAGGACCTTTAATGCAGCAGACTGCAAAGTCACAGTCAGGAAAGGAGCCAGGTTTCCTTCAACTTCGTAAAAGGCAAAAGGCTCTACCAAAGAAATCAAATTAAGATCCCATTTACTTTTTTCCATCAAACCTCCCAGTCCATAAGTATATATCACATTAAGTTATCACACTCCAAATGTAAAATATGCTTTATGTAAATGTTATTTATGCAGGCCAATACTTTTACATAGGTAGATCACTGCCATTTATAAAGTGAAATCACTTTCATATCTGATTTGATCTTCACAAATACCCCAAGAAGAATGACAATGACTATGATTTACAATGTACAAATGGAAGCAACAGACTCATAAGTTAAATTACTTGTCAGCATCATTAAATATCCCAATCCAATTCTCTTTTTATAGTTTATATTTTTATATTTCATCATGCTAGCAACATGAACCAGAAGAAAGGTTTTGGGATAGTGCTTTACAGAGAAATACTGAAGAAAAATTAGATTTCTGATTTCTGGTAATAATTCCTTCAGGAAACCCCACAGGCCCTTAGGCAGGTTTCCACACAATTTAAAAAGAAAAAAAAAACAAAAAAACTTCTCTAAATCTATCAGAAAGTTGTGATCCTCCCCGTATTACAGGGCTACATTTCACCTTAGAACTCAGATTTTTTTTCAAGTTTATGTGATGCAATAGACCAAACATGACCTCTGAAACCAACTCATTTTTTTTAACAGTTTTAATTTAGTCAAAACTGCTAGAGAGAGAAAAGACAAATATAGTATGATATCACTTATATGTGAAAGATAAATAATATACTACTAACCAATAAATATAACCAAAACAGCAGACTCACAGATAAAGAAGGCAAATTAGTGGTTACCAGCAGGGAGTGAGGGAAGGGCAATATAGGGGTGAAGGAATGGGAGGTACAAGCTATTGAGTGTAAGAAAGGCTCAAGGATGTACTGTACAACACAGAGAATATAATGTATTTTATAATAAATGTAAATGAAAAGTAATCTTTAAGAATTGTATTGAAAAAATTTTAATAATTTAAAAAAAGAAAAAACTGCAGAACTCCGGGAGAAAATTCTTGAAAAAGTAGTTACCACTTACAATATGGCAACTTCCTCATTTTAATCACACAAAAGCACAGAAACAATTCAGCTCTAGTAGTTCTGCATTGTTAGATGAGTCTGCATTTTCTGTTTTAAAATACCCCAGACTTAATAGGCCTTGCACTGTGTCCATATTCTTTACATGTCAAAAGCTACCACTTCTAAGAAATCAGTTCAAACCCACCTAGTTTTTTTAAATGTTTAATTTGGATAAGAATAAAATTATACAAACTGGACAGCAATATTGTGGAACCAGTTAGTAAATCAGACATCTTAATCAATTATGAATGTTTCTTATGCCTTATAAATGTACCCAAATATCTGATAAGATATTGAGTCAACAAAGGACACAAAATATACACTATTAAACAACAGAAAGTATTGAAAAGAAATTGAAATTTGGGGAGAGAAGCAAAGCTTCAAAGAAGACAACCTAAGAAAACAATGTATGACTTCTACAGTCTAAAAAATTGAAACGCTTCAGAATGGATATTTTTCTAAGAGTTAATGGACACTTGGAGTTGAGGTAAACCTGAATTTTTGAAGACTGATAACTTCAAAAATACATAAACTATTCCTACCAAAGAACAATGTGTCCTTTCCTTATGAGAAAAAAACAAACGGTGGGCTAGATATGCTATTTACCCAACCATATCCAACATGTTCATAATAGAAAACAAAAACATAATGCAAAGTATCAGACATACAAAACAGTTTTTAAAATGATTCAATGAAAACAAGCTTAAATTCCCTCATTTTATAATAAAGTTTAACTTCTTTACTTCCACTGGCAAGTGATTACAAATAAATGAAAAATCCTTCTACATTCAGATCTTTTCAGATTAAACGGCCATGTGTTGTCACCTTGAGTTGTAGGAATAACCAAGATTGCGCTGCCTTAACTGAAAAAAAGAAATCAATTTTGTCTTTTACTGCACAAATTGAAAACAGATCAAAATAAGAAAAGTACAAATGCTAGGAATTACTGTCATATTTGGGCTTCCAGTCCAATGAATGCATTTCTTCTCACTTTTCCATATATAATTTACATTTATATGTGTTCTTCATGGAGTTTGTGGATGCACCAAAAGGGCTCCACCTATGTTGTCTCTTATTTGCTTTTTAAAATTAATGTTTATGGAGACTAACTGGAATTGCTGCACCTGTGCCCCTTTTTAAAAAAAAATTTTTTTTTCAAACCATGCTGGCAGCATATGAAAGTTCCTGGGCTAGAGATTAAACCCTCACCACAACAGTGACAATGCCAGATCTTTAACCACTAGGTCACCAGGGAAGGAACTCCCCTGTGTTCCTTTTTTTAACTCAGTTTTTTTTTTCTATAGAAAATTGTGAAAATACCAGAAAATATAAAGAAAAAAATAATCTGTAGTTTCACCATCCAATCACTTTTACAACTTGATTATCTTTTTGCGTCTAATTTCTAATAGGCATAGAAACACTTCCAGTTTGGTAGTTTAGTTAACAAAATTAAAATTATGCTTTCTAACTTATTTTCACCTAAAAACCAGTATTTCCCACCCCCTTAAATAGTATTTCAGGACAATTCCTAATAGCTTCTTTAATTAGAATCCCATCCTTAGCTTTGGTAAAGGATTAAAAATTACTCATTAAAATAATACCGTGACTTTCCTTTACCTTCCCCCTTACTGACTGTAGCTCAGGAACGAATAATAAACCATTCACACCAGCATCCAAAGTGTGATAAATATACCCTGAGAAATGTGAGGCCTAATAAGATTCAAATCTTAAGCCAAAGATATGATGCGCTAATACGACGTTTCCAGTACTTTCCAGTAGATGTGACCTTACTAGAGGAGACAAATCTAAAATTCGCAGTACTAAACTACCTACCTATTCTAGCTGTAAGAAAGCTTCACTGTTTTTTAATGAAGCAGGGCAAATTTCACTCATTCAACAAAGTACTAATTTGCCGAGTTCGTTAAAACTGGCGTTCTCAAATGGCAAAAAGTTGGGTCCTTAAACAAAGATAAACATGTAATTCGTACAAGGCACTGCGCGGACTGCTGCTACGGAGAACTTAACGATTAGGAAGGTCCACACTAAAAGGGACCAGTAGAGGGGAAAAGGAATATGCAGAGGGATTTGACCATTATCAACCTGGGGCACAAGCAGAAATCTCAAATGCATTATTTAATCTTTCTGTTCCTGGTATCACGGGACTCAAACGTCACCAACAAAGATGGGCCGGCTAAAAACCGGGAGGCTGACGCACATAACATCTTACCATATGGACTCGCATCAATCAGGACCAAGAAGCGCCTTAAGCCAACCCAGTGAAGGAAGGCGGGTGCATCCCCCGGCCGTCAGCTCCCCCACACCCCAGCGCTCCGCTCGCGTCTGCACGCAGCGATTCAAGGCTGCAGGACCACCGGAACAGAAGCCTCAAGGATCAGCTTTGCCGCGAAAGCTGCAGACTCGCGTGCGGAAGAAGCCATCCAGGCGGCCGCAAACGCCAAACGCCTAGGGTCTAGCCCTTGCCTCAGCAAGACTCCAAGACTGCCTCGGCCAGGCGGCTGAACCGCGGGTGCTGGCCAGGACCCCGACAGTCGGCCGGACTCCCCTCCCGGTGTCCAAACCCGCACAGGGCCGTACCTGAAGGAGCAGCGCCACCCCCGCGGGACGGCGCTGGCTGTCGTGGTGGCGGCAGTCACAGCTCCGAGACCAGTGACGCCTCTCTTAAAAACAACAACCTGCTCTCAGGCGTCCGCGGCCAGGAGGCGTCGGCCGGCGGGGTGCCGCGGCGCATGCCGGGACTCGTAGTCCCGCCCGAACCTCATATCGGTCGGTGGCGGAGGGAAGAACTACGACTCCCGAAGGGAAGCGCAGCCCGCCACGGGGAGGCTGCAGGAAGCTGGGCCCCGCGGCAGTGATCCTCACAACATCCGGGCCTCGGGGCTGGAGAGGCGCTATGGTCAGTTACTATGGAGACGGGCTTCTACAACCGCACCGAAGGATTCCACCCGGAGGACAGGTCCTGGCATTAAGCGGATCAGTTTATACGTATTGGTCCAGCCGACCGTTCACCCTCTCTTTGCTGCTTTAATTGGGCGCAGTGAAAGGGCCGCGTGCCCTCGGCGCTCGCTGGCCTTCTAAGCCATCTGCTTCAGGAAAAGACAGCATTTGCCGAAAAAATAAAGAAGAGACCGAGAATGACCGAGTGCGACTGGGTGGGTTGGGGCTGAGGGCTGGATGTTTTTGTGTGTTGTCGTTACTATAAATTTGGGGCACCCTGCACTCTCACCCACCACTACCCCCAAAAAAGCCACCTTTCCAGGCAACCTCTGGGCCACACAGATGTAACATGCGTTGCATTAAGCCAGAATTGCCTGGGATGATACAAAGATTGGGAATGGTTTCCAGTTTGTACCCCTTCGCGAACTGGTGATGGTTTTGAACAAGAAAAATACAGCTTTTTAAAATTTGCGTTTATTGACCCTGTGCCTTGTTCAAAAAAGGATATGGTGCACTTATACTCAGTGTTGCTGGTAACTGTAAATTAAGGCAGTAAATTTGCTGTCCCCTATTTGTGGCCAAAAAAAGATCAACTAAGAAAAATATTAACGAAGATGGTGGGCCTGAGGAGAAACAAAAGGGTGCCTCAAAATTAGACTTTCAGGGGGTTCTTTGCTTTTTGATGTCACTATAGTTGACATCACCTGTGACAACACCAAATTTAATTTTATAATTACAGTTTCTGTAATGGGCATTTTTATTATTTCAGTGGCTTGCTTCTATCTATATACAAATGTTTTTATGACAAAAGACTGAGAGGTCAAAGTATATTTTCATTCTCTTCAAGGCACTTTCATGTTCTAATTTTAAGACAATTTTAAAAGATTCATTTATATTTTTAAGTAACCTTCTTATCTTTAAGTAACAGTTGCTGACCCAATATGCAGGCTAGCAGAGAATTTAAAATAATCTTTTTATTATTCTGTGTATTAGACTGTTTTGTTTTTAACTGTATCTGTTTTGAATACATTTTAAGAATAAGAGCTTTGAAGACAGTGAAGCCCAAGTACGAAAGCTGCAGTGAGGGCCTATGATGTAAAAAGAATGAGCAGTTTTTGATTTTTTTTTTTTTGTCTTTTTGTCCTTTTATGGCTGCACCTGGCACATGGAGGTTCCCAGGCTAGGGGTCTAATCGGAGCTGTAGCCGCTGGCCTACGCCACAGCCACAGCAACGCCAGATCCGAGCCGCGTCTACGACCTAAACCACAGCTCACGGCAACGCCGGATCATTAACCCACTGAGGAAGGCCAGGGATGGAACCTGCAATCTCATGGTTCCTAGTCGGATTCGTTTCCTCTGCGCCGCGACGAAGTAGTTTTGTTTCTAATTCTGTACACATTTGTGAGTTGTCCTGGAGATCTAAAAGCTTTAGGCAGATGCTAACTTTTACAGATTGTGTGGTACAAATTGTGCCAAAACTTTTCAGCTAATTTGTCCTCTATTTTGTCAAGATTCCATTTTATGTCTTAAATTTTGAGTCAAAGTTGATCAGAATATTAGAGCCAGTTGTAGAAGGTGATTTGAAAGTCACAACCTCTGTGACTGGGGTTGCCCTGGGCAACCTGACTGGGTGTCCATAAAGTAAATTACCATTGGTGCTTTTTCTGACAAGTCACAGGGTAGCACCTTTCACCTAAGAAGCCTTCCTTGTGCTGAGTAAACCTAGGCATTTCAAAAAAAGCTGACCTGTTGCAATGCCACAGGATTCGGGTGACTTATTCTACAATGTCTGTACTCTTGATAATTTAAAACAAATTATTAAACAGTGTCAAAAAAGAATAATGAAATCATGCTATTTGCAACAACATGAATGGACCTATAGATTAGCATACTAAGTGAAGTAAGTCAGAAAGAGAAAGACAAATACCATATGATATCACTTACATGTGGAATCTAAATTGCGACACAAATCAACATATCTACCAAACAAAACAGAGTCATGGTATTGAGAACAGATTTGTAGTTGCCGTGAGCTGTGGTGAAGGTTGCAGACGCAGCTCAGATCCCGCGTTGCTGCGGCTGTGGCGAAGGCCGGCAGCTACAGCTCCTGTTAGACCCCTAGCTGGGAACCTCCATATGCCACAGGTGCAGTTCTACATAAAGGCAAAAGGACAAAAAAAAAAAAAAAGAATGATAAAGGACTGGAATTTAGGTCACACAGTTCTTGCCTTGTGCAACTCCTCCAACACACTATTGATACTCATTCAAATCTGAACATAAGAAAAGAAAGTGGAGTAAATACTTCACATTTGCAGATATAAACTCAAGATTTCATGACAAATAGGTTTCTAACAGTGGGAAACTTAACTTTGTTGAGACATTAAGTAGAATAACCCAGGAATTAAGAGTGAGTTGGATTATTCTAACAAAGAACACAACTAATCTGACACAAATTTGATCCTCACTTAAGACAGACACTACAACTTGGTCAGTACTCTTGCCTCCAATTTAGAATTGGAGAAACTGATATTATATGCTTGCTAGTTTTAAGGACTTAGAATTCCTAAAGGTTCTCAGCTTTATCAGTCACAAGAATCTACTACAGAGTCTTCAAAGAAAAATAATTTTTTTCCTTTTTTCTTTTTTTGGGCCACACCCACGGTATTGTAGAAGTTCCTGAACTAGGGATCGAACCCAGGCCACAGAAGTGACCCAAGCCACAGCAGTAACCATTCTGGATCTTTAACTGCTAGGCCACCAGGAACTCCAGAAAAAGAATTTTAATGCATATAAACCAACCTCTATTTAATTCAACCTTAAAAAGGCAGGGAATTTCCATGTGACTCAGTGGGTTAAGGATCTGGAATTGTCACTGCTGGGGGTTGGGTCCCTCCGGTGGCACAGGTTCGATCCCTGGCACAGAAACTTCTGCATGCTGTGGGTGCAGCCAAAAAAAAAAAAAGGAAAGAAAGAAAGAAAAGGGAGGTTCAGTACCCTCCCATCCTCTATGAGATTAGATATAAAATCTGATACAGAAGAATTGAGATGTTAAGCATTCCAGAAACTGCCAAATTTGGAGGTTTTTTAATTTTTATCTATCTATCTATCTATTTATTTATTTATTTTATTGTCTTTTTGCCTTTTCTAGGGCCTCACTTGCGGCATGTGGAGGTTCCCAGGCTAGAGGTCTAACTGGAGCCACAGCCACTGGCCTACACCACAGCCACAGCAACATGGGATCTGAGCCGCGTATGCAACCTACACCACAGTTCATGGCAGTGCCGGATCCCTAACCCACTTAGTGAGGCCAGGGATCGAACCTGCAACCTCATGGTTCCTAGTCGGATTCATTAACCACTGAGCCACAACGGGAACTCCAGGAGGTTTTTTTAAACTAACAAAATTGTTTGCCTACGTGGACACCACAGAATGTATTTTTAAGGACCTTATCACAAGTAAGAATATACTTTCCTTCATGTTTTTCAAATAACTGAAAATCACTTTCTGGGAGTTCCTGTCGTGGCTCAGCGGTAACGAACCCAACTGGCATCCATGAGGATGCAGTTTCGATTCCTGGCCTCGCTTAGTGAGTTAAGGATCTGGCGTTGCCATGAGCTGTGGCTCGGATTCCACCTTGCTCTGGCTGTGGTGTAGGCAGGTAGCTACAGCTCCAATTGGACCCCTAGCTTGTGAACCTCCATATGCTGCAGGTATGGCCCTAAAAAAAGAAAAAAATAACTTTCCTCTTGCTACATTTGGAGTGCCATGATACCCTCCAAGAAGGAAACAAAACTATCCAATTCATCTCCTTTATTTTTACAGACAAGTAATAGGAATCCTTGCAAAAATAATTTTCATCAAATCCCACAGCTGTTATCACTGGCAATACCAAAACCCAGAAATGGTAACAATCAGTTTATGTGTTTTAGATAACTCTTACAGCACGAGGTACACAAATACAAGTTTCCCAGTTAGTCTCTCCATATCCCCATACTCCTTAGTCTGCCTCCCCAAGGCATTTTTTTTTTAATTGAAGTATAGCTGATGTACAATATTATATGTTATAGATATATTAAAATAGTGATTCACAATTTTTTAAGGTTATACTCCATTTATAGTTATAAAATATTGGCTACATTCTCTGTGTTGTACAACATATCCTTGTAGCTTATATATAATAGTTTGTACCTCTTAATCCCCTACCCTTATCTTGCCCCCTCCACTGCTAACCTCTAGTTTGTTATCTATATCTGTGAATCTGTTTCTTTTTGTTATATTCACTAGTTTTTTGTATTTTATAGATTCCACATATAAGTGATATCGTACAATAATTATCTTTGATTTATTTCAATTAGCATAATATCCTCCAAGTCCATCCATGCTGCAAATTGTAAAATTTCATTCTTTTCTATGGCTGAGTATTAGTAATATACATATTTAATAAATAATATATAATTATAATATAATATATATATCACATATTCTTTATCCATTCATCTAAAGACCTTATTAACACCTGACTGCAGTTTAGCCACATCTTTCACAAGTGTTTAACCTACCACCACAATGTAATCGTGGGATAAGCAGTATCACCTAGGATTTTCTTTTTTTTTTTTTTTTAATGTAGAGCCGCACCCGTGGCATATGGACGTTCCCAGGCTAGGGGTCTAACAGGAGCAGTAGCTGCTGGCCTACGCCACAGCCACAGCAACGTGGGATCCGAGCCGCGTCTGCAACCTACACCACAACTCACGGCAACGCTGAATCCTTAACCCACTGAGCAAGGTCAGGGATCAAACCTGCAACCTCATGGTTCTTAGTCGGATCCGTTAACCACTGAGCCACGAAGGGAACTCCTAGGATTTTCTTAGAAATGCAGAATTTTGGCCCCATCTAAGATCTGGGTCAGGAATCCTTTTTTTTTTTTTTTTTTTTTTGCTTTTTAGGCCCACGGCATATGCAGGTTCCCAGGCTAGGGGTCGAATCGGAGCTGTGGCCACCGGCCTATGCCACAGCCACGCCAGATCTGAGCTGCATCTGCGACCTACACCACAGCTCACAGCAACGCCAG
>PVHT020001751.1:18718585-18772265 GCA_004024745.2 Catagonus wagneri
CATCTGCGACCTACACCACAGCTCACAGCAACGCCAGATCCTTAACCCACTGAGCAAGGTCAGGGATCGAACCCACAACCTCATGGTTCCTAGTCGGATTCGTTAACCGCTGTGCCACGACAGGAACTCCAAGGAATCTATATTTTAATCAGATTCTTAAGTATTACATTTGCACATAAAAGTATGAGAAACAATGCACTGGAGAACCACCCTACTAGTTTCCCATAACCTCTCACTACTCATTTCAGATAACCTGTGTGTGTGTATGTGTGTGTGTTATCAGTAATAAGTAAAGTACCACCAAGATTTTGTCTTTGATTAGTAAGGTCAAGGAAATGAATAAGCCTTAAAGGCAGCTGGGTCAGTCAGTGATAGCTGGAGTTTCTAATAAGACAGATATTCATAAAATAATAGTCTTATACCCCAGAACAGACCAATGGAGGTCAGTTCTTTTTCTTTCTTTTCTTTTTTGCTTTTTAGGGCTGCATCTGTAGCATATGGCAGTTCCCAGGCTAGGGTCGAATCAGAGCTGTAGCTGCTGGCCTATGCAACAGCTACAGCAATGCCAGATCCAAGCCATGTCTGCAACCTACACCACAGCTCATGGCAATGCCAGATCCTTAACCCACTGAGTGAGGCCAGGGATGGAACCCTCATTCTCATGGGTTTGTTACTGCTGAGCCATGATAGGAACTCCCCAGTCAGTTCTTTTTCTGAAGCAAAAGATTAAAGGCTCTCAGTCCAAGACACCAAGACAACAGAACAATAACTAGACACTCAAACCTCTGTGAATTATGTCAGTTTTTAAAGAAATGGACAGCTACTTGGAGAGTAGCAGGGGGCGGGGGGGGAAAGACCAGCTAGAGTTCCTGTTGTGGCTCAGGAGAAACGAATCCGACTAGTAATCATGAGTTTGCAGGTTCGATTCCTGGCCTCGCTTAGTGGGTTAAGGATCTAACGTTGCCATGAGCTATGGTGTGGGTCACAGATGTAGCTTGGATCCTGTGTTGCTATGGCTGTAGTGTAGGCCAGCAGCTGTAGCTCTGATTGGACCCCTAGTGTGGGAACCTCCATATGCCTCAGGTGCAGCCCTAAAAAACAAGAAAAATAAAAATAAAAATTTTTTTAAAAGGCCAGCAATTTCATTTCTAACACCTATGTTCCTAATTGGGGGGGGGGGGGGCTTTTACTCCTTGTGGAAAGCATGCAGCAAAACAAGTATTCTTGGACTGGATTTTCAGGAAGCTATCAAAGGATTTATCAAAGTCATTTAAAGAAGCCCTATGAAAAGTTTATGACTGTCATTAAAATAAGGAAAAGTATGATGATATAGAACATATACTATGATACTATCTAATTTTAAGTATACTGCATAAGTTTAGAAACTTTATAAATTCTATGAAAGAAATGGAGTAGGAGTTCCCGTCGTAGCTCAGTGGTTAACGAATCCAACTAGGAACACGAGGTTGCGGGTTCGATCCCTGGCCTTGCTCAGTGGGTTAAGGATCCAGCGTTGCCGTGAGTTATGGTGTAGGTTGCAGACATGGCTCGGATCTGGCATTGCTGTGGCTCTGGCATAGCTACAGCTCCGATTAGACCCCTAGCCTGGGAACCTCCATATGCCACAACTGCGCCCCTAGAAAAGGCAAAAAGACAAAAAAAAAAAAAAAAGAAATGGAGTAAGTAGATCTTGAGGGGACAAATAATCCAGACTCTCCTGTTTTACAAACCGAAAACTTGGGCACAGAAAATCTGATTTACCCAATATAGGACTAGAACCTGGGTCTCCAAACTCTTTTCACTATACTTAATTCTTTGAAAGTTCTTATTCAGAGAAAATTACTTTCAAAATATTTATTAATGGCATTGTTCAAGTAGAACATTAATAGCTGACTGAAGATGTGACTGAATATGGTTTGACAGTACTTTTTTTTTTTTTAAGGGCCGCACCCATGGCATATGGAGGTTCCCAGGCAAGGGGTTGTATCGGAGCTATGGAGCTACAGCTGCCAGCCTACACCACAGCCACAGCAACACCAGGATCCGAGCCACGTCTGCGACCTACACCACAGCTCACGTCAACACCGGATCCTTAACCCACTGAGTGAGGCCAGGGATTGAACCTGCAACCTCATGGTTCCTAGTCTGATTCATTAACCACTGTGATCTGGTATGGCTGTGGCTGTGGCTGGCAGCTGTAGCTCTGAATGGACCCCTAGTCTGGGAACCTCCATACACTGTGGATGCCACCCTAAAAAGCAAAAAAAAAAGAAAAAAGAAAAAAGAAAAAAAAGAAAACATTTTGATGATGGTGTAAATAAAACGAAACCCTAGGACACTGTTGTTGGAAATATAAATTGGTACAACCACTGTGTAAAATAGTATTGAGGTTCCTCAAAAAACTAAAACAGAACTGCCATATGATCCAACAATTCTACTCCTGGGTATGTATCTGAAGAAAACAAAAATATTAACTCAAAAAGATATATGCACCCCCAGGTTCATAGCAGCACTATTTACAATAGCCAATAATGGAAGCAACTTAAGTGTCCACCAACAGATATATATATACATATCTTTTTAATTGCTTTTTCTGCTAAACATGGAGTTTATTGGAACTTTAGTCCTACCTTTCCCAATCCCAGGTATGTTAATAGTACTCTATAAATCATGCTACTTTGGAGGAAAATACTTTTTTTTTCATGGAGGTTCCCAGGTTAGCGGTCGAATTGGAGCTATAGCTGCCGGCCTATGCCACAGCCACACTAATGCCAGATCCGAGCCATGTCTATGACCTACACCACAGCACATGGCAACACTGGATCCTTAACCCACTGAGCAAGGCCAGGGATCGAACCCACGACCTCATGGTTCCTAGTGTTGGATTCGTTTCCGCTGCACCATGATGGGAATTCGTGGAGGAAAATAATTCTATCTTAACATGTTGAAAGAAATGCTAAAAAATTTTATTTCTACCAATTTTTTTTTCTGTGTGAGCTACCTGATTTCTGACATAGTAGATGTCGATCTGATGTCCCTGTAAATGCACACCCACCAGGTACTGGATTCTTAAATCAATTACTTTGCAGATACCAAATGACACAGTCCTGGGCTGTGCACAGAGAAGCCAAAAAGAAGTCGACATGTTCCAGATTTTATATACATACAAACACAACGGAATATTTCTCAGCCATAAATAAGAATGATATGTTGCCATTTGCAACAACATGGATGGGTCTGGAGGGTATTATGTTTAGTGAAATAAGACAGAGAAAGACAAATACTGTATGATATCATTTAATATGTAGAATCTAAAAAAAATAAAACCAGTGAATATAACAAAAAAAAGGAAGACACATATATAAAGAATTAGTGGTTATCAGTGGGGTCAGGGAAGAGGGGAGAGTCAAGATAGGCATAGGAAATTAAGATGTATAAAATATTATGTATAAAATAAATAAGCTACAAGGATACATCATACAGCATAGGAAACAAAGCCAATATTTTATAATAACCAAATGGACTATAACCTTGAGAAATTGTGAACCACTATGTTGTACATCTGAAATACATAATACTATAATTCAACTGTACCTCAATAATAAATATAAGTAAATAAATACATAAAAAGCTAGTCTTTAAGAATGTTTTTGTTGGGAAAATACGTTATTTTTTTATTTTAAAAAAATTTTTTTTGCTTTTTTAAGACCACATGTGCGGCATATGGAGGTTCCCAGGTTAGCTGTCGAATCAGAACTGTAGCTTCTGGCCTTCACCACAGTCACAGCAACACAGGATCAGAGCAGAGTCTGTGACCTACACCACAGCTCCTGGCAAAGCCAGATACTTAACCCACTAAGCACGGCCAGGAACCCACATCCTCATGGATACCAGTCGGATTTGTTACCACTGAGCCAGAACAGGAACTCCTGGGAAAACATTTTAGCTCACAATCAACCCATAGCACCTTTTCATTTTTCAAGATTATAACCAGACACAACTGCATTTAAAACAAGCAGATATAAGACAATATATTATATGTATAAAGGTTCTTACTTACATTTATATTTATGATTTTCCCCAACTAGAAATACCAACAAAATTAGTTAAGCAATATAATACAATCTCAAGGTGGGTGAAGTTTGCTAAACAAAAAGTCTATTTATAGTAACAGAACTTTAGGGAACTCCCCCTCCCCAATCAGGTTGTATAAGTATTCTGAGATCATTAAGTCAGGGCTAGGTTAATATTTATCTTCACCAATGGAAGGTAGAGGAAGAAACTTATTTAAGAAAAGAAACTCTTCAATAGCTTTCCATTGCTTTTACCATAAAGATCCAAACTTTTAACAAGTGAAAAAACCAGGCAGGATCTGACTCCTGCCCCTCTAATCTCATCTCAAAAGCCCCTTTCTACTCTAACTTACTTGACTTTGGCCACGCTTTTTCTTTGTTCCCTCCTCTATGTTTTCCTTCCTTGTCTTCCAGTCTTAGATTCAATGACACTTCACCAGAATGGCCTTCCTAGGCCCCCACACTAGGTTAGAACCCCCGATGCTTCATAAATATCTTGAATTTTTTCTTCACAGCACATATCACAATTATAATTTAGTTGTGTAATAATTTGCCTAATGGATATCCCCCACAAGGTTAAGATCCCGGAATGTTTATCTCATTCCCTTCTTTAAAATTCAGCTGTACATCCTCCTCTATGACTATTACAGATTTATGACTATTTTAGGGCTACACCCACAGCATATGGAGTTTCCCAGGCTAGATGTCGAATCAGAGCTATAGCTGCCGGCCTACGCCAGAGCCACAGCAACGCAGGATCTGAGCCACATCTGCAACCTACACCACAGCTCATGGCAACACCAGATCCCTGACCCACTGAGTGAGGCCAGGTATCGAACCAGCATCCTCATGGATACTAGACAGATTCATTTCTGCTGCACCACAATGGGAACTCCCTAGAACAGGGTTTTTAAAAGTTATCTTGCACATGTAATTCACTGTGTACTCTTCAATGTCCTCAAGAGAAAAGGACTTCTCAAAGGAGCAGAGTAGATGGAGATAAATTTGCTTTCTTCTGTTTTGTTTTCCAGCTTTACTGAGATAGAATTGACATAAAACATTGTGTAAGTAGTAAGGTGTACAACATGATGCTTTGATATACATATATATAATGAAATGATTAGCACAATAAAATTAGTGAATACATCTATAACCTCACATAATCACAAATGTGTGTGTGGGTATGGTGAGAACATCTACTCTTTTAGCAACTTTCAAATATATAATACAGTAAACTATAGTCATAATACTGTACATTAGATCCCAGAACTTACCCTTCTTTTCACTGGAAACTTATATTCTTTGACCAACATCTCTCCATCCCCCGCCCTCCATTCCCCAGCCCCTGGGAACCATCATTCTGCTGTATCTATGAGTCTGACTTTTTTTTTAAATTTCACACATATGTAAGACCACACATTATTTCTCTTTCTCTGACTTACTTCTCTTAGCATAATGCCCTCAAGGTTCATCCATGTTGTTGCCAATGGCAGGATCCCCTCCTTTTTATGGATGAGTAATATTCCAGTGTGTGTATATACTGAAATTTATTCATCCATTCATCTGCTGATGAACACTTACGCTGTTTCTGTGTCTTAGCTATTGTAAATAATGCTGCAATGAACATGGAAGTACAGATATCTCTTCAAGACAGCGATTTGATTTCCTTTGGATATATACCCAGAAGTAGAATTGTTGCATCATACGGTAGTTCTATTTTTAATTTTTTGAGGAACCTATATACTGTTTTCCACAGTGGATGTGCTAACTTGCATTCCTACACCAACACTGCATGTGGTCCCTTTTTATCCACATCCTTACTGTTATTCTATCATCTTTTTAGTAATAGCCTTTCTTCGGGTATGAAGGGATATCTCTTTGTGGTTTTAGATTTGCATTTCCCTGATGATTAGGAATGCTGAGCATCTTTCCATGTACCTGTTGGCTACCTGTATGTCTTTGGAGAAATGCCTATTCAGATCCTCTGACCATTATTTATTTATATTGTTTGGGTTTGGGTGTTTTTTTTTTCTTTTAGGGCCGCACCTACAGCATATGGAAGTTCCCAGCCTAGGGGTCAAACTGGAGCTGCATTTACAAGCTATGCCGCAGCCACAGCAACGCTGGACCCTTAATCCACTGATTAAGCAAGGCCAAGGATCAAGCCTGCATCCTCAAAGAGACAGCATCGGATCCTTAACCCACTGAGCGATAACAGGAACTCCTATTGTTTGGTTTTTGTACTACTGAATTGTATGAGTTCCTCAGATATTTTGGATGTTAACACCTTATCTGACACATAGTTTGCAAATATTTTTTTCCCATTCTAAGCTGCCTCTTCATTCCGCTGTTCTTATGCTGTGCTGAAGCTTTTTGTTTGATGTTGTCACTTTTTTCTGTTCTTGTGGCTTACACTTTTGTTGTCAAATACAAAATATCATCACCAAGACCAACTCCTGGGAGCTTTTCCCCTATACGTTCTTCAAGGAATTTTTTTCTTTTCTTTTCTTTTTTAGGGCCACACCCTTGGCATATGGAAGTTCCCAGGCTAGGGGTTGAATCAGAACCACAGCTGCCCATCTACGCCATAGTCACAGAAAGGTGGGGTCCGAGCCACTTCTGCGATTTTACCACAGCTCATGGCAATGCCAAATCCCTGACCGAGGCCAGGGACAGAACACACATCCTCAAGGATACTAGTTGGATTCCTTTCCACTGCATCACAACTCCCTGTTCTTCTAAGAATTTTATAGTATAAGATCTTACATTTAAATCTTTGATCCATTTCAATTCACTTTAAAAAAAAAAAATTCTGGCCACACCCACGGCATATCGAAGTTCCCAGGGCAGGAACTGAATCCGAGCCACAGCTGGAACCAATGCCACTGCTGCAGTAATGTCAAGTCCCTTAATCGACCATGCCAGGGGATTCTTAACCCACTGCACCACAGCGGGAACTCCTCATGTCACTTCTTCTGAGTGGTGGAAGATAGGGTTGGGGCTAAGTTTAAATAATTCTTTTTTCAGGATTTTATAATTGAGAATTCTTTTATGTGTTTATCTTTTAGGATAAGAAAAGTACTTCAGCTTCAAATTCAGACATAGAAATGAAACCTGAACAACGACCTTCTTGTGTGAACCCTGGCAATCCTGTGTTTTCGTGTATGTTGGACCCAAAGTTACTCCATACAGCTACCTCACTATCAAAACCTAAGATGATTATGTATAAAACCAATTCAAGTAATTACGGTGAATTTTTACCTATGCCACAGTTTTTCCCCTGTTATTATACTCCAAAGGAGCAAGTATTTTCAAGCCATATCAGAGCTACTGGTTTTTATCAAAATAACACTCTAAACACTACACCTGACAGAACAAGAACCCTTGATTTTCCTAATTTTCAGCACACTCTATGAAAATATTACTCAAATAAAGAGAAAATATACTCAGGAAAAATGAGGGGTTTTTATTGTTTGTTTTGGGTTTTTTTGCCTTTTTAGGGCCTCACTCATAGCATATGGAGGTTCCCAGGCTAGGGGTCAAATTGGAGCTACAGCTGCCGGCCCATACCACAGCCACAGCAACGCAGGATCCGAACCATGTCTGCAAACTACACCACAGCTCATGGCAACGCCGGATCCTTAACCCACTGAGCAAGGCTAGGGATAGAACCCGCAACCTCATGGCTCCTATTCGGATTCGTTAACCACTGAGCCACAAAGGGAACTCCGGAAAAATGAGTTTTAAATCTAAGGCTAGGATATGTCATTTGAAATATAAAAATATTTGAATTAATTTTAAAAAATACCTTTAAGAAATAAAGCATTTCAGGAGTTCCCGTAGTGGCGCAAAATAACACTCTAAACACTACACCTGACAGAACAAGAACCCTTGAAACAAATCCGACTAGGAAACATGAGGTTGCGGGTTCGATCCCTGGCCTCGCTCAGTGGGTTAAGGATTCCCACAATACCGTGAGATGTGGTGTAGGTTGCAGACGTGGCTTGAACCTGGAATGGCTGTGGCTGTGGCGTAGACCACTAGCCTGGGAACCTCCATATGCCGTGGGTGCAGCTGTAAAAAAAAAAGGAAAAAGAAAGCAAGCATTTCAACTGATAACTGAATGACAATAACTTTTGTTTTATGGCTGCACCCATGGCATACTGAAGTTCCCAGGCTAAGGGTTGAATCGAAGCTGCAGCTGCCAGCATACGCCACAGCCACAGCAACGTGGAAGCCAAGCCACATCTGGGTCCTGCACCACATCTCACAGATACAGGATCCCTAACCCACCGAGTGAGGCCAGGGATTGAACTGCATCCTCATGGATACTAGTTGGTTTTGTTACCGTTGAGCCACAATGGGAACTCCCCAAAGATTACTTCTTAAAGACAGGATTCTTTCTTTTTTTTTCTTTTTAGGGTTGCATCTGTGGCATATGGAAGTGCCCAGGCTAGGGGTTGAATCGGAGCTGCAGCTGAAGCCTACACCACAGCCACAGTAATACCAATCCAAGCCATAGTTGTGACCTACACCTCAGTTGGATACATGATGCCATGAAACATTCCATTCTGCAAACTAATTCTCCTTGTTCTGAGTTGTTTGCCAAGCACTTTATGATGTACCATATACATAATGTGCTCACAAAGGGAAATGAACTATCATATAACCTACTGTGACCATGAACATCCTCAGTTTCCGATTATGAATTAATAATAAATAGGCAATCTGTTTTGTTCAGTCTCCTGAGCTTGGATAATATGACTCTGATTCTTGGAGATGGGTTAGTTCTTAAGGGTGCTCTTGGGTCTTTGTCTGAGAGGAGACCGAGTCTGATCAATTCAATAAGGTAATGAAACGTACCCCTGCTGTCAAGCTTCCTGGGAGATAACCTACTAACCTTTTCTCCAGATGGTACATGCAAAAATCATTTGCCCTTATTCTCCACATAGATGAGGTTTGATGAAAAGTATTTGGCTTGCCAGTGATAAGTGCTCTCTCCTTGACCAAACTCTAAACAGGCTTCTCTGAGACACTTTTTCAACTTGGCCTATCCTTCTGTAAAGCAGATAGGGTAGGGGGTCCCTAGAGAAAAAGAACCTGAAATAGCTTCTTGACATAAGAGATGCCATTTTAAGCCTAAGCCATTTGGGGATCTAAGGCTGGTAATAAAGCTTACTCATGAACAGGACTCAGTAATAATGATCCTAAGGGAACAATGGACTCTTATCAGGGAAGAGAACTATAGCAAAGATAATAAAGACGACTCCTAATTCTACTGCACTGCCTGAAGCATTTTCTTTTCTTTTCTTTTTTTGTCTTTTTAGGGCCAGGCATATGCAGGTTCCCAGGCTAGGGGTCAAATCGGAGCTACAGCTGCCAACCTACACCAGAGGCACCGCAACGCTGGATCCAAGCCCCAGTCAAGTCTGCGACCTACACCACAACTCACGGCAATGCCAGATCTGTAACCCACCGAGCCAAGGATCAAACCTGCAACCTCATGGTTCCTAGTTGAATTTGTTTCTGCTGCGCCACAATGGGAACTCTGCCTGAAGCATTTTCTTGAGCTGTGTTGTAGAATTTAAAACCCCTCCAGGACTCAACCACTAGATATATCGGAACCTAAGAAAAGATGATATTGATCTTTTCTGACCCTCAGCCTACACCACAGCCACTGCAACCCCAGATCCAAGCCATGTCTAAGACCTACACCACAGCTCATGACAACGCCAGAACCTTAACCCACTGAGCAAGACCAGGGATCGAACCCGCAACCTCATAGTTCCTAGTCAGATTTGTTTCTGACACACAACGATGGGAACCCCCAAGATGCATGTATCCTTAACTTAAAACTACATTTTCTATTTTGGGAGTCACTGACACTGCTTTGGGAAAGAGCTCTGGTGTTCTCACTCGCTGCACATTTGTGTACAGTTATCACATAGTAGCAGGGGATTAAAGATCTCTCCAGTTTACATTTCTTTCCTTTTTTATTTTTCTTTTTTGTCTTTTTAGGGCCTCACCCACAACATATGGAAGTTCTCAGGCTAGGGGTCGAATAGGAGCTACAGCTGCTGGCCTAAGACACAGCCATAGCAACGTGGGATCCGAGCCAAGTCTGTGGCCCACACCACAGCTCACCGCAGCCCCGGATCCCCAAAACCTCTGAGGCCAGGTATCAAACCTATACCTGGATACTAGTCGGATTCGTTTCCACAATGGGAACTCCGGAAAGTAATTTTAATCACATGATTGGCATTGTTAAAAAAAATCAAAGAACAACCATAACAATGCTTTCTTTTAATAATAATCTTTTATTCATAGGCTTTAATGATAACACTATTATTTCGGAAGCATGTTTCATCATAAATGAAATGGGTATGTCTGTATATATTTTAATTCTATCACTACTTCAGCCTAAGACAAAAGTCCCTTACAAACCAATAGAAGATTGCTCAAAAGAGGTCAAGTGTTTCATGAATAAAAATGAGCATCTGCTGCTTTTAACCAAGACTTTATTTAGAGGATAGGGTCAAAAGTAATAACTGCTCAATACTCTCTTCCACGACCTCCTTCAAAAACTTTGGGAGTTCCTAGTGTGGCGCAGTGGGTTAAGAATCCCACTGTAGTGGCTTGGGTTGTTGTGTAGGTTGGTTCCCCGGTGGTACAATGGATTAAACGATCGGTTTTCATGGATGAGGCAAAAAAGTAAAAAATAAAAATGTGCAATACTGCCTCATCAAAGGTCTGATAACTGGGCAGGACTGCTGCAAAAGTTATCAAAAGTGTCTTTATTACAGTAAAAATGTCAAGGTTGTTGAACTAGGGTACTCTTACATATTCAAATAAGTACTGCATTAAAAAGAAAAAAAAGGAGGCTGTATTACGATCCACTTGAATGACAACAGATGACCAAACACTGTAAAAACTTAATCTTAAAACTTTTCATTTCCCTAAAAATACTCTAAATATAATCATATAATGTGACGACTATTATATGCAAAAGGGAAGCTGTAACGGTTTTGCTTAATACTTGCATCATCACAGTGATACAACACAAATGGTGGTGCAATCCAGTGCCAGTATCATAATACTCTTAAGTTAATATTTTCACCACTGCTGGTCTTTTTCTCTCTCTTTTTTTTTTTTTGGTATACTTGAAGTTACTAGAAAACAATCTCACTAGAAAACTTATTATCACCAGATAGTTTTATGATCAAAACTTGGGCGAACACTGCCTAAAACTAAAGTTGAAGATAAGGTTTTTCCAAATAGCTGTTTTACTAGGGTAAATTGATCCAACCTCAAACAACTGGTGGTGGAAGAGTATTAAAAAAAAAAAAGGTCCTGTGCATTTGGAAACTAAGTGAAAAAAAAACATCAGTATTGTTTCTACGAAAGCAAACCTCGGTAGAATCAGACAACTTTGGCCATTAAATAGTGTATTTAATGTAAACACAATTTTTTTGGCCTGCAGTATGTTGCAGTTGCAGGGCCAGAGATCAAACCCATGCCACAGCAGCTACCCAAGCTGATACAGTGACAATACTAGGTCCCTGATCCACTGTGCCATAAGAGAACTCCACAATTTTTTATTTTATATGTCTACCTTGTAAAAATGAATCAGTAAGTGTCCTGGTATTCACACCAACAAATTTTTGTTAGCTATACAGGCAAGCTGAATTCAGTAACAAAAAATGTATAGTTAAATTATGCCGCAAAATGAAATAAGTGAA
The DNA here is from genome assembly GCA_004024745.2 of Catagonus wagneri. Taxonomy (NCBI): domain Eukaryota; kingdom Metazoa; phylum Chordata; class Mammalia; order Artiodactyla; family Tayassuidae; genus Catagonus; species Catagonus wagneri. Next base: position 18,730,398 of record PVHT020001751.1, read on the forward strand.
ATAGATTCTTATTTTGATTTACTAATTCAGAAACTATTCAAATCAAACATTTTCCTTTCTACAGATGATAATATTTTGCCCTCTACAGACCTAAAGAGAAAGTGATTCTACACAATCAACCACAATATGCACAGATTCCTAATGCCTCCAGGTATCTGGTAAAACTTAAGAACAATACCTAGTACAATGCTTCTGGTAGCCATTAAGATTTTAATTCTGTTCCTTGAATTATATTCCGAATCTTCTCAGCATCACTTTGTATAATTTTGTTGGATGGATCAATCTTAAGGGCAGCTTCATAATCCTGTAAGCCTATATTTATATAGCAATTATAATCAATAAAATAAAAATCTTATGAATTCTTGTCTTATCTAGACAATATTTTTTAAAAATAAAAAGAATCACTAAGTTCATGATTCAGAACAAGCACCAGGTTTTGTTTTATTTTATTTTTTGTCTTTTTAGGGCCACACCCATGGCATATGGAAGTTCCCAGGCTAGGGGTCGAATTGGAGCCATAGCTGTCGGCCTATGCCACAGCCACATCAATGCCAGATCCAAGCCACATCTGTGACGTACACCGCAGCTCAGGGCAACGCCAGATCCTTAACCCACTGAGAGAGGCCAGGGATCAAACCCGCATCCTCATGGATACTAGTCTGGTTTGTTACCACTGAGTCACAAAGGGAACTCCAAATGCCAGTTTTTAAATTAGATTCCATCTTCATGTACACAGTAGTATCTATAAAAGACTGCAAAAATTTTTCAGTAATTTCAGGAATAATTATAATGATTTCATCCAGGATTCAGTAAGAAGCTGTTATTTTAAATTTAAGTACAAATAAGCTAACAGCTCAAATTCATTAAAGCATGAACAGAGTCAAAATTTCATACATCAAAAGGACATTTCTATCACCTCAGTGAAAAAGTAATAAATATCATCTTATTTCAAAATTCTAGATTAAAAAAATAATTTTGGTAAACTCAATCCATACTTTATATAATTCAAAGACTATAATTCATGGGGTTTTTTTTTTTTTTTTTTTTGTAGTTATCCTAGCTACAGAACTTCTTTGAGGAAAATTAGTTAGAAAGGAAAGCATTGTGGACTGGTTATTAAAAATATATAACTGAATCTTGGAGTTGCCATTGTGGCTCAGTGGGTTAAGAATCTGACTAGTATCCATGAGGGTGTAGGTTCAATCCCTGGCCTTGCTCCATGGGTTAAGGATCTGATGTTGCCACCAGCTGCAATGTAGGTCACAGATGCAGCTTGGATCTGGCATGGCTGTGGCTGTGGCGTAGGCCGACAGATGCAACTCCAATTCAATCCCTAGCTTGGAAACTTCCATGTAAAATGCTTTTAATTTCTGAAGAGTGCTTAGTTTTTCACTCCTTTCTTGATGATTTTTTTTTCTTTTTCTTTTTAGGTCTGCACCTGCAGCATATGGAAATTCCAGGTAGGGGTTGAATCAGAGCAGCAGCTGTGGGCCTATGCCACAGCCACAGCAATGCTGGATCCGTGCTACATCTGTGACCTGCACTGCAGCTTGCAACAATGCCAGATCCTTAACCCACTAAGCGAGGCCAGGGACAGAACCCACATCCTCATGGATACTAGTTGGGTTCTTAACCCACTGAGCCACAATGGGAACTCCCTGTCTTGATAATTTTTATCCTCATGAAACTGGATAAGACTCTAAAAAAAAAGATGGGCATATAAACCTAATTTGGATACTTTGGTTAGAAAAATCTAAAAACAGCAGAAATAAGTTTACACAGAAATAATAAAACTAAAAGCTAGAGCCCATTCCCTGGCAAAAGGTCACTGGGAATAGGCCTTCAGGCTTGAATGAAGGGCAGCTGAACGAGACATATGGGAGATACGGGAAGACGAGCAGTGAAAGATAAAACTCTGGGGAAACATGAGTAACTGCGAAATGCTCTTAAACACATTAAAGATGAAAAACAATCAAAAAATTGAATAGATGCTATGGCTTCTACATACAACGAAGGGACCAATTACAAACCTTAGTACAGACTCACAAAAATAAGCAACTGATCAGTAGATCAGTTATTTTTGAGCTTACGTATGTATGTACATATGCAGTGTCTCTGTGTATGACCAAAGAAGTTCATTTAAAAATTTTCATTAATATCTTTTTTTTTTTTTTGGCTTTGTCATTTTAGGGCCACAACCACAGCACGTGGAAGTTCCCAGGCTAGGGGTCTAATCAGAGCTACAGCTGCTGGCCTACGCCACAGTCACAGCAACGTGGGATCTGAGCCACGTCTGCGACCTACACCACAGCGCACAGCAATGCCATATGATTAACGCACCGATCAACCTCATGGTTACTAGTCAGATTTGTTTCCGCTGCGCCACGATGGGAACTCCTCATTATATCTTAAGTTACTCATTTATATCCTTTATCACACATCTTTCCATGAAAAACTTGTCTGATAAGACTGCATTTCTCTAGACATAAATTTGCTGTTCAATCTCATTTAATTCTCTTCTACAACAATGATTTTTTAAAATATTTCAATTTTTGTTTTATCAGAGAAAACCCAAAGAATAAATTAAATGCCAAAAATATAAAGTAATGGAGTCACCTTGAATAATCCCAGTAACATTTTTTTTCAGGTTATAACTTGGAACTTAAAACATTGCTATCAACCTCTTACCTTCTACATACAATTCTAGTTGACAGAATGCTGTTCCACGTCGTACATGTGCCTTCATTCTTGCATTAGCATTATCTGCAACAGGCGGTGTCAATAATTCCAATGCCTTACAAAAAAAAATCAACAAGGGAAAGATATAATTTCCTAATTTAAACTTAAGCAAAAATAAAACTCAACTTAGGAAAAAAAAGGCCTCAAGCCCTCACCCACCTAAATTTTTGGCTTAGCTAGGACAGGAATTTATCAAACATACACATTTATATTGAACAATTTTAGAAATTGTTCAGTTGTTATCTACATGAGATTCATACCCTCACCCCCAAACTTATGATGTGGTTTATCATTTGAAACATCAACAGCTTAACCTTTACTAGCATGGATTATTAAATAGCATCTGTGGTCTTTTATATTCAAATTGGGTGATTCAGTTTATTCAATCATTCAAAATATATTTGTTTGTATACAAAATTGTGCTAGTAAAAGGAAAACGGAGACATAAAAATATTGTCAGATATTCAACACCGTAATGAGATCGAAGCATGAAGACTTGATTGTTTCCTCCATATGCTTAAGATCAAGGAGCCACAATAAGAGGTTTTGCGCACCATTTCCCTTAAAACAAGTTATTCTGATACAAAAAAAAGAAAAAGCCAGAAGTTTAAGATAATGACATGATATGAGCAATGGAAATTTGGATATGCTAAGTTATTCTAAAAATGGGAAAATTATTATGAAGATATCCTTTTACTGTGCAAATAAAAGTGACATCAAACATTCTTTCTACCCTGTGTAAGTCTGTAAAACTTTAATGAGAAAAAAAGAGAGCACAAATTGACACCCATTTACTAATTTCCTTCTGAACTTCAGCTGGTACAGCAAGGCAATACGTAACAATTGATATGGGATCTTTAATCTAACAAACTCTCAATAAACACTACTTTCTTGTGCAATAAAAAAAAATTTTCAGTAAGAAGATGTAATAAGCAAGACAATTCTTAAAATTCTTCCATCTCAATTTAAATTTAACTGACAAAAGAGCATCATTTATTTATTTATTTGTTTATTCTTGTCTTTTTAGAGCCACACCTGCAGCATATGGAGGTTCCCAGAGCCATCAGCCTATGTCACAGCTACAGCAATGTCAGAGCTGAGCCGTGTCCACAACCTACACCACAGCTTATAGCAATGCCAGATCCTTAACCCACTGAATGAGGCCAGATAGAACTTGCGTCCTCATGGATACTAGTCATATTCGTTTCCGCCGAGCCACAATGAGAACTCCAAGAGCATCATTTAAACCAATAAATAGGAGCATAACAATTTTAAAGCACCATATATAAATAGATACACACACCTTAGAAGAATCTTCAATGGCCTTGTGTAGGTTTTTCAGTTTTAGGTGGCAAGCAGCCCGATTCAAATACAACAGTGGAATCTTATTATTTAGTCTTATGGCTAAGTTGTATGCATTAATAGCTGCCAAATAGTTTTCTGTTGCAAACAACTTGCTAATGAGACAAAAAGAGAAAAGAAAAACAGTATGACATTGAAACAGAAACAGAAAAACAATATCTACTGATATTTGGCAGAGGGGATGGATGACTTACCTCCTTTTCCATTCCTTGTACATTGGACATCACCACAGCACTAACGCCACCCATCCTCTGTACATCAGTGTGTAATCTGATGGCACTGAACTCACCTCCACCTCCAAGGGTAGCCAATCAGTACCTCAAGCCAGTAAGCATATTTCCATCCTCCCTGCTACAATGATTGACACAATGAGGGATTTATAACCCAAACTGGTCTATTCAGAATGAAGCCTATGATTTTGTTACCAAAGCTGGAGGATAAAAAATTGGGAAAACTGCCCCTGCTAGATACAAATGAAGAAAGCACACAAGCTCAAACTGTTACTGACTTTTTTTTTTTTTTTTTGGTCTTTGTCTTTTTCAGGCCGCACCTACAGCATATGGAGGTTCCCAGGCTAGGGGTCGAATTGGAGCTTTAGCCACTGGTCTATGCCACACCACAGCCACGCAAGATCCAACCAACGTCTGCAACCTACACCACAGCTCAGAGCAACGCCGGATACTTAACCCACTGAGCAAGGCCATGGATCGAACCTGCGTCCTCATCAATACCAGTCAGATTTGTTTCCACTGAGCCATGATGGGAACTCCTGTTAATGACCATTTTTAACACCATGGAAGGAACTAGCACTAAAATAAAGCCGATACTATGGAATTATGAAAATAATAAACAGGCAGAATGAAACTTTTAGTCCTTGATAATATAGTTAAGCTGCTGGATCAAACTTTACCTGAAATGTAATACACCTTTAGCTTTTCAGTTACTAAGGCAATAAATTCCTTTAACTATTAAGCAAGTTTAAACTGGGTTTTTCCATTACTTGCAAACAAAAGCATCCTAATACACTCTTTCAGTTAAAATCTTCCAAAATTTTATTCAAATAAAGAGATGGATATAATTAAAGGATTTATTTAAAATGTAAAATTTCTTTTTTTATTTTTCAGGTACAATTCCTGGTAATTTGAAAAATGCATAATAAACATAAGAATAGAAAATACTTTGCCAAATACAAAAGTGCTACATAAAAAGCTCTTTTAATTCATTTCCAGTCAACTATGCTATATACTTCACAGTTCTATAATACTAAACACGATGACATTAGTAGACCCATAAAAGCAGTCAAAAGGTAAAATGACACCACTGTGACATCTAACCTAAGCCTGTCTCAAGTTTAAAATAACTTGCACAAACTATGGAGTTCCCGTCATGGCTCAGTGGTTAACGAATCCGACTAAGAACGATGAGGTTGCGGGTTCGATCCCTGACCTTGCTCAGTGGGTTAAGGATCCAGCGTTGCCGTGAGCTGTGGTGTAGGTCGCAGACGCGGCTCGGATCCCACGTTGCTGTGGCTGTGGTGAAGGCTGGCGGCTACAGCTCCTGTTAGACCCCTAGCTTGGGAACCTCCATATGCCGCGGGTGCGGCTCTAGATAAAGGCAAAAAGACAAAAATAAAATAAAATAAAATAAAATAAAATAAAATAAAATAAAATAAAATAAAGTAAAATAAAATAAAATATATAAAATAAAATAAAATTAAATTAAAATAAAATAACTTGCACAAACTAGAAAAGCTAATTCTGTGGGAACAGTTCAGATTTCTGAAATGCTTCCTATCAGCTAGGATGTTTCTGACCACAAGTAGCAGAACTTTAATTCAAACTGTTTCAAACAAGGAAGGAAACAGATCATCTCACATTAAAAAAGTTCAGCGGGAAAGGCTCCCTGCCCAATACAAATAGAATCTCAAGGATATCATCAAGGCCTCAGCTTCCTTCCATTTTTCCAGTCTCCTGGACTCAGAAACTACTTCATTCTGGGGCTGGTTTTCTTCACGCGTAGTTCAAGGTGCCACATTCAGGCACAATATGCATTAGAAGAAAACGGGACAGTATCTTCTGGCACAGGCTCCCTAAGAGCAAGAAAACCTTGCCCCAAAATCTTCCAATCCTCCTTTCCCACCTCAATACCAAAAATATGTACCCTTAAAAAATATTTTGCCCTAAAAAACCCGGTCGGAACTGAGCCACAACAGGAACTCCCGTTTTAACCATTTTTAAATGTACTTTTTTGTTGTTGTTTTTAGGGCCACACCTGTGGCATATGGAGGTTCCCAGGCTAGGAGTCGAATTGGAGCTACAGCTGCCGGCCTATGCCACAGGCACAGTAACACCGAATCCAAGCCACTTTTGAGACCTACACCACAGCTCATGGGAACACTGGATCCTTAACCCACTGAGCAAGGCCAGGGACTGAACCCAAAATCTCATGGTTCCTAGTCGGATTCATTAACCACTGCACTACAATGGGAACTCCTAAATGTACAGTTTAGTGGCATTAAGTACATACTCATTTTTGTACAACCATCACTACCTATCTAGGACTTTCTCATCTTCCCAAACTGAAACTTTGTACCTACTAAACAATAAATCCCCATTCCCTCCTACCTTTCACAACCACCATCCTATTTTCTGTTTCTATGACTTTGACTACTCTAGGTAACTCATATAAATGGAGTTATATGGTATTTATCCTTTTGTAACTAGCTTATTTAACTTACCATAATGTCTTAACGGTTCATGATGGTGTAGCATGCAACAAGATCTTCCTTTTCAAGGCTAGCTAGACCAATGTCATAAAGAACCCTATGTTTTCCTCTAAGTATTTTATAGATTTAGCTCTTATGTTTAGGTGATTGATTCATTTTGAATTAATTTGGGGGGTGGGCATGCCCACCACACATAGAAGTTCCCTGGCCAGGTATCAAACCCGTGCCATAGCAGCAACTCAAGCTGCTGCAATGACAATGCCAGATAACCTGCTGTGCCACAAAACAACTCCTTGAGTTAATTCTTGTATATGCTGTTAGACAAGTACTCAACTTCATTCTTTTGCATGTGGATATCCAGTTTTTCCAACACCATTTGGTGAAAGTAACATCCTTTCTCCAGTGAAGAGCTTTAGTACCCTTGTTGAAAATCATTCTCATCTGTAAGGGTTATTTCTGGGCTATCTATTCCATTCACTGGAATCTTACATTAATATATAATATATAATTTGGAGTTCCATTTTTCATCTTTCATACAAGCTGACAGGTTGGTTTTTGTTTCTATATTTCTTTGTTTTGGTTGTAGGGTGCAGTGGCTTGATGTGGGATCTCAGCTCCCAGATTAGGGACTGAACCAAGCCACAGTGGTAAAAGCACCAAATCTAAACCACTAGAACACCAGGGTACTCCCAAGTTTAAGGCTTTATAATGTAAAAGTTTTCTATTCTTATTTTTGGCCACATCCATGGCATACAGAAGTTCTAGGGCCAGAGGTCAAACCTGCACCACAGCAGTGACCCTAGCCACACTAGTGATAATGCCAGATCCTTAATCTGCTGAGCCACCAGCGAACTCCACAACAGCTTTTTTTTGTTTGTTTGTTTGTTTGTTTGTTTTTACTTTTGTCATTTTAGGGCCACACCCGCAGGCATATGGAGATTCCCAGGCTAGGGATCTAATCAGAGCTGTAGCTGCTGGCCTGCACCACAGCCACAGCAATGCAGGATCTGAGCCACGTCTGCAACCTACACCACAGCTCACGGCAACACTGGATCCTTAACCCACTGAGCAAGGCCAGGGACTGAACCCGCTATCTCATGGTTCCTAGTCAGATTCATTAACCGCTGAGCCATGACGGGAACTCACACAACAGTTTTATCAGGAAAATTCCCTCACGTTCCAAGGGAAGAAGAGCTTATACAATGAGCAGGATTAAAAGAACCCCTATGGGAGGCGTATTAGAAATAAATATGAAGTATTACACTTTTTCTTTTGTTTCTGTTTTTTAGGGCCGCACCTGTGGCATGTAGAAGTTCCTAGGCTAGCAGTTAAATCAGAGCTCCAGCTGCCAGCCTACACCACAGCTATACCAATGCGAGATCCGAGCCAGAGCTGCACCTACACCACAGCTCATGGCAACACCAGATCCCTGACCCACTGAGTGAGGCCAGGGATTGAACCTGCATCTTCATGGACACCAGTCTGGTTCATTTCCCGCTGTACCACAACGGGAACTCCCAGTATTACATTCTTTAAAGTTCAATACCAGTACAAACATCCAATAAAGCACAATTTGCTTTATGGTTTTCAGAACAGTTCTGAACTCAGCAACAGCTGAATTTCAAAAGGAAAAGGAAAAAATTTAAACTTCTGTCCAAACAGCAATAGCTTTTCAATACCAAATTTAAACAGAAAAGCTAATAACCAGTAAGTCTCCCCTCTGATGGCTCCAAATAAAGCAATGCCAGTGAAGAAATTATACAAATAATTCATGCAATACATACTGAGTGCTCACTGTACCGACTGCATAGCAAGAACAATAGAGACATGGACAACTGCAAACACTCCTGTCATTTTTATGATGACTGGTTGGAGGTTCCCAGGCTAGGGATCAAATCAGAGCTGTAGTTGCCAGCCTGCGCCACAGTCACAGCAACTCAGGATCTGGGCCACATCTGCGATCTACACCGCAGCTCACAGCAACGCCAGATCCTTAACCCACTGAGTGATGTCAGGGATCAAACACGCATCCTCATGGATACTAGTCGGGTTCATTAACCCCTGAGCTACGATGGGAACTCCAGAAGAAACATTCTGATCAGCAATCGTCAGAAGGGCCAGTTTCAGCAAGAGATGAGTAAGGGAAAAGCTACAAGAGGCAGGAGTAATAAGAAAGAAAGAGAAGTAAAGAAGGAAGCAGAAAAGACTTATGAGAGGAGTTCCCATCGTGGCTCAGTGGTTAACAAACCCAACTAGTATCCATGAGGACATGGGTTCGATCCCTTGCCCACTCAATGTGTTAAGGATCCAGGGTTGGCATGAGCTGTGGTGTAGGTCACAGACTTAGCTCAGATCTGGTGTTGCTGTGGCTGTAGCACAGGCCAGCAGCTGCAGCTCCAATTCGACACCTAGCCCGGGAACCTCCATATGCCACAGGTGCAGCCCTAAAAAAAAAAAGAACTATGAGAAATCAAAAGTAGTGGGGCTTAGAAACAGCAATGAGGGCAGGAAGTAACACATTCTAGCAGAAGACAGAGCAGCTCTGTTTTGACAGCAACAGGAACTGTAACAGATACCTGGTCCTCAAAAGGGGTTTCAAGTTTCTTCTTTGTTTCAGTATCTTACGTAGACAGAAAACATTTTGGGTATCTCAAGAGCTTCCAATACTGAGTCTTAGTGCACCTTAGTGAAGGAGCATCAACTAGTACAATTTAGCACTCAGGATGGAAGAAGGAAAAGGATACTGCCCACAAAATAAAATGACAAGTTGGGCCATGATAGGGACTGTACTGCAACAGAATATTATAGGCTGTAAAATGCAATCAATCAATGAACAAAATTATAATTATGTCAAAGAAGTTATCTTAGAATATGGATTCTAAACATTTTGTTTTGTTTTGTTTTTGGCCATACTCAGAGCACATGGAAGTTCCCAGGCCAGGGCCTGAATCTGAGCCGTAGCTGTGACCTACACCATAGCTAACTGTGCCAAATCCATAACCTACTGTGCACAGCAGGAACTCCTGGATTCTAAACTTCTCTAGATCAGGCAAAAGGTAGCAGCATGAGAAAACTGTCTTACCTCCATAAACAAATAAAGCTGTAGGCCCTCCCGTCATGGAGCACTGGTTAATGAATCAGACTAGGAACCATGAGGTTGCAGGTTCAATCCCTGGCCTTGTTCAGTGGGTTAACAATCCGGCGTTGCCGTGAGCTGTGGTGTAGGTCACAGACGCGGCTCGGATCTGGCACTGATGTGGCTGTGGCGTAGGTCAGCAGCTGTAGCTCCGATTAGACCCCTAGCCTGGGAACCTCCATATGTCCCGGATGCAGCCCTAAAAAAGCAAAAACAAAACAAAACAAACAAAGCTGTAAAAAAAGATGCAGAAGAACAAGGCATATTTGGCAGATCTGTTCTAAAAAGACAGGTACCAGAGAATACTGACAGACAATTCTCCACGGGTCTTTCATGTTCTTGCATGTCTAATGTCAGATGCTCTCACAGCTTTTGTTTCGGACTATCCTTTCAAAGACATTTGTATAGTGCACAGCCCTGGAAGATAGACATAGTGTCTCTCTCTCTCTAGGGCAAAGAGCAGATTCGTTTGCTGCTCAGTATGATAAATATATTATCACCTTGTGAGGCAAAGTTTGGACAGATTTGCCTATAGTCCTATTACAAAAAATTGTGTTCTGTAAGCTTGGCCTTCTCAGCTATGCTACAAACCTACTGTACATGCAGTGTCCACCTGGGCCCATTTCTGAATTGGCCCCGTGGGATTTGAAGGGCAAAGGGAGCCAACATGAAGATCATGCTGTTTGATGTGCCTTGAATAATAAAGTCCCTTTTCTCTGACTCATGAGTCTCCCAGCTTTGCCAGCACCTGTGAAACTGTGGTAGGATGACTCTTCACAGTTCTTGCCAAGGTGTGGATCCAAACCTAAATATTAGAAAGAAATTCAATTTGGCAAGTAGAACTATATGCTGGGTTGGGAGAAGATGGTAACAGGTGGTCAACAGTCAGCATCAAAAAGTCCAACATGAAGTAAAAGGACACCCAGACAGGTAGATAGAATCCAGCTACAGAAAACTCAAAAACAGCAAGCAACCAGAAATTCAGACTGGAACAAGTTGGCACTAGGTTAGTTAAGCAACAAACAGCAAGCTTCTACATACAAAGCTGGTGTTCAGAAGCAGAATCAACCAGGGTAATAAGACAAAATGTAAAAGCAAAGCATAGCCCCAATCTTTTTTTTTTTTTTTTTTGTCTTTTTGCCTTTTATCTAGAGCCGCACTCGCGGCATATGGAGGTTCCCAGGCTAGGGGTCCAACAGGAGCTGTAGCCACCGGCCTATACCACAGCCACAGCAACACGGGATCCGAGCCGCGTCTGCGACCTACACCACAGCTCACGGCAACGGCGGATCCTTAATCCACTGAGCAAGGCCAGGGATCGAATCCACAACCTCATGGTTCTTAGTCGGATTCGTTAACCACTGAGCCACGAAGGGAACTCCCAGCATAGCCTCAATCTTAAAAAAGGACTACAAAATCTAATATTTAGGCCAAGAGGAAAAAAAAGAAAATTCAGACACTAGAACTAGGGTAGGTGATTTTATGTAACGATAGTAATATGAAGCTGGGTGCTAGAGTGTAGAACTATATATCATTTGTTTCCTCCTACCTAACATTAGAATTTGCTGTATGTAGAGAGTGAGGTATGCAGACGGGATTCAAGTGGTCCTAGTGTGGGAAAGCAAGGAACTTTCAGTCTGGGGTTAAGACAGGATCCAAAAACACTTAGGCTGGAGTTTCCAACTTGGCTCAGCAGTAATGAATCCAACTAGTGTACATGAGGACTTGGGTTCGATCCCTGGTCTCGCTCAGCAGGTTAAGGATCCGGCATTGCCATAAGCTGTGGTATAGGTTGCAGACATAGCTTGGATCCTGAGTTACTGTGGCTGTGGTGTAGGTCAGCAGCTGCAATTCCAATTCGACTTCTAGCCTGGGAACTTCCATATGCCTTGGGTGAGGCCTTAAAAAGACAAAACAAAAACACTTAGGCTAAAAATCAAGCACAGAGTAACGTCAGTGGGACAAAACAAATCATCTACCGTACATGATTACAAGTGTCTGGAAGGGTAGCTATTAAAGCTATTTACAGATTCTGAGTCATGTAAGGCTGTTAACATCCTACCATGTGAATATCTAAATTAGAGCACCTAGACTCTGTTTTATGTGAGATGGTCTCAGTAAAAAGCTATCTGGTACAATGTTAATTGCAAAAGATAAAATGCTTTCCTGAATAAATAAAATTACCTAAGCTTATGTATTTTCCTGAAAGGTAGATCTGGCATTTAAAATTATGACTTGGCAGTAGAAGGCTAGGTAAAGAAAAATGAAAACATTCTGTGGCTTTTTTAAGAGTCTCTTTCGGATAGACATAACCCTGTAAACAGTTTTCTCAAGCTATTTCCCTTTTGGAAGGCTTGTCTGCTTCTACTCTCTGTGAAACAAATGTCCTGTAGGTTTAAGGGTAGTTGGACTGTTTTTTCCTGTGTAAATATAGAAGGCTATCATGAAACAAAGCCTCTGAAGACGAAAGTATTTCATTCTTTGGCTTAAATTCAACACTGAATGGGTTCTATTATGTCTGTTTCTATCTTTTGTACTGCATTGCATTGCTAGAGAGGATACATTTCTCTCTAAAATTTCAAAACTTTCCTTTTATCTGTTTGGACTTGGCACTGTGATTAACTGTACTTTGTTTCTCTGGGTGTCACTGGAACAGAGGGGAACCCTGCAGGCCACCATCCCCCAGGCACAAAAGGCCCCTCCATGTCTCCTGCATCCCGTTTACAGAGAAGCTGATGTCTAGCAGGCCTCCCTGCATCACAAAAGAGCACCTCAAGCAGTTAACGATTAGGACAATGGAGTCACAGACTCAGTGTCTGCTGCACATTTCCCAGTTGTTTTACAAATACTGTAACTGCCATCAGAGGGGAAAAGCTAACTACATGATGACCAGACTGTAGCCATGACATAAACTGCTCCAGCTTGAGCAGTAATGAATCTATGGCGAGATAGACCGGCCTTAAGAAAATGGGACTGACACCATTGCTCATTAAAATTTATATCTTCGGGGGCATCAAAATAACTGTAGCTTGTTTTGACCGTATATGTAAACTGGCAAGTACAACTGTCAGCTAAGAGATGCTACAGAACTATGTCAACGTCTTCCACTCTAAGAATACAGGGTCCTATGTCAGCACGAAGAGGTTACAGAGTACAAACCTTCATCTGTGATCCCACAGAAATGGAAGGATGTTCTGACAGGCAGGGATTTGTAAGCAGCTTTTGGCAGAAAAAAGCTCTTTGCAGGAAAGAGCTCTCTGCAGGAGGCACTCTTTTGTCTTAACCAGGCACCCCTATTTCTGACACATGCACACCTTTCAAATCTTTTGATCACATAATACTTTCCCTAACTTGTTGGTTCTTTCTGTAGATCAAAGAAGTAGAAATGAAGAATAAGTAATTAACAAATGACTGGGTCTCTTCCCTAGGTTCCTCTTCAGCAATTTCATGAGCAAACTGCGTGAACAAGATAGCATCTAAAAAAAAGATCATCAGAGTGGACAAGTCTTAAAAAGCAAAAAAAAAAAAAATTGCTAAGGAGTTCCCATTGTGGCACAGCAGAAACAAATCCGACTAGTAATCATGAAGTTGCAGGTTCTATCCCTGGCCTCGCTCAGTGGGTTAAGGATCTAGCATTGCCTTGAGCTGTGGTGTGGTGTAGGTCGCAGATGTGGCTCGGATCCTGAGTTGCTGTGGCTGTGGTGTAGGTTGGCAGCTATAGCTCTGATTTGATCCCTAGCCTGGGAACCTCCATATGCTGGGGGCGTGGCCATAAAAAGCAAAGAAAAAATAAAAAAAAAGAGTGGACAAGTCTGCACACAGTGGGGGATAGTGACGACTCTGATCCAGTATCTCAATGATTAACTGAGATGACTTCCTGCTTCCCTTCAAAAGCTTTCATGGCTGAGCAGAATCTTCAGAAGTGGTTTTGGGGGGTGCTTGAGTCCACCATTTCCCCAGACTGCTGGCATCCTGATTAAAGGCAACTTTAATTCTACCAACATTTGTGAGTATTGATTTTACAAGGTGCAATCAGTAAGACCTGATCTGAAAGCACCACTAGTTTTCTTCCATCTCTCCTCATTTTTAACTCTCTTCCTTTCTTCTTTTTCTGCTTCTCTTTCTTTTTCTACCTAATTGGAGGCAATAAGGTAAAATGGTACAAAAACAACAGAAATTAAAGTGATTACCATCTACCAGTCACAGGCGACTGCAACAAGGTACACTTTTGCAGCAGGCTGATGCCAACTCATTGCTTTTGCCAGCAAACCAGTAGACAGACAGACAGATAGACATACACACACGCATACACATACACACCAATTAGTCTTTTGCTATTACTGACACTCAAAATTCCAACCCTAGCTCAATGATCTTATCTGCCTTTTCCACTCTTAAATTGAAATCATGCATTAGTATATCAGAAATAAGACCAGACCAAACAGTGCCTAGGATGTTTAGCCAGCCCCAGCACCATTACATGTTGTGCCTAAGGACTTTCTAACCATGTTCACCAACCCTATTATCTCTGGGCACTGATCAAAAAGCATGCTTCTTCCTTGCCCTCATGTGAAAGTTCCTATCTACTGGCATTTCCTACCCTCATTCCTCTCTACTCCTTTTGCACTTACTCCCTTTTTTTTTATTTTTATTTTTGTCTTTTCCAGGGCCGCACTCACAGCATGTGGAGTTTTCCAGGCTAGGGGTCTATTAGGACCTGTAGCTGCCAGCCTATGCCACGGCCACAGCAACGCGGGATCTGAGCCACATCTGTGACCTACACCACAACTCACAGCAATGCCAGATCCTTAACCCACTGAGCAAGGCCAGGGATCGAACCCACAACCTCATGGTTCCCAGTCAGATTGGTTAACTACTGAGCCATGATGGAAACTCCTCCTTTTGCACTTCTGATTCTGCTGTAATTGACTCTACCTCCCATCCCAACCCTTTCTTAATCTTCAAAATTTCCACACAATCCTTCCTTTAAAAATCTGGCTCTTTCCAGGGGGCAATATCATCCTACCACCCTCTCTGGTGAGCCCCCCTACTCCCCACATGAGAGGAGGAGCTAGGATCACATAAACTGGCATTCTTCAAACTCACTTATACTAGTTCTAAGCTGTAATTCTTGCTTTATGTAAAAATCATCATCCTTTCATTTGACTCATGAAATCTTTACCCTACAGCCTTCAAGTCACTGTCATCTAACTGGCCTTTTTCCCTCTTCTTTTCACAGCTGCACCTGCAGTATACAGAAGTTCCCAAGCTACAGGTCGAATCCAAGCTGCAGCTGCCAACCTACACCACAGCCAAGGCAACGCGAGATCCTTAACCCAGTGACTGAGGCCAGGAATGAAATCTGTATCCTCAGAGACACTGTGTCGGGTTCTTAACCCAGGAAGCCACAAGGTAAACTCCCTAACTGGTTTTTTATACATAAATTTTATTGGAGTATAGCTGACTCAAAGTTGTGTTAGTTTCAGGTATACAGCATAATAAATCAGTTATACATATACATATATTCATTCCTTTTCATATTCTTTTCCCATTTAGGTTATTACACAGTATTGAGTAGACTACCCTGTGCTATACAGTAGGTCCCTGGTAACCATCTATTTTATATATAGTAGTATGTATATGTCAATCCCAACCCCCTAGTTTATCCCTCATCCCACATTTCCCCTTTGGTAACCATAAATTTGGTTTCAAAATCTTTGAGTCTGTTTCTGTTTTCTAAGTTCTTTTGTATCATTTTTATTAGTTTCCACATATTAGTGATCTCATGATTTTGTCTTTCTCTTTCTGACTTACTTCACTTAGTATGATAATTTCCAGGTCCATTTGCTGCCGCAAATGGCATTATTTCATTTTTTTTATGACTGAGTATATTCCATTGTATATATGCACCACATATTCTTTATCCAAACCTCACCTCATACCAATCAGAACAGCCATCATCAAAATGTCTACCAACAATAAATGCTGGAAAGGATATGCAGAAAAGGGAAAACCTTCTACACTGTTTGGGGGAATGTATATTGGAGCAATGACAATGGAGAACAACTACGGAGGTTCCTTAAAAAACTAAATATGGGAGTTCCCATTGTGGCTTAGTGGGTTAAGAACCTTACATAGGGGATGTGGATTCAATCCCTGGCCTCACTCAGTGGGTTAAGGATCTGGCATTGCTATAAACTCTGGTGTAGGTCTGCAGCTGCTACTATGGTTTGACCCGTCGCACGAGAACTTCTATATGTCCCAGGTGCAACAATAAAAAAGAAAAAAAATACTAAATATAGAGCTACTATATGACCCTTCAGTCCCACTCCTGGGCGTATATCTAGAGAAAACCAAAACTCGAAAAGATACATGCACCCCAAAGTTCACTGCAGCACTATTTACAATAATCAAGACACGGAGGCAATCTAAATGTTCAACTAACTGGCTTTTAAAAATCATTCTTCTTTTATTCATTAGGGCTTTGAAACCTGGCTCCCTGTATGTGCCTCTATCCCATCTTATGCCATAATTCCAGAAGATTCTAAGATTTATACTCATTTATCAATTTAGCCTTGAAATAACTGAGGCTCCTTAACTCAAATTATCTTCCCTTCAACTTCACTTTTGCTGCCCATTCCCAGGGCCACATCTTGGACTTCGTTGCCACCTGAACTGCACTACTTCAGCAATAACAAATTGTGGAATCTCAACCACTGACTAGAACTTTCTAATCTGCCAACTTTTCTTTTATACCCAATCTTCAACCTCAGAGGGGCCTCCAATTTCTTACTTGCTCCATTTTCTCTTAACCCACTGGGTCCCTCATGGCAGGCATCTCATCCTTTCTAACCTAGCCTAGATTTCACAGCTAAATATCTAAAAGAGCTATTTTTCCATAGGCAATACGGTCCCTTACACTACTAGTCTTTTGCTATACTTGTCAATAAAAATCTTGGTAAGTTTAATCTTAAATCCAAAAGACTAGGGAGTTGCTGTCGTGGCACAGCAGAAATGAACCCGACTAGGAACCAGGAGGATGTGGGTTCAATCCCTGGCCTTGCTCAGTGGGTTAAGGATCCAGCGTTGCCGTGAGCAGTGGTGTAGGTTGCAGACGCGGCTTGGATCAGGTGGTGGTGTTGCTGTGGCGTAGGCTGGCGGCTCAGCTCCGATTCGACCCCTAGCCTGGGAACCTCCATATGCCGCGTGTGCGGCCCTAAAAAAATGACCAAAAAAAAAAAAGACTAAACACTACAGAAGATAAATCACATAGCTGTACTGACTAGCACCTCTATGAATTCACGCTCTCTAATCTGCGGAGCTCTGAACAGTACCCAGCAAGCAATTTTTATTAGAAGCTTAGCCAGTTTCACACCTGTCTTCTCTTTCTTTCCTTCCATCTCAGAAAATAAAGTACCTCTATTTCTACTTAATTTTTCAATATTTTCTAGACCAAAGTAACCAATCCAGCAGGACAGCACATTCAGCTATGCATACTTCAGCACTCTCAGGCTGCAAGCAAGAGCAATTCACAGATACAGCACTTGGGCTGCCTTCACTAAGGCCAAGTGATTGAAACAAAAGGACAAGAAGATTTTATTCATCTGTGAGAGGTGTACAGTAGTATTTGGAACACAGGCTTCATAATTATATTGACCAGGGATTGAATCTTGGTTCTACTTACTAACCACCACCTTAGCCAAGTTTCTTAACCTCTCTAGCTCTGTTTCTACATTTAGTAATACCTAATTAGTTAAACTGTTAAAGGAATTAGTGGAGTTATTTTGTGTAAGGTTGTTAGCTTCTCAATACACATTTTTCTTTTTTGTCATTTTACAGCTGCACCTGTGGCATATGGAAATTCCCAGGCAAGGGGTCTAATGGAGCTGCAGCTGCTGGCCTACACCAGAGCCACAGCAATACTGGACCCTTAACCCACTGAGTGAGGCCAGGGATCAACCCCACATCCTTATGGATACTATTCGGGTTCTTAACCCTCTGAGCCACAACAGAAACTCCTAAACATTGGTTAAATGAGTGCAAAAGCAGTGGTTCTTAGCTGACTACAGTTGCGAGGATCTAATGAGATAGTATATGTATAACCTATCACAAGCCATGAACATTTTAACGGTGATGATGACAATGGCAGCTTATAGGTAAGCAAGTGCAGTTAAAGAAATGATTTAGAGTGGATACACCTGGAGAGGCAGGGCACACAGGCCAGTAGATTGGGGAGTTCCCTTATGGCACAGTGATGTTAAAGATTTAGCACTCTCACTTCAGTGGCTAGGGTCGCTGCCGTGGCTCAGGTTAATACTCTGGCCTGGGAGCTTCTATATGGACAGGCATAGCCAAAAAATGGTCAGCAGACTGGGTGAAAATCAAGGGGGACTTTCATTTGATGCGCAGTGTAAATTTTTTTCAAAATATATATTTTTATTATAAAATGTAAAAATGAATGCAACTTTTTTTTAAGGGCCACACCTGTGACATATGGAAATTCCCAGGCTAGGTGTTGAATTGGAGCTGCAGCTGACGGCCTACACCACAGAAACAGAAACTCGGGATCTGAGCCACATCTGTGACCTAGGTCAAAGTTTGCAGCAATGTTGGATTCTTAACCCTCTGAGTGGAGGCCAGGAATCTTCATGGATCCCATCCAAATCCTCATGATTCTAGAGGCCTTCTTAACCCACTGAGCCATAATGGAAATTCCCCATGAGTCTTTTTTTTTTTTTTAATGCAACTTTTAACAAGAGGAAAAACAAAAACAAAATCAAGATAATCCACCAACCCTTGGTCTTGATCCAACTTTTTCCACTCTTACTGAGGCCATTTCAATCACCTCTTCTGTCTCATTTGCATATCTACTCACATATTTTCTATTCTTAAAGAAGAATGAAAAAAAGAAAAATTATTTCCTTAAAGTTTCTTTTTCCATTGGCTTCTAGGAGTATTTTTGTATACTACTGTCTTTTACCAGATCTTCAAATGTTGGTAGGTTACAGGGTTTTATCCTCAGGCCATGATCCCCCAGGCCTACACACTGTTTTTGCATATCTCACCTACTCTTATAAAGCAACTGCTGGACAAATGCTGATAATCTCCAAATCTACAGCTGGCTCTCCCCTGAATTTCAAACTTGCTGGACACTGTCAGCCAGCCTGACCAAGAGACACCTCCAACTCAACATATACAAAACTGAACTTACATGTAATTCCTTCCTGACTGGCCCTTGTAAGTGTTCTCTGATTCAGCTGGTAGCATCATACAATCAGTAATTCAAACTAGAAACTCAGGAGTTCCCTAGTCTCAGCAGGTTAAGGATCTGGCATTGTCACTGCTGTGGCTCTGGTTACTGCTGTGATACAGGCTCCATTCCTGACCCAGGAATTTTTGCAAGCTGCAGGTGAAGCCAAAACAAACAAACTAGAAGCTCAGAAGTCACTCACAACTATTCCTCTCTCACTCTCCAACAATCACTCAAGGAGAAGTTCTCCCTATTTTCCCTCCTGCATGTTTCTCAAACTGCCTTCATCTTGACCCCTACAATAATGTCATAGTTCAAGATCTCTGCCTTGGTTTCTGTAACCCATTTTTCCCCATCTTACATAATAAAATACAAGAATCAAGCTCACGAGGCCCCTGCCTATTTTTTAGGTTCATTTGGTATTATTCCTGACCTCAAATTTTACGTTTTAGCATAAAGTAAACTACTCATAGTTCCTGACATGTATAACACACAATTTTTATCGCTGACCTTTTTTTTGCTCATACTGTCTCCTCTGCCTAAAATGAATACCTTTTTCTCCCTTTCTCCTGAAACTCCTACTTATCATTAAAGATGCTCAGGTGCTGTGTTCTCTAAACTTCTTCTGAGATTCCCTCCTTCCTTTAATGTTAGGTGCCCCTCTTCTGTACTCTCATCTTCTGTAATCTCATTTTACCATGTTCCATGTACTGACCCGCCCATACAGTGTTATAAATATTTGTGTACCTCTCTCCTCCACTGATCTCTGTAGCTCAGAGTCTAGCCTACAGTCTGGCAAACAGCAAGCAATCAGTAGATGCTTATTTAGTGGTTCAATAAATGGAGAGAAAAGAAGCGAGGGAGGAAGGAAGAGAAGAGGAAGGGAGAAAGAAGAGGAAGGATCATGTAGGATTTTACTGTTGGAAGTAAGAGGAACACACCTGTCAGCCCCAGGCTTCTGAACTTCAGAAAAAGTGCCAACTCCAGCTCAACTTCACAGATCAACTTCTGGTGTTATGTCGGATAGGAGAAAAAGACCAAGAAAGAACAGAGAGAAGATGAAAAAAGAAAAATACAGACTTGGCTGTCAGACAGATAACTTCCCTCTCCATAGATGTCCACATTCTAATCCCCCAAACCTGCAAATATATTAACTAAAGTGGCAATTAGAAAGGCCCTTGCAGAGTTCCCACTGTGGCTCAGTGGTAATGAACCTGACGGTATCCAAAAGGATGCAGGTTTGATCCTTGGATCTGCTTAGTGGGTTAAGGATCCAGTGGGTTAAAGTTGTCAAGAGCTGTGTGTTAGACACAGCCTGGATCTAGCATTGCTATAGCTGTGGCTGTGGTGCAGGATAAGAGCTGTAGCTCTGATTGACCCCTAGCCTGGGACCTTCCATATGCAGCATTCCCCTTCCCCGCCAAAAAAAAAGGAACGGCCCTCGTGTGTGATTTAATTAAGGATTTTGACATAGATTATCCTGGATTATGCAAGTGCGACTAATGTAATTACAAGGGTGCCTATAAAAGAAAGAGGCAGGAGAGCCAGAGTCAGAAAAGGAGGTGTGACTATGGAAGCAGAGGCCAGAGTGATGCAACTGCCGATCAGGGGCATAAGCCAAAGAATGTGGACAGCCTCAAATCTGGAAAACTTAGGGAAATAGATTCTCCCCTAGAGCCTCCAAAAGGATCACTATTCATACCTTGATTTTAGTCCAGTAAAACCCAATTTGGACTTCTGACCTCCAGAATTATAAGATAATAAATTTGTATTATTTTAAGGCACTAAGTTTGTAAAAGGCAACAATAGAAAAATAATACAAAAGTGTAACAGCGTACACGAAAGTGTAAATAATGAGATATAATATCTACACTGCCTCAAAATATGAACTCGAGTTGGCATAGAATTACAGAATTCATTGTTTTTGTAACTGTATAATATACACACACAGAGCCACACATAAATAATTACAAAGACTGTCTGAGAGTTTCCACCGTGGCTCAGCAGTTAACGAATCTGACTAGTATCCATGAAGATGTAGGTTCAATCCCTGGCCTTGCTCAGTGGGTTAAGGATCCAGACAGGGCTGCTATGAGCTGTGGTGTAGATCAGAGACGCGGCTCAGATCCACGGCTTGGATCTGCTCAGATCCCGCGCTGCTGTGGCTATGCTGTAGGCCAGCAGCTCCAATTCAACTTCTGGCCTGGGAACCTTCATATACCACAGGTGCAACCTTAAAAAGACAAAAAATAAAGAAAAAAGAAAAACTGTCTAGAGTTCCTGTCATGGCTCAGTGATTAACGAATCCAACTAGCATCCATGAGGTTGCAGGTTCAATCCCTGGCCTTGCTTAGTGGGTTAAGGATCTGCTGTTGCTGTGAGCTGTGGTGTAAGGTCGCAGACACAGCTCAGTTCCTGCGTTGCTGTGGCTGTGGCATGGGCCGGCAGTTGCAGCTCCAATTCAACCCCTAGCCTGGGAACCTCCATATGCTGTGGGTGCTGCCCTTAAAAAAAAAGAAAAAGAAAAAGCCTGTCTGGATATAAAATGATAATTCATAAAATAATTTGGTGGAGTTCCCATTGTGACTCAGCGGTAACAAATCCAACTAGTATCCATGAGGACTCAGGTTCAATCCCTGGTCCCACTTAGTGGGTTAAGGATCCAGTGTTGCCTTGAGCTGCAGTGTAGGTCGAAAACACAGCTCAGATCCCAAGTTGCTGTGGCTGTGGTGTAGGCCAGCAGCTACAGCTCCAATTCGATCCCTAGCCTGGGAACTTCCATATGCCTCAGGTATGGTCCTAAAAAGGCAAAAAAAAAAGAAAATAATTTGGTAGTCTTTTAAAGATGGATATGATGAATCAAAGTAGCTCTAGTTTTAAAGACCCATGATTTTAAGGGAAGTATTAGGAAGGACTTATGTTAAGTGATTTAAAAAGGGATTTAATAATCGTCTGACTGGTTTCACTTTGCATGATAATTTCTAAGTCCATCCATGTTGCTATAAATGTTGGTAATTCGTTCCTTTTAATGGCTGAGTAACATTCCATTGTGTGTATGTACCATATCTTCCCTATCCACTCTTCTGTCGATGGGCATTTAGGTTGTTTCCATGACCTGGCTATTGCATAGAGTGCTGCAATAAACACTGGAGTACAGGTGTCTTTTCGGGTCAGCAACACCCAATGATACCGCTTACATGCTGAAACTAAAAAGACACAATGAACCTTCTTACAGAACAGACAATGACTCACAGACTTTGGAAAACCTTGGTTTTTCAAATAAGACAATCTGGGGGGTGGGGGGATGCACTGTGGGTTTGGGATACAAAATCTGTAAAATTGACTTGTGATGATTTATGCACACCTATAATTGAAATAAAATCCATTAAGAGGAAAAAAAAAAGGGATTTAATAAGTAATCCAAAAGACATAATATTTTTCATTTCCATGACATTTAAATACAAAAGCAAACAAGAACCTTATTTGTTATAAGATCTGACTTTTTTAAAATACGGAGGCCCTGCCTACTTACTTGACTTATTTGCATTATTTCGCCCCGAGTCACATACAAACACATACGTCAAGATGTCTAGAAAATGTGTTAAGTATTAACAGCTACATAAACTTATTATAAATCTCTTGGCCAGAGTTCAAACAACTCACTTTCCTTTGTCCTTCAACCATTCTGGGTTCTTTTCCTCTTCTTTTAAATCACTAAGTTCAGGAATTTCAGTATTCATTGCCCTTCGTGCCTCTGCTTGTTTGTATAGCCACTGAAATGAGAGTAAAGTCTAATGAAGAACACAAAGTCTTATTTATTTTTTTAACAGTTACTTTTAGATATTCCATATTCCAACATAAGATGGAAATAATTTGTTATGGAAAGAATGTGTCCTCCAAAATTCATATGCTGAAGCCCTAATCACCAATGTGATGGTATTTGGAAACAGGGCCTTTGGGAGGTAGTTAAGTTTAAGTGAGGTCACGACGGTAAGGCCCCCATTATAGTATTAGTGTCCTTTAAGAAAAAGAACTGACCAGAGCCCACAGTCTTCGCCTCAACCCCAACCCCCACCCCAGCACCCTGACCTTGACTTCCCAGCCTTCACAACTATGAGAAATAAATATCTGTTGTTTATGCTACCCAGGCTATGGTATTCTGTTTTAGCAGTCTGGGCAGACTGATACATAATTTGATGATGGTGATTTAAAAACTTCCAGTTTTTATACATCTCTAAGCTTTTTAAAAATTTTCACTAGGAGTTCCCGTCATGGCTCAGTGGTTAACGAATCCGACTAGGAACCATGAGGTTGCGGGTTCATCCCTGGCCTTGCTCAGTGGGTTAACGATCTGGCGTTGCCGTGAGCTGTGGTGTAGGTCACAGATGCGGCTCGGATCTGGCGTTGCTGTGGCTGTGGCGAAGGCTGGCAGCTACAGCTCCGATTAGACCCCTAGCCTGGGAACCTCCATATGCCGCGGGTACGGCCCTAGAAAAGGCAAAAAGACAAAAAAAAAAAAAAAGAAAAATAAATAAATAAAAATTTTCACTAGTTGTAAAAATTCACAGAATACTGTAAACCAACTATAAAGGAAAAAAAATCATAAAATAAAATAAAAATGGATTAAAGACCTAAAAATAATTTTCCTAGTTGATTAATACCAAATGTATACAAATTTCTAGTCCAAATTTCATCCAAATTCCTGGTATTTTGTGTATTACTTTACTTTTTTTCTCTCTTTCTCTTTCTTTTTTTGCTATGCGACATGTGGAAGTTTTCTGGGCCAGGGATCAAACTCACACCACAGCAGTGACCAGAACTGCTGCAGTGACAATACCAGATTCCTAACCTGCTGTGCCACAAGGGAACTCCTATTTTATTTTTCTTGTTTAAAACAAACATATATATTTTTACATTCCTAAAATAAGTATTTTATTTTTTCAATTTTCCAATTTTTTTTTTTTGCTTTCTAGGGCCGCACCCATGGCATATGGAGGTTCCCAGGCTAGGGGTCAAATCAGAGCTATAGCTGCCGGCCTAATCACGGCCACAGCAACTCAGGATCCAAGCCACATCTGCAACCTACACCACAGCTCACAGCAATGCTGGATCCTTAACCCACTGAGTGATCAAGGCCAAGGATCGAATCTGCAACCTCATGGTTCCTAGTCAGATTCATTTCCACTGTGCCACAATGGGAACTCCTTAAAATAAATGTTTTAAATAATTATAATTTTATAGTTACAGAAATTCTTTTATAAATAATAAAATATAAAAATACATTGTTAATAATAACAGAAAGCTAATATTTATAAAGTGCCTATATATATATATATATATTTTTCTTTTTGTATTTTTGCCTTATCTAGGGCCACACCCGCGGCATATGGAGGTTCCCAGGCTAGGGGTCTAACAGGAGCTGTAGCCGCCGGCCTTCGCCACAGCCACAGCAACGCGGGATCTGAGCTACTTCTGCAACCTACACCATAGCTCACCGCAACACTGGATCCTTAACCCACTGAGCAAGGCCAGGGATCGAACCCACAACCTCGTGGTTCCTAGTCGGATTCGTTAACCACTGAGCCAGGACAGGAACTCCAAAGTGCCATTATATCTTAAGGGGCTTCAATTATTTCTACAGCTTTTCAGTTGAGAGAGGTATCAGTTCACACACAGTAAAAATTTCAGTTCTTAGGTTTTCATTTTTGTTTTTGTTTTTTTTTGCCTATGCCACAGCCACAGCAATGCCAGATCCTTAACCTACTGAGTGGGGCCAGGGACTGAACCGGCACCCTCATGGATACTGGTCAGATTTGTTTCCACTGAGCTACAATGGGAACTCCTCAGTTCGTAGTTTTATACAACTAAAGATGCAATATTCAAAATCTCAGAGCTCAGGAATTTATAAATGAATGAGAGATATTAATGTCAAATGTCACAGCATTAGAAATACTTGATGTTAATAATTAATGTTATAGTCATAATAAATTTCCAAATCTCTTCTTACCACAACACATACTGATCCAACGTTTACTCTATTATGGAAATTGATGTAATTTGATAAACAGAACATGAAACAGTTTATTTCTTGAAATAATCAATGATACTCTATATTAAATCAGTGTTTCCTCATAAGCATTCTGGACACCCCCCCCAAAAAAAAAAAAACCCTGCAAAATATAGTTTTCTCATAAGGAAATACTAAATTTTATTTCATGAATATCTTTAGTATAATGAATAACTTTAAAAATTCAGACCCAGTAACAGTTTTATTAGATGAAATAAAAAATATTGTGGTACAGCGGAAACGAATCCAACTAGTATCCATGAGGATGCAGGTTTGATCCCTGGCCTTGCTCAGTGGGTTAAGGATCTGGCATTGCCATGAGTGTAGGTATTGCCACAGTGTAGGTCGCAGACATCGCTTGGATTCTGCATTGTTGTGGCTGTGGTATAGGCCAGCAGCTGCAGCTCTGATTTGACCCCTAGCCTGGGAACTTTCATATGCCACGGATGCTGTCATAAAAAGAAGGAAAATAAAATAAAGTATTTTCACCAAAAAAAAAAAAAAGCACTTCCTGTTGTGGCTCAGTAGTATCAAATCTAATTAGTATCCATAAGGACGTGGGTTCAATCCCTGGCCCCATGGTAAAGGATCCAGCTGTATCTAGCATTGCCGTGAGCTGCAGTGCAGGTCACAGACATGGCTCGGATGCCATGTTGCTGTGGCTGTGGTGTAAGCTGGCAGCTGCAGCTCCGATTCCACCCCTAGGCTAGGAACTTCCATATGCCTCAGGTGAGGCCCTTGAAAAAAAAAACGGTATTTTCATTTGTGGTCATTGTAACTAACAGTAAGTTTACCCACCTCCTCTTCTTCTGCTACTTGTGATTCCCTGAGAGCAGTTGGGAATACCCGAGGGGTAAAGTTGATTTTAATATTGCCAACAGAGCGAGGAGCAGGAATACAGTCTTCCTTTAACTTCTCATAAAATATATTTTCTGAATTTTTTCCTTTAAAAACAATATTAGCAAATAAGTTAATTATCTCTCATCTCCTAGTTATCAAGCTGACTTTGAAGGTAATTATACATTGAAGCTACTTCTAAAATCCCACATAAATAATCCGAAAATATTTTCTGCAAAAAGAAATGTAAAATCCCTCACTGAAAATATGGTAGCTAATTATTTATTCTTTAATCAATGACCCTCAGCTACCTTTCCAGAGTTCTCTTAATTAAACCACACGTTTTCAAGGCACCCTAGGCAACTCACACTAATCTAAAGGAAGGAACCTAGGCAAAGACATCACTGTCTTTAAGCTCCTTCAGCAATATCTTCTATAAGCTCCATGACGATGATATAAGAAAATTAGAGACAACTAAGGAGAACAGAAAAGAGTAATAATGAAACGCTCTACATTTGCATAAAGGTAGTTAGACGTAATAATTGCTAAGAAAATATAAGAGGGGAGGGAATTCCCGTCACGGCTCAGCAGTAACAAAACCGACTAGGACCTGTGAGGACGTGGGCTGGATCCCTGGCCTCACTCAGTGGGTTAAGGATCTGGTACTGCCATGAGCTGCAGTGCGGGTCACAGATGTGGCTTGATCCCGTGCTGCTGTGGCTGTGGCCAGCACTGCAGCTCCAATTCAACTCCTAGCCTGGGAACTTCCATATTCTTTGGATGTGGCCCTAAAAAAAGGAAAAGAAAGAAATTATAAAAGGAGAAATATTGTGTTACAATATAAACTATTTGGGGAGTTCCTATTGTCATGCAGTGGTTAGGAATCTGACTGCAGTGGCTAGGAATCTGACTGCAGTGGCTCAGGTCACTGAGGAGGCGTGTGCTACCCCTGATCAGGCTCAGTGGGTTAAAGGATCAAGCGTTACTGCAGCTATGGCTCAGATTCAATCCATGGCCTGGGAACTAAAAAAAAAAAAAAATATGGAGTTCCCATTGTGGTGCAGCAGAAATGAATACGACTAGGAATCATAAAGTTGTAGGTTCAATCCCTGGCCTCGCTCAGCAGGTTAAGGATCCAGCATTGCCTTGAGCTGTGGTGTAGGTCGCAGATGTGGCTCGGATCTGGTGTTGCTGTGGCTGTGGCGTAGGCCGGCAGCTATAGGTCCGACTGGATCCCCTAGCCTGGGAATCTCCATATGCTGTGAGCACGGCCCTAAAAAGCAAAAAAAAAAAAAAAATTCTAAACTACACAAATAAAGGGAAGGAAAAGTATCCAAAAAAAGGATAAATACCAAAAATATGATATACATTTAACAGGCAAATATCAAAATTGATTTCAAAAAACATTTTCCACAAACATGACAAAGAGTTAATATCCTTAATGTAAAATGAACACATAAAATTAAAAAACAAAATTTCTGTTTTAAAGAAAAACTGAAAATGGTTTAAATTAACATTTCAAAGGACGGGAGGAGGCGAACAAGGAAGAAAGAATTAGGACTCAAACAAACAAGAAAGTAACATCAACAAAAATTTGAGCAAAAAATTTCTACAGATGCTTGAGGTTGGGAATGCTATCTTCCCATACCCTATCTATTCTCCCCTTTTTCTTTCAGTAATAGAAATCTACTGTGCCAAGCTGAAATCTACATAACACAGCCTCCCCTAACAGTAGGTGTATTTAGGTGTCAAACCTGAGACAAGAGAATGTGAATACAAGTGATATATATATAACTTATAGATATCATTTTACAAGTACATCTACTTGCAGTGGACTTCCTCTCTTCTTTTCCCACTGGATAAAAAACAATGTCAACGACAGCAACTGCGTTGGGACTCAGAGATGGAAACTAAATGATGTAATGACAGATGTGGCCATACCAGGCTGGATGGCTCTGCAGAGCAAGGCCATTTATCAGGCTTAGATTGTTCGCTATTATGTAACAAGTAATAGATTACAGAAAACTGAATTTCTGTCTTATTTGATCTATAACTTTGGATCTCTTTATAGCAGTTGGCTTGAATTTACCCAATACAATGTCCTAAGAATTTTACAGCTAAGCAACCTGTTGCTTACTTGGGAAGCCAAGAGACATTTCTAGATATGTAACATGTAAATACACCACCTAGCCATGTTTTCTGAGTAAGTTACTCAAAGAAATATTCCAGAACATGGAGAAATAAAACTAAGAACTCAGTAGTGGGAAACTTGAGGGTGAAAATGAAAAAAGATGGGTTTTCTAAAAAACACTAAAAAATGTTGTGCATAAGATTTTTAAATGTTAGTACGACAAAAGGAAAATAGAATAAAAAGTAAAGTATATAACTTCAAATTATTATACTAACAATTACTAAGATATACAACATAGAAGGAATAAGCACTATTCTTCCATAAATGAGAAATTAGAAAAGTATTTTACTATTAATTTTGTTAAAGAAAAGTAAACATTTGAAAATGCTTATGAAAAACATTAAAAATAGGTTATCTAAAACTTTCCAACTCTTGGCAGAGCCTCCTTGCCTGATCTCTTGCACCTCTCACAAGTGTCCCATCTTAATAAATCTATTTCTTGTCTCTACAAAAAAAAAAAAAGAAAACTTCCAAACTCTTAAGCAAAATGAGACAAATAGCAAAACATAAAATAAAATTAGCTTTCTGTTCATAGCAGTCTATACTGCTTACACAATTTTACAAACTTTAACAATTTTACAAAAAGACAAAATGCTATGAACACATAAAATGCTTGATAAAAATATAACAAATAAACAAAGGCTTCAAGTATAAAGTTTAGTTCAAAAAGTATGCAAAGGAGTTCCTGCTGTGGCACAGCTGGTTAAGAATCTGACTGCAGCAACTCTGGCTGCTGAAGAGGTGCAGGTTTGATACCCAGCCCTGCGCACAGGTTAAAGGATCTGGTTTTGCCACAGGTGTCATGTAGGTCACAGCTTCAATCCTTGGCCTGGAATTCAATCCTGGCCTGGGAACTTCCATAAAAAAAAAAATATATATGCATAGTCAGGGTAATCTCAAAAGCAACAAAAAGCTATTTAGAAAGATTTCAGATATAGATATATCTATACCCATGAAGGTATCTATACCTATATATCCATCTAGATGTTCATATCTATACCTGAGATTTTATAAACGTACAATTATATATTAAGTACATAGAGAGAGGTTATATATAAATGCTAGAAATTTAATACTGACATAGGTACAGAGGTGAGAGCTGAAAATGCAAGTACAGCCTTAGAAGAAATACACTCTCAGTGAAATAGACATATAAAATCTCTGTTCACAAGTCCAGGAAAGTGGAGCTTATCTCTTCCTAGGGTTCTGGATAAGAGAAGAAAAAAAATGTCTCTTGTGAGAAATCTAAACTTCAGGTATCCCTTGCAAGTAATTCTTACTTCTGCAAACCAGAACAGATGAAATCTCCTTATATGCATATATAAAAATAATCCTTGCTGAAGAAGAGCATACA
The DNA here is from genome assembly GCA_004024745.2 of Catagonus wagneri. Lineage (NCBI taxonomy): Eukaryota > Metazoa > Chordata > Mammalia > Artiodactyla > Tayassuidae > Catagonus > Catagonus wagneri. The sequence goes on from PVHT020001751.1 coordinate 18,760,059, forward strand.
AACAAAAAATACAAATCACATGAGGATATAATGTATGTTTCTTCTATACAGTATGAAGAACAGTCAGCAGACACAACAAACAGGAGGATTGGCCTACTAAGAGTTTGAAATCACAGAAAAATCTGAAAGAGACTATAATCATTTAAAATATGCTACTTAAAGAGCTAAGACAGTCTAGGAGTTCCCACTGTGGCTCAGTGGATTAAGAACCCGACATAGTGTCCATGAGGATTCGGGTCAATCCCCGGTCTTGCTAAGAGGGTTAAGGACACAGCATGGCCACAAGCTGCAGCATAGGTCACAGATGCGGCTTGGATCCAGCATTGCTGTGGCTGTGGCACAGGCTGGCAGCTGCAGCTCCAATTTGACCCCTAGCCTGCAGGTGCAGCTGTTCAAAAAAAAAGAGCTAAGACAGGCTAAAATCCATGATTAAAAACTAAGAACCTAATGCAAAAAGAAACAGGTATGAAAGAAGCAAATAAAACTTGCAAAATGAAAATATTGTCCCCGAAATTGAAAACCTCTAGGGCAAGAATAACAGCACATTAGGCATATTTGAAGAAAACATGCAAACAAGAAGAGAGATATGATATTCCACAGAACGTAGCCAAGGAAGATAAAGGCAATTTCAAAACAATTTGGTAGTTGAAAACAATAGCTTGTAACTTCCCAGAACCAAGATAGGATGTAAGTTCTCTGAATGAAACTATACTCCAAGTTCTGATATTATGAGAAAAATATAAAACTGCACTTAGAATAATAAAATTAAAGTATACCAAAATGAAGAATCTTAAAGCTAACCAGAGACAAAGGATCAAATTAAATCAAGAGGAGCTTTCTCAGCTCTCAGAAGGTAGAAGGCAACAGAAACTTATCTTCATATTACTAATGTAGGAGTTCCTGTCTTGCCGCAGCAGAAACAAATCCTACTAGGAACCATGAGGTTGCGGGTTTGATCCCTGGCCTCACTCAGTAGGTTAACGATCTGGCATTGCCATGAGCTGTGGTATAGGTCGCAGGCGCAGCTCAGATCCCGTATTGCTATAGCTGTGGTGTAGGCTAGCAGCTGTAGCTCTGAATCGACCCGTAGCCTGGGAACCTCCATATGGGTGCAGCCCTAAAAGGCAAAAAAAAAAAAAAAAAGCAAACCAAAACAACAACAACAACTTTGAAATCCCAACAAGCTAGGAAGAGAATATTTGTGGAAGTACATTTAGTTTCTGTAATATATGCTGGTTAATCAGATTTTCTGTTTTTTTCAAGTCAATTTTGGTCATTTGTTTTCTAGGAAAATGTGAATATTATCTGTCTTTTCAAATCTATTGGCCTAAAGATTCTTTTTTTAAAAAAAATCTCTGCTCTGTCTATAATTATATAATGTATTTATTCCTAATACTATTTTTTCCTTGATCAACTATTGCAGTATTTTGCGAATTTTCATTATCTGTTCCAAAAATCAATTTTTGGAGGATTGGATAAAGATGATGGAATAGAAGGACTGGAGCTCAACTTCTCTCCCAAAAAACAGCAAAACCACAATCAAATGCCGAGCAACCTTCAACCAAATGGACTGTAAACTTCCAAAAAAGATATTCTTCTCCAGAAGACAAAGAGGAGACCACATCAAGAGGTAGGAGGGGTGATTACGCGATAGAAGCAACCCCATACCTCCCGGGTGGGAAGCCCCACAGACTGGAAAGTAACTGCATCACAGAGACTCAGCTACAGCACATTAGGCATATTTGAAGAACTGAGAGTTCTGAGCCCCAGGTCAAATTCCCATGCCTGGGGAACTGGCACAGAGACAAAAAATCAATTTTTGGTTTTATTAGTCCCTTTATTGTTTCTTTGTTTTCTATTCCATTAACTCCTAGGTTTATTTTCATTTTTCTTCTTCTAGTTTGGATTTTTCTGTGTTCTTTATACAATCTGTTTTCATTAATTTTTGAATCATTTTTTTTTTTGGTTTCTGGGCTAGGGGTCAAATGGACGCTGCAGCTGCTGGCCCAAGCCACAGCCACCGCAACATTAAATCTAAGCCGCATATGCGACCTACGCCACAACTTGTGGTGACATTGGATCCTTAACCTACTAAGCAAGGCCAGGGATCGAACCTGCGTGCTCATGGATACTAGCCACATTTGCTTCTGCTGAGCCACGACGGGAACTCCTTGTTTTCTTTTTGCCGATTTAAAATTACTTTGTAAAAATGAGTCAAAATGCTTTGATCTTTAGCTTACTTTTTTCATTTTATAATAAGATATTTCAAATGTATACAAAAGTAGACAGAAAAGAATAATTATCATCACGCATTCATGTCCTGACTCCAGCTATCAACTTACGGACAGAATCACTTCATCTTTTCCTTTGTTTTTTTTTTTTTTGCTTTTTAGGGCCACATGTGCTGCATATGGAAGCTCGCAGGCTAGGGGCTGAACTGGAGCTGCAGCTGTCAGTCTAAGCAGTCACAGCAACTCCAAATCCGAGCTGCATCTGTGACCTATGCCACAGCTTGTAGCAACACAGGATCCTTAATCTGCTGAGTGAGGCCAAGAATCAAACCCGCAGTCTCATGGATACTAATCAGATTCGTTTCTGCTGTACCACAGTGGAAACTCCCATCATTTCATCTTTACCTCTGTCCACTTTCACATACCATATTACTTTGAAGTAAATCTCAGTCATATTTTTTATCCACAAATATTTAAATAGCCATCATTGCAAAATGAGGACTTCATAAACCTAACTATAATACCATTATCACATCTAAAGAAAAAAATGTAATTATTCCTTAATTTTTTCAAATAACCAATCAAAACTTAAACTTCCAAGAGATAAGTTTTTAGCTGGATACATTTCTTCTGTCCCCCACACCCAAATCATGATTCTATTGTTAGAAAGAAAAGGAATCTTAGCTCATTTTATTATGAAAACATCACTACTTCCTAGAAGAAGAAACAAGCTTTTCACCATAGTCTTTTTGGTTAGTTTTGTTTTTTTTATGGCTGCACCTGCAGCAAATGGCAGTTCCCAAGCAAAGGACTGAATCCAAGCTGTAGCACCAATCCATGCCATCCATAGCTGTGGCAATGCCAGATCCTTTAACCCACTGTGCCAGGCTAGGGATCAAACCCACTCCTCTGTAGTGACTCAGCTGCTGCAGCTGGATTCTTAATCCACTGCACCACAGTGGGAACTCCACCTTAGTCTTCACATTGTAGTACTTCATACCAAAATAATGACCAAATACTGTGGATACACACACACACACACACAAACTGTGATGTATATACTTCTCTAGCAGAACTCACTTTCCCAGAAAATACCAAAGTAATAATTGTACCTTTTGTGTCAAGGTTTCTAGATGCTGAATTTCTAGTAAGACTTTTATGCTTTAATTTTTTTCTCTCTTCTTCAATTTGCTTTCCTTGTTGATGTAATTTTTCTTTTCTCTGAATTCTTCTTTGCTCTTCAGCTTTTCTTTGATGTTCTTTCCAGGCTTCCAATTCTTTAGTTGCTTTTATCCGTTCATTTTCCTTCATATCTTCTATTTTTTTCCTCTCTTCTTCTTCAATCTGTAAGAATTATAATTACAAATCATTTAAAACATAAACAACAACTTTTTCTTTCTTTTTATGCCCACACTTGCAGCACACGGAAGTTACCAGGCCAGGGATCAAATCAGAGCTGCTGCTGAGACCTGTACCACAGCCAGAGCAACACCAGATCCTTAACCCACTGAGCCAGGCTAGGGATCGAACCCACATTCTCATAGAGACAATGTCAGGTCCTTAGTCCATTAAGCCACAACAGGAACTCCACACCATTTTAAAAATAAGAACTTCATTATAAAAATAAGTTATTTTTACCTCTAAACTTTTGTCATTAAATCTATAGCAACAGAAGTGAATAAAGAATTAAAATGGGAATGGCAAATCATTTAGCAGAATATTCAATGATTTGGGTGTCAATGAACACAGGATTTAGTTCCAGATTTACCATTAACTACTGATACGTTCTTGGGCAATCACTATCTCTAGCCTCAGTCTACTCATATGTAAAATGTGGGCAGGTATTCAATTAGATGATCTAAGGATTTGGTTTAAAAAAAAATAAGAAATTATTCCGAAAGTTAACTCACTTGTCTCAAAACCTATACACACACACAAACACATATATGCAAACATTTGTCTTTCTACTTATGCCACCCTTACCTTGTCTTAGGACTGAAGTTTTGCCGACCTTTACCTGAGGGATGAGGGAATAATAAGACAGGAAATAGGAAGAAGAAATTAAGGAGTCTGGCTCTCGTGGGTGGAAACGTTTGACTATGAATCCTGCTGCCAACTATATTTGCAATATAAGTTATTTAAAACTTCCACATGAAAAGCTAAATATCAAAGGAATTTGAAAGCAATGCACTGCTCAACTGTGTGCCAATTTTTCTTTCTTTCACAAATTTCTCTTATGTGGGGAAAAAAAAAGCTGTGAAAAAGAGTAGCTGGTTAGTATATATGATTGATTCCATGTACCTAACTTTCCTATGGTAACAAAAACTTCTCGCTTCTATCCTCTATAGAAGCAGCATCTAACAGAACTTTTATCAATGGTAGTAATATTCTGTACTATCCATAAGCCACTAGCTACATGTGGCTGATGGAGCACTTAAAATGTGGCTAGTATGACTGAGGAAATGAATTTTTAATTTTATTTAAATTTCATTAATATAAATTTAAGTGAATTTACATTTAAACAGGACACCTGACAGCTCTGAAACAACATGCTGGGAAAAAGTTTATTAGAGGTGTAATTACTTTAGGATATAGAATTAACATTATGGGTATGGAAGTTCCCCCTGTGGAGCAGTGGGTTAAGAGGTGTGGGTCTGATCCTTGGTCTGGCACAGTGGGTCAAAGGATCTGGTGTTGCTGTGGATGTAGTGTAGGTCGCAAATGAGGCTCAGATTCAGTCCCTGGCCCAGGAACTTCCATATGTTATATGTGTGGCCACAAAACAAACAAAGAAAAAACATTATAGGTATAAAAACCTTGCACGGAAGAGGTATTTTATGATATCTGCATGAGTTAACACCTTTTTCTGTAAGATTATTGAACTGTGAAACACTGACTTCAAAACAAGTTTCACAGATTATTAGAGTCTCGTGCCATCCCAGAATTGCACGTAAGACCTAAATTAAACACGACGAACTTAATTACTGCATGTCCTAAATTCAGAGATCTACAAAGAGTGGCCAACAGGATGCGTCAGGAAGAACCTGCACATGGCAATGAACTGGCATTTTAAATGCCTGACCACAAGCCATGATGAACAGTCTGTGTAAGCCAGGGGCAGTCACAACCTAAAAGAAGATGACAACCTCCCCTGGTTTATGTTTGCCTTTTCGCCTTTCCTTCCTCCCTGCCCCAACACATGGAAGGAAGAAAATGTATGTCACAAATAAAAGAGTCACAACATCTTCACTCCTCATAATGACTGCGAGTACAGTGAATTAAAAAAAAAAACTTAAATGCATAAGACTAAGTCTTTTCTAAAACTGAAGAGTAGTTGATTTACAATGTTGTGTTGGTTTCAGGTTACAACAAAGTGATTCAGTTACACACATACATATAACTATTTTCAGATTTTTTTCCCTTACATATTACTAAAAAATACTGAGTTTATATTTCCCTGTGCCACACAGTAAGTCTTTATTGTTTATCTATTTTATACATAAGACTAAGTCTTAATTACGAAAAATAACTGTTCTTATAACCAATAGGAACAAGAAAGTTTTTTTATTACACCAAGACGTAGTCAAGGGAAATACGTATGTGTGTTTGACTGCATGTGCGCACATACATGTGCATGTAAAATATATACGTACATGTGACTTATAATATGCCATATTAGAGACACAAAAAATAATTCTCAGGGATTAATGAGGAAGAATTAAGAAAGGCTTTACAGAGCAAGTGACAGAAGGAACTAGAATGAAGAGAAAAACATGAAGAAGGTAGTAACATAAAGCTTATGAAACAGGCAAAAAAGACAGAGATAGACAAACATTAAATAATCCTCGAAGGACTTTTACTTTTAAAAAATGTAATAAGTGAATATATTACTTAAAGGAAGAATAGGTGGTAACAGAAAACTCAGAAGGGTAGAAAAACAATCACCGCACATAAAGAACTAGATTTTAAGTGCTTTGTATTGTTCAGCTGTCAGATAATATCAGGTATTAGTTTAATACAGACAGCAAAAGTAAGTAATGAGAGAATAATGATCTGCACCTAAACCAAATTCCTTTTTTTTTTCTTAATGGATTTTACTCCAATTATAGGTGTACATAAATCATCACAAGTCAATTTTAAAATCTGTAAAATTAAACCAAATTCCTGAAGATGAAGAAATCTACAATTCTTTTCATCTGAAATGAGTTTCTGGTTTATCAAGACATTTTTCTTTATAAGCCAAATCTCAGTTACAAATTATATGCACAAAGGAGTTCCCGTCGTGGCTCAGTGGTTAATGAATCCGACCAGGAACCATGAGGTTGTGGGTTCAATCCCTGGCCTTGCTCAGTGGGTTAACGATCTGGTGTTGCTGTGAGCAGTGGTGTAGGTCACAGACGTGGCTCAGATTTGGCATTGCTATGGCTGTGGCGTAGGCCAGAGGCTACAGCTCCAATTCAACCCCTAGCCTGGGAACCTCCATATGCCACGGGTACAGACATAAAAAAAAAAAAATTATATGCAAAAATAATAAATAAAACACTAAAAAACTGAATTGAGAAAATATTAAAATTATAATACATCTTGATCAAAGAGGGTATTTATATTAAAAATTAAAAGAGAAAAATAGTATGATCTCAGTACATACCAAAATATGATTTGATACTAAGAATTTAAAAAAAATTAGATCAATAAAAGGACCTATAAAATATCATACTTCAAGGAGTTTCCGTCATGGCACAGTGGTTAACGAATCCGACTAGGAACCATGAGGTTGCAAGTTCAATCCCTGGCCTTGCTCAGTGAGTTAACAATCCGGCATTGCCATGAGCTGTGGTGTGGATCGCTGACGTGGCTCGGATCCCACATTGCTGTGGCTGTGGTGAAGGCCAGCAGCTACAGCTCCTGTTAGATCCCTAGCCTGGGAACCTCCATATGCCACAGGTGCGGCCCTAGATCAGGCAAAAAGACAAAAAAAAAAAAGAATACCAAAATTCTTTACCTTTTAAAATAGCACCCCCAAAAAATCAAATACCTGGGAATAAACCTGACCAAGGAGGTGAAAAACTTATATGCACAGAACTACAAAACATTAATCAAGGAGATCAAAGAAGATACAAAGGAATGGAAAGATATTCCATGCTCATGGGCTGGAAAAATAAGTATTGTAAAAATGGCCATACTACCCAAAGCAATCTACAAATTCAATGCAATCCCTATCAAATTACCCACGACATTCTTCACAGAACTAGAACAATCTAAAAATTTATATGGAACAACAAAAGACTCAGAATCGCCAAAGCAATCCTGAGGAACAAAAACCAAGCAGGAGGCGTAACTCTCTCAGACTTCAGGCAATATTACAGGGCCACAGTAATCAAGACAGTGTGGTACTGGTACCAAAACAGACATACAGACCAATGGAACAGAACAGAGAACCCAGAAATAAACCCAGACGCCTACGGCCAATTGATCTTTGACGATGGAGGCAAGAAGATAAAATGGGAAAAAGACAGTCTTTTCGGTAAGTATTGCTGGGAAACCCAGACAGCTGCAGATCAATGAAACTAGAACACACTCTCACACCACGGACAAAAATAAACTCTAAATGGCTTAAAGACTTAAATATAAGACAAGACACCATTAAACTCCTAGAAGAAAACATTGGCAAAACATTCTCTGACACCAACCTTACAAATCGGTCAGTTTTCTCAGGTCAGTCTCCCAAAGCAACAGAAATAAAAGCAAAGATAAACCAAGCGGACCTAATCAAGTTGACAAGCTTTTGCACAGCCAAGGAAACCAAAAGGAAAACAGAAAGACAACTTACAGAATGGGAAAAAATAGTGTCAAATGATGCAACTGACAAGGGCTTAATCTCTAAAATATACAAACAACTGATACAACTCAACAGCAAAAAAGCCAACAACCCAATTGACAAATGGGCAAAGGACCTGAAGAGACATTTTTCCAAAGAAGCTATGCAGATGGCCAACAAGCACATGAAAAAATGCTCAACATCACTGATGATTAGAGAAAGGCAAATCAAAACTACCACGAGATACCACCTCACACCAGTCAGAATGGCCATCATTAACAAGTCCACAAACAACAAATGCTGGAGGGGGTGTGGAGAAAAGGGAACCTTCCTACACTGTTGTTGGGAATGTAAGCTGGTACAACCACTATGGGAAATAGTATGGAGGTACCTTAGAAAACTATACATAGACCTACCATATGACCCAGCAATCCCACTCTTGGGCATATATCCAGACAAAAATTTCCTTGAAAAAGACACTTGCACACCCATGTTCATGGCAGCACTATTCACAATAGCCAAGACATGGAAACAACCCAAATGTCCATTGACAGACAACTGGATTAGGAAGATGTGGTATATATACACGATGGATTACTACTCAGCTGTAAAAAAGAATAAAATAATGCCATTTTCAGCAACATGGTTGGAATTACAGACCCTCATACTAAGTGAAGTAAGTCAGAAGGAGAAAGACAAATACCATATGATATCACATATCTGGAATTTAATATACTGTACAAATGAACCTTTCTACAGAAAATCACGGACTTGGAGAACAGACTTGTGGTTGCCAAGCAGGTGGGGGAGGGTCTAGGGTTAATAGTTGTAGACTACTGCCTTTGGGATGGAAAAGCAAGGAGATCCTGCTGTATAGCACCGAGAACTCTGTCTAATCACTTGTGACAATCCGTATATGAATGTGTAACCGGGTCACCATGCTGTGCAGTTGGAAAACTGACAGAAATCTGTAAACCAGCTTTAATGGAAAAACAAAAAAAAATTGAATAAAACCATACGATCATCTCAACAGGTACAAAAAAAAAAAAGCTTTTGACAAAATTCAGCATCCATTTACGATAAAAAAATCTCCAGAAAGTGGGCATAGAGGGAATCTACCTCAACATAATAAAGGTCATATATGACAGACCCACAGTTAATAACATACTTAACGGCAAAAAGGCTGAAAGTATTTCCTCTAAGATCAGAAACATGACAAGTTTCTCTACGCTTGCTACTTTTAGCCAACATATTTCTGGAAGTGCCAGACATAGCAATAATATTAAAAAAGGAAAAAAGGAATACAAACTGGAAAAGAAGAAAAACTGTCACTGTTTGCAGAAGACATGATAATTATATAGAAAATCCTAAAGATGCTAACAGAAAACTGCTTGAGATGAATGAATTCATAAACTGGCAGGATACAAAGTTAACACACAAAATCTCTTGGGAGTTCCCATTATGCCACAGAAGGTTACAATCCGGCGTTGTCTCTGTGGCAGCACCAGCTTGATCCCCAACTTGGTGCAGTGTGTTAACAATAATGCTGGAGAGAGGGTGGAGAAAACGGAACCCTCCTATACTGTTGGTGGGAATGAAAACTGGTGCAGCCACTATGGAGAAGAATACAGAGGTTCCTTAAAAAACTGAAAGTAGAACTAGCATATGATCCTGCAATCCCATTCCCGGGCATATATCCAACGAAAACCATAATTCGAAAAGATTCATACAACCGCAATATTCATAGCATCACTATTTATAATAGCCAAGACACGGAAGCAACCTAAGCAGATGAAAAGATAAAGAAGATGCAGTATATTTATACAATGGAATATTATTCAGACATGAGAGAATGAAATAATATCATTTTCAGCAACATGGATGGACCTAGAGATTATTATACTATGTGAGGTAAGCCAGATAAAGATAAATAACATATGATAACACTTATATGTGGAATCTAAAAAAAAAATGATGGAAATGAACATATGCAAAACAGAAATAGATCCACAGACTTGGGGGGGGGACTTTGCTCTGGATTTGCATATATACACTACTATATATAAAATACATATCCAAAAAGGACAGTATATAGCAAATGGAACTATATTCACTATTTTTGTGATAACCTATAAGGGAAAATAATTCTGAAAAAAATAGATAGGTTACATGTATGTATTACTGGATCACTTTGCAGTACTCCTCAATCTAACACAGCACTGTAAATGTACTATACATCAACTAAATATTTGTTTAAATTATATAAAGTTCCCTTTAAAGGTTTAAAAAAAAGGAAAATGCGAACATATATATAAATACATACACACACACTATAGAATATTATTCAGTGAAAAAAAAGGAAATTCTCTCACGTACAATAATATGGATGAACCTGGAGGGCAGTATGCTAAGCAAAATAAGCTACACAAAGACAAATACTGCATGGTATCATACATATGTTGAATCTAAAAAAATATAAAAGTTAGAATCACAAAAACGGAAAGTTTTATGGTCATGCCAAGGCCTAGGACATTGGGAAAACGGGGACAGGTTAGTAAAATGGCACAAAATTCCAGCTATAAGATGAATAAATGCTGAGGATCTAATGTAAGCATGGTAACTATAGCTGATATAACTACTATATAACTGAAAGTTGTTAGAGTAGATCTTAAGTATTCACATCAAAAAAAATGAAAAAAAGGGTAGCTATCTGAAATCATAGATGGGTTAGTGAACTTGACTTTGGAATTCCTTTCACTACATAAAATTGTATCAAATCTTCATGCTGTACACTTTAAATATATTACAATTGTATATGTTAATTATACATCAATAAGGCTTGAAAAAAAAACTTGAAAATAAAATAAGACTCACCACGGCATCAGTTTAAAACAGAAAAAGGAGTTCCCATCATGGTTTAGCAGAAACGAATCTGACTAGTAACCATGAGGACACAGGTTTCATCCCTGTCCTCCCTCAATGGGTTAAGGATTCAGAATTGCCATGAGTTGTGGTGTAGGTCACAGACATGACTCAGATCTGCTGTTGCTGTGGCGTAGGCCGGCAGCTACAGCTCCAATCCAACCCCTAGCCTGGGAACTTCCATATACCACTGGTGTGGCCCTTAAAAGATGGGAAAAAAAAGAAAACAAGCAAAGGAACCAAAAGCCTTGGTATGTGGAACTTCTCATAAGAAATATCAAAGATAAGAAAGGTGAAAAATAGGAGTTCCTGTCATGGCCCAAAGGGTTAACGAAATGGACTAGGGGGTTTGATACCTGTCTTCACTCAGTGAGTTAAGGATCCAGCATTGCCATGAGCTGTGGTGTAGGTCACAGATGTGGCTCGGATCCTGAGTTGCTGTGGCTCTGGCATAGGCTGGTGGCTACAGCTCCGACCCCTAGCCCAGGAGCCTCCATATGCCATAGGTGTGGCCCCAAAGAGAGAAAAAGACTAAAAAAGAAAGGTGAAAAATAAAAGTTAAAAGCAATAGTGATGGGGAAGTAGCCAAACAGCAAAGTAGAAAAACCCTGAGCTCAGCTCCTTCAACAGACACACCAAAATTCTAACTTTTCTAACTATGTACAGAGCAACTATTGATAAGTACAGACCTGAAGACTAACAGATTTTCCACTAAAATGTATAAAAGGACCACAAAGCAAGAAGAAGGGATGGAGATTTGTGTTCAAGACCCACACCCTGCACTGTTGGTGGGAATGTAAGCCACTATGTCAGCCACTATGGAAGACAGTGTGGAGGTACCTTAGAAAACTCTACATAGAATTACCATATGACCCAGCAATCCCACTCTTGGGCATATATCTAGACAAAAATTTCTTGGAGAAAGACACTTGCACACGCATGTTCACTGCAGCACTATTCACAATAGCCAAGACATGGAAACAACCCAAATGTCCATCGACAGATGACTGGATTAGGAAGATGTGGTATATATATAAGATGGAATACTATTCAGCCATAAAAAAGGATAAAATAATGTCATTCGCAGCAACATGGATGGAATTAGAAACCCTCATACTGAGTGAAGCAAGTCAGAAGGAGAAAGACAGATGTCATATGAAATCTCTTATAACTGGAGTCTAAAACACTGCACAAATGAACATCTCAACAGAAAAGAAAATCACGAACTTGGGGAAC
>PVHT020001751.1:18773265-18806437 GCA_004024745.2 Catagonus wagneri
AGATGTCATATGAAATCTCTTATAACTGGAGTCTAAAACACTGCACAAATGAACATCTCAACAGAAAAGAAAATCACGAACTTGGGGAACAGACTTGTGGTTGCCAAGGGGGCGGGGGAGGGGTGGGGGAGGGGTGGGAGGGAATGGGGATAACTAGTGCTTTAATGATGGAATAGCAAGGAGATCCAACTGTATTGCATGGGGAACTATATCTAATTACATGTGACAAATCCATATATGTACATGTAACCGGGTCACCACACAGTAGAGTTGGAAAATCTGACAGAAATCTGTAAACCAGCTATAATGCAAAAAATAAATTAATTAATTAATTAATTTAAAAAAAACAAAAATAAATTCCAGAGGAACTAAAGGGCTAAATGAGTAAATGTGAAATAGTAAATAGATTTGATGATACATAGCTTGAAGTATAGAAGAACTTTTAAATAAGGTGCAACATCCGTGAAGGGAAGTTCATTCTAATTCATTTTACCACGGTATAAAATTAAAAGTTTATATGATCTGAAAAATAGAATAAAATAAAATATGGCTGAAGTTTAAAATTTTAAAAATGCAGCTCAAAGAGGAAGTTTAAAATATGAATAATCTGTTATCTTTACGGAGATTGGCTAGTTTAAATTCAAGATAACAAATAATGCACTACTCTTGTGGGAGGCAAGCAGTTGTAATAAATTTTACAGTTTACTACAAAAAAAAAAAAAAAAAAAAGACCCACACCCCTAGTAAGTGACCCATGAACAGGAGGATAACGTTCTCCCGAAGGAGCGAAGAGTTCAAAGCCACATCAGGTTCTCAAGCCCAGGGGTCCAGACTACGAAGAACAGGATGCTTTGAAGGCCAGTGGGGATTGTGTGCAGGAGACCCAGAGAGCTATAGGAAACAGACTCTGCACTTAAAAAAAAAACATACAAAATTCCATACACTCCAAGACCCAGCACAGAAGAAATAATTTGAAAGGCACTTAGGTCAGACCCACACACAGACTCATAGCCTCCTGGAAAAGCAAGAAGTAATTTGGACTCCTCCCTGGGGATACAGATGCTGGCAGCAGCCATTTTGGGAAGACTGTTCTACTACAAGGACATCAGCACTGGTAAGCAACATCTGGGGTCCTCCCTCTAGCTATTACTGTGGGGGTCTTACCTGCCCCCCAGTCCATGAGCACCAGCACCAGAACACCTAAAACCAAGCAGCCAACTGCACAGGATACCTAGCTTTGCCCACCATTAGGCAGGCATCAGCCTCGGCTCCACAGCCTCCCTCTAAGCCACCTCAGGATCTGGCCTCACCCACCAGTGGGTTGACAAAAGCCATGGGATCTCCTAGGATTCACCCCCACCTTCCAGCAGGTAGCACTAACCGAGATCCCTAGGCCCTGTTGCCAGCTGCCCCTGGGTAGCCTTGCTGGGATCCAGCCCTGCCCACCAGTAGGATGACACTAGCCTCAGGATAACCCAAGCCATGGAATCAATGTGCCAAGATCCAGTTCTCCCCATGAGAAAGTGCTTATCAGTCAACATAGACAGGAGCCAACCCCGTCTACCAGCACACCCACAGCAGTTGGCCCTGCCACAAGACAAGGGCCCTCTTAGCCACAAAGGGGAACCCCTAGATCATACAGCTCTGGTGACCTGAGGGGAGTATGTTGCTAGGCCCCAGAGGACATCTTTTAGGCCACTTCTCCATGATCAGGAAACATAACCAACCAACTTAATACATTCAAATAAACACAAAGAATTAGGCAAAATGAGGCAACAAAGGAATATGTTCCAAATGAAGGAACAAGATAAAACTCCAGGAGCAGAACTAATCAAAGTGGAGAAAAACAACCTACCTGATAAAGAGTTCCAGGTAATGATCACAAAGATGCTCAATGAACTTGGGAGAACAAGGAATGAACACAGTGAGAAGTATAACAAAGAGCTAGAAAATATAAAGAAGAACCAAACAGACCTGATGCATACAGTAACTGAAATTAAAAATACACTAGAAGAGGAGATGTAAGATGGAGTAGCAGCAGGATGTAAGGGTTCATCTATTCCCACAAATACTAAGAAAATACAACTATACGTGGAACTATCTGCACAGAAAATTTGCGAAAAACTGAGAAGACCTCAAGATTATGTGACAGAACAAAAACATTATAAAACCAGAAAGGACATAAGAAAGAAGGAGAGAAAAAAGAAGTGAAAGTAAACGAGACAGAACCTGCTTTCCCAGGAAGGAGATGTAAAGAGGAATAACTCCTACATCCCAGGAAGTTTCCCCATCAGTGACGAGATCAGCCAAAAACAGAGGAGGAACTCCAGGCAAATGGTCTGAAGCAGTTAAAAAGGATATAGTCCTCCACAAACGGTCAGTGCTATGGGCAATGGGCAACCACAGGTGAAAGCCAGCAGATGTTGGCAACTAAAACTTTGACCTGAGAGAGCAGATCTAAAGAGGGAGCTGAGGTCAGCTACGTGGGGAAAAAAACCAGGGTTGGCCATGCAGAAGCACCCTGAGGGACTATAAAGTATAGGGCAACCACAATGGAGAGCATCTAAGCGGAGGGAACCCAGTTGGGCTTAGAAACGAAACACCATCGTTTGGGGGTGATGGAAGGAAGGGGCGGGATCCACCACTACAGCCTTGTTCCCTATGCCTGCTTTCTCAAGCTGCAGGACACTGCCTACCTCAGCTCAGGAACCTTGGCTGTAGAAGCTGCCTAGCAATGGCTGGGAAGCAACCTCGCCCTTAGGGCTACAGACTTCTTGGAGCAGGTGGAGTAACTACCTGGGGGAATAACGCAAGTTCCCAGTTTCTGCCAGCGTGGGCCCCACGCTAGTGGAGCCCAACCTGTGCCAGAAGAGCTGCTGGCAGTGGCGGCGCTCATCCCCCTAGAGATCAGGGAAAACACAGATGCTTTGGCTCCACTCAGAGAATCTGCAGAGGCTCTGACCAGCAGGGCAGCACCCGCAAAACTGCTGGTGGCAGCGCCCATTTCCTGCAAAAGCAATCCGCTGCTTGAGCAGGGAAAAAAACACAGGTGTCTCATCTCTGCCCAGAGAGGGCAAAGCTCTTTCTGGGAAAGGGCTGCCAATGCCCACTCCCTGCCAGTCAGGGAAAACACAGGCACCTTGGCTCAGTCCAGTGAATCTACAGAGGCTCGAAACAGCAATGGAGCAGCAGAAAAACCGCTGGTGGCAGCACCCACTTCCTGCAAAAGCAGTGACCTGATTGAGAAGGGAAAACACAGGCAAACACAGGCATCTCAGCTCCACCCAGAGCTTCTGCAGAGGTTTGTTCCAGCAAAGTAGTACCCATTCCTGCGAGAGCCCTGCCGGTGCCCACTCCCTGTCAATCAGCGAAAATACAGGAGCTGTGGCTCCATCCAGAGAATCTGCAGAAGCTTGCCCCATCAAAGCAGCACCAGGAAAAACTGCTGTCGGCAGCGCCCATTCCCATGAGAGGGCTGCGGGTGCCCTCTCTCTGATCGAGATGTGGGCTGTCCAACCAGCAAAAAGCACAAGATACAGGACCCCTACCAGTGGCACTGTGAAGGCTCATGTCAGTGGCACTCTTTAAATACCAGGGGAGCCAAGGGAGGCCTATTAACCTACATTCGAATCTGCAGGGCTACAGAGAACACTCCTACCAGCAGCAAGGCAGGGGGAGGGATTGCCAGAATCACACATCCTGCAGCTAAAGAGAAAGCCTGTTTGCAAAAATTAGGGAGAATTCCTCCACCCCTGAGGCTTTAGAGAAAGATCCCTAGAGCGGCCAACCAAGGAGAGTGCTAGCACAACAGCAACAACTGCTCCTAAATCTACAGAGAGTAGTCCCTAGAGCCTACATAACAAAGAGGTACACATGAAACACTACCTCCCCTGAGGACTCCAGAACGGGGCACCTGCTTCAGCATCTACATACCAACTGTCAAGAGGACAATAAACAGAAAGGCAGACACTATGAGACAACAAAGAAGCAGCTTTCAGATAAAGGAACAAGACAAAAACACACAAAAACTGGAGTTTCCATTGTAGCTCGGTGGTTAAAGAATACGACTAGTATCCATGAGGATGCAGGTTTGATCCCTGACCTTGATTAGTGGGCTAAGGATCCAGCACTGACATGAGCTGTGGTGCAGGTTGCAGATGTAGCTCAGATCCTAAGTTGCTGTAGCTGTGGCATAGGCCTGCACCTACGTCTCTGACTTGAAGTCCAGCCTGGGAACTTCCATACTTCATGGGTGCGGCCCTAAAAAGACAGAAGAAATCCCCACACAAAACCCACTAAATGATGAGGAGATAGGCAATTTTCCTGAAAAGGAATTCAGAGTGTAAAGATAGTAAAGATGATCTTGGAAAAAGAATGGAGACACAGATGGAGAACTTAAAAGAGATGTTTAACAAAAAGCTAAAGGGTTTGAAGAGCAAAATGAATAGTTGTGATAGCTGAAATGAAAAATAATCTAGAAGGAAGCAAGAGCAGAACAAGTAAGTGAGGTGGAAAGTGGGATTGGTGGAAATCATTGCTACAGAAAAGAATGAATAAAACTGAGGAAAGTCTAAGAGACATCTGGGACAACATTAAACATACCAACATTAACATCATAGGGGGTTCCAAAAGGAGAAGAGAGACAGAAAGGGCCAGAGAAAATATTTGAAGAGATTATAACCAAAAATTTCCCAAATATGGGAAAGGAAGACACTCACTCAGTGCAAGAAGCACAGAGAAGAGAAGTCCATACAAAATAAACTAAAGAAATACACCAAGACACATACTGATCAAACTGACAAAAATTAAGTTCAAAGAAGAAACATTAAGAGCCACAAGAGAGAAGCAACAAATCACTTATAAGGGAATTCCCATAAGGATAACAGCTGATCTCTCAGCAGAAACTCTACAAGCCGGAAGGGAGTGGCAAAATATATTTGAGGTGATGAAGAGGAGGAACCTAGAACCAAGAATATTCTAAACAGCAAAGCTCTCATTCAGATTTGATGGAGAGATCAAAAGCTTCACAGAAAGCAAAAACTAAGAGAATTCAGCACCTCTACACCATCTCTACATCAACTACTAAAGGAACTTCTCTAAGGAGAAAAGGAAAAGCCACAATTAGAAGCCAGAATATTAAAAATAAAGAAGTGTACTGGTAAGACAAAGATTATTTAAAAGCAGGAAATCACCCCTTGACAAATATGATATCTAAACTAGCAAGCATGAGAAGAGGAGAGGACAAATGCATTTGAAATTAAGGAGACCAGCAAGACAAAACAATTCTGCATACATATAGATGGATATACAAAAATATATGGGGAACCACTAGTCAAATAACTATAATGGTCACACACATAAAAAAAGAAAAACCAAGCCAAACATAACAATAAACATGGTTAGCAAATAGCAAGAAAAGACAACAAAAAGAGGAAGAGAATAAAAAAAGACCCAAAATAGCAGTCCAAAAAAATTAAGTAACAAATACATACTTATCCATAATTACACCAAATGTAAATGGATTAAATGCTCCAACTAAAAGAAAAAGACTAGCTGAATGGATTCAAAAGCAAGACCCATATATGTGCTGTCTACAGGAGACCCACTTCAGATCTAAGGACACACACACTGACTTAAAGTGAGGGGATAGAATAAAATATTATATGCAAATGGAAATTAGAGAAAAGCAGGAGTAGCAATATTCATATCATACAAAACAGATTTTAAAATAAAGAAGGTCACAAGAGACAAAGACAAACATTACATAATGATCAAAGGATCAATACAAGAAGAAATAACAATTTTAAATATATATGCACCCAACATAGGAGCAGCACAATATATAAGGCAACTACTCACAGCCATAAAAGGGGAAATTGACATTAGCACAATAATAGTGGGGGACTTTAACACCCCACTTACAGCAATGGACAGATCATCCAGATAGAAAATCAGCAAGGAAACACAGGGTTTAAATGATATACTAGACCAAACAGACCTAACCAATATCTATAGAAGTTTTCGCCCCAAAGCAGCAGAATATACTTTCTTCTCAAGTGCACACGGAACATTCTCCAGGATAGATCACATCTTGGGCCACAGATCAAGCCTTGATAAATTTTTTAAAATTGAATTATTTCAGGCATTTTCTCTGATCACAATGCTATTAGACTAGAAATAAACTACAAGAAAAAACAGCAAAAAACACAAACTCCTGGAAGCTAAACAACATGCTACTAAACAACCAATGGATCATTTAAGAAATAAAACAGGAAATTAAAAGATACATAGAGATAAATGACAATGAATATACAACAATCCAAAACCCATGGGACACAGTTCTGAGAGGGAAGTTTATAGCAACACAGTATTATCTCAGGAAAGAAGAAAAAATGCAAATAAACAACCTAACGTAATGCCTTAAACATCTAGAGAAGGAAGAGCAGACAAACCTCAAAATTAGCAGAAGAAATCATAAAGATCAGAGCAGAAATTAATAACATAGAGACAAAGAAAACAATTGAGATCAAAGAAGTCAAAAGTTGGTTGTTGAAAAGATCAACAAAATTGATAAACTGTTAGCCAAACTCATCAAGAAAAAAAGGGAGAGGGTTCAATTCAATAAAATTAGAATTGAAAAAGAAGTTACAATTGACACTGCAGAAATACAAAAAATCATGAAAGACTACTAAGAATAACTGTATGCCAATAAAATGGACAACCTAGAAGAAATGGGACAGATTCTTACAAAGGTATAATCTACCAAGACTGAACCAGGAATAAACAGAAAATATGAACAGACCAATCACAAGTACTTAAATTGAAAATATGATTTAAAAACTTCCAAAAACCAAAAGTCCAGGACCTGATGGCTTCACAGCTGAGTTCTACCAAACATCAAGAGAAGAGTTAACACCTCTTGTCCTGAAACTGTTCCAGAAATTGCAGAGGACCCCTTCAAT
Organism: Catagonus wagneri; assembly: GCA_004024745.2. Lineage (NCBI taxonomy): Eukaryota > Metazoa > Chordata > Mammalia > Artiodactyla > Tayassuidae > Catagonus > Catagonus wagneri. The sequence goes on from PVHT020001751.1 coordinate 18,780,228, forward strand.
AAGTGGTGCTGGGAAAACTGGACAGCCACATGTAAAAGAATTCAATTAGAACACTTCCTAACACCATACACAAAAATAAACTCAAAATGGATTAAAGACCAAAACCTAAGACCAGATACTATAAAACTCTTAGAGTAAAACAGGCCACACACTCTCTGACGTAAACTACAGCAGTATCTTCTCAGATCCACTTCCTAGAGTAATGACAATAAAAACAAAAACAAAAACAAATAAATGGGAATTAATGAAACTTAAAAGTTTCTCATAACAAAGGAAATCCTAAACAAAATGAAAAGACAACCCACAGAATGCGAGAAAATATTTGCAAATGAAGTGACTGACAAGGGATTAATCTCCAAAATTTATAAACTGCTCTGCAGCTCAATACCAAAAAACAAACAACCCCATCAAAATATGGACAGAAGATCTAAACAGACAGTTCTCCAAAGAAGATATACAGATGGCCAAAAAACACATGAAAAGATGTCCAACGTCACTAATTATTAGAGAAATACAAATCAGAACCACTATGAGGTACCACCCTATATGGGCCAGATGGCCACCATCAAAAAGTCTACAAACAAATGAGGGAGAAGGTGTGGAGAAAAGGGAACCCTATTACATTGTTGGTGGGAATATAAATTGGTGCAACCATTGTGGAAAAAGTATGGAGATTCCGCACAAAACTAAAAATAGAATTACCATTGATCCAGCAATCCCACTCCTAGGCATCTATCCAGAGAAAACCATGACTCGAAAAGAAACATGTACTCCAATGTTCATTGCAGCACTCTATGCAATAGCCAAGACATGGAAACAACCTAAATGCCCATCAACAGAGGAGTGGATAAAGAAGATATGGTACATATACACAATGGAATATTACTCAGCCATTAAAAGGAAAGAAACAACAGAATTCGCAACAACATGGATGGACCTAGAAATTATTATGCTAAGTGAGGTCAGTCAGACAATGCGACGCCAACATCAAATACTATCACTTACATGTGGAATCTAAAAAAAAGGACACAATGAACTTCTTTGCAGAACAGATACTGACTCACAGACTTTAAAAAACTTATGATTTCCAAATGAGACAGGTTGGGGGTGGGGGATGGGCTGGGGGTTTGGGATGAAAATGCTATAAAATCAGGCTGTGATGATCACTGTACAACTATAAATGTAATAAAATTCATTGCATAATTTAAAAATTTAATAAGAAATGTTAACAAATAAAGAAAATTGCAGAGGAAGGAACACTCCCAAACTCATTCTATGAAGCTACCATTACCTTTATACCAAAACCGAAGATACCACAAAAAAAGAAAATCATAGGCCAGTATCATTGATGAACATAGATGCAAAAATCCCCAACAAAATATTAGCAAACCACATACAAATATACATTATAAAGCTCACACACCATGATCAAGTAGGATTTATCCAGGGATGCAACGATTCTTCAATATCTGCGTATCTATCAATGTGATGCAGCACATCAACAAACTGAAAAATAAAAACCATATTATTATCTCAAGAGATACAGAAAAAGCTTCTGACAAAATTCAACACCCATTCCTGATAAAAACACTCCAGAGGGTGGGCATAGAGGGGAACTACTTCAATATAAAAAAGGCCATTTAAGACAAACCCACAGCTAGCATTCTCAATGATGAAAAATTGAGAGCATTTCCACTAAGATCAGTAACAAGACAAGGACGTCCTTTTTCACCAATGTTATCCAATATAGTCTTGGGAGTCCTAGCCATTGCAATCAGAGAAGAAAAAGAAATAAAAGGAATCCAAAATGGAAACAAAGAAGTACAACTATCACTGCAGATGACATGATTCTACACCTAGAAAATCCTCAAGATACTACCATAAAACTACTAGAGCTCATCAATGAATTTTGTAAAGTTGCAGGATACAAAATTAATACAGAGAAATTGACTGACTGCATTTCTATATGCTAACAATGAAAGATCAAAAAGAGAAATTAGAGAAACAACCCCATTTACCAGTGCATCAAAAAGAATAAAATACATAGGAATAAACCTAGCTAAAGAGACAAAAGACCTGTACTATGAAAACTATAAGACACTGATGAAAGAAATCAAAGGAGACACAAATAGATGGAAAAATATACCATGCTCTTGTAAGAATCAGTATAGTCAAAAATGACAATACTACCTAAGGCAGTCTACAGATTCAATGCAATCCCTATCAAATTACCAATGATATTCTTTACAGAACTAGAACAAAATGATTAAAAATTTGTATGGAAACACAAAAGACCTTGAATAGCCAAAGCAATATTGAAAAGAAAAAAACGGAACTGCAGGAATCAGGCTCCCTGAAGCTACAGTCATCAAGACAGTATGGTACTGGCACAAAAACAGAAATATAGATCATTGGAACAGGATAGAAAGCCCAGAAATAAACCCAATCACCTATGGTCAATTAATCTATGACAAAGGAGGCAAGAAAGTGGCAGAAAGACAGTATTTTCAATAAATGGTGCTAGGAAAACTGGATAAATGCATTTAAGAGAATGAAATTAAAACTGACACCATACACAAAAATAAACTCAGCATGGATTAAAGACCTAAATGTAAGACCAGACACCATAAAACTCCTAGAGGAAAACGGGCAGAATGCTCTTTGACATAAATCACAGCAGTCTCTTGTTTGATTCACTTCCTAGAATAAAACAAAAAAGACACAAATAAACCAATGGGACCTAATTAAACTCAAAAGCTTCTGCACAGCAAAGGAAAACCTTAAAAAACTAAAAGACAACCCCAGAATGGAAGAAAATTTTTGCAAATGACCCAACTGACAAAGGTTTCTTCTCCAAAATATAAACAACTCATATAACTCAACAACAAAAAAACCAAACAACCTAATTGAAAAGTGGGCAGAACTAAATAGATATTTCACCGAAGAAGACATAGAGATGACCAGCAGGCATGTGAAGAAATGCTCAATATCACTAATTATTAAAGAAATGCAAATCTAAATTACAATGAGGTACCACCTCGCACCGGTTAGAGTGGCCATCATTAACAAGTCAACAAATAACAAATGCTGGAGAGGACTTGCAGAAAAGGGAACCCTTCTACACTGATGGGAGGAATGTAAATCGGTACAACCACTATGGAAAACAGTATGGAAATACCTCAGAAAATTAAATATAGAACTACCATATGACCCAGTAATCCCAATCCTGGGCATATATCCAGACAAAAAACTCACTGAAAAAGATACATGCACCCATATGTTCATTGCCGCACTATTCAAAAGAGTCAAGAAATGGAAACAACCTTGGAGTTCCCATCATGGTGCAGTGGTTAACGAATCCAACTAGGAACCATGAGGTTGCGGGTTCAATCCCTGCCCTTGCGCAGTGGGTTAATGATCCAGCATTGCTGTGAGCTGTGGTGCAGGTCACTGACGTGGCTTGAATCTGGCGTTGCTGTGGCTGCGGCATGGGCGAGCAGCTGTAGCTCCGATTCGACCCCTAGCCTGGGAACCTCCACATGCCACGGGTGTGGCCCTAAAATGTCAAAAGAAAAAAAAATTTTTTTTAATAAAAAAAAAAAGAAGTGGAAACAACCTTAATGCCCATCAATGGATGAATGGATCAGGAAGATGTGGTAAATATATATACACAATGGAATACTACTCAGCTATAAAAAAGGACAAAATAATCCCATGTGCAGCAACATGAATGGAAGTAGAGACTCTCATACTGAGCGAAGAAAGTCAGAAAGAGAAAGACAGACACCATATGATATCACCTTTATCTGGAGACTAAAATATAACACGAACGATCTATCTACAAAACAGAACAGATCATGGACATGTAGGACAGACTCTCGTTTGCCAGGAGGGATGGGGAGGGATCGGGATGGACTGGGAGTCTACTTTTACCAGATGAAAACTCTTGCATTTGGAGTGGACAGGCAATGAGATCCTGTTCTACAGCACAGGGAACTATATATCTAATCACTTATAATGGAACATGTTGGACGATAATGTGAGAAAAAGAATGTATATTTATGTATGACTGGGTCACTTTGCTGTACAGCAGAAATTGACAGAACACTGTAAATCAGTCACAAAAAAATGTTTAAAAGTAATAAAATAAATTATTTCCAAAATATTCACTCAGAAGCTTTTATCCCATACCAAGTTAATTATCTTGTTCGTTGACCTTCAGTAAACCTAAATACAATAAAAGCACTATACTTGAAAAAAAAATACACTAGAAAAAAATTAACACTAGATTAGATGATAAAGAGGAACAGATCAGTGAATTGGAAGACAGAGTAGTGGAAATCACCCCAGCTGAACAGAAAAAAGAAAAAAACTAATAAAAATAATAAGGACAGTTACAAAGACCTCTAGAACAACATTAAGTAAACAAACAATTGCATTAAAGGGGTTCCTAGAGAAAGAGAGAGAAGGGGAGACGAGAGAGTTAAGGGAGAAGAGGACTTATGAGAAGTGATAATAGCTAAAAATTTTCCACTTTGGGAAAAGGAAACAGACACTAGGTCTCAGCAGCACAGAGTCCCAAATAACATCAACCCAAAGAGGTCCACACCAAGACACATTGTAATTAAATGACAAGAAGTAAAGATAAAATATTAAAAGCAACACAGGAAAAATATCTAATTACATAACAGGGAACTCCCATATGGCTATCAGATGACTTTTCAGCAGAAACTTTGCAGACTGGAAGGGAGTGGCACTATATATTTAAACTGATGAAAGAAAAAAAAAACCTATACCCAAGAATACCTGGCAAGGCCGCTTTTCAAACATGAAAGAAAGATAAAGAGTTTTACAGACAAGCAAAAGTTAAGAGTTCAGTGCCACTAATCCAGCTTTATAAGAAACATTAAAAGGATTTTTCTAAGCAAAAAAAGACCGTAACTAGAAACATGAAAATTATGAAAGAAAAAACACATTTGTAAAGGCAAATACACAGTAAAGGTAGTAAGTCAACCATTTATAAAGCTAGTAGGAAGGTTAAAGGGCCAAAGTAGTAAAATTATCTATACCCACAATAAGTGGTCATGGCATACACAAGACAAAAAGATGTAACCTATAAATGTAATAAAATTCATTAAGTAATTAAAATAAATAAATAGCCACTGATGATTCTATCTAGATGTATCATTTCGTTATTTGTTTTGGGATATAACTCAAAAGCCATAAGATCACCTGTGCTAATTCCAGGACACTTCTGTCATCCAAAATGAAAATCTATATCCACTTGCAGTCATTCTAAGTTCTCTCTTTTCTCCAGCCCCTAGTAATCATTAATCTATTCTGTGTCTCTATGAATTTGCCTATTCTGGACATTTTGTATAAATGGAATCATAACACATATGGCGTTTTGTGTTTAACTTCTTCACTTAGCATAATATTCAGCCATGCTGGAACACGCAACAATACTTAATTTATTTCTATGACTAGCAAATATTCCACTGAATATAGTTTATTTACATTTAAAGTAATTGCTGATAACTATGTACTTACTGCCATTTTGTTAATATTTTGGGGATTGTTCTTGTAGTTCTTTTTTGTCCCTGTATTCTTTTGTTCTCATGATTTGTCTGTCTTTAGTGTCATAGTTAGATTCCTTTCTCTTTCTTGTGTGTGTATCTATTAAAGATTTTCAGTTTGTGGTTACCAAGGTGTTATATGTAGTAACCTATATAGGTGATTGTTTTAAGTTGATGATCTCTTAAGTTCAAATGCATTTTAACAACCATGCATTTTTACGTTCAGACAAGAAAAAGAAATAAAATGAATCCAAATTGGAAAGGAAGAATTAAAACTGTCAACTGTCACTGTTTGCAGATGGCATTATACTATATACAGAAAATCCTAATGCCACAAAAAAATTACTGAAACTAATACATGAATTCATTAAAGTTGCAGGATAGAAAATCAACATACAGAAATTTGTTGCATTTGTATACACTAATAACAAACTAACAGAAAGAGAAATTTAAAAAATAACACAATTTCATAGAATAAAAAATGATCAGTTACTTGACCTATGTAAGTGAAAAATAAGTCAGAAAAGGGGGTCTTCTGAAGCAGAAAACAAAATAAAAACAAAAAATACAAAATAGAAGACAACCTATAAAAGAAAATAGCAAGGAAGATATGAAAGTAGGCAATAGCAGTCCAAAATAAGGAAAAAAGTATATTTCAAATTGGTCTGGGATCAGTACTCCAAGCTTTCATTAATCATCTCAAACCCCTACAATTCCACCTCAGTTCCTCATGTTCTGGGTAGGTGACCTGGCCTCCTTCACTATAAAAACAAAAGATGACTCTAACTATCTGTGTCTAAGAATTTTCCAAATCCTTATTTGTTATTTCTGCCCTCTAGTATCAAAAGATAAAAACATCCCCTATTACCTAAAACTTAATTTTTTACTTGTTCCAACTTTTATCCCACCACAAGAAAACCGCTCTATCACCAATCCTCTCTCTTAGCTGTATTATCAATCCTCCCTCTTCACTGACTTCTTTCTTCGACATAAAAATATGTCCAAAATCCTTTCATCCAAAGACTTCAAAAGCTCTGCCTCCGCCCTGCAACATCTTCAAACTCATTAGCCAGAATGAACTTTCCAAAATACAAAGCCAATTAATTTGGTATTCTTGCTGAAAATTCCTAAAGAGTTCCCTATTATCTTCTGGAGATATTTTTCAAAATAGCAAGATTTTATTTCTGACCAAGCAAATGTTCTCTCATTGTGCCATATTCTGTTAGGAACTTGTCAAAGCTGATGGTAATACCATTTTCCCATCTATCCCCAGGTAACTGGACTCATTCTCCAGTTCTAAACACAAATAAGACTGCCTCACATTTCCTGACCATCCTCTCAGATTGAGATAACCTTTTGCCAGTGTTTTCTCTTTAGCCACCCATGACCTTTTATGCATACTATGTGTAATCTTTGTCTTTTCTCCTCCATCACCCTCTCTATGAGTAAATGGAAAGTGAAGACTGACTTGTTCAGCTCTCTCACCACCTTTCACGTTATTCAATAAATGTTTGCTAAATGAAAGAAAGATCGATCTACAGCAAAGACACTGAGAAGCTGATGCAGTAAACCAAGTCTGAAGCAACAGATTTGAAGTTAAGATTTCTCTGAACATGTGTAAAACTGATTTCCATTTTTTTTTTTTTTTTTTTGGTTTTTGTCATTTTAGGGCTGTACCCACGGCATATGGAGATTCCCAGGCTAGGGGCCTAATCGGAGCTGCAGCTGCTGACCTGCTCCAGAGACACAGCAACGCAGGAGCTGAGCTGTGTCTGCAACCTGCATCACACAGCTCATGGCAACACCGGATCCTTAACCTACTGAGTGAGGCCAGGGATCGAACTCGCAACCTAATGGCTCCTAGTCGGATTCATTAACCACCGCGCCACAACGGGAACTCCAAAACTGACTTCCATTTAAAATATCATTCTACAATACTCAAAGCAATTGTTTTATGGCACTTAAAATGGATCCAGCAGAATAGCCTGTCTCCTGCTGGCTCCTGCTCACGTACAGATGTGGATTTTCTCCCTAACAGCCTAAGGATGAAGCTGATACATAGAAAAGGCAGTGCAAAGGATGCTGCAGAGAGATGGAATAGGAACCTGAATTTAACTGAATCTTATCACTGCTCTTTCTCTGAATTTTACCTGCTAGATGAGTCAAATTTTCTTTATTGAAAACTAATCTTTTCAATTAAAATTGAGTAAGGTGAATCATAAAATAGCCACAAGTTCCTCCCATAACTATGTGCATGTCCCTCTGCAATGTGACTTAATCATTCTTTCCTAGAAAAGGTACAGTGTATTTCTCCAAACCCTAATTTGTGCTTGGCTATATGAGACACAGTAATTCAAATTTTAAGCTAATTTACAGTTTGAGCTAATAACATGCTGCCTTTTATTGTTATATGTCTTCATGTGCATTTACTGGATCATCAAAGTTCTTTTGGTGAATGGTGTCTAATATTGGACAGAGTAAAAACAGCTTCACCTATCCACCAAAATAGAAGTTTACTACAGTTACAGGGTACTAGAACAACTCATTCACATTAATTCATTCAAATATTTGAATGCCTACTATTTCCTTGGCTATGATAAGGATGAATGGAAACACAGTCTCAACAGTACTCAGGGAAAGAGACACACAAAATGAATAGTTTGTAGTATAGGGTATAGGTTTCCATAAGTTCTATCACTCCAATATAATCTATAGCTCATATTTTATATGTTAATGCCCATAATCCACCTTTCCAAATACCAAAGTCAGGGTTTCATATATCAGTAGATCAATAACTTCAAGATATAGCATGGTAGTATTACCTGCCAATTATTTTTCAGTTTTGTTATATTGACTAATACAGAAATGTGTGCATTGTTTATCTATTTTATTAGTTTAGTACATATTTATCTGTCACAAATTTTATATTATTTTCCTTCTATTTTTTAAAATTCAGAAAAATGATAAAATCAAAAGTTTGGTAGCAGTGATAATATGGTCAAGAAAAGGTGGAACTCATCAAGTTTACTGAAAGTAGATATCTTTGGATGGCCATGTGTTCAATTATTAAGTAAAAAACAAAGTATACAACTATTGGCTATATGTAAAAGCAATAAAAAGCAGAGAAAATCTTCGGAATGATGAATTTTTTATTATAAAAGCAATACCAGTGATCCAAATGCAAAAGAACAGTCATGGGTCCATAGAGCCCTTGATGAGATAACACTGATTACAGATTCCTTAATCATTTCAAAATGCCAAAATCAGAATTTGAGATAAATTATTTGTAGGAGTTCCCATAGTGGCGCAGCAGAAATGGATCCGACTAGGAACCATGAGGTTGCAGATTCGATCCCTGGCCTCTCTCACTGGGTTAAGGATCCCACATTGCTGTGAGCTATGGTGTAGGTCACAGACGCGGCTCGGATCTGAGGTCGCTGTAGCTCGGACTGGACCCCTAGCCTGGGAACCTCCACATGACGTATGTGGACCTGAAAAGCAAAAAAAAATTTTTGTAAAAATTAGTCAGAATAGGTAAATTGATAGGGACAGAAAGTGGATTAGCTGTTTCTAAGGAGAGGGAGTGGGAGGAATGGGGAGTGACTGCTAATGGGTACAGGGTCTCTTTTTGGGGTGATGAAAATATTCTAAAATTGATTGTGCTGATATTTGTACAATACTAAATATACTAAAACCCACTGAATTGTAAGGTTTAACTGGGTGAACGTATGATATGTAAATTATATCTCAAGAAATATACTGTTGATTAAAGCTTTAACTTAGAAACTTCAACAGTTTAAAAGATATTAATTTGTCAGTTTTTAGTGTTTAGTCTATGCTTTTGTTTGTTTTAAATAATCATGTCCGTTAATCCCAAGATCAAAAAAATAGTAAAAAAACACCATAAACCATCACATTTTTTATTCCCCTAGAAATAGAACATATTCCCTGAAAAAAGTAAACCTACTGCTCAATCTTCATACTCTCAACTTGCACACAGCTTTTCAGAAATACATGTCAGTAGGATGGTCTACATAACATAGCAAGTCCTATAACCAAAGTATGAACAAAAAAGTGAGGAAGCACAGTAGTTAGAACAAACGATTACTGCATAGTTTACTACTACCTCCTTAATCAAATGGCTTTCCCATCAATCTGTAACCTACCTTCATCATGACATTCAGTGTATATTTTTGATCTTCCCTCCTTGCTGCAGCCTTTGCTTCCATTGCTTCTTTTGCTTTTTCTTGTGCTTGTAGAACAGATTTCTCCCTTATTCTTTGCATCATTTCTTTATCAACTAAAACATAAGGAATATCACTAAATTAGGATTATGATGAACATGTTTTACTTAGGAGAAACTGCTTACATACTGTTCTGGGATGAGGTTATTTATGGACCCAACTTCACATGGAGAAGCAAAAACAGTTCTCAATACCAAACTGGTCAAGAAACTACTACTAAAAAGTAAGCAAGTAACTCTTAAACCTATAATAGTAAAGTACAGAATGCAAGCCTTTGTGCACTGTGAGAGACAGAAGACAGAGACAGGATATGAATGAGAGAAAAAGAGCAAGGGAGAGGAAAATAAGAGAGGGACTGAGGATGGGGAAAAGGGAAGGGGAGAAGGAGAAGAGGGGCACAGGAAGGAAAGAGAGGATAGTGGAGGTGGGGCAAGATGCAGGGGAGGTGGGGAGAGAACACATTTATCCTCCTCCATCTCTGTTGAGAAACTAGGGCTCTGCTTTTAAACAGAATCACTATGGTGTCTCCTAGAAAAGAAGATGAGTTGAGACCATGTGACACTATCAGTCACCCTCAAAAATACAAATGGTGAGTTATACATATGAAGAGTATAGCCTGCCCTACTTTGAAACTATAATATTTATTAGACATTTTGCTGTATGTTATTTAATGCATTAATAAAGAAGCAAATATATAGGCATTCCGATTGTGGCCCCGCAGAAATGAATCCTGCTAGTGTCCATGAGGATGTGGGTTTGATCCCTGGCCTTGCTCAGTGGGTTAAGGATCTGGCATTGCCGTGAGCTGTGGTGTAAGTTGCAGACATGGTCCAAATCCCAACCTTCTCCTGTTTAGTAACAGGGTGGCAGAAATTTGGACCAGCTTCAGAGGCAGAAATAACTTAAAAAACATCAAATTTCCAAATGAAATGCTCCACGTCTAAAAGACATGAAAAATGGATCAACAAAGAACTTTAGGAAAAAAACAGAGCAAGGATGTTTTGAAAAATGAGGGAGGCAAGCTTGGAGTAGAGTTCCACAACACTATTATGTGCAAAAAAAAAAAAAAGACTGTTAAACATTTTCATTGAATTCCGAGTTCTAAAAGAATCTCAAACTTGGTTTCTGAAGTAAAATCAATACTCATTACTTGTTATATGGGTTAGTTTTAAGATTGTTTTGACTAATCTAACAGACAAATTATGGCCAAACCCAACCTGCTGCCTGTTTTCCTACAACACACAGGCTAAGGATAATTTTTACAGTTCTAAAGAGTTGAAAAAAAATCAAAAGACAGTAGTATTTTATGACATAAAAGCTGGAATAAATTGAAATTTCACTGCCAATAAATACATATTGTCTTTTGCTGCTTTTGTGTTACAATGACAGAGCTGAGTAATTGTGATAGAGACCACATGGCTCACAAATTCCAAAATATTACCTAGTCCTTTACAGAAAAAGTTTGCCAAACCTCGGTTTAAATGGTTAAAATTTGGCATGGTTGACCATGTAATCACGAAAGATAAGAATTAAGCAACTGTGCAATGAAAAGAGTTGTGTAAATCAGAAAGGAAGGTCATAATTAGGAAAGAAAATTCCCTTCCCATTCCCGGACAAGGTGGCCAACCAGGTTAAGAAGGGGATTTGACACAGAAGGAACTGTTTCAGAAGTTCTTGTCATGGCATAGTGGAAATGAATCCGACTAGGAACCATGAGGTTGTAAGTTCGATCCCTGGCCTCGTTCATTGGGTTAAAGATCCAGCGGTGCCATGAGCGGTGCCATGAGATACAGCTCGGATCTGGTATTGCTATGGCTCTGGTGTACGGCGGCAGCAACAGCTCCGGATTCTAATCCCTAGCCTGGGAACCTCCCTATGCCACTGGTGCAGCTCTAAAAACACAACAGACAAAAAAAAAGAAAATGTTTCATGTCAGAAACAGGGGAAAATAACAGGTTTACTGACCCTTCTTGTGTATGTGTGTGTTTTATTTTTTTACTCAATGAATTTTATTACATTTATAGTTGTACAATGACCATCACAACCAAATTTTATAGCATTTCCATCCCAAACCCTCAGTGCTTCCCCCCACCCAACCTGTCTCATTTTGAAACCATAAGTTTTTCTTTTTTTTTTTAGGGCCACACCCGTGGCATATGGAGGTTTCCAGGCTGGGGATTAGAATCGGAGCTACAGCTGCCGGCCTACGCTACAGCAATGTAGGATGGGAGCTGTGTCTACGACCTACACCACAGCTAATGGCAACACTGATCCTTAACCCACTGAGCAAGGCCAGGGATTGAATCTGTGTCCTCATGGATGCTAGTCAGATTCATGAACCACTGAGCCACGATGGGAACTCCAAGGAAACCATAAGTTTTTCAATGTCTGTGAGTTAGTATCTGTTCTGCAAAGAAGTTTATTGTGTCCGTTTTTTAGATTCCACATGCCAGTGATAGCATTTGATGTCGGTGTCTCATTGTTTGACTGACTTCACTTAGCATGATAATTACTAGGTCCCTCCATCTGATTCTACTATATATCCTAAAAAGTTGGTGGACAAAACATTACCTGGGGAAATCTGTTGGCCAATAGGAAAGACACACATACATTTAAGTGAGTGGTTCTCAAACCTAGTCAGTCATCAGAATCACCTGGGGAGTTCCCAACCCCCACTCTGCTTATTTTAAAACAAGCCATTATGATAGAAGATGACTCTGGTTCCATCTAATTAGGATTATCAATAGCAGCTGAAAAAACTGAAAGTGTTTACATTTAATCTTAGGTAAGTCAGAACACCCTAGGTGTGTTTCATGGCATATCCCCATCTCTGACTTAAATCGAAAAGGAAGGCAGGAATGGGGGAACAGGAATCTGGTTTTTAAAAACTTCCCGGTTAGTCTAGGACTCAACAAAGAACTCAAGTAACCCGGCTATGGCAACCTACTTAACTGTAGTTTCTGAGCTGAATCCCAGATTTTAATGAAAAGTTTTCCCGGTCCTGGGGATTAAAAAGTTAAATTTCACTGCAAGATACCAAGAAAACATTATTATAAAGAATGACAGCAATTTCCATTCTCAATAGCCCTGACTTTAGGCTGAATGTCAAAGACCTAAGCAAGATTTCAGATAGCAGATAGAAAACACAAGAAAGCATGACTGCTAGATCAAGGAAGAAGATAATAGAGCTAAAGCAGTAGAGGGCAATTACTGACCCACAAAGCTGATCCTGGAAGAAGAATAGAGGACTGACTGATTAAGAGTATAGAGAACAGAGGATCTCAACTTGGACTGTGCATTACTATCCTTAAAAAGCACTTTTTTTTTTTTGTCTTTTCTAGGGCTGCACCCGCGGCATACAAGGGTTCCCAGGCTAGAGGTCTAATCAGAGCTACAGCTGCTAGCCTACGCCACAGCCACAGACACGTGGGATCCGAGCTGCGTCTGCAAGCTACACCACAGCTCCACAGCTCCCAGCAACGCCAGATCCTTAACCCACTGAGGGAGGCCAGGGATCGAACCTGCAACCTCATGGTTAACCACTGAGCCACGACAGGAACTCCCTTAAAAAGCACTTTTAAGACTCCCAATACTTAGGTCTCTCTCCCAGAAACTGATTTGATTGGTCTAGAGTGAACTCCACAGTGTTATGTAAAATTTCTGTAATTCAAATATACAGTGTTGATAAACACTGCTTTAGAGTCAAAGTGCTAAGGCTCCAGTTCCAGCATGCCACTTGCCAGTTGTGTTACCTTTGGCAATTACTGAACCCTTTTGTACCTCAGTAGCCTCACCCTTTAAAAAAAATGGGTGGGGGGAGAGTAGGGGGTTACCTAAGAGACAGACTGCTGTGAGGATTAACAGGTTAACTAATGCCTAATTCAAAATGAGTGCTCAATAAAGGCCATATTGGTAAACTTTATTCCCTAAAGACAGGAGCCCACATTGTTTAAGAGCTATTATTAATGTCTCCAATTTTGTAATAATTCCATATTTAGGTGATTGACTAACTGATTGCCACTTTGGCAGCATGAAGACATTCCCCAGCCAGGGATGAACCAAAGCCACAGCAGCAACCCAAGCCAGATCCTTAACCCGCTGCTGCATCACCTGGGAATTCCTGGATTATTTAAGTAGCAGCTGGAGCACTAACTCATTTAAATCATGCTCACATGCCTATTTTTCCCCCTAAAACCGCAACATAATTATTCCAAAAGAGAAATTTTTAAACGGTATAGAATATAAAAATCACAACTAGCGGAACATTTTTTAATAAAGAACTTACCACCTGACAGAGAAAGGGTCTCCCACATGGCCGCTTCTTTTTTGTGTAAAGTGAAAAGAATAGTGTCATTTCCAATCTTGGCTTTGCTGCTCTCATCGTCTATGGGAGCATAGAGAAACACCTCAAATAAAAATGGAGGACAGTTGACCTATTCAGGAGGGGGGAAACGAAACAATTTAGTTACACAAATTAAAGACATATCCGTTGAGCATAAGCGACAGAGGTCAAAATCATTTTCTTAAATTCCTGCTATTAATTTCCCCAGGTCTCGAAAAATTACCAAGGCATATGAGGAAGTCCTGGATAAAACAATCTCTGATTTGATGACATCTATCTACAGATTCAGTGTCGCCTCTAAGGGATTCGTGGTTTGTTTGTTTTGTTTTTGATAGGACTAAAATTTTAGGATGCTTATCTGCAACGCCAAGCCGACCGCGTGTCCACAGCCGCGCCCTCTCAAATGCTTCGGACCACACCCCCGGTCACCCGGCAGACATGACTCGAATTCCTACCTTGAGATAGTTTTCCGTGCAGAACACGTCCGTGTCTCTGACGCTGACGCCTCGCAGGGACACAGAGATGAAGACCGCAGTCTCCGTTTGCTGCCAGGTGTAATCGCTAACCTGCAAGGGCATCTCGGGAGGCTGCGGGAGAGACTGGGGAATTCTCGCGCTGACTCGGTTGCTAGGGAAGCTGGGGTTACCACGCGCCAGCTCTTCCGGGTCAGGTCGGGCTGCGGCGCCCCGCGTTCCCAGCGTGCTCCGGGCGCGCCCCTGCGGCCCCCTTTGGTGACTGCCTGACCACCTAGTGGGGGAGCTATTACTTCTTGGGGTCTTAGCCCTTCCCCTCAGTCTGAGCGAAGGAATAGGCCCGCCTCGGTTTAAGCAAGGAAAGAGCTTTGCGCCTGAGAATGCAGAAAGCGGATGTGGGACAGCGTGACCCACGAGAAGCAGGTGCGACACCCACGTGGTCTTTGCAGCTCTGGCCTTTTATTCGTCGTGATGGAGGCAGATAGAAGCTAGCACTATTTGGCATTACCATGTTGGAAATCTGCTTATATAAACGTTCTGGCCTGGGAGCTTGCCTTTACAATTGTAGTCTTTCAAATTCTGTCAACCGTAAACTCCACACAAGCTGTAGGGAGGGCTTGTTCATCGGTTTGAGGACTGGGAGAACCGACCATATGATTCACTGATGAATACTGGGCTGCAAAGCAGCTGTAGGATAAGTTGAATTTTACACCGAGATGCTTTACAACTGCTTTAGGAGACTTGTAATTTTAGCGCTGGAAGGAAACTTTAAGATCGTGTATTCATCCCACATATAGGATTTAAGGAATCTGAGATCCATACACCCAACCCCACTGCCACATAGATTAGTAGCAGAACTGTGATTAAGATCCTGATTCTGTAACTCACATGCCAGTGTTTTTTCCTTAGGATGCTTTCTGAAGACGTAGTTTATAAATTACTGGAATTTGATTTTTTTAAGACATGAAAATTAAGCACCTACAAACTATCTGCCGCCTAGGGTTTTTTTTTTTTTTTTGTCTTGTCTTTTGTCGTTTTAGGGCCACACCGACGCCATGTGGAGGTTCCCAGGCTAGGGGTCTAATCGGAGCTGTAGCGCCAGCCTACGCCACAACAACGCAGGATCCGGATCCGAGCAGCGTTTGCAAACTACACCACAGCTCAGGGCAACGCCTGATCCTTAACCCACTTAGCGAGGCCAGGGTTCGAACCGGAAACCTCATGTTTCCTAGTCGGATTCGTTTCCACTGAGCCACGACAGGAACTCCATTTTTTTTAGCATTTTATTTTTGGAAGTCATTAGTACAAATGTAAAAGCTCCTGAAAAAGTCCTTGAGGAAACTTTAGGTGCAGAAGACTTGGGAGGAAAAAAAAATTATCTTTTACTCCCTTAGCAGGCCACTCTTCACTGCTTTACCCAGTTGTGTCAGCAGGTTCATCATCTCAAGGTTCCATAACTTTGAATGCTGGGACCATATTAGACTTCTTTTCCTTTGTCTCCTAAGTGGAGAAACCTAAGGATCAGTTTTATGGATTCTTTTTCATGTTGCTTTTGGCTTTTTCCCTCTTGTGTTCTATTCCTTCTTTTCCATTTTGTTTCAAACTCTCTTGTCTTCAAAAGACAGGGTTTATGCCTTCCTTTTAGATAAAATTTTATTTTATTTTTTATTTTTTTGTCTTTTTGCCTTTATCTAGAGACACACCTGCAGCATATGGAGGTTCCCAGGCTATGGGTCTAGATAAAATTTTAAAGCGTAGGTTCTGCTGCTATTCAAAAACTGAAGCGGGGAGTTCCCATTGTGGCTCAGAAGTAACGAACCTAACTCATATCCATGAGGTTGAGTGTTCAATCCCTGGCCTCGCTCTGTGGCTTAAGGATCCAGTGTTGCCGTGAGCCATGGTATAGGTTGCAGACACTCCCCGGATCTGGCGTTGCTGTGGCTGTGATGAAGGCTGGCAGCTGCAGCTCCAACTCTACCCCTAGCCTGGGAACTTGCACATGCCATGGGTGCGGCCCTAAACTCCCTCTACCCTCCGCAAGCAGTATGTGTGTATGGGAAATAATTTTTTAAAAAAATATACTTCGTCCTATTTGAGAGTTTCAGGAAAATTCATTCATTGTTAAGCAATTACACACCTCTGCAGTAAAATCGTTCTCTTGGCTGCCACAGTCTTATGAAAACTTTTACACTCTGAATCAATTATATCTTTTAAAAACTACTTGATCGGTTTTATTACTGAATCATTACATTAACTGATACCAATTTAAAACACCATTAATTTTTATGTGTTTCAAGACTTAAGTAATTATCTAAAATGTATTTCACAAGCCTTGACTCTAATTTAGTCTTAAAAGTCTTAATCTGTGTTTCTCATCAGAGTAAAAAAAAAAAAAATACAAGAAAACTATAATCTAACCCAAGTATAGATAGAAATTTGATATATGGCAAAGACGGTTGTGCACAAAAACGGGGGAAAATCAAAGAAAGGAATAACTATTGAATACACTGGTACGAGGAGAAAAGGTTACCATATGGGAAAAAAATGAGATTGGATCTCTACATGCATATGGTGTCACACACAAAAATGAATTTCAGATGAACTAAAGACAAAAATTGATAACAAAAAATATGCACGATTTTAAAGAAAGGATTTCTTAAGTATGACGTCAAAAATATTGATCATAAAGGAAAAAGAGTGAAAACTTGAACTAAAATTAAGAACTCATGTTCACCAAAAGGAACAATGAAAAAATGTTAAGATACTGGAGTTCCTACTGTGGCACAGTGGATTAGTGATTTGGCGTGTCTCTGTGGTGGTGCTGGGTTTGATCCCCAGCCCAGTGCTGTAGGTTAAGTATCTTGGCGTTTGCCACAGCTGTTGTGTAGGTGGCAGCTGCAGCTAGGATTCAAACTCTGGCCTCGGAACTTCCATGTGCTGTGAGGGTGGCCAAAAAAAAAAAAAAGAGTAAGATATTCATATATATATATATGTATACATATATACACCATGTACATATAAATGTTAAACTATATATTTTTTCAATGTCCTTCAACCCAAGATCCCAGGGACACCTGTAGTTAAATGAATTGAGTTTATTTACTCATTGAGCAAAAGAGGACAAACACCCCATTGGGTGTCTCAGTAAGAAGGTGTCAGATTTGGGGGGAAGGTTTTAAAGGAAGGAAAGTTTCCTCTCGCTTGGGTTCTTTCATAAAGAGAGGGTAATTCTATGACAGGATAAAGAAATAGCTTCCTAGCAAAAATCTGAAAGCAAGCCAAATGTCTATCAATTGGTGTATTCATACAAAAGAATATCATACAGAAGCAAAAATGAATTTTAGCTATACACTGGATGAGTGGAGGCGGGAGGGGAGTAATGCATTTTTTTTTTTTTTTTAGGGCTGTACCTGCAGCATCTGGAGGTTCCCAGACTAGGGGTCTAATCAGAGCTACAGCTGCTGGCCTGCGCCACAGCAATGCCAGATCCAAGCCATGTCTGGGACCTACACCACAACTCACGGCAATGCCGAATCCTTAACCCACTGAGTGAGGCCAGGGATCGAACCCACAACCTCATGGCTCCTAGTTGGATTCGTTTCTGCTGCGCCATGACAGGAACCCCAGGAGTAATGTCATTTTTATAAAACTTTAAAAATAATGAAAACCAAATCTGTTGGTTAAGGATTCCTATATATGTGGTAAAATCATGAAGGAAAATAAAGTGTAAGAAAGGATAATGGTAACTCCTAGGTGAAAGTCTTGCAAGTGACACCTGTTGTAGTAGCCAGAAAAGTTGATTTCTACACTGACACACTGCATGAATTAAGTCACAGGTTCTCAAAGTGTGGTCCCCTTACAACAATATCAGCATTTTCTGGGAATTTGCATTTCCAGCAAATTTCCAGACCCCACTTCAGACCAAATGAACCAGAAATTCTGGAACTGTGGCCCAGCAGCCTGTTTTAACAACCCCATCTAATAATTTTGATGCACACCAAATCCTGTGAACCACTAGGATAGGTTTTGGGGGAAAAGAGAAACTACAAAGCCAAAAAAAAAAAAAAAAAAAAGCCCACAGTTTCCCCCTTTCTCCCATCATCCCAAGGAGAAGCCCACTGAGACCACAGCACTGTGCTGGATATGCAGTGTAGCTTTGCATTACAGGAGAGGAACTCCATCCTCTTGCTGTTCTCTCTTCTTATAGGGCAAATGTGAAAGGAACCTTTTCATTAAGGAAACTATTGGGAGTCAGGCAGTCTTGGTTTAGGGGCAAATTTTTACAAGACTTATCTGAGAAAGTCAGCTACCCAATATCACCACCTTGATTCACATGGAGAGATTTAGCTGGAAGAAAAAAACTGCTAGTACCCGGGCAAGCTGAGTTCAGGTGCAGCCCCTCCCACTGGAAGACAGAGTCCAGGTTTTATTGGTCGGTTCCCTAGAAAAATTGAAAGAACACTCCATATTATTTTTGTTTGATTTTGTTCACTATATCAAAGCATGCCATGAGAGAGCATCAAAAAAGCTGCCACGTTCTAATTTTGGTGATAGATTTGTCTTATTCTTCTTTTGATTCATAACTCACATATATAAATATCTATAATTTTGTATGTAACAAATATTACAAAATTAAAGTAACAATTTAAAAAACAAGCTCTAGGTGTTCCTGTGGTGGCTCACCAGGTTAAGGACCTGATGTTATCTCTGTGAGGATGCAGGGTTGATCCCCAGCCTCACTCAGCGGGCTAAGGATTGGGCGTTGCTGCAAGGTGCAGGCTTAAGTTGCAGGTCCGGCTTGGATCCAATGTTGCTGGGGCTGTGGTGTAGGTTGGCAGCTGCAGCTCTGATTAAGACCCTAGCCTGGGAACTTCCATATGCCACAGATACATCCACAAAAATAAAAAATAAAAATAAATTTTATAGACCATCTCTTTAGTAGAGGAGGATTCTAATTTCTCTTTATGTTTTGTGAGATTCTTAGGAATTGAAAACATACATTATGAAGAAAAAAATCTGATGTATTATTCTTCACCTAAAATTAACTATAATTTATTTTTTGATGCTCAAATTGTCAGATCTAGCCATTGGGAAAGGTTGATTTATGATTTTTTGACATCACCCCAGAACTTTTTAAAGCCTTTTGAAAATCCTTTTTTCTTTGAACAAGATGGTTTTTGTTTGTTTGTTTTCTCTAGGAAATGCTATCAGTTATTCACTAAAAAGCCTCAGTTCTCTTTAGAGAATAGTTTTCAAGATCAAAAATCTAGGCACTAGATTTTAAATGCATTAGTTACTTTATCATTTTAAATGTGGGCTTTAGGAAAAGAATGTGATTTATAGCTAGACAAGAATATACAGGTAGAGCTCATGTAGAGAGTGTGAAGTGTCCCTTTATCCTTTTCCTTTTGGTTCAAATATCTTAGACTGACGTTTGCAGAGCACAGATCTTGATGATTTTTCAATTAGACTTGTTATAGCATTATCAGTTTAAAAATTTCAGGAGTTCCCATAGTGACACAGTGGTAATGAATCTGATCAGTGTCCATGAGCACATGGGTTTAATCCCTGGCCTCACTCAGTGGGGTAAGGATCACATGTTGCCATAAGCTGTGGTGTAGGTCGCAGACACAGCTTGTATCTGGCATTACTATGGCTGTGGTGTAGGCTGGCAGCTACAGCTCTGATTCAACCCCTAGCCTGGGAACTTAAATATGCCCGGGGTGCAGCCCTAAAAATAAAAATAAAATAAAAGTAAATAGATAAAATTTCAAATGTTTCTAGTTTCTGACCTAGCATGTATGTAACTTGGAAGTAAACCTCCATCTGAACAAGTAAAAAGCTGAACAAAATGAAAAATCAACACCTCTCTTTAGCTCTGAAAGAAAAGTGAGGTCACAGGACAAACCACTAACCTCCAAATTGGAGAGATTGTATTTATACAGAATCACAACCAATCAGAGCAGAAACCTCCATGGGAATTAGTGTCAAGGTAGGAAAATCTGAATGTAGTTGACAAATTGCTGGCGGTTCACTGTGGGCAAGTCTGAGAGATAAAAACTCAGAGGGACCAAGTCATCAGGGAGCCCTCAACGCTTTTGCGAATTTTACTTCCTGAAGCTCTACCAGGTTCTCACAGTGAATATTGAACAAAAATATCCTCAATGATCCCAGTAGGGGGTTGGGAAAAGGAACCATTTTGAAATATGCCAGAGAATTTGTCTTTAGCAAAATCTGACCTTGGAAGAAACTATTTAACCAGAGCCTAACCAGCCAGGATTTTATCAGAGTTTAACTGACTAGAGAGATATTTATAGCATTAAATGCATACATTAGAGAAAGTTCTAAAAATCATCTAAGCATCTACCTTAGGCAGCTAGAAAAAGAAATGCAAATTAAATCCAAAGTAAGCATTAAAAAGAAGTAGGAGTTCCCATTGTGGCTCAGAGAGTTAAGAACCCAACTAGTATTCACGAGGATGGGTTCCATCCCTGGCCTTGCTCAGTGGGTTAAGGATCCACATTGCTGTGAGCTGTGGTGTAGGTGGTAGGTGCAGCTCAGATTCTGATCCCACGTTGCTGAAGCTGTGGTGTACTCCGGCAGCTGAAGCTCCGATTGGACTTCTAGCCTGGCAACTTCCATATGCTGCAGGTACAGCCCTAAAAAGAAAAAAAAAAAATTTTTAAAGAATTTAAAATTCTTTAAAATAAATCAAGCATAAATCAAGAAAATTAAAGATAGGAAATCAAGGAGTTCCCTGATGGCCTAGTAGTTAAGGATCCAGCATTGTCACTGCTGTGGCTCTGGTTACAGCTGTGGCTCTAGTTCAGTCCCTGACCTGGGAACTTCTGCATGCTTTGGGTGTGGCCAAAAAGAGCGAGAGGGAGAGAGAGATGTTATGCTCACATTTTCTTAAGAAAAACTCAGAAATCAGTGCTATGTATAAACTTCACAAGAAAAAAAAATTTGTATATAAGAAGGCCTGTCCAAAAATACTGGTTTGCTCCACAGTATAAAATTAAATTCCTAGTAAACTGTAGTCTATTGCCTTGTTAATATTTCCTGAGATATTTCCTAACCAAAGCCAGGATTGTTATACCTACTTGTCTTGATGAAAGCCAAGCAATTAAAAACCAGTTATTTTTCTCCTTAAAAACTAGCTTTATTTAAAACAATTTGTAGCATAACACCAATAGGAAACAAACTTACAAGACATTGTTGAAGAAAGCCTGCCATACAGAATTTCTACTAATAGTTAAGTCTATATACTGATAAATAACATTCTTTCTACAATGCACAAATGACATTCAGCATGATCCCTGAAAAGAATGGCCAGCAATAACATAGACTGTTTTGACAGAACCTCTACTTGTCTTACTACTTATCTACAGAATAAAAATCTAAAATGTGGAAGATATCCAATTTTAAATTCTACCATGATGTTTAAGGAAGAAGGAAAAATAATGAGTAAACTATAAGGGTTAAAAATCTTAAAAAGAACCATGAGAACTGGCTTACCATTATTTATTGTAACTATTAAAAATATTTCAGAATTGAGAATCACTTGGTTTAACATTTGGAAGCCCTTAAACATTCAAACTGTACTATATCTACTATAGTCAGTTACCAAGCCAATTTTATTTCTCTGAAAAATGTAACCTATACATTAACTACATAAAGAAAATAAACAATCTGAGGGTAACCTAGTGACTTAATACTTTATTCAAAACTTTCCACAAAGCAATTCATGAGTCAATTAATACTAATACTTCTTGAAAACTTTTATGAGTCAAATAGAAACAGACCCAGTTCTAAAAGATTGCATATGAAGATATGAGAAAAAAATCCCTAACATGTAAAATTAAATCTTAATACAAAAAAGAAACCCATAAAAATATTGGGCATTCAAGTAAAATATAATGGGAATATGACACAGTAAAAATCTGGTATTTTTAAAAAATATTAAGAACGGAATTAGATTTATTGCTATGTCAATTCTATGAATAGCTGACAATCAAACATACAAAATATACCACAACAATCATGCCAAAAATGATGCGATGTGGAGAGATCATTAGCCTAACATCGGTAGACATTTATCTTGTAATATACATCATTGATATAGTAAAACCTTGTTAATTCAGGATAGTTTAAATGGATAAAAGTCTAAAATTTTGAGTATTTTAAAAAGATATACTGTTTAAGCACTCACAAGCGTTCCTTTTTTTTCTGTTAAGCATGTAATTTCAAATAAATAAATGTGCAGGTAACTATTACAGTTCTTTGGAAGTACTTGGTTAAATGACAAAAGAATGCTTTTAAAATAGGATTCTGAAATAAATGCCTCTAAAAAGCTTAAAACTTTTCCAAGGTTACACATTTTTCTTTAAAATCTTATGACTTTTACTAATAAATCTTTTCATCAGATCGTACAGAGTAAACACCATTCAAGTTCTTGAATCAATGGTTACAAATCTAAGTAAATTGGAGGAGTTTTATGGAATTTTAAATTTAATAGATTAATTTTTACTACTTATTTTGCCTAATAGAGTAAATGATATCTTTTTTGATTGGAAGTTATCAGAATATGTTCAAAGTCTAGTATATAATTTTAATGGTATAGGCTAAAAAAATCCTAATATGCACTGTCAATTAAGATAATTTCATAGTAAATAATAACAGGAAGATCAATTTTTTAAGAAGTATTTATTGTATTATGAGTGCTATGAATTGCTAACACCAAATTTTACCCCTCTTTCCCATTTCAAAGACATCAGGCCATCTACTAACCCATAAATATTGATGTCTCACATACTTCATAGAGTAGCTTAAACATACCAGCATAAGAAATAATTAGTATTACATAGTAATTTCCTTTGCCATAGGAATAAATGTTGGACAAAGTCTGGAAACATTTTATTTTCCAATTTGAATTACAGTAATTTTGCCACAGACCACAGCACTAGTGCATGTGTTACTTTAGACATGCTCTAAGAACAAAACAAAAATTTACTGCAAAAATACATGTCACCAATGTGGAACACATTCAGATTTGTATAAAAGTACTGAACTAATATCCCAAAAAGAGGTATATGTAAGCAGTACATAAAGAAGAAATAGTTTTAATATGAAACAGTCATTTAAGTCACATACATCATGATTAGAAGCAGGACTTTCTTTTATAAAAGATATTTTAACTAACAAGCAACATCATCTACATAACAAGAAAAGTATAGGTATTTAGAATACATTTTAATATAATTACAAGTAATGTATTTTGACAGTTTATGACAAAGATGAAGCTTATCCATTGAGTTTCATTAAAAGTTTTCAATGAAAACCTTCTTCCCTTCATTTGCCCTAGATGACTTGTCTTGGGAGATACTAATGCCATCCCTAGCCTCTTTACTCCAGGGGTGCCTCTAAACTCCTGTGTAATTGTGCCAAGAGCTGGAAAAATGCAGATGAGGCTTCTATACTGCTTTACTGGATAAATGGAATAGAGGAAAAGGGGAAGTTAAAATTTGAAAATGAGGAGTTCCCATCATGGCGCAGCAGTTAGCAAACCCAACTAGTATCCATGAGGACACAGGTTTGATCCCTGGCCTCGCTGCGTGGGTTAAGGATCCGGTGGCATTGCAGTGAGCTGTGGTGTAGGTCACAGACGAGGCTCAGATCCTGCATTGCTGTGGCTGTGACGTCGGCCGGAGCTGTAGCTCCAATTGGACCCCTACCCTGGGAATCTCCATGCGCCGTGCATGAGGCCCTAAAAAGCCAAAAAAAAAAAAAAAAAAAAAGAAGGAAGGAAGGAAAATGAGAAGAAAACCTCTGAGTTCAGAAGTAGAGGAAGTGAAATTGTGAAAAGGCTCAACAATTTAAAGGAAATTGGGGAAGTACTCTCAAGAATTTGATAGTCAATTTGATAAATACTCCTTCCTATGGTGCCTGAAATGTAGTCATACTGTCTTAAATCTTAGCTATTAAAGACTTACACAGTCTTTAAAATAAAAAGAGAAATTTAATCCCACTTTATTATCTTTCTTCAAATCTTGCTGGAAAACATTCTTCCCTTAAAGTCTGGCCAACCACAGCCAACAAACAAATGAAAATTCTGACTAGAGGAAAGATATGAAATTTTGAAGTACAGAGTATCTAGGAAGGGAAAAGCCAGGTTGGTCTATATAGCATTCCACTGGAGAGTTTAGGATTGATAAGAGAGTAACTGGGAAACACTCACACCAAAGAACTTAACCTTCCTGAATCAAATCCGGAAAAAGGAGACCTCTGCTTTCTTCTGCTTCCTGCATTGACTGGTTCCCTTAAAGAAAACTGAGCACTCACATACTGATGGTTAACTACACAACGGTTTTAAAAAGCCTTTATGAGCTTCCTTAAGAATCTAGTCATCTTCTACAGAGTTCTAAACCACTATTTACAAGTGACCTTTGGGAATCTGGATGCTTTTAATTAAACAAACTTAAATAGCACAAATTTTCATGCAGATGAGACCTTCTATATAATGCAAAAAAAGAAATTAAAAAACTCTCTCAAGCTCCCTTTAAAAATCATTGCTTATATATATTTTTTACTATTAAATACAATTACTGGAGTATGTTCGACAGTTAAGTACAAGCACTCAGTTTATTCAAGACAAAAAAATTTGAAAGAATATTAGAAGACTCCTGACACTTATTTTATCTGGATTATTAAAGTCAGCAGATTTTAGGGTGACCTACTATTAACATTTTTTTTCCTACCACTAGGCAGAGTTGGGAGTCTAACACACACACACGCACACACACAATGGATTTCTTTATATTGTGTTCACTTATGAAGCATAAGTACTAGTACAAGAGAAACTTCAGCTTTATGTACATAAGCTTCTAATTTGGATGACAACAATCATAATAGCAGTACTCCTAAAGAATTTCACACAAAAGGAAAACATGGATCCCAAATCTAAGTCTAAGCACTCTATCTGAAGAATAATTTTCTTTTACAAACTAAGCTGTTTCACAACTAGTGAGTCCAGTAGCATCTAGAGACAACTGGACCAGGAATCCTCTAGTGAAATGAATAAAGCAAGTTCTGAGAAAGGAACTGATGCTTTAAAAGTTCTATCATTAACCTAGTCTGTGAGAGAACCTAGCTGGTGATAGTTAGCCAGGATGAACTTTGGCAAAACTTGAGAATGTAGGAGAAACCTCAAGATTTCCTGCTCAATTGCATGTATACTTGTCTTTGTCTATATGTGTGCATGTGAGATGATGCCTTTCAATGAAGGAAAAGGATCACAGCAAAAAAGATGTAATGCTACTGGAAAATTATTTCACCCATGTGTGATAACAGCTTTAGTCATTCCTGAACTATTCAGGTTTTTTTTGTTGTTGTTGTTGTTTTTCTTAGGGCCACACCTGCAGCATACGGAAGTTCCCAGGCTAGGGGTCAAGTCACAGATGCAGATGACAGCCTGCACCACAGCCACCGTAATGGCAGATCCTAGCTGTGTCTGTGACCTATACCACAGCTTATGGCAACGTCAGATTCTCTTTTTTTTGTTTTTTTGCCTTTTCTA
>PVHT020001751.1:18807437-18881421 GCA_004024745.2 Catagonus wagneri
TTGTTGTTGTTGTTTTTCTTAGGGCCACACCTGCAGCATACGGAAGTTCCCAGGCTAGGGGTCAAGTCACAGATGCAGATGACAGCCTGCACCACAGCCACCGTAATGGCAGATCCTAGCTGTGTCTGTGACCTATACCACAGCTTATGGCAACGTCAGATTCTCTTTTTTTTGTTTTTTTGCCTTTTCTAGGGCCGCACCCACGGCATATGGAGGTTCCCAGGCTAAGGGTCTAATCAGAGCTGTAGCCGCCAGCCTACGCCACAGCCACAGCAACGTAGGATCCGAGCCACGTCTGCAGCCTACACCACAGCTCATGGCAATGCTGGATCCTTAACCCACTGAGCAAGGCCAGGGATCGAACCCGCAACCTCATGGTTCCTAGTCAGATTCGTTAACCACTGAGCCATGACAGGAACTCCAACCATGGGTTTTTCTTTTGAATATTTACAGATTCCTATTTAAGGTACTCTGAAGGCCTAAATACATAAATAAAAATTCACTTGTAAGTTTTTAAAAACAACTACTTGGAAATGGAAAATGAAAGAATCACATTATAAATCAAGTATTTTTAGACTATCTTGGGAGAAGTTATTTCGCTTTCACAAAGCTAGCTACTAAAACTGTAAGCAGGAAAGAGCTTAAGAAACTGCATAATCAGTTTTAGCAAAAAGCACAACTCATGTAAATACCATGTAAAGTGTTAATCTGAGGACACTGGCAGGTTCTACTCAGTATCTAATTGCATTTAGTCACTTAAAACAGAAAACAAAAACAAAAAAACACTATCTGATGCTAGGACTGAACATACGGCATGGGGTGCGTTTCTTAAAAAATCAGCACTCCCTAGGATTTCAAAAACAACATAACATTTAAAAAATTATGTCTTTAACAAAAGTTACAATATAAGCAAATTGTGATCTTTGAGTATGCTACTGAACACATCAAATGTCAAGAGTCAGCTAAAACTACTACATTTTAACTGGCTTCAACGGGCAAAGTTTTCAAACAAAGGAGTACCTAGTATTAGAGTTTATATAATTTCATTTCCTAAAACTATAGAGACATATGTCTTAGACTTATATTTAAAATATTTTGTACTCACCTCTAACTAGTTAGAATCAAATGGAGAAAACATCACCTTGTACCATATGAAATTGCTGGGGGCTTTTTTGTAGCTCAAAATCAACACTGTATTTAAAAAAATAAGTTGTATTCAATCAAAATATGCGTAATGAGTATTAATTTTCTTCTACTAGGATATTAAATATTTCATTTTTATAAAATTCATCATTTGTTAGGCTCTATAAATTGTTCAAACCCTCCGATTACTGTTTCTCAATTGAAGAATATGTTGTTTCTTAGAAAAAGCTTCAAATGATGAAAAAGATGGCAGTTCACTGGATAAAGTTCTGGTGACTACAATGAACACAACAAAATTTAACAGCTCAATTCAATTAACTTTGCTTTAGTGCCTTGTGACATTAGAGGTCAAGTGTTACCATGTAAAAGTTTGGGTTCATGTTTCCTAACCAAAGGACATTTAATCAAAATTTTCAAGCATAATTTTAACTTCTTGCTGTTGCTGTCATTTCAAGATTTAAATGGTAGTAATTATCCCTTTTGCAGATCACCATATGGTCTTCAGAACTTTTTTGGCCACAATGATAAAGATGATTCAAATTTGGGAACTTCACCAACAGCCAACGACTGTATAAATTGCTATTAACTGTCATATAGTATCCTTTGGAGGTTGGAGGAGATCACAGGTTATGATCCACTCCAAAATGAATTTCTGCTGTTTTGAATCTTAATGAGCACACCTCCAACTGTCTCAATTTTTGTTCATCTCTCAAGAGGATACTCTCAGGTCCATTTTTACACTTTGCCCAGTCACAGCAGAAACTCCTGTTTGTTGCAGGGCCTTGAATTGTTGGGAGTTAGCTCTCACCTTGGCTTTTAATTGCTCTTTGCTTAAAATGGATTTTGAACTCCTGAGGCTCATTTCTGAATTCAGATCCCCAGAATATGATTTCTCAGATCACCACTGAGTAGTTTTTTTTGCCAGCATAGCCCTCTAGGGCCAAATTGATATTTCTACCTATTTTGTTTGTAGTATGTCCCAAATTGAAATGATATTAAGAAAAGTATTCACAGTTCTTCTGAGGATACTGTATTATTTATTTCTCTGGAAAACAATAACAACTCAATAATCAAAGAAAACTGAAGCATAAAGAATACTGTTACATTTCTAAACAGCACAACTAAAAACATACTTTATGTCAACTCTACTAACTGCAGTCAATTTTCAACTGATCTAATGTTAGCAATTTCATGTGGTACAATCCACAAGTAAATCAACAAATACTTACTGAATATCTACTATATGCTAACACCTGTCTCATATCTGTACAAACAGATATCCTGGAAAGACTGACTTGAAAATACAAAAGTCACTAATTTCAAGGACCCTAGAAGGGAAGGAATCTGGTGTCATACTTTACTATTTTTAAAAATGTCCCTTAAAATGTATACCTTCTTCCATGTTTTAGCTACATATATTCTTTCTACAAACATTTTTTAAATAGATCCTTGAAAAAATTTTTGTACTGCCCAGTATTTCCAAAGTTCAGCACTGAAGTAGAGCTGACCCTTGAACAATGGTTAAGGGTGCCAACCCCCTCTCAGTCAAAAATGAGCATACAACCTTACAGTCAGCCTTCCAAATCCATGGTTCCCCATCCTCAGATTTAACCAACCATGGATCATGCCATACTATAGTACATGTTTATTGAAAAAAATCCACATTTTCAGTGGACCTACGCAGTTCAAACTTGTGTTGTTCAAGGGTCAACAGATACATTTTTCAATGATTCTAACTTTTAAAAGTTAAAACTTGCCTACATTTGCTATATATTATTTTGAAGCTTCAAGAGGCTTTTATGTTTATGATTAACAACAAAAACTAACGTCTTTGTATAGTACTTCCTAATGCACCCCCATATACATTATTCTTATTTAAGATAGCAAACAAGACAATACAAAGTTTGCCCTAGTAATGAAGTGGAATATTAAAAAAAACTAAAAGGTAAATAATCTTTTTGTGTGTGCATTTAAAAAAATAATATAAAACATTAAAAACTTGTGTCACTGAAGCTCTGTAATACACTTGGGGGGAAAAAAACCACTGTGGTTAATGCTTGTGATTAAGTATCACTGCCCACTGCAGGTGCACCAAAAGTTTCTCTAGTGCGCATTAACTGGACATCTTTGTCAGCCATGCAGGTATCACAGCCCCACACTGCTGATGCTTCTGCTGTTAGGAGGCCATAGGCTGTCTCAGTCATTCCAGTGCAGATCCGATGAAACCATTTCTGACAAGAGGCTTCACATAAGATGGCATCCTGATCATCATTCACTTCATTTGTACAAATTCCACAAGGATACACTGGATCAGAAGAAGAATGGCCATGACGGCTTGGGTGGAGAGAGGATTTATTGCTTTTTTCAGTGGTACATGTATCTGTGGCACCTCTAGGTTGTCTTGGCTTATTCTGTGTCCCATTTGCATGGCTGTTGTTTGTAGCTTCAGTGCTACTGGAACGGTTATTCTCTTGATTTACAACATTATTTCGATTAACATTTTTTAATTCAATATTACTCTGATTCACTGTGTCATCCATATTTAAGTGAGGTGGGTGAGCAGAAGAATTTTGATTAGCGTTTTTGGTTGCTCCTTGAGCAAAGTCTTGCTTTTGGGGTGGTGGTTTTGCTTGACCAAAAGTGTTTGGGGGAGGAATAAAAGAATGATTAGGTTCTAGTGGAGAACTGAAATTGGAATTATTCCCAGGGACAAAGTTAGATGCCAAGTCAGGGTTAGATACTTGGCTAGCATTCTGTGGAGGAATCTGATTGAAGTTTTCAGCAGGATTTTGTCTAAAATGTTGATTAGGCATGTTAACATTCTGACTTAGTGCATTATTATAAGATGGATTTCCAAAACTTGAATTATCATGTGGCCCGAAGTTAAAAGCATGAGGTCGATTAAAACCCATGCCCAAAGGATTCTGAGGAAATGGGTGTGGCTG
This sequence comes from Catagonus wagneri, assembly GCA_004024745.2. Lineage (NCBI taxonomy): Eukaryota > Metazoa > Chordata > Mammalia > Artiodactyla > Tayassuidae > Catagonus > Catagonus wagneri. The sequence continues at coordinate 18,811,526 of PVHT020001751.1, forward strand.
ATTCCTGAGTGAGTAAGGACCACAATATGGGGAAGACATTCTTGGAGGAACGTGAGGTGGCATTCTGAATGTGCTATAGCCTCCAAAGCCAGGATAACCAGGACCAAGATATGGATTTGACGAAGGTAGTGGTTTATAGGAAATAGTATTGTAGTTGTCATCAAATGGATTAGCAGCCACTAGATGGTCAGAGTTTGGATTTGGTGGCGGAGCATACTCAGACAGTGGAGGAAAAGAAGGCCCCTGAAATGAGAACGTAAAGTAAAATACATGCTTTTGATCAAAAGAGTCATTAAAATGGTCCTGTTAACACTTACGAACAGTTTTAGTTAAATTTTTCTTGAGGTGTTATACAAATTTAATTCTTCACTTGACTTTTCAATTTCAAACAATGTTTATATATTGAATTACATTTAATAATAAAAGTGTATAGGTTTCTTTCATTTAGGAAAGGAAATAAGGTATGCTTTGGGGGTTCAAATGATCATGACAAACTCTGAAAGTATTCAACCTTCAAAAGACACTTCATTACCATAATTTTCATTTAATATCTTGCCTATAATTCTAGACTCTTTCACTTAAAATTATAACAAAAATTACCTTTTAAAACCTCCAAATAGCCGTAAAATTAAATGACAATAAACAGGATCTAAGTTTCTGTCTTAGCTTAACTTCAGGGAGTAGCTATTAAAGTATTCCCAAAGTGCTCAGCTCTAGGCCTCAGAATGGAAAAATAAACTGCCAGTTTTGGTCAAACTGCAAATTTAACACATGGTGGCCAAAATGGAAAAAGGTAATCTGTATATACTTCATACTTATTTGCAATCTTTATAATAAATAAAGTGCTTCACATTTATAGAGGAAAAGCCCGTATTTATAACTTTATTACAACTACAGGTTGTAATAAACAGTTACAAAAGAAAAGATGCATCTACCATGACTGCTTCATGATATGTACAAACTACTGATTTAATATAATAGTTGAACATTACTCCAGGTTAAATTCATGTCCATGTGTTTTTAAATCTTTTAACTAAAGACATCTATTTCCTTTAAAGTAAAGAATAAGCATTTACTTTCTTTCCTTTTTTTTTGGCTTTTTAGGGCCACACCCACAGCATATGGAGGTTCTCAGGCTAGGGATCCAACTGGAGTTGTAGCTGCTGGCCTACGCCACAGCCACAGCCACAGCAACAGAGAATACAAGCCGTGTCTGTGACCTACACAGCTCACAGGAACGCAAGATCCTTAACCCAGTGAGCGAGGCCAAGGAAAAAACCCACATCCTCATGGATGCTAGTCAGGTTCGTTAACCACTGAGCCACAACAGGAAATCCAGAATAAGCATTTTCATTTGTCTGTCTACACTTCCTTCTCACAATGTTCACTCTAGGCCTACAGTCCAGTAACAGCCACTAGTTACAGAGGCAAAAAAAAAAATCAGTGCAGAATTCAATGCTAGGTTATGAATGAGGACAGGAAACAAAACCCATGACCAAAGTTAAATTTACCTCACAGCTTGATCATATCAGTGAAGAAAAACTGTTATTAAAGAAAGTGCCCATTTACCTGTGTATTTGTCTTGCGTTTTTTCTTGTCTGGGCTTCCTAGTTGTACACCTGGTCCTCCTAACCCATCCAGTCCACTATCACCACCTAAAAATAAATAAATAAATCCAGACAATAGTTCTACTTATAAGTGAAATTTCATATATTGCATAGCAATCAATATCTATTTTAGATTTATAATATCTACCTGTTAATGTTTTCTATTTTTATTAGATAAAAGCAATACTAAGCTCTGAGAATCTTTGTTTTTCAAAAAATCTTCCCCATAATCTCAGCCAGAAACTGAGATTATTCACCTAGCATTTTCAATTATTCTCCTAGTGAAAAGTAAGCCTCCATTCCCCCCTCAAACCTTCAATCACCTGGTTCCCTGTCCTTGAAGCAACCCCTGTTGCTAATTTCTGGTCTATCTCTCCAAGATAATCTAGACAAAATTTCAGTATATTCTGGTAGTATACAAATGATGGCATATATACTAACCACAAAAGACTATATACACCCTGCTTTCTGACTTGGAAATTATTCCATGTCATTACATACAGAACTACTCTATTCTCTAATAACTGAGTAGTATTTTACAGTATGATTATACTATAATTCATTAAAGTAGTCCTCTCCTTGATGGCTATTTTGGTTGTTCCCAAACCTTTGCTGTTCTGCAATGAAAATCTATATCATACATATACACACCTTTTTTTTTTTTTTTAATTTTATGGCTGCACTGGCCACATATGGAAGTTTCTGGGCCAAGGACTGAATTTGAGCCACAACTGCAGCCTACGCTGTAGTTGCAGCAATGTGGGATCCTTTAACCCACTGTACCAGCTGGGAGAGAATCCCACCTCAGCAGTGACCCCAGGCGCTGGTGTCGGATTCTTAATTTAATGCACCACAGTGGGAACTGTGATGTGTTGAACTCTTTACATTCATGTTCAGGTCATTCCTAGGACTGGAATTATGGCATCAGAGGCCTTTTTATTCTTAAAATTCTTGTTAAAATACAACAATGTATATGAGTATGATCTTCTCAGTGTACGATGAAGCAAAAGCAAAAGCTTGACTGTGAATCTAAGAAGTAAAAAAAAAGTTTATCAATGGAATTTTTTTCCATTAAAACATTTTTGTTGAATTTGGAGAATTCTGCATACAAAAGTAGACAGCAGAATAAAACTATGTATACATATAAGTAGACAAACACTTGTAGTAACATATAGTCCTAACCTTTAATGTGATAGTACTTGGAGATGCAGGACTTGGAAAGTAACTAGGGTTACCTCCATGAGAGTGGTCCCTTATGATGGGATTAGTGGCCTCATAAGGAAAGTGATCTCCTTCCCTGCCCCCTTCATGCACACACTGAGGAAAGGCCATGTGAGGACACAGCAAGATGGGCATCTATCCACAAGCCAGGAAGACAGCCTCAACAGGATTAGCTGGCACCTTAATCCTGGACATCTCATCACCAGACCGTGAGAAAATAAATTCGTTTTTTAACAAATAAAGTTGTGAGCATAGGGAATAGGATTAAGATGGCAGAATAGAAGGACTGGAGCTCAACTTCTCTCATAAAAACAACAAAATTACAACCAAATACAGAGCAACCTTCAACCAAATGGACTGGAAACTTTCAAAAAGATATTCTACTTCAGAAGCCAAAGAGGAGACCACATCAAGAGGTAGAAGGGGCGATTATGCGATATAAGCAACCCCCTGCCTCCCGGGTGGGAAGCCTCACAGACTGGAAAGTAATTGTATCACAGAGATTCACCTACAGGACTGAGAGTCCTGAGCTCCACATCAAATCCCCAAGCCTGGGGATCTGGCACAGGGAGAAAGAGCCCCTGGAGCATCTGGCACTGAAGGCCAGCGGGACTTGTGTGCAGGAGTTCCACAGGACTGGGGGAAAGAGGAGACCCCATTCTTGAAAGGGACACACAGACTTTCATGTGCACTGGGTCCCAGGGCAAAGCAAAGTCTACATAGGAATCTGGGTCAAATCTGACTGCAATTTTTGGAGGACCTCCTGGAAAACAGGGGTGACTGTGGCTTGTTGTGGGGGAAGGGCATTGGAGGCAGAGCTCTTGGGAACATTCATCAGCCTCCATTTCTCTGGAGGTGGCCATTTTTGGGATAATCTGGTCCCTCCCATCAGTGCCAAGAAGCCCCAGGCCAAACAATAATCCAGGTGGGATCACAGCCCCACCCATCAGTAAACAGGCTGCCTAAAGACCCCTCAGGCACACAGCCAGCCTCTAATCTCACCCGGAGACAAAGCCCCACCCACCAGAGGGATAGGAATCAGAACCACCTACCAGTGGGCAGACACCAGTCCCTCCCATCAGGAAGCCTACAGCAAGCCCCCCCTCCCTTTACCAACTTCAGCCACAGGGCAGGCAAACACCAGAACTAAGAGAGGCTACAACTTTATTGACTGCAAAAAGGTCACCACACCAAAAACCTAAAAAAACAAAAAGGCAGAAAACCATAACTCAGATAAGGGAAAAAGAAAAAAACTCAGAAAAACAGCTCAGTGATGAGGAGATTATCAGCCTCCCAGAAAGAGACTTTAGATTGTTGATGCTGAAGATGATGCAAGGCATTGGAAATAAACTGGAGGCAAAGACTGATAATTTACTGAAACACTGAGCAAAGAAATACAAGCTGTAAAACTTAAACAAGAAGAGATGCAAAATACAATAACTGAAATAAAAAATTCATTAGAAGCAGCCAACAGTAGAATACAGGAGGCAGAAGAACGAATCAGCGAGGTGGAGGACAGATTAGTGGAAATCACTAATGTGGAAGAGAAAAGAGATAAAAGATTGAAAGGAAATGAGACTCTCAGAGAATTCTGGGATAACGTTAAACACACCAACATCCGTATTATAGGGGTGCCAGAGGGAGAAGAGAGAGAGAAGGGGACAGAAAAAATATTTTAAGAGATAATTGCCAAAAACTTCCCTAACATGGGAAAGGAACCACTCACTCAAATCCAGGAAGCGCAACAAGTACCATACAAAATAAATCCAAGGAGGAATACCCCAAGACACATATTAACAAATAAAGTTGTTTAAGCCACTCAGTCTGTGGAATTTTGTTATGGCAGCCCAAATCAATGGACACATACTGTCTTGCAGTTTTTTTGTTTGTTTGTTTGTTTGCTTTTTAGGGCCACACCTGCGGCACATAGAGGTTCTCAGGCTAGGGGTCTAATTGAAGCTATAGCTGCTGGCCTACGCCAGAGTCACAGCAATACCAGATCCAAGTCGCGTCTGACCTACAGCACAGCTCACTGCAACACTGGATCGTTAACCCACTGAGCAAGGCCAGCGATCGAACCCGCAACCTCATGGTTCCAAGTCGCATTCGTTAACCACTGCGCCATGACAGGAACTCCAAGCCTTCTGGTTTATGGTAAAGAATTTGGATTTTATTTGAAGTACAATGGACTATCATTTATGAATTTTGAGCAGGAAAGTGACATGATTTATGAGTTGTATTTTTAAAAGATTAGCCACTCTGCTGAGAATAAACTGGTGATAGGAATGGGATAGGAGCAGGGAGACCAGCAATAATATCTTTACAACAATACTTCAGTAAAAGAAATGCAAAAGAAGGGCAATAAAAAGAATCATCTGTGCTGGTGAAAACTCCCATACATAACAAAATGCAAAGCAGATTTCTGCAAGAGCTATTCAGAAGTTTAAATATTGTGGAGGTAAAAAATTATGATAAATAATAACAAAATTTTAGGAACAATTCTGGATGTTAAGTGCATATGGGTTCCCAGGCTAGGGGTCAAATCAGATTTACAGCTGCCGGCCTATGCCCTAAGCCACAGCAAAGCAGGATCCAAGCCGTGTCTGCAACCTACACCACAGCTCACAGCAACACCAGATCATTAACCCACTGAGCAAGGCTAGGGATCAAACTTGTGTCCTCATGGATGCTAGTCAAATTCATTAACCACTGAGCCACAATGGGAACTCCTAAGTTAATGTCTAAAAACCAAAAGCTTTCATGTAAACAAAAGGTAAAGTAGAAGAAAAGCTTTCATTTCAGGAACAAAACTAAATTAGAATAGCTAGCAATAAGTTTAAGAAATGCACAAAGTTGGTATGAAGAAAAACTTTTTAAAAGCCCTATCAGGGGACAAATGGCAAAACTTCTAATAAGGTATTCCTGGTTCTGGCTAGCTATCTAGAACAAAATAACACTGTTTTTATTTTCTTTGCTTATTATAACAGGCAGCCCTGCTGTGCCCTCTTCAGAGACATAAGCACCAGGTATCTGAGTCCCAGGCCCTTAGGGCCCAACCTCTAAACCCACAGGCATTAATACTAGCACAAGCGGCACCCCCTTCTCAGAGACCTGAGTTTAAACTCTGTAAGGCCCCTCCTGTGAGTTTATATTTTAATAATTCCTACCTCTTTCCTAGGTCCCACAGCCTTAAGAATGGTAGCTACTTCCTACAGTTGATACCTCTGTAAAAACTTCAGTATCCTATTTTGCTAGTTTAATATTTGTTGACAATGTTTTAAATTCTTTCTGTCAAAAATAACAGGTACGGTTTCTGTCTCTTGATTAGACCCTGACCGATACATATCTCAAACCGAACCAGCCAGAAGCTATCATCACTCCTAAGTTAACATCATTCCAGACATCTAGCTTACTATCTACCTACCTACTTTTTCTTCTGTGTATAAAAAGTGATAGCAACGTAAAAGGGGAAAACAAATCTGACTCCACGTTGGTTCTGTTTCTTTTACTTTAACCTTTGTATTCTATTGTTTTTGCTACAAGTTAAAAATGTTGCCTATAGCCTGAAATATATAGGATAGCCAATTCTCAAGGATCTGACCTTGAAAGGTAGAACACTTTTCCTTAAATACAGAGATAAAAAATTGCAGAACACAGAATAACATTTATCCTGCAGAAGGTTTATAGAAACATCCTGCCCTGATCTATAGGGACAGCTGTAAGAGCAAAGGATTCTGACACCAAAAAGTTTGCAAGAACCAGAATTCTCCTTGAGGCTCAGCAATTAACGAACCCAACTAGTACCCATGAGGATGCAGGTCTGATGCCTTGCTCAGTGGGTTAAAGATCTGGCATTGCCAAGAGCTGCGGTGTAGGCCATCAGCTGCAGCTCTGACTCAACCCCTAGCCTAGGAACTTGCATATGCCACAGGTGTGACCCTAAAAGAAAAGCTAAAAAAAAAGTTTGCAACAACCGACCACAGGCCCTTCCCCTTAAGTATAAAAGAAGCCTAAATTCTAATTTGGGGAAGATGGTTCTTTGGGACACTAAGCCACCATCTTCTTGGTCTGCAAGCTTTCCGAATTAAGTTACTATTTCTTATCTCAACAACTCATCTCTCAATTTACTGGCCTCGCCTATGGCAAGCAGTATCAGTAACAGTAATACCTTTACAAAAATGGGATGTTATTTTAAAAATAAAAGCATTAAATACTAACTTTATTAGAATTTAATAATGGGAAAAGAAGTTACACTGAAGAATATGCTAAATGTCTCCATGTTTGTTAGCTCATTAGTTTGCTCTAGGGTGTTTGCACAGTCATCATGCTTTTACTTTTATCTTTTAACACTGCCCAGTCTTTGTAATCTCTGATTTAACATGGATGACTTTGACTTGCTTTTATTCACTACTAAGACTGTTTTCTTGGCTTAGGTGATATGCTACATCTACTGAGATAAATATATAGTGGTTTTCCTTTACCTTATTTTAATATTGAACCCAGCACGACACTCTTGGAATAAATTCTACCAATTTGTATATGGCTGGATATGTTAATATTCTCTATATTGCCTATTAACCTGTGTTTCCTTGAAACATCCAGGCTCTTAATTCTGAGCTTTTGTTAAATGCATATCTACCCAGCTGGGGAATACAGTAACCCGTTCACGTGGGGGGAATTCCCTGGTGTCCTCTGATTCAGTTTGTATCCCTGAAGGCTCCTTTTCTGTCAAAGAAAGTCCTTTAAAAACAACAGCAACAACAACAACAAACTTTCTCCGTTTCACTCATTTTTTTCTTCCTCAAAGAAGTAGGGAGATAAGAATACTCATTTAATTTGCTTTTATCCAGATTCAGGGTTAGTGAGAATTTTCAAAATTTTGTAAATCACCAAAAGCTTCCAAGGAGCAGGAATTGTTTTAGAAGCTAAGACAGTGATCCAGATCTCACCCTGTTCCAGATTTACACGACAGGGCTGTGCTACTTTCCTTGTTTGTTGCTGTTGCTGAATATTTTTGCTGTTTTTAAAAACTGTTTTGGTTCATTTCACTTGAAATTAAAAAAGAGACACTGAGAAAAAGAATGTATATATGTATGTGTGACTGGGTCACCTTGCTGTACAGTAGAAAACTGATAGAACAGTGTGAACCAGTTATAATGGAAAAAATAAAAATCACTTAAAATTAAAAAAAGAGACTCTGAAAAATAGGTTTGTTTTACCATCTTCTCTTAGAAGTCTCCATCTAACTACATCTATGTTTTTTCACTCAATGTTCATAACAAACCTATGAAGAAGGAAAATCAAACATACTTTTTTTAGAAAAGAAAGGGAATTGTAAAGCGGTCATTCTCCTGGTCAAAAGAAGCACGTTCCCGTCGTGGCGCAGCAGAAACGAATCTGACTAGGAATTATGAGGTTGAGGGTTCGATCCCCGGCCTCGCTCAGTGGGTTAAGGATCTGGCATTGCGGTGAGCTGTGGTGAGCTGTGGTTCAGGTCTCAGATAAGGCTCAGATTCCACGTTGCTGTGGCTGTGGTGTATGTAGGCCGGCAACTACACCTCCACACTGCCAATTAGACCCCTAGCCAAGGAACCTCCACATGCCGCAGGTGTGGCACTAGAAAAGACAAAAAAAAAAAAAAAAAAAAAGGCAACACCGAAATCTAAAACCAGGGTTTGTTTTCTTTTCTTTTGCTTTTAAATGTACAATTCAGTGGATTTTGGGCATATTCACCAAGCTGTGTAACTGTAACCACTATTTAATCCAAAACATTATCATCACCCCCAAAAGAAACTATACACCTGTTAGCAGTCATTCCCTAGTTCCCCAGTCCCTGGTAAATGTTAATTCACTTTCCACCTATACAGATTTGCTTATTCTAGATATTTCATATAAATGGAATCATATAATATGTGGCTCTGTGTCTGGTTTCTTTCATTGAGGATAACGTTTTCAAGGTTCATCCATGTCACTGTATGCATTAGTATTTCATTCTTTTTTATGGCTAAACCATATTCCACATTATGTTTATCCATTCATCAGCTGGTGAACATTTGGCTTGTTTCTATTTCAAGGGACTATGAATAATGCATTTAGGTACAGTTTTTTATTTTGTTATTATTATTTTTGGCCACACCTACAGCATGTGGAAGTTGCCTGGCCAGGGATCAAACCTATGCCACAGCAGAGACCTAAGCCACAGTGGTGGCAATGCCAGATCCTTAACCCACTGGGCCACCAGGGAACTCCTGCACACGTTTTTAAATGAACATGTTTTTAATTCTCTTGGGTATGTATCTAGGAGTGGAATTGCTGGGTCATACGGTATCTCTATGTTAAACATTTTGGGGAATTACCCAACTGTTTCCTACGGTGGCTGCACCATTTATGTTCTCATCTCTAAAGTCTGAGTGTTCTAATTTCTCCTCCCTAATACTTATTTTCTGGTAGTTTTTTAATTTTTTAAATTACTTTTTATGGCTGCACCCACAGCATATGGAAGTTCCTGGGCCAGGAACTGAATCCAAGTCACAGCTGTGACCTATACAGTAGCTGCAGCCAATACTGGATTCTTTTACCCACTGTGCCAGGCCAGGGATGGACCCCTCTGTAGTGACCTAAGCCACTGCAGTCTGATTCTTAAGCCACTGCCCCACAGCAGGAACTCTGTTTTTTAAATGACAGCCACTCTAGGTAGTATGAAGTGGTATCTCCTTGTGCTTTCATTTTCACTTCCGTAATTACTAACGATGCTGAGCATCTTTTCATGTGTTTATTGCCCACTTATATATCTTTTTTGAAGAAATACCTGTTTTTTAGTTAAGTTTTTTATCTTTTTTGCTTAAGTTTTAAGAATTCTTTATGTATATGTTAAGGATACTAGAATCTTACCAGATAAATGATTTGCAAATATTCTTTAACATACGTAAATCTTTAATCTTGATGAAGTTCCATTTATTTCTCCTTCATTGCTTGAGTAAATCTAGGTTTATCTACTTCCTTTTTTTTTTGTCTTTTTGCCTTTATCTAGGGCCGCACCCACGGCATATGGAGTTTCCCAGGCTAGGGATCGAACCCACAACCTCATGGTTCTTAGCCGGATTCGTTAACCACTGAGCCACGACGGGAACTCCCTAGGTTTATCTACTTCTAAGACACAAGTTTGCCTCCCTAAAATTTTATGCATATATTGTGTTAGTGGTCCACAAAAGGCAAAAATGGAAACCTCTGGTTCAAATTAAAGTATAAAGATATTAACTTAACTAAAAAACAGGTATTTCTTCAAAAAAGATATATAAATGGGCAATAAACACATGAAAATTCAGTATAAAGATATTGAATCACTATGTTGTATACCTAAAACTAATATCTTAAAACAACTGTACTACGATTTAAAAAACTACAAATAGGGGAAGATTTACAATCATGAAATTAAAATATTGTTAAGACCACTAAATTTCTATCTTTTTAGGGACGAACCTGTGGCATATGGAATTTCCTAAGCTAGGGGTCAAATCAGAGCTGTACCTACCAGTTTACGCAACAGTCACAGCAACACCAGATCCAAGGCACATCTGTGACCTATGCCACAATTCAAGACAACACTGGATCCTTAACCCACTGAACAAGGCCAGGGATCAAACCCACATCCTCATGGATACTAGCTGGGTTCATCACTGCAGAGCCACGACGGGAACTCCCCTAAAAATTTTTTTAAATAAAAAAATAATAAAGGAACTCCTTTATTTCCTTTTAATTCTAATTTGATGTGGTAATCTCATTTGAATAGATAGTAAAGAACTAGTAAAGAGATCCAATCCATTCTTTAGGTTAAAAACTCCATAGCTGAATAGTTTAGCAAGTTCCCATTGTGGCTCAGTGGGTTAGAAACCTGACCAGTATCCATGAAGATGCAGGTTCGATCCCTGGCATCACTCCATGGGTTAAGAATCTGACGTTGGAGTTCCCATTGTGGCTCAGTGGTTAACGAATCCGACTAGGAACCATGAGGTTGCGGGTTTGATCCCTGGCATCGCTCAGTGGGTTAAGGATCCGGCACTGCCGTGAGCTGTGGTGTAGGTTGCAGACATGGCTCAGATCCAGCATTGCTGTGGCTGTCGCATAGGCCAGCGGCTACAGCTCCAATTAGACCGCTAGCCTGGGAACCTGCATATGCCACGGGTGCGGCCCTAGAAAAGGCAAAAAGACAAAAAAAAAAGAAAAGAATCTGACATTGCCATAAGCTGTGGTATAGGTCACAGACACAGGTAGGATCTGCCATTACTGTGGCTGTGGTGCAGGCTGTCATCTGCATCTGTGACTTCATCCCTAGCCGGGGAACTTCCGTATGCTGCAGGTACAGCCCTAAGAAAAGCAACAACAACAACAAAAAAACCCGCAAAAACTGAATAGTTCAGGAATGACTAAAGGTATTATCAGTTTATAACAAGCCTAGAAAAAAGGAACTAATGAGTTAATATTAACAATTTTTATGCAGTTTACCATAACAGTATATACTAAAATACTGAAAACAGAGAAATGTGTTGTTCTTGAATCTAAATACCTAGAAATTCTGATGAGTCTGGTATGAAAAAGTATTAGCAATGGTCTCAAGGTCAAATAAAAGTGGTTATATAAATAAACAAAGGGGCCAAACATCAAAGTCCTGTTTTACCTAACATCTGTCATGAGTATTTAATTAAAACAAAAGTATAGGAATTCCCGTTGTGGCGCAGCAGAAATGAATCCAACTAAGAACCATGAGGTTGCAGGTTCGATCCCTGGCCTCGCTCAGTGGGTTAAGGATCTGGCGTTGCCGTGAGCTGTGGTGTAGGTCGCAGACATGGCTCGGATCTGGTGTTGCTGTGGCTGTGGTGTAGGCCAGAAGCTGTCGCTCCGATGAGAGCCCTAGCCTGGGAACCCCCATATGCCATGGCTGTGGCCCTAAAAAGACAAAAGAAAAGGTATAAAGAGAAAAAGGTAATTCTTAAAAATAAAAAATAATTAGTCTCTAATCTTTAATTGAGAATATGTAAATTAACATTCACAGCATTATTAAGAATACTAAACAACTGTAATTTTACAATTAAAATGCTGTAATTTATAGAAATACAAAAAACCCTAAGAGAATACTATGAACAATTATATGCCAACAAATCTGACAACCCAGAAGAAATGGACAACTTTCTAGAGACTAACAGCCCACCAAAACTGAATCAAGAAGAAACAGATCAACTGAATAGAGCTATCAGTAGAAATTAAATTGAATATGCAATAAAAACACTCCCTACAAACAAAAGTCCAGGACCAGATGGCTTCACGGGCGAATTATACCAAACATACCAAGAGGAACTTACACCCATCCTTCTTAAACTTTTCCAAAAGGTTGAAGAAGAAGGAACACTCCAAAGACATTCTATGATGCCAACATCACCCTAATACCAAAGCCAGACAAAGATATTACCAAAAAAGAAAAGTATAGGCCAATATCTTTGACGAATATAGACACAAAAATTCTCAACAAAATTTTAGCCAACTGAATCCAACAACATATAAAAAAGATCATACACCACAACCAAGTGGGATTCATCCCAGGTTCACAAGGATGGTTCAACATACGCAAATCAATCAGTGTCATACACCACATTAACAAATGAAAAGTCAAAAACCACATGCTCATCTCAATAAATGCAGTAAAAACATGTGACAAAGTCCAACATCCACTCAGGATAGAAACTCTTAACCAAAGTGGGTATAGAGGAAACATACCTTAACATAATAAAAGCCACTTATGACAAAGCCACAGCAAATATACTACTCAATGGGGAAAATCTGCAAGACTTCCTACTAAAATCTGGAACAAGACAAGGATGCCCACTCTCACCACTTTTATTCAACATAGTATTGGAAATCCTAGCCACAGCAATCAGACAAACAAAATAAATAAAAATTACCCAAACTGGAAAAGAAGAGGTAAAATTGTCACTCTATGCAGATGACATGAAGACCCTAAGGACTCCACAAAAATCTACTCCAACTGATCAACAAATTCAGCAAAGTAACAGGATACAAGATTAACATTCAGAAATCAGTTGCATTTCTGTAGACTAACAAAGAAGTATTATAAAAGGAATATAAAAATACAATACCTTTTAAAATCGCTAGGAATAAACCTGACCAAGGGGGTGAAAGACTTATATGCTGAGAACTATAAAACATTAATCAAGGAAATTAAAGAGGACTCAATGAAATGCAAAGATATTCCATGCTCCTGGGCTGGAAAAATGAATACTGTAAAAATGGCCATACTACCCAAGGCAATCTATAGATTCAGTGCAATCCCTATCAAATTACCCATGATGTTTTTCACAGAACTTAGAACAAACAATCCAAAAATTTATATAGGACCACCAAGATTCAGAATTGCCAAAGCAATCCTGAGGAAAAAAATCCAAGCAGGAGGCTTAATTCCCCTAGACTTCAGGCAATATTACAGGGCCACAGTAATCAGGACAGTGTGGCACCGGTACCAAAACAGACATACAGACCAATGGAACAGAATAGAGAACCCAGAAATAAATCCAGACACCTATGGTCAATTAATCTTCGACAAGGAGGCAACAATATAAAACGGGAAAAAAGGCTCTTTTCAGCAAGTGGTGCTAGGAAAACTGGAAAGCCGTATGTAAATCAATGAAACTGGAATACACCCTCACATCATGCACAAAAATAAACTCAAATGGCTTAAAGACTTAAATGTAAGACAAGACACCATCAAATTCCTAGAAGAGAACATAGACAAAACATTCTCTGCTATCAGTCATACAAATGTTTTTTCAGGTCAGTCTCCCAAGGCAACAGAAATAAAAGCAAAAATAAACCAATGGGACCTAATTAAACTTAAAAGCTTTTGCACAGCAAAGGAAACCCTATAAAAAACAAAAAGACAACCTACGGAATGGGACAAAATAGTTTCAAATGATGCAATTGACAAGGGCTTAATCTCTAAAATACAGAAACTTATACAACCCAACAGCAAAAACAAAACAAAACAAAAAAACAACCCAATTGATAAATGCGAAAAAAAACCTGAACAGACATTTCTCCAAAGAAGATATATAGATAGCCAACAAACACATGAAAAAATGCTCAACATAACTGATTACTGGAGAAATACAAATCAAAACTACAATGAGGTACCACCTCATGCCAGTCAGAATGGCCATCATTAGTAAGTCCACAAATAACAAATGCTGGAGAGGGTGTGGAGAAAAGGGAATCCTCCTGCACTGTTGGTGGGAATGTAGATTGGTGCATCCACTATGGAGAACAGTATGGAGGTACCTTAGAAAACTATACATAGAACTACCATATGACCCAGGAATCCCACTCTTGGGCATATATCTGGACAAAACTTTTCTTGAAAAAGACACACGCATCCATATGTTCATTGCAGTACTGTTCACAATAGCCAAGACATGGAAATAACCTAAATATCCATCGACAGATGAATGGATTAAGAAGATGTGGTATATATACACAATGGAATACTACTCAGCCATAAAAAGAACAAAATAATGCAATTTGAAGCAACATGGATGGAACTAGAGCCTCTCATACTAAGTGAAGTAAGTCAGAAAGATAAAGACAAATACCATATGATATCACTTATATCTGGACTCTAATATATCTCACAAGTGAACCTTTCCACAGAGAAAAAACTCATGGACTTGGAGAACAGACTTGTGGTTGCTGAAGGGGAGGGGGAGGCAGTGGGATGGAGTGGGGTTAATAGATGCAAACTACTGCCTTTGGAATGCATAAGCAATGAGATCCTGCTGTAAAGCACTGGGAACTATATCTAGTCATTTGTGATGGAGCATAATGACTAGAGGAAGGTAACATGAGAAAAAGGAATGTATATGTGTATGTGTGACTGGGTCACTTTGCTGTACAGTAGAAAATTGACAGAACACTGTAAACCAGCTGTAATGGAAAAAATAACAATCATTATAAAAATTAAAAATAAAATGCTGGAGTTCCCATCGTGGCTCTGTGGTCAACGAATCCGACTAGGAAGCATAAGGTTGCGGGTTCAATCCCTGGCCTTGCTCAGTGGGTTAAGGATCCGGCGTTGCCATAAGCTGTGGTGTAGGTCGCAAATGCGGCTCGGATCCCGCGTTGCTGTGGCTGTGGCGAAGGCCGGCAGCTACAGCTTCTGTTAGACCCCTAGCCTGGGAACCTCCATATGCTGCGGGTGTGGCCCTAGATAAGGCAAAAAAAAAGACAAAAAAAAAAATAAATAAATAAATAAAATAAAATGCTGTAATTTAAAATGTACAAAATGGGAGTTCTCATCACAGATCAGCAGAAATGAATCTGACTAGTATCCATGGGGATGCAGGTTCAATCCCTGGTCTCGCTCAGTGGGCTAAAGATCCCACATGCCGTGAGCTGTGGTGTAGGTTGCAGAAGCAACTCGGATCTTGCATTGCTGTGACTGTGGTGTAAGCTGGCGGCTACAGCTGATTCAACCCCTAGCCTGGGAACCTCCATATGCCCTGGGTGCAGTCCTAAAAAGGCCAAAAAAAAAAAAAGGATGGACAAAATGTACTCTTAAAGGTTGGTTTCTACCACCCTGTTCACTTTCTAAAGATTTAATCATAATTGCTTGCATTTACTATAAGGCAAAAAACTCTGATATACGGAATCATTTAAGTAATTATTTTCAAGTAATCTGTGAGTAAACCAATCTAAAAATCTTTTTTGAAAATTGAGTTTTCTGGAGTTCCCGTCCTGGCTCAGCGGTAATGAACCCAACGAGGAACCACAAGGGTGAGGGTTCTATTCCCGGCCTTGCTCAGTGGGTTAAGAATCCAGTATTGACGTGAGCTGTGGTGTAGGTTGCAGAAGCAACCTGGATCTTGTATTGCTGTGGCTGTGGTGTAGGACACGGCTACAGTTCCAATTCAACCCTTAGCCTGGGAACTTCTATATGCCCCAGAAGCTGCCCTAAAAAGACAAAAAAAAAAAAAAGGAAGAAGAAAGAAAACTGAGTTTTCTGTTATTAACTTTTGATTTAGGATCTATTTCTCTCCATAAAGCAAATCTTCAAGTTCCCACTGGTCTCAGTTGCCCCACTTGCTGTTCATCTAAAGAGTTAATTATGTAACTTTTCAATGGCTCTGACCCATCTCTACTTAGGTCCTTCCTGCTGCTATCTGAAATACTGGTGGTTCTGTCACCTCCCATGATGTGTAATCAGTTATGTCAGATCATATCCATGGTTACCTGGGCTAATTAGAACGTGAGCTACCAAGAGTTTCTATAATTCTCACTCTACAAAAGTTAAATGGAAGGTCAGAACCCAAGGGAGAGGGAAGTAGTTACAGAGCTAGGTACTGCGGTTACCTCAGTAACTTTTCGTACCAAAGCTTCTGTCTGCTCTACGTACCTGCTGCAGCTAGCTCTGCCAGGCATACCAAAAGTATTCATCCATTCAGCAAGAAATTCAGTTGTGGGGCACAGAACCAAGAAAAGGGAAATTTCCAAAACTTATTTTAACAATGACCACTCTAATCCTTTTGTTAATACTTGAATTTCATCTCATTTCTTCACTCCTACCTGCCCACTCCCTCTAAGTGCACAAGGGGAAGAGAGTGGGAAAGGAGGATGTCCACAATGGAACAAGAAGCTCCTCTCAGCTTAAGAAACCTAAGGAATTTTATCTATGTATTATCACCTTTCTTTATGCCAATTAATCTCAATTAAGCAAAATAATACTCTTACTTCTCACTTATCCTTTCATCCTTTAACCTTTATCCAGAGCTGCAAGTTGAAGTTGTTTCTCCCCTTATAGTCTTACAGGAGAGTTTAACCTATTAAGTGAAGGAAATTTTTTCCCATCTAAAGACTCTGCGAATTAATGACTGTTGACACATTTGTAAGTATAAAATTATTTTTTCTATTTATAAATACTTTTTTATTTTATAATGAGTGGATTATTTACTTTAGGTGCTTTTTTTTTTTTTTTCCAAGGGCTGCACCCAAGGCATATGGAAGTTCCCAGGCTAGGGGTGAATCAGAGCTACAGCTGCCGGCCTACGCCACAGCCATAGCAATGCTGTATCCCTGATCCACTGAGCGAGGCCAGGGATTGAACCTGAATCCTCATGGATACTAGTCAGATTCGTTTCCAATGTGCCACAAGAGAAACTCCCTATTTCAGGCTTTTTATGTTTTTTTTTTTTTAGGTTTAATTATAACTTCTTTACTCCTTCTATTGAAGACTCAATCGATTTTGTCCTAAGTCCTTAAAAGGGAGTGAGGGCATTATTCTGTACACTAGATAACACTGTGTCTTTGATGTAGTCAAAATTTTCCTTTTTGTAGTTCCCTTTGTGGCTCAGCAGAAATGAATCCAACTAGGAACCATGAGGTTGCGGGTTCGATCCCTGGCCTCGCTCAGTGGGTTAAGGATCTGGCGTTGCCGTGAGCTGTGGTATAGGTTGCAGACGCAGATCGGATCTCGTGTTGCTGTGGCTGTGGTGTAGGTCGGCAGCTATAGCTCTGATTAGACCCCTAGCCTGGGAACCTCCCTATGCCGTGGGTGCGGCCCTAAAAAGCAAAAAGCAAAAACTAAATAAATAAAATAATATTTTCCTTTTTAAAATGCACCTTATTTACACTAATAGTTTGGCTTGTGATAGTGACAATTCTCAAAATTAATGTAACTGCATTATTTAATATTTTATAATTAATATTTTCCTTTAAACAGACTTGCTTCATCATTATTTAAAATAAGTATGCATTCTAATACACATATGTATCGGTACAAGTACGTATTCAGTGCCAATTACATGACACAAACCAGGTTAGTTCCCCCCCCCAAACACATATGTTGAAATCCTAACCTCCAGTGTGATGGTGTTAGGAGGTGGGACCTTTGGTAGGTAGGTGATTAGGTCATGAAGGCAGAGCCCTCATTAATGAAATCAGCGCCCTTAAAAAACAGACCTGGGAGAGCTCCCTTGCCCCTTCTGCATGTTAGGGCACAGTGAGCAGACTGGTGTCTATGAACCACGCAGTGCATCTTCACACAATGTGCTGGCACCTTGATCCTGGACTTTCCAGCCTCTAGAATTCTGAGAAATATAACGTCTGTTGTTTATAAGTCACCCAGTTTATGGTACTTTATTATAGCATCCTGAAAGGACTAAGTCGGTGCCTAACACATTGCCTGGCTCATAGTGGGCACTCAAATACTAGTTCTCATTTTACTTTCCTTCAGATTAAACTATACCATTAATGCACTTAAGTTTCTATAGTATTTAACATCCTATCAAAGTATCTTATACCTAAACATCTAATATTGATTGTTAACACTATCAATGGACACTCAAATAGCAGTTTTTCACAACAGCACTGCAGTCTGTGATACAGTATCAGTTTATTCTACCTTTTACTAAGGATGTGAACACCTTAGTTAACAGCTTTGTCTTCACCTGAAATACATACTTCTGTAATACTGGTCTGTACTATGTAACGGAAACACTACGAATTAATATGTGAATATAGTACTGAATGAATTTCCTCAAGCATTTGTTAAAACAAACTTCTCTGACTGAAATGAAACAGCCATTATTTCATTTCAGAATGCAAAGCAGAAAGTGTCCACTATGTGATGCCCCAAACCTAGATCTATCTGGGAATGCAATAAATATTAAATTCAGAAAACTCTCAACATCAGTGATTTAGCGTTTCAAATATTTGTGGTTCCTGTGCCAGCTGTTCTCCCCAAACTAACGATCTTTGCATTACTGAGGTGCATGAGGTTTACGATTTCTCACAAAGATAAAGCTTAGGAGGATGGGTCAATGGTGTCCATGTGTGAAGCTGACTCTATACATTAATACCTCTAATAATAAACTTATTTTACTACCGGTCAATTTTTAAACAAAATACTTCAGAAATCATAGAGAAGACAGCTGCAGGTAGTCACAAAAAAATCGTGTAATAAACAACTTGTATTTGTCTTTTTCAGAAAAATTGTGAGATCTGAGCAATGTCTGCTTTTATAGTTTTTGTTGTTGTTCACTGTTTTCTTCTTAGGGGAAAAGAACCTTCACTTCACACCGGTACTCAACCAAAACAAGAAAGAATATACTGTACGTCATTTATTTATAAAGGAATTGATTACATAAACCTAAAAGTGAATGTTGATCACATTATTTACTATATTTTAGACCTTCTATTTCTTTCTTTCTTTTTGTCTTCTTAGGGCTGCACCCACAGCATATTGAGGTTCCCAGGCTAGGGCTTGAATCAGAGCTGTAGACGCCAGCCTACACCACAGCCACAGCAATGCAAGATTCGAGTTGCTTCTGCAAGCTATACCACAGCTCACGGCACGTGGGATCCTTAACCCACTGAGTGAGGCCAGGGATTGAACCCGTGTCCTCACGGATATTAGTCAGATTTATTTCTGCTGAGCCACGATGGAAACTCCCTAGAACTTCTATTTCTGATTTTAAAAGTAAACACAGATAACTTACACTGTATCAGGCACCATTTTAAGTTCTTTATATATATCAACCCATGTAATCCTCAAGCATCGCCATAAAATAAGTCCTATTACTATTCTCATTTTGTAGTCAGGCAAACTGATGCATGAGAGGTTAAGTAACTTGCCCAAAACACACAGCTAGTAAATAGTAGAGGTAGGATAAGAACACTGGCACTCAGGCTCCAGAGTCAAAATGCTGTACTATTTATCAATACTGCTATTAGCATGTTTACAGAGATTGGAAATAGAAATGGAAACCTGATATCACTCTTAACCACACCTTACAGCTAACCTTTAAGGTAAAGATGATGTACATCTCCTGAGTTGCTAGGAATATGTGTTGGAAGAGAGAACTGCATAATTTTCCCAAGAGATTAACTCTTCCCCACCTCTGGGGAAAGCAAATTAGGAAGACTAGATTACGTGAAGTTACTGAAACCGCTCTGTTAACATTTATCAAAGTATATTTTAGAAACATTTGTTAAGTTTCCACAAGTACAGAAATGAAAGCAATAATTTCTCTCCATAAGGATTCCACAAATCTAGAGGAAAACAATTTTTTTCTCTTTTTGGGAAACAAATTTAATGTGATAAAAACTGTGATAGAAAGGACCACATTATGTTGAGGAAACGTAAGGAACTCCCATCTACTCTTTTTTTTTTTTTTTTGTCCTTTTAGGGCCACATCTGTGGCATATGGACGTTCCCAGGCTAGGGTCTAATTGGAGCTGTAGCCGCTGGCCTACACCACAGCCACAGCAACGCAGGATCCGAGCCGTGTCTGCAATCTACACTACAGCTCATGGCAACGCGGGATCCTTAACCCACTGAGCGAGCCCAAGGATCAAATCCGTAACCTCATGGTTCCTAGTCGGATTCGTTTCCACTGCACCACAGTGGGAATTCCAGGAACTCCCATATACTCTTGACTGAGGAGGACTGGCAGGAAAGACAGCTGATGCTTTGAGGATGAGTATGCCTAGTAGAAGGAACTGAATGTGCAAAGAAATTTAAAGGCAAGAGCGATCATGACACTAGCTAGAGAGGAAATATGAATATTTCAGATCTGGAGCACGGGAGACAAAACGAGCATTTCATCGAATATGAAGGAGAGAGGACTAAGTGGTAGGCTTGGGCCAAATAAAATAAGAAGGTTGGACTTTACCCTAAATGCAATGAAAAACCAATGAAGAATTTCATAAAAAGGAATGACATGACTAAATTTTGTTTGGGGAGCATTCTGGCAATGGAACAGTGTCTAAGACTTGGGGTTCCAGAATTAAAGTTCCAGCTTTGTCACTTACTAGCTGGGTAAACTACAATATGTTACTTAACCACATATTACTTAACCTCTTTGAACATCAATTCCTCAGCTGTAAATATAGAATGATAATAATATCTAACATATAGGGTTATTGAGAGGATTAGGCAAGATGATCCATTTAAACTACTTAGCAAACTTCTTGGTAAGTATTCAGTAGAAGGTGGTTATTTATCATCAGCACTAAGGAGCAATGTGGAAAATGGATTAATAAAGACAAATGGAGGCCACTGAAACTAGTGGTAGGGTTACTGTAATAACCAAAAGGCTATGCAAAATCTGAACAAAAGAAGTGGATGTGGAAAGGCTGAGAAGATGATGGGTTCCAAACATATTAAGGAGGAGTTCCCTGGTGGCTTAGCAGGTTAAGGATCTGGCCCTTGTCAATGGTGTGGCTCAGGTTGCTGCTGTGGTGCAGGTTCGATCCCTGGCCAGGGAACTTATGCATACTGTGAGCATGGCCTCCCATCAAGCCCCTAAACAAACAAAAACATATTAAGGAGACAGATAATCAAGTGCTTTGGGATAGTGTTGAGCTGCAGCAGGGGATGGGCTCAGGTCACTAGATAAATGATGCCCACCAACATGTGGGAGAGAGAACATGCTGGAGGTCTCACAGATAGATACCTTTCACTCAACTTGTTAGAAACGAAATTTTCCCCTGATAAATTTACTTTCTTTTATATATCTGGGACATCATCCTCACGTTTTTCTCCTCTACGTCTCTGGCTACTCCTTCACATTCTGTTTTTCAGGTCCTCTTTTCCTTTTTATCTCCTAAACATTAGTGTTCCCAAAGTTGCTTTTCTTAATACTCTCCCTTCTCACTTCTCACTCTCCTGGGTGAGCTTAGCTACTCCCAAGGCATCAATTAATATTCGTATGTTTACCAATAACTTCCAGATCTCTATTTCTGGCTTGGACCATCCGCCTCCGTTCCAAACCACGTATATCCATTGCATACAATGGAACATCCTTGAGGTTCATTCAGTGTGTTGAAAAACCAAACTCATTTTCCTGACAATCTGCCTAGCCCTTACGTGTGCCAATTAAAAACAACCAAAAACCTCAAATCTTTTTCTTTACACTTTTCCTCATCTGCTCCTCCCCTAAATTCTGTGACTACATAAATTATGCTCCCTCCTAAATCATAATCCAAATCTTCCATACACTCCTCTGATCAAGACATGGTCTATATTTTTCAGCGAAGTCGACTTTCTACTTTTAGTATTTCTGTGACATTTCTGTGTTATGATCCTGTTCTAAAACACATCTTTACCTCTCCAGTGCCATTTCTAGTTCTGGCTAAAAGCATTTTACCTGAGTAAAATGAGTGTGTTCAGTCTTTTAAAAGCAGATAGCTACTTAATCACTTTTGCCTCATGATTTGTGGGAATTTCTGCTTCTACGAGTAAATTATCATTTGTTCATACTCTAGATGGAATTATATCAATACCACATAGTGCTCAGCATAGGTTTTTTTATTTGTTTGTTTGTTTGTCTTTTTAGGGCCGCACCAATGGCATATGGAGGTCAAATCGGAGCTGTAGCTGCCGGTCTACACCACAGCCACAGAAACATGGGATCCGAGCTGCGTCTGCGACCTACATCAGAGCTCATGGCAATGCCAGATCCTTCAACCACTGATTCAGGCCAGGAATCCATCCTGAGTCCTCATGGATGCTAGTCAGATTTGTTTCTGCTGAGCCACAAGGGGAACTCCTCAGCATAGTTCTGATAGAAGTCATAAAGTTTGCTGTCTTAATTTCTTCAGGCAAAATTAGTAATAAATCAAACTGTATTTGAAAAATGTGGCATTTATGTTAAAAAAAGCATTTCAGCTAAAATGGATGTTTCAACTTCCCTTCTCATCTCTGAATTTGTTTTTCTTCCTTCATTCCTTTTTTCTCCAAGACTTAACTCTTCATTTGTATCTTTAATGCTACTCCTTGTCTCATATGCAGAAACCTGATTTATCAGAATAGGAGCCTTGTCTGTCTCATACCCAGCTTCTGGAACAGTGAGTGCCTAACACATGGTAGATATTAAAAAACATGTATTGAAAGATTTATTAATAAATTATCCTCTCTTTCTACTGTTTTTTCAGATTCTTCCCACTCCAAGTCAGGTTCTTGGGTATATCTACTAATACGTCTGTTGCTTTTTAAGGGAGAAAAAGTAAATAAAGAGAAAGCATAAAAATTTTCCCTTGACTCCTATCTTTCCAAACCATTTGCTATGTCTTTCTTTCTACCACCACGCTTCTTTTAAATCACATCTTTGCCACTTAATATTCACTACTTAGAGATGTAGTTTTCTCCCAAATGTGCCTTCTCAAAAATCACCATTGACTTTCTATACCTTTTTCTCATCCCTCATCCTCCTTGCTGCTCTTTCTACATCATTTTAAACAAAGGAACACCCACTGCTTCTTAGAACTCTCCTCCAGGAGGCCTTCCTTGATCTCCTGAAAGATAGATAGGTTATATGTTTATTTCCTGTAGATAATCATAGCCCTTATCAGGCTATTGGTAACTGATTATTTATTTGTCGGTATCGGAGACTAGACTAAATGTTCTTGAAGACAGATGTTATGTCTTTCCACTGTCTGGCACTATGACTACCCAACAAACATTTATTGAATAAACAAATGAATATTGTTATCATATCAACACCTAAGAGTTCTAAGAATACTGGATAATGGGAGTGTTGGTTAAAAAAAAGGATGACAGGTAAAATTCTAAGGGAAAAGGGCAAGTAAAAGTAGAGTGAGGGGCTGTAGACACTCCAAAAGCAACATAAAGATACAAATGAGTTCCTTCATGTATTCACATCATTTGTTATTTGCTGTGAGTAAAGTAATTAAGGAAGATGCAGAAAGATAATCAAGATATGGCACCTATCCTCACGGGTCTGTCTTATAATCAAGGGATGAGGTTCTGGGGGTGGTAAGGAAATAGGAGTAAGAAACGTTACCACTAAAGACTAATTATGAATCTAATATTAACGTATCAGGACAAGTTTGGAAAACCACAAACCAGCTTCCTCTAGTCCACTTATCTCTGCAATCTAGGTCTACCTGCAGTAGTTCTCAAACTTTAGTGTACTTAAGGAACACCCTGGAAGCTTGTGAAACGCAGAGATATCCCAGAAATCCTGATTCTGTGGGTCCAGGAGGCTACATTTTTAATAAACATCCCAGGGGATTACGATGCCTTTGGTCTACAGAGTATACAACTCTCAAGTCAGTAATTTGTGTTGTCATAATTTTGCCATATCTGAATTACACCTATAATTTTACTTTCTAATAATTACTTTAAATTGAAAAATAGAAATCTCCCTATAGCTATATGTATGTATATCTATTTCTTAGCCTTATCCTAAGAGGTTTGATAACTTATATTTTTCATAATACACATGAAATAAATACATAACCATTAAAAAGTATGTCTATATACATCAGTGGATGAGAAACAGTTTCAGAAGCACTGTTTGGGAGTTTATGCTCATCAAACACCATGTCCTATATTCAGTCTGGTGCTATAAATTAAAACTAAAAGTTCCACGGCAATGAAGTTCAGCAGAACTGTGCTTTAGAAAAGCTCATGGAGATATTCTGGTACCTTTTATGGAATATAAAAATTTTTAAATGTTTTAAAAATTAATGTTCTAATTAGTACAAAATGACATTATAAAAAAACCCGCTCTTCATATTGAATTTTTATTTTAAAAAGTGCTTTGTCTGTCTTTTATTCTGGTACTTAACTCTCAGAGTATTCTTCTTTTCTTTTTTTGGTCTTTTCAGGGCTGCATTTGCGGCATATGGAAGTTCCCAGGCTAGGGGTCTAATCGGAGTTGTAACCGCCAGCGCCACAGCCACAGCCACAGATCCGAGCCACATCTGTGACCTGCACCACAGCTCATGGCAACGCCGGATCCTTGACCCACTGAGTGAGGCCAGGGATCGAACCCACAACCACATGGTTTCTAGTCAGATTCATTAACCACTGAGCCACGAGGGGAACTCCTCTCTCAGAGTATTCTTGAGCTGACACCTGAGCCAGCTCCCAACAGCTAAAGCATCAAACTTAAAAGCAGCATTTGTAATAAAATGAGGACAGATCTGTGCTCTTGACCCACAATAAAATACCCATCAATTTTATTTTAAATTACATTTGATTAAAACTGATAATTGAATTCAAAGGCATAAAGTTGATAACACTTTTCCTTCAACTGGGCAAAGTAATTTATAATGTTAGACAAAATAACATAGCAAACATATCAAAGGAATAACTATTTCAGAAAAGTCTATTCCTTAAAGGCTTTCGTAACTCATAACCACTAACACAAGAGTTAAAGTAGAAAACCTTCACCAAATGAGAGATTGTGCTGATATTAAGCCTGTAAAAACACTATTCTGCACTAAATTATATTTTTGCTTAAATGGCTAAAAACCCCTCTTATCTAAACACTCGAGTGATGTTATTTGGATACCATCAAATTGTCACTGTGTCACAAGCCGGTTCTATAGCTTTAATCTCTAGTCACAAGGAACGAAAACCTAGATGAATGACTGTGGTCCTTGATCTCTACATCACTTAAGTCAACGGGAAATTTATCTTACTATTTACTGATTTATAAAGCACTTTAACCTGTTTGGATGAAGGGATTGTTAACAACAGCCTCCTCACTAACCTCCCTGCTTCAGCCCTTGTTTTCTACCATCTATTCTCCACACAGAAGCCAGTTACAAATGTCAGATCAGTCACTCTTCTGCACAAAACCATCCAGTCTCTATCTCAAGGTCAACATCTTTTAAATGTCTCACAAGGTCCCTACTACACAATCACCGTATCTTTCAGCTCAGCTCACACTATTCTCTTGATCACTCCACACCAGGTACAATAGCTTCTCTGCCACTGCCTGAATACACTAGGCAAATTCCAGACCCAGGGCCTTTGCACTTGCTGCTCCTTTTACCACGATGGCTATCCCCACACATGTCCCTTTGGCTCTGCTCTATCACTTCCTTTGGGTCTTTGCTCAAACATCATCCTCCAGGTGAGACCTCTTCCACATATAAAATGGCTACCTCCCCACCCCCATACATATTTTCAAACCAGTCTCTCTGCTTTGATTTCCTCCATAGCACTTACCATTTGACATTCTATACCTTTTATTTGTTTGTTTATCATTTGTTTGCCCCACAAGCGTGTGCACTCCTGCTAGGTGAAGACGGTCTTTTTGCTTTGTTCACTGTGGTATCCCAGTGCCAAGAACGGTGCCTAGCACACAGCAGATGTTCAGTAAATATTTACTTAATGAACAAACAATATTACTTCAACTTCGGGACTTTCAGGCCTTAACCCTATTAAAAGCTGGAATTAAGAGCTAGAGGCTATTCCCCAAATTTCCAGAGGGCACCTGGTGTCTATGAAATTACAGGCATTATCTTTTGTCTGGGACATCGTTCCCTCTGATTTTTCTTAGATAGTAAGGCAGCAGTAAAATTCCTAACTAGTGTGCAAGTTAGAAGCAAACCGATCGCGTGTAGAACTGATTTGGGGTGATTTGATTCTTATCCATAAACCAACAGAGAAAAGCCTTTTGAAGGAATATAGTTTCACGTCTTAAGCCTAAAGAAAATAAACTGTATGTTTGTTGCGTTCTGGAAGGTGGGAAGGGGGGCCGGGATGGCGGGAAGGCCCCCTACACCTTCTGTAGGAGCGTCAACTCTAGTGTGGTCCAACTTACTTTTGGGGGGGGGGCGGTGGGCATCGTTTGTGGTCTCTGCCAGGGGGTGTTTCTTTCTCACCCTCTGAGCTGCCTATTGTGCTGTGTCTTGCTAACGAGGTGAGGTGGGCGAGGAGCGGGGTGGGAAGGGATGCTGAGTGCGGCTTCAACTGCCTCCTGACACAAAGTCGGGGCGGCGAGGTATCGGCGCGGGGGTCTCGGGGGCGGACGGGCGCCTCCGACCGCAGCCTGGGCCCCGGGGCGCCGGCGGGACGAGGGCAGCGCGGGGTTAGGCCCGGATAGAGCCCGGTGGCCTCCCGGCGGCCGGGCACGCGGCCCCCGCGCGCCCCGCTCACCCCGCTCCCCTCAACCCGGCGCCCTTCTCGGTTACCTCGAACTCTCTTCAGCGAAATGGGATCCTTCTCCTGTTCTGCTGACATTACAGACCGCAAAGCATGACTCCCCCCCAGGCCGCGGGAATTCGGTCTCTTTGATGCTGCAGCGGCGGCGGCTCCTCCTCCTCCTCCTCCGCCTCCTCCTCGCGGGGCCGCTGCGGCTGCGAGGCGAGCCTCCGAGCCGAGGCGCGGCCGAGGGCGGCGGGGACGCCGGCCGACTTTGCAAAGTTTGGGAGCAGGACGAGGCCTCGGGGCGCCCGGGCGGCGTGCGGGGTCCGGCCGGGCTCAGAGGCGGCGGCGGGAGCGCGGCCTGGGGGCGGCCCCCAGTCCGGGGCCGGCGTGTGCAGAGGACGAGTGCGCCGCCGCCGCCGCCTCCTCCCACTCCTTCTTCGCCGCCGCCGCCGCCGCCGCCGCCGCCGCCTCAGGAGCCGCTGACAGGGGAGGCGGGAGGCGGGCGGCCCGGCCCTGGCGGCGCACTCACAGCGCCCTCTGAGGAGGAGGTCTGCGCTCTCGCTGCTCCCGAGTCGCAGACACAAAAGCCCCCAGCCTGGAGCCGCCTGCAAAACCCGCTCTGGGGCGGGCGAGGGACGTGGCGCGGCCCCGCGGCTTCCCCGCCCCAAGCTCCTCAGCCCCGCGCGGGGACGGACTTCGGGGGGGCGGGGGCCGCCGCTTCGTCCCGCGGCACCTCCCGCCGCCGCCGCCGCCTCGCGCTCCGCCTCGGCCCAGCCCCCACGGCCCGCGCGCGCCTCTCGCTCCGCGCGGGGTAGCGGGCCCGCGGCCCTGGCAGCCGGGGCGGGCAGTTCGCGCCGAGGGGCCGCCCCGCCCCGCGTCCGGCGCTACCCAGCCGCCGCGGGGCTGGAGCACGCTTGGCTCGGCTGCCGACGCACCCTGGCCGGGCTTCTGCGAGGAGATGGCATCTCCGAACTTCGTCGGAGGCCGCAGCAGGCATCTTGGCCTCGCGGCCAGGAATCTGAAAAAGAACGTACGATCCGAGCAAACTTTGTAAGCGGGAGCTGGAGAGTTCTCGGCAGGCGTGTGGAGACCCAGCTTCCCCGACTCACTCCGTGTCCCGGGTCTGGACACCTGTTTGTGGAATGCCCCAAACGCAGGCCTTAACGAGTTGACTCTTAAA
This sequence comes from Catagonus wagneri, assembly GCA_004024745.2. Classification (NCBI taxonomy): domain Eukaryota; kingdom Metazoa; phylum Chordata; class Mammalia; order Artiodactyla; family Tayassuidae; genus Catagonus; species Catagonus wagneri. Next base: position 18,839,499 of record PVHT020001751.1, read on the forward strand.
GCAAGAGCGATGCGGAATTAATACCAGAAAGGGGGATGGGTGGAAGCAGTGAGGCGCCTGGACCTGCTATAGACTTTACATTTTAGGCGGACCCCCACCCCAAGTGTATGCTAAACTGGCTTTGGTCACTGATTGCACATCCCTCTTTTGGGCTGTGTGGCCTGAGGCAATTTAGCTAACTTCTCTGAGTCTCAGATTTCTGATCTTTAAAAGGCAGCGGGGCTACATTCCTGAAGTCTCTTCTAGCTCTGACATTCTTTGGCTTACTTTTATGCAAGTTTTCCCCCTCTTTGTTGTTAGATTTCCACTTCTACTAAAGAGAATCTGTAGGTGCAGATCCTAATCTTCGTTCAGGTGAGATAACGGATGATTTTGATGTCAGAATCACTGAGAAGCACTTATTAATCATATATAGGCTTAGAACCAACCGCACACAGAGGTCTCCGCCTTCCAAAGAGAAGACACATAAAATTCATTCACTTGCACATACAATGTCGAAGAGAACATGAACATTGAATTCTTTATTGTAATTCCCTAAAGCTAGAGACTCAAATAATAATGTAAATGAATAGAAATGAACTGGACACTTTTTAATGATTTATCAAGAGTAAAAAGACTGTCTTACTTGGCCATGGATTTTAAATCATTTTGACTTCCAAATCCTGACTAGTCTTTACATCTCAGAATTATCTGGAGAGGATTCTAAAATTGCAGATTCCCAAGGGCCTCTCAGATGTACTGAATCAGAATCTCTGAGAATGCAGACTGGCAGTCTGTCTTTAAATGTTCTTTAGGTGATTCTACAGCAAACGGCATCATGAATTAATACTCCTTATGTTCCCAGTGGTACAGAATTCCTAACAAAAGTATTCCTTCACCTCATTGTTGTAGTCTTCCTCCATGGATCTTGGATATGAGTTCCAGAGTTAATCTTTACTCATACAGAGAGATACAGGTAAAGCTATTACTGATGGGCCTACCCCTGTGTTTAGAAGTACAAGCCCAGTTATACCTAAAACGCAGAAGGCATAGCTTAGGCTAGAGCGGAGGGTCAGTAAATTTTTATTGTGGAGGGCCAGATAATAAATATGGGTTTTGTGGGCTGTGCATTCTCTGTCACAACTACTCAACTCTACAATTGTAATAGGAAAGCAACCACTGACAAAATGTAAACAAGTGGGTGTGGTTATGTTCCAATAAGACTTCATTTATAAAAACAGACAGTGTGCTGAATTTGGCTCACAGGCTGTAATCTGCTGACCCCAGACTAGAAATTGGATCATGTAAAGGACTTTGGAGCTCAGGGGAGAGGCCTAGACTGCAGGTACAAATAAAGGAGACATTACCCAAGAGTGGATTAACTCACCCAGGACCAATGAGAGTTGAGAGGCAAGAACAGAATCCAGAGAAACACTGACATTTTAATGGATGGGCTGAAATAGCCTGTAGAGAAAAATGAGAGAGAATAAAAAAATTTTAAAACAGGCGTATTAAGACAATCAAAAAAGGGAGAAATGATCAACATTATCACATGCCGCAGAAAGAAATACTCCTTTCTTTCCTTCTTTTTTTTTTTTCATCTTTTTAGGGCTGCACCCAAGGTATATGGATATTCCCAGGCAAGGGGATGAATTAGAGCTGTAGCCGTCGGCCTACACCAGAGCCACAGCAACTTGGGATACGAGCCGTGTCTGTGACCTACACCACAGCTCATGGAAACACCAGATCTGTAACCCACTGAGTAAGGCCAGGGATTGAACCTACTTCCTCATGGATGCTAGTCAGATTTGTTTCCACTGAACCACAATGGGAACCCTAAAATACTCAAGTCTATCATCACCATCCTTGACCTGGAATCGACTTCATCTCCTTGTTTTCTTATATTTTGAAGTATTTCATAGACTTTGCTTTTAATATTTCACTTCTCAAATTTTACCTGTTGATATTGTAGAAGGTAGTATCATGGAACGTTTAAGCCTAAAGATTATAAATTCGTTTAGATTAGCCCATAAAACCTTTCTTCAGTAAAAAAGAAAATATTGCTATAAATTCCACTTTCAAACATTTAAAATCATAGATTCATTTTGAATTGAATAGAAATAAAAATCAGGAGTTCCTGTCGTGGTTCAGCGGTTAATGAACCCCACTATCGTCCATGAGGACATGGGTTTGATCCCTGGCCTTGCTCAGTGGGTTAAGGATCTGGTGTTGCCATGAGCTGTGGTGTAGGTCACAGACAAGGCTCAAATCCTGAGTTGCTGTGGCTCTGGTGTAGGCCGGTGGCTACAGCCCCAATTCAACTCCTAGCCTGGGAACCTCCATATGCCACAGGTGTGGCCCTAAAACGACAAAAAAGAAAAAGAAAAATCAAACCCAATTCCAGATGTTTGGAAAATTTTCAACATTGGTTTGAAAGCTTTCATGATACAACTAAAGCTGTGGTCAGCTTAGCCACCTCTATACATTGGTCAACCACATCTAGGAGCCCTCTGTTGACAAATATAGATAGGCTATTAAAAGCTCAATATTGAGGGAATCACAACAGCAATCTTTGGGGGATTTTTTTTTTTTTGAGTCAGTATTTAATCAAGACACAAACACCATACAGTAATTTGAACAGGGTAAGTTTAATCAAAGGATTATTAACTATAGTAGGAGGTTGCAATGGGGAGGGATTGGATAGGAATAAGTAAAGAGAATGCTAATAGGAGAAAAGCAGGTTTAAGGATGAGCTACTACCTTTAGAACCTGAGATAGAGCACTCAAAGAAGAGGCCTTTCCTCTCCACACTGATATCCTGAACTTATTGGAGAGTGTGCAGCTGTGCACTCTTAGGGGAGTCCCAGAGGAAGCTGCTGGCCCCTGGGTGCTGCCTATATTGCAGGATAAGGTGGATAAGTTGCCAGCACTGCAGGAGCTGGATGCCAGAGAAGCCATGCCTGCCGTGGGAGCCTACCAAGAGGAGCAACTGGAACAGGAGGAAAAGCCCCATCCTTCTCTAATATCTCTCCAGTACCCTCTACTGACAAAGAATAACACCATGCTGGCTAGCAAAGGAAAAAGAGTTAAAAGGTCCAGCTTCATTTTTGGAGAGCAGGCAGTGAAGGGTAAATTGGCTTTGAGAGGCAATAAATTGATCATTGACACAATAATAGTGTGTGTTTTAGGTTAGCAAATCTCCCCAAGTGACTTCATATCAACAGCACCTTTGATTCTGGACTATGCCTGTCGTAAACTGATGCATTCCAATTATAATGAAGTAATTATAAATGAATAGGAGATTACTAAGAAATGAACGGGGAAGCCCTGTGCATTCTTCTCTCAGCACCCCCCAACGTTACCATCATATACAACAGTACAATATAAAAACCAAACATGCACTTTTTACAGAAATTGACATTGGTACAATCCATAAAACTTACTCAGGTTTTACCAGTTGTACATGCGTGTGTGTGTTTGTGTGTGTGTAGATTTGTGCAGTTTTATCACATGTATAGCCTTATATACATATAAGCCTTATTTTATATAACAACCACCAGAGTTAAGATACTCAATTATACCATCAGCGTAAGACTCACGGATAACAAGACTTCCTGATATTATCTCTTTACAGCCACACCCTTCCACTTCCAACTCCTAATCCATCAGTGACATCCACTAATCGTGCATTTTTATAATTATGTCATTTAATGATGGTGACACAAATGAAATCACGCAGTATGTATCCGTTTGAGATTTCTTTGCATGTAATATAATTTCCTTGAATTTCATCCAAGTTATGGTGTCAATGTTTTGTTCCTTTTTAATACTTGGTAGAGTATTCCATGGTATAGCTGTACCACAGTTTGTTAAACCACTCACCCACGGAAGGACTACAAAGTGGTTAGTATCTACTTTTTGGCCACTATGAATAAAGCTATTATGAACATTCATGTACAAGTTCCTGTGAGAAAATTTATTTTATTTTTGTCTTTTGTCTTTTTTTTTTTTTTAAAGACAGCATGTGGATATTCCCAGGCTAGGGGTCTAATCGGAGCTGTAGCCGCCAGCCTACACCACAGCCACAGCAACGCAGGATCCGAGCCGCGTCTGCAACTTACACCACAGCTCACAGCAACGCCGGATCCGTAACCCACTGAGCAAGGCCAGGGATCCTACCCAAAACCTCATGGTTCCTAGTCGGATTAGTTTCCGCTGCGCCATGACGGGAACTCCCTGTGTGAAAATTTAAATCCTCATTTTTTTTTCTGGGATAAATGCCCAGGAATGGAACTGCTGGGTCATATGGTAAGTCCATTTCAATCTGAAGGAATTGCCATCCTATTTTCTAGGATGTAGAGTGCTCTTTTTAAAACATAAATCTCATCCTGTCATAATTTTACATAAAATTTCTCAATGGCTACCGACTACTATTTTAATTAAGGCTAGATTAAAAAAAATGGACTATAAGACTTATATAGTGATTTCCACTAATTTCTCCAACCTCATCCTGTACCACTGCCCTTGCTCTTTACGCTCACTGGCATTTAATTCTCCTCCAACAGCCTCCTGCCACAGGCGCTTTGCGAATGCTGTTTCCTTTTGCAGGTACGCTCTTCTTCCTACTGTCATTAACTTTAACTCTACCTTTCATTCTCAAGTATTTATCTCCTCCAGGAAGCCTCCCATTAGTCTACCTCAGATTCTGTTTTTGCACGTTTTCCTTCATGACTTCTCTCAGCTGGAAACTACGTTTTTTTTTTTCTTTTGGCCACACCCGAAGCATTCAGAAGTTGGAGGGCCAAGGTTAGAATCTGTGCCACTGCAGTGACAATACCAGATTCTTGACTCCCTGTGCCAAGAAACTCCATGAAACTACACATTAATTTCTGTGACTATCTGATTAAATTTTGTCTTTATCTCCAGACTCTATAATTCATAAGAGCAAGGGTTGTGTTGACTTCTGCTTTTTTTCTTTTGTTATTTTAGGGCTGCACCTGGGGCATATGGAGGTTCCCAGGGTAGGGGTCTAATTGGAGCTGCAGCCACCAGCCTATACCACAGCCACAGCAACTTGGGATCTGAGCCACATCTGTAACCTACACCACAGCTCACAGCAACAGAGGATCTTTAACCCACTGAGTGAGGCCAGGGATCAAACCCGTATCCTCATGAATGCTAGTCAGGTTGGTTAGCCACTGAACCACAAACGGAACTCCTGACTTTTGCTAATTATTGTTTGGCATGTATCAGGTAATCAATAAAAATTTTTTGAATGAATAAATGAATGGATTATATACTTACTAAGAATTCAGTATTAAAGTATTTAAGATTATTTTGTCTATCAGACATTTAAGATATAGTAACTACTCTAAAGCTGGGGGGGAGGGAAGATAGTATTAACTACTCATGTTCAGAGTGGTCAACTAAATAATAGATTCTTATAGCCAAATTTCAGATTCATACAAAGTTTAATACATTTTGAAATATAGATTATTTAAGACTAAGATTTATTTTCTAAGTATTCCTAGTGGATAACTATTATTGAAAATAAAGAAATGATTAATAGAGCGTTTGTAATTCTTGTAAAATATTAAGGTGGCTCGCAAGACAGATGAGAAACAGTGTCTGTGTAGTTCTCCATCTTGACCATTGTTTGTCATATGAACTTGACATACCTTTTGCTTTTTTGGGGGGGGGCACACCTATGGCATATGGAGATTCCTAGGCTAGGGGTCGAATTGGAGCTGCAGCCGCCGGCCTACACCACAGCCACAGCAATGCAGGATCCAAGCCGCGTCTGTGACCTACACCACAGCTCATGGCAACGCCGGATCCTTAACCCACTGAGCAAGGCCAGGGATCGAACCCGCAACCTTATGGGTTGTGGGTTCCACTGAGTCATGGTGGGAACTCCTTGACATACCCTTTGAAATCAATAACCACAGACTTGAGTTTAACATAAGCATCATAGGAAGGTCCACAGTATCTTTTCAGGACAGCATGGTTCAAACATTCATAGTTAAGTGAGGTACCTCTAGTGTGGTACCTATTCTTGATCTTTGAATCTAAAGACATGGTGAATCACATATTTCTTATGTGACAGCTGATAAACCAATATGGCAAAGTAATGTGGGAGTTTTGCCTTGTTTTGCTCTGTTTCTTACAGCAATGGGAAAAGAGGCAGATTTTTTTCAGGATATAAATACTGCCAACATAGGCAGACTGCAACACTGTGGGTGCTTGAGAAATTTTTTAAGAGCATGTGGGAATGAGCAAGATATGTGCATATTTGTGAATGAAACACAGCAAGGCAGGACTACCTAAGAAACATGACAAATCTGGGTGTTAAAACAACAAACTGTAAACACGGAACAATTGGCATTTTATGAAATCTCTTTTAAAAGATAGAAAATGTGCTAATTCAAAGCCGTTTTAGCTTGTCTATGTGTCAGGAGGGAAATATTGGGAAAGTGGAGGCAAGGTAATGTCAGCTTTGCATAGTAACATTCCTTTGAGTAATCCCATTTCTTGTACATTCACGTTTTTATGAAGATATAACATGTATCATAAAATTCACCATTTAAATATGTACAATTCAGTGTATAGTATATTCATCTTTTACTGTATATTAGTGTAGTCACCACTATCTAAATCTTAACAGTTTCATTGCACAAAAAAGAAACTTGTGTTGGTTCGAAGTCACTCCCTATTGCACCCTTCCCCTACCTCACCCCTCTACCCGCCCCTGGAGCTGCACCTAATCTAATTTCTCCCTCTATGGATTTGCCACTCTGGACATTTCACTTCATATAAATATAATTATACAATATATAGCCTTTTGTGACTGGTTTCTTTGCCTTGCACAATGTTTTCAAGTATATGTATCAGTATGTCATTCCTTTTTATAGCTGAATAATATTCCATTGTATGAATATACCAGAATATTCACATCTTAAATTTTTAAATTTTGAATTATTTTCAAAATTACAGAATAATGGAAAGAATTCTTATATATCCTTTTCCCAGATAAAGTAAAATTTTGCCTATTTGCTTTCTCTCTTTTTTCTCTCTCCACACTCACACATTATTATTACTTTCTGAATCATTTTCTGAACCATCATACTCCTCTACCCCAATACTTCAGAACATATTTACTAAGGAGACAGTTTTGTACATAATCACAAAATAATCATCAAATTGTGGAAATTTAACACTGATAAAATACTGTTATCTAATGTACTGTGTAGTTAATTTTCATCAACATTCCCAATAACACCCTCGATGTCAGTTTTTTTCCTCTGATCAAAGATCCACATTGCATTTAATTATCACATCCTTTTGGTCTTCCTCAATCTGGAACAGATCCTCAGGCTTCTCCTGTCTTTCACATTGTTAATGTTTTTAGAATACAGGCCAATTGTTTTTGTGTAATGATGCTCAGTTTGGACTTGTCTGATTTTTTTTTTCAGGATTTAAGATTATTTCATTCCTGGAAGGAATAACAAATAAGTGAGGCTGTGTCCTATTCGGTGTATCACATCAGGAGGCACATGATATCAGTTTGTCTTATTGGGGATGTTAACTTTGATCACTTGGTCAATATGGTGTCCAACATATTTCTCTGCTATAAAGATACTATCACTGTAATGTTAATAAGTATTCTCCAGTAAAATACTTTCCTTTTCTCATCAAATTAGTTTTTGCATTCCTTGGTGATTCCTACCTGAATCAGTTATTACTATTGGAGTTGCAAAAATGGTCATTTCTAACTCTGCCATTCCTCTACATTTCTTGCTTGGCATTTCAGTATAGGAAAGAGCTTGCCTTTCTCCTTTTTTCCTCCCTCCTCACCCTTTCTTTTCTAACAGAATAAAGTTATTTTATTCAATGGGTTTTAATGGTATTCATTATTCATTAAAAAAAAATTTTTTTTGGCCACACCTGCAGCATGAGGAAGTTCCAGGGCCAGGGATTGAACCCACACCACAGCAGTGACAATGCTGCATCCTTAACCTGCTGAGCCACCACGGAACTCCCTCATTATTTTATTTTCACATTCAATTTGTTCTAGATCAGGCCAGTAGAAGCCCCTGTGGGTGACTCCTGTAATTTTTTTTTAACGTATCTCATAATTCCTTGAGCAATTTCTTACTTTCTGATGCAACAAGATGTTCCAGGATCAAATACTGTCTCTGCCCCATCCCTAGAATTAGAAATTTCCCACAGGGAGTGTTGGTTCCTTTTAGTGGGAAATGGTATTTAGAAAACAAACTCTGAGTGCTTGGTGTGCTCATGGCCACTACAGTGTTAGTGCTTTTAGGCTCTTCTTTGGGGATAAATGCAATTTCATGTGGTGCAACTAAACATATTATTTATATTGTCTGGCTGTTAAATCATTATCAATTATATGACATGGAAACGCCTTTTTTTTCTTTCTTCTCTTTCTCCCCTCCCTGCCTCGCAGCATATGGAGTTCTGGGCAAGGGACCAGATCCGAGCCACAGTTTTGACCTACGTCAGAGCAGTGATGGACTGGGGATCGAACTCCCATCCTGGTGCTGAATTGATACTGCTGATCCCGTTGTGCCACAGCAGGAACTCCAATTTTCTAAATTTTTTGATAATGTCCTTTGATACACTTAAATTTTAAATTTTGTTGAAAGCCAGTTTATGTGGTTTTGTTTGGTGCTTGTGCATTTGGTATCACATCTGAGAATCCATTGCTACAACTAAGGTCATGAAGATTTACACCTGTTTTCTTCAAAGAGTTTTGGTTTTAGCTTTTATATTTAGGCTTGTATATTTTATATTGTTTATATTTAGCTTTTACATTTATCGACTCATTTTGAGTTAATTTTTATATACAATGTGCAGTAGGGACCTAACTTCACTTCTATATGTAGAAATCTGGTTGCTCCAGCACCATGTCTTGAAGAGACTGTTCTTTTCCCCATTGAACAGATATCACATCCTTGTCAAAAATCAATTGGCCATAGACATAAAGGTTTATTTCTGGACTTCCAATTCTATTCCACTGGTTTATATGTCTATCCTTATGCCATTATCACACTGTTTTGGTTACTAAACCTTTGTAGTAAGTTTTGAAATTGGTAAGTGTGAGTCTTCTGACTTTCAAGATTGCTTTGGCCATTTGGGGCCCTTTGCAATTGCACATGAATTTGATGATTGGCGTTTCCATTTCTGTAAAAAAGGCGGTTGGAATTTTGATAAGGATTGCATTGAATTTGTAGATCATCTTGGGTAGTATTAACATCTCAATGCTATTAAATCTTCCTATCATAAACATGGGATATGTTTCCATTTATTTAGGCATTTAATTTCTTTTAGAAATATTTTATAGTCTTTGGTATGGAAGTGTTTTACTTCCTTGGTTAAATTATTTTATTTCAGATGTTATTATAAATAAGATTGCTTGCTTAATTTCCTTTTCAGATTGTTCATTGCAAGTGTATAGAAACCCATTTTGCAGGTTGATCTTGTACCCCACAACTTTGCTGAATTCTGGGGTCACTTGATTTTTATTTATTTGATTTACAATGTTGTGTTAGTTTCTGGTGTACAGCAAAGTGATATATATGTATCATACATTTATGATTTAATACAGGATATTGAATATAGTTCCCTATGATACACGGACCTTATTATTTATTTTATATATAGTAGTTTGCATCTGCTAATCCCAGATTCGTAATTTATTCCCCTTTTCCCCTTTGGTAACCAGAAATTTGATTTTTATATCTGTGAGGCTGTTTCTGTTTTATAAGTTCATTTGTATCATATTTTTCTTTTTCTGTCTTTTTTCCTTTTCTAGGGCCACACTCACAGCATATGGAGGTTCCCAGGCTAGGGGTCTAATTGGAGCTGTAGCCGCCAGCCTACGCCACAGCCACAGCAATGCAGGATCCGAACTGCCTCTGCGACCTACACCACAGCTCACAGCAACACCAGATCCTGAACCCACTGAGCAAGGCCAGGGATCGAACCCGCAACCTCATGGTTCCTCATCAGATTCGTTAACTGCTGCACCACGAGGGGAAATCCACTATGTTTAAATAGCAACACATATAGGAAGATATTCTTTTTTGTCCAATCTTTAAAATAGGAGGAGTTCATTTCCTTTTTTATTTTTATTTTTGTAACTACAGATATAATTGTATCTTTCCTACCACATTATTCTGTTCTTTCCTCAGGACTTGCTTTTTTCCCCTGCTTCCCTGCCTTCTCTTTATTTATTTATTTATTTTGGTCTTTTTTAGGGTGGCACCTGCAGCATATGGAGGTTCTCAGGCTAGGGTTTGAATTGGAGCTATAGCCGCTGGTCTATGCTACAACCACAGCACCGCAGGATCTGAGCCATGTCTGCCACCTACACCATAGCTCACAGAAATGCTGGATCCCTAACTCACTGAGTAGGGCCAGGGTCGAACCTGCACCCTCATGGATCCTAGTCAGATTCATTTCTGCTGAGCCACAACGGGAACTCTGCCATCTCTTAAACTGATCATGTTTTTTTCATTTCCTTTCCCATCTAAATTAGCCAACTTAGAAGTGATACGTTCTATCACTTTAGCACTTAATCTTAAAATTTTACATAAAACTATTTTTAAAAAGAATGGCTGAATAATTTGACTCTGCTCATTTTTCTTCTAGTTTAATGGCTCACTGTTCTCTAGTATTTTAATTTTACCATGTTTTAATATAAAACTAGTTAGTATTTTTAATACAGTAAATGTTGATTTAGCTTTACCACATTTCCGTGTTCATCATGGATTTTAAAAAACCAGTTTTGGAGTTCCCATCGTGGCACAGTGGTTAACGAATCCAACTAGGAACCATGAGGTGAGTTCGATCCCTGGCCTTGCCCACTGGGTTGGGGATCTGGCGTTGCCGTGAGCTGTGGTGTAGGTTGCAGACACGGCTCGGATCCCGCGTTGCTGTGGCTGTGGTTTAGGCCAGCGGCTACAGCTCCTGTTAGACCCCTAGCCTGGGAACCTCCATATGCCGCGGGTGCAGCCCTAGATAAGGCAGAAAGACCAAAAATAAAATAAATAAATAAATAAAAACCAGTTTTATTGTGATATAATTCATGTCATATAATATACTCATTTAAAGTGTACAATTCAGTATTTTAGTATATTCACAGAATTGTTCCACCATCATCACAATAAATTTTAGAACATTTTCCTGACCTCAACTGAAAACTCATACCTACCAGCAGTCATTTCCCAATCATTACAACGTTCCAGTCCTATGCAACCACTAATCTACTTCCTGCTTGTATCTGCGTATTCTGAACATTTGAAAGAATTGTACAGTATGCCAGTTTTTGAATGCCTTCACTCACTTAACATTGAAAAAATTCATCCTTGTTGTAGCATACATGAATACTTAATTCCTTTATATTGCTGAATAACATTCCATTGAATTAATATATCACATTCCATTTATTCAATGTCAGTGGACATTTGAGTTTATTTCCACTCTGGGGCTGTTACAAATGATGCTGCTATCAATATATCTGTACAAGTTTTTGTGTGAACATCTTTTATTTCTCTTGGGTACGTATCCCAACTTTTTGAGGAAATGCTCAACTATTTTCCACAGTGGCTGCACCATTTTATATTCCCGCCAGCAATCCATAAAGTTCTAATTTCTCCACATTCTTGTCAGCACTTCCTATTTTTTTGATTATAGTCATCCTAGTGGATATAGGGTGGTATCTCATTCTGTTTTATCTGTATTTCCTGCTCATCTTTGATTCTTGCTTCTCACGTCTTACTTGTATATTACAACTTCTTCCTAAGTTACATCTGTTATTGTTCATTTAGTAAGAGTATATGAGTGGGAATTTCTCCCATTTCTTTATCTAGAATTATGTTCACTTAACAATTAAATTATTTATTTGGGTACAGACCTCCACATTGTAGTTATTTTTCTTTGTGGTGTTTTGATATTATCTCACCATTTTCTTGCTTCTTCTGTTGTCACTGAGAAGTCTTCTTAGTGCAATCTATTTATCACTTTTCCTTATAACTGCCTTAACTTCTTATTTTTGTCTTTGATGTTCTGAAGTTTCACTAAGACATCTTGGTGTGGATTTATTTTTGTATTTCTAGATTGAGATTTGTGTTTTCTGAGTATGAGGACTGCATTAATTATTTAGTCATACTCTCTTTGAAAATGGTGTATCCTTCATTCTCTTTCATTTTAGAATGACTGTCAGACATATGTTGAATCTTCTGTTTACTTTTATTTTATGTTTACCTATTGTGCTGCATCCCAGGTAATTTCCTTGCATCTATCTTCTAGTTTTCTTCGCATCTATCTTCTTCTTTCGGTGTAGTTGATATACTATTTAACAGAATTTCAAGAATTCAATGACCCTTTTTTCTTAATTTCTGGAAATTACTCATTTTTTTTCTAATATACTTCTTATTTTTTAAATATATAGCTTCTCGCCCTCTTACGTTTCAATTCTTTCTTTCATGTCCTTCACAGTCAATACAGTCACTTCAAGAAGTTTACTGTCCTTTTTTTCAGTTCCCCTTTTATTACCCAAATTATCCCCTTTTATTACCCCTTTTATTATTTTCTTTTTAAAAAATAAGAAAACAGCTATCAGCATTCCCACTGTGGCTCAGCTGAAACGAACTCGACTAGTACCATGAGGATGCAGGTTCGATCCTTGGCCTTGCTCAGTGGGTTAAGGATCCGACATTGCCATGAGCTGTGGGTGTAGGCTGCAGATGCGGCTCGGATCTGCTGTGGCTGTGATGTAGGCCAGCAGCTACAGCTCCAATTCGAACCCTAGTCTGGGAACCTCCATATGCCTCGGGTGTGTCCCTAAAAAAAAAAAGAATTCAGCTATCTTACAAAGCTTGTTTGGGTCATAGTTTACCTGTTACTTCTAGGTTTTTAAGTGCAGGGGTTTTCAATATTTCTTAACTATTTTTAATAATACTAAAACCCAAAAATTTTAACCTGAATTAGAAGTGTATCTACCTGGATAAACCCATAGCTTTTAGGCTACTTACTTAGTTCCTGAGGTGAACAATCATCTACTGGAATGGGAAAATTATTTCCTTGCTGCTATTCAATAAATGCCAGGTTAAAACAGTTCTTAGATGCCTTCAACAGGCTCTGTTCCTACCGTTTGGAATAGACCATAATCATTCCATCCTAGGATATGAAAGCCACCAGTATATAAACTCAAGTTTCCACTCTCTATCACCCAAAAGAAAAACTGAAGAGCAAAAGAAGACATGTTATTTTTCTTTTTTTTTTTTAACTAAGGAAAACTTTTATTTAAACTGTGCAATCAATCAGTATGTAGACAGCAGTTTCATAAACATTTTGGCATTTAAACTTTTATTCATTTTTGGCATGATCTGTAGGATAGTATATAAACTATCCTTGGAGGGGAATACTAGGCAATATTTACTATGATGCTAAAAAAAGAAAACAAACCCACATCATTAAACAAAATGTTTTAAGAAGACATTAAAAAGGTACATTCAAAATCAAGGCAAACATTTGCTTTCTTCATGCAATGGAGTTCACAGAGCTGATCCCCTGAGTCAAGTATAAAATTAAAATAGCTCAGCTCTGAGTCCATTAGCTAGTCTGCAAATGCTGCCCTTACAAGAAAATGGTATACAGAGTGAAAGGATCCAGAACACCCATAACATGAAATAATAAAACTGGCTCCCACACTTTCATTTAATTCACATCTTTGAAGAAAACAGAAAAAAAATCGCACACATACATAAAATTTTGTCCAACAACAGCCAAAGACAGACAAACTTACTTATTATATATCCTCTAGTCTACTGATAGGCTAAGGCAATGTGTGTGTAGTCAGGCTTTGCAAATTTCTATAACAGGCTCACGCTGCTAATTATCAGTAATCATTTTCATTTGCAAACAGAATAAAGAATGTGGTAACAGGGAGAAAAATGTTTTAGGTGAAAAATTTAAGTATTTTTGTTGTTGCTTTTAAAGACAGTTCCATAAAAAAAAATAAGCTTTTGTAGCAAATTTTTGAAGATACAGTTTGTAAGTTAAGACTGTGTCCACTTACCATGAACTATTCACAAGATATAAATTTGAGTAATTCAAGAAAGGTATTCAGAATCTCATTGATTACACTAAGAGTGATACTGGCTAGTTCAGGGAAAAGCTAGGGAAAACAGTTGCTTTCTCTAAAAAAAAAAAAAAGATGATAGTCACATAATTCTTGCTAAAAAGCCTTACAGGTTGACCTGAGTAAACTAGAATTAGATGCCAGTAGATGTTGCCCTATATAAAATTCATTCCAAATAGTTTAAAGAAATTTGGAAATGTTCCATAATCTTGAAAAAGTAGGTCTATTAGAGAAGAATCCTAAAAATGTACTTCCGTCCTTCCCCCTTTGCCCCTCTGGGGATATTAGACTCTATCCTTAAATCTTTAAAAGCCAAGATATAAAAAAAACAAACCCCAAAATATTTAAATTAGAGTAGGATGATTACACGTTTAGTACTTTCAAAAGCACTGTAAATTCCCCTGCTCCTCTTATAGATTTACCTACATTAAAGATGAGTGCTTGAATCCCAGCCTACATCTTTCATCGACCACTTTCTTCTGTTAGTTTTTTTGGTGTGTATACAGGAAATGCAAACATTTTTCATTTTAGCATGGGCAAAATGTTATTGTCAAAGTGGCCCTGTAAAGAAAACACATCTCTTAAGGTATGTTTCACAGCCTTAGAGAAATGACATTTGAGATCATAATTAATTATCCTTCTAAGTGTTCAAAGTACTACTGCTTCATTCTGCACAACAAATTATCCTCATTTCATAGATAGAAAAGGAACAAAAATAGGTTAAGAACCTTCCTACCAAACAATTCTCAAATGGTCAAGGACTAGAATTTAGGTGTGCCAAAGATTACCCTTATACTTGTTCTTCTATGTGATTCTCCCTCAACTTCACCCCCTCCTAAATTAGCTAGGTTGAATTCAAATAAAAACTATGCTCTTCAGACCTAGCAAGAAAGGATGACTAGTTACACACCTGGCTTTTTCTACTTAATAAATTTCCATTTGATAGTGACTACAGAAAAACTACCAAAGATAAAAATCCAATTCTCAACACCTAGTCTAATAAGGAAATGCCTGAGTAGACAGACTCCAGAAACCATGCCCGCCTTATTTGATGCAACTCTATGCACAAGCATCAGCTTTCATACACTATCCTGGCTAAGAAAAATGAAAGGTTTTAAAGGAGGAAAGAAGGAGGTTAGGAGATGACGAAGACTGATGTATAGCCCAGCCTCCTAAATTCCTGCAATAATAAGCGGACGTAACTAAGACAGACTTCTCGCTGTTGGCTGGGTATGACTTTGTGGACAGGCTGTGCTGACACAGGAAGGCACTATGAGCCCAGGTAATTGTCCTAGCTGAGAAAAATGTATCATAGTAGACATCCTATAAACACTGGAGTTGAACCAACCTGTGTTTGTATCTTGGCTAAGCCATTTACTAATAACTATGCTCTTCTGCAAGTTAGACATTTTAAACCTGTTTCATCTAAAATGGAGATAATACTCTGCAGAATGTAGCAGTCTGCAGGGGTAAGGCATGTGCCTGGCACACTGAATATGCTCAGGAAATGGCATTATCTTTTCCTAAGGGGTAGAGTCAGAAGTGGGTGAAAAACAAGTAGACTCTTCACCTTATTCAGAATACTGTCATGGTCTATACCCCAGGACAGAAATAGACTTACCTCATTCATTGAAGAAATGTTGAAAATTAGGGAAGAATTACAAGCTATCCTTCAAATCTGAAAGAAGGCTTGACTTTAAACAATCCAGGAATTAGAACAAACTAGAGGTGTGGACTCCAAAGCTTTCTAGGAAAAGGAACTATTGAAATCAAAGAAGAATGACAAAAAAAAGATAAATTTTCCTAGGAGGTGTACACGCTAATAAGGTTAAGTGGAAGCTCTTGCTGAGGCTCGTGGAAAATCAAGAGGTTAAACTGAAAACCAGAGTAAGTAGCTGGTGAGGCTTAGGAAGTAAACCCCAGGTTAAAAGTCAAAAAGGTGCATGTGGCTTTTAAAAGAAAGTAAAGAATAAACTTGAGCATGGACCTGTTTGTCTACTCTGAGTCCCTACATCTGAAGTCTTTCCCCCAACGACATAATCATTTAAGAGAAAAAGAGAAAGCTCAACTGTAATAAGAATAGTTTTCCAAAATTTCTGATGATGGAGTTCCCGTCGTGGCTCAGTGGTTAACGAATCCGATGAGGAACCAAGAGATTGCGGGTTCGATCCCTGGCCTTGCTCAGTGGGTTAAGAATCCGGCGTTGCCATGAGCTGTGGTGTAGGTCACAGATGCAGCTCGGATTCCCCGTTGCTGTGGCTGTGGCATCGGCTGGCAGCTACAGCTCCAATTAGACCCCTAGCCTGGGAACCTCTATATGCCGCGAAAAGGCAAAAAAAAAAAAAAAGGCAAAAAAAATTTTTTTGATGAAATTCCATCACGTTAGAGCCAAACATGTAGAAAACATTCTGCTAAACACAGAGAACTGAGATATTAATTTATAAAGCACATATTCAAAAAGTTTATTTAAAGCTGAACTATTTTTGCAAGTGACTTAAAGTTTAATGCACACATTTGATAGATGGTAAGCCAAGGTTTTCATAGCTCTGAAATTCTGAAGATCCCCAAGAGGCACATGGCTTCACACTTCCAATCTCTGTAATGCTACAGATGTTTTATGGGGACCAGAATTCTATAAATATATCTGTTCTAGGCAAAATAATGGACACCCACTGAAGTCCACGCCCAAATCCCTGACACAGCAAGAGAGATTAACCCAAACACAGCAACAGAGATTTTGCAGATGTGATTAGGTTCAGAATTTTAAGATGTGGAGAATATCCTGGATTGTCCAGGTAGGCCCAGTCTAATCATGTGAGTTCTTAACACTGGTGAACCTTTCTTGGTTGGGGTCAGAAAAAAAGACATAATGGAAACGGGGTCAGAGAGACAATATATTGCTGACTTTGAAAACAGAGGGTGTGGTCTACAGCTTCTAAAAGACAGGGAAATGAACCCTGATTTTTATCCCATCAAGACCTGTGTCAGACTTCTGACCTATAGAACTATAAAATACATCTGGGTTGTTTTAAGGCCAACTTTGTAGTGATTTATTACAGCAGCAACAAGAAAATAATACAATATCTGTCTGGTAAAAACACAAAACTTTCATGTTAATCTTAAAACACCTTCAAAGGCTTACCAAGGGAAACCTACCTAAGAAGATTATAGCCTGAAAACATACACATTGCATCAGCCTGTGACCTTATGTCCTGAGCATGAATCCACTTCACACAGATTTCTATGTATGTGTTCTCTATACATCAATAAAATTCACAATTAGACAACTAGTTGTGTATGGTGATCTCCAGAACCCTCTACTCCGTGCTCAAAGCCCGCAGAAATTATGACTATTAAACCAAAGCAATTTTACCAGAGACACATGCAGCGAATTGTCAGGAACAAAACCTACAAAATACATATTTAGTCTCAGGTCATGATTCTTTCAATGTACTGGAACCTTTTTTTTACATGCAGTATTTAAAATTTACACTCAATGAAATATACATGTGTATGTGAATCACTACAGCCGCTGCTGAGATGGAACCCTATCTGAATATTCTAGAGTTTTAAAAAAAACCCAAACTTTCAAATCCATCTTTTTGTGACACTCTGAATTGTTTCCAAAGGTGTCTTCATATGGACTTGAACCACGATCCTGAGTCACCAACATAAGCAAGTTTCTGGCAGGTGTCCTGAAGTCAAGACAAACCAATGCAAAACACTGTCCCTGTTCCCACTGTTGGCACTGCTCTTCTTTAAAGCGAAGGCAAATAAAAGGCATTTCATGAAGGATCCAATTTCTCTGGTGAGCCAAAGTTGATTTTTTTTAAAGCCACTTAGTGGATAAAGCTGTGTCCTTACTTTTAGGCTAATCAAAACATAAAAGCCCAGATTTCATGAAAAAGACTTTTCTTTCACCCAAGTTTCCACTAAAATTTGGAACTGCACCAGGTTCCCTTGATGCAATTAAAATATTTCAATTGATGGACAACTTTAAAGAGCACATCTCTCAAATACAGCTCACTTAAACAGGGATATGACTTGTTTCCCTGTTAAATCCCACTGCTTCCCAGAGATGAGAACGTCCCTACTATTAAAGGACTGGCTCAAGGCTTCGGAGTTAACCAGGTAATGCTTTAAGCAGGAAGAAGACTGCACAGGCTGAGTCAGGGGTTGCTATGATGCTCTGCAATGTAAAAGGCTGCTGGTATTTCTGTTGACGTCTCACACTCAAGGTGCTTAGGAAAGTATCACATCATCTGGCAAAAACATCCTGTGGCTGAATCAGCAGATTTGATGGAAAGTCCCTATGTATGCTATTTGTATACTGGGTTCTGGAGAGACAAGTTTGGGTGACATAAAGACAAGAAATAACAGTTTAATGTACAACTAAAAATCTGCCTATTTGCAGCGGTAACTTTAAATATCTTTGGTTTTTTAGAAAAATTTGCAGATAAAAAGTACTTGAATTAAAACACTGATAAATACCAATATAATCGTATTGCTTTTAATTATGTAAACTTAGCCTTTGATATCTTTTGCTACTAAAGCTAGATTCCCTATCAGCCTCTAAATAAATTTATTTCAAATCTGTTCATCTTTACTTACTTACAGGCTAATCTATATATTTTCATGGTCTTTGGTATGAAAATACTGATGAGCAGTATCTTGTAATATTTGGCATAAAAATGACATGCATGTATCAGTACTTACAGCAAATAAGTCTTTGGAAAAGAAAATAGTTACTATCTGCATATTAGCCCCTTCCAAGTGAAATAACGTGAAGTAACACCACTACAAGAGATGAGTGAGAACCTTCACATTTTAGTTACAATTTCATACTTCAGACTTCAAAGAAGCTAGCTTTGGCCAAGTAAAAAGAAGTCTTTGGTGTACACTAAATATCTTATTCAATGAGACCAAAATATTTATCTTTGGTGAAAAAAATTTTTTTCTCTCCAACAAGCAGTTTCAGCAATTTCAAAATACTCCAATACTGTATAGC
This sequence comes from Catagonus wagneri, assembly GCA_004024745.2. Classification (NCBI taxonomy): domain Eukaryota; kingdom Metazoa; phylum Chordata; class Mammalia; order Artiodactyla; family Tayassuidae; genus Catagonus; species Catagonus wagneri. The sequence goes on from PVHT020001751.1 coordinate 18,858,653, forward strand.
TGAAAATTTACTGGTTGAAGAAAAAAAATTACATTTGAAATCCTTTGGAAATATCTGCTGGTAAAGAACTTATTTTAAATGCTGTGGTTAACAATAAGGTAGTTAAAAATTACTACTCTAATTCACTACAACAATCAATATAAACCCTATTATTCTGGGTTAGTAACTACTTGTAAAAGCTTCATACCTATAGATGTTTCTAAATAACTCAATTTGGGGGGAACTCATAGCCAAATTTTCACTTTCTACTGAAAATTCTTTGGTAACAGGATTATTATGAAAAAAATCTCGTATAAGAACAAACGAAAAAGTGAAAGAGTAAAAAATGTACTGGTAAATAATTAGCAAATAGTTATGGCCTAAAGATCTAAAATAACTACGGGCGTATTCATCAAAAACAAAACAAAATACTTTCCTCGAGGACTTCAGATCATCATTTTAGGCTTTTACAGTGATTCAAATTTACAGAGTCCTACACATGATGAATGACATTCCAACTTTATAGATTTTGTTTGCCTTTTAACGAAAGTTAAAAAAAAAAAAAAAACGAACTCATTGTATTCCTTAGTTTTAGACACTGATAAAAGCTGGCCCCACATGTTTCTACTAACGAACCGAACAACGCCATACCCTGTCAATCTGCCCATGCTTCCATGAGGCAGCTCCAAAATAACAAAATGTTCCCTGAGCACAGGAAAAAAAAAAAAAAATAACACTAGAATAACTTTAAAAGGAGGTAGTATAAACCAGGAGCTATAAAGGCAGGAGCAGCATTTTTTCCTTGCCTTAGATTGTTCACTAAAGCTCTGCTTTTTTGTCTTGCCATGAAGCCCATACTTAGATAACTAAATGCGGGACTTTGAATTTAGTTCAGAAGTGGATCCTGACACTTAATGTTGGTCTCCTTCTGAACACATCCAATTTGGCACCAAACTACATATTAAAGAACAACCCCAAAATGTATCATCAGACACTGTGGGGCAGGAGATGACAGAGGTGGGAATGATACCCAGTAATACTTTTTTGACATTAGAACACCATTTAACACGACCCCCACCCCCGGCCTGTCTATAAACAAAAAGTTTCAAGGGGGAAATTCATTAAGATTTCTTTTAAGAAGAGGATCCAAAGTCATTTCCAGGTAATTTGATGCAATATTTTAAAAGGATAAGGAAGCCCCCTCTCCACACCATGTGTTTAATTCTTTATCCTCTCCCATTGCTGGGCACGTAATAGGTAACTGCCTCATAACTGAGAAAAGGCCTATTCTATGTGGCTACTAAGTAAACAGTTTACTGATTTCAAACCAGCAAGAGAATTAACTCACTTCTGGAGTTGGCATTCTTCATTAACAGCATTGAAAGAGGAGGAAGACTAAATAAAGAGTACCAAATTCTCTTAAGAACTGAGAAAAAATACAAGCAAGTTGGTAGAGTTCTGAATAGTTATCCCTACATAAAACCTGCATGAAAACAAACCAAAATGCCTCGAGAAAATACTGTAGCTCAAAATAGTTACTGATAAAATCCAAGAAACTCCTAAGGCAACTTTTTGTACCCTTGTTCTGAACAACTTCATGAATACTAAAAAAGCATAAGGCAAAGAATTTCCCAATATATATTGGAAGGCACTGTTACCATGATAACCTCAAGGTCATTTGACTGTCTACTGCTGCATTTATCTTCATTCTTAATATTTAATGAAATTTCTTTACCCCTCTAAGCCAAGTTGGGATTAAAAAAAAAAACAAACCCTAACCTAGTCTCTTTAAAAATCTGTTTTCTGCAAGGTGTTTTGCAACTAATTCTGGAAAAGCTGAGGATGCTTTGCAAACTAGACAGTGTGGCCTTTGGCCAACTGTCATGCAGGTAAAAAAGGCACAGCTTCTAGGCAGGCTGAGGTTTGGTGACACAGCAGATAAAGTACTCAGACTCTAATGCCCATGGCATAAAGGCCCTTGAAGCAATAGCATTCCCTGTATGCTACTGGACAGTTCTATTCTCCAAAGAGAGATGTTTTGTTTGTTTGTTTTGGTCATTCAGTAAAGTCAACAGTCCCCCTTTTCTCTTCTCAGTGGTTTCCATCCTCATAGCCAGAGGCGTTAAACTATCCAAACCATGCTGATGTCACAGCTTGTTGTTGTCGTTTTTTTTTTTAAATCAGAGCTTCAGAAAAACAGTCTTACTCATCTACCTATATGACTCCTGTGATCACACACATTACACATACAGCAATGACAACAAAATGCTACTAGGAAGTATCATTGGTTACGTAGCCAAGATAAACTATCACAACAAACGAGGTAACAAAGCTGTCTTCTGAGTTTGCCATCTGGCAAACTGAGGTAGATAGTCAGCAAAAGGGCTTTCCAAAGTCTTCCCTTTGCTCCAGTGATATATTCTACAGTCCAGTCAAATATCTTGACTGTCTTTTCACATTGCTGACAATGAAACATTCAAAATACGTGAGCTTAAAATTAAAAAGAAAAAAAACACATTCAAAAAAGGTGAAATACCCAATAAGACATCAAGATTTTCACAAAAGGCTCTGGCTCCCTGTTCATTGTCCTTCGAACAGACTTAAAGGTGAGAATACCTGGACATGGCTGTCTAGATTGGAAAATCCTTCTTATCAAGGCAGAGTGGGGCAGATGGCAGCGGCAGGACTGACGAGGAAGGGTCCTCAGCATCTGCCGGCACTGCAGGCTCCTCACACTTTCTCATCGAGGGACCCCCACCTGAATCACTGCCAGTGAGGGAACTGGGGGTCAGGGGTGTGGTACTTATAACTGAGGACAGGTGTATTTCATCATTGGACTCGTGAGAGAACCTTCCAGAATCCCCAGTTTCGTGGCTGCCTTCGCTATTTGCTGAATGCTCGGTATCAGCTGCAACACCAAAGGGTCTCGGGAAGCCGGCCGCCTGACCGGGGGAGCTGGGGGAGTCTTCATCACTGATTAACACCGTAGTCCCTGGCTGGTAAAAGCAGACCACTTGAGTGAATCTTCTTTGAGGCTAGGCAAAAATACATGAAACACCATCAGTGATGACAGACACTCTTACAAACAACAAATCTAGGGAGTTTCCATTATGACTCAGTGGTAACAAACCTGACTAGTATCCATAAGGATGCGAGTTTGATTCCCCAGCCTTGCTCAATGGGTTAGGGATCCAGTTGCTGTGGCTGTGGCGTAGGCACGCAGCTGCAGCTCCAATTCGACCCCCAGCCTGGGAACTTGCATATGCTGCAGGTGTGGCCCTAAAAAAACAAAAAATCTGATTTTACATGTTCTATATATTCTGAGATAGCAGACTGCTCAAGTACCTAAGTAAAAGGTTTATCATCATGAAGGAACAGTTGAGGTCTTGGTTCTTGAGGAGGGGGGCACATCAGAATCATCGGGGTGAGTGAAGTGTCAAAATGCTTCTTCTGTGATTTTGATGTGGGCTCCTGCCCCATCTCTTTCTCCACTACCCCCTAGTCCCCACTGAAGATCATGGCTCTGATTACTGTGCCAGTGGTCATTTTAGTGATCAATCCCCACAGCTTTCCATAGCATCATGCCCCAGATTGATAATATCACATCCCAAAAGAACATGGAAATTTTAAAAAAGCACCCATTTACATTTTATTCTTTTTAAAATTATCTCATATACCACAGGTAGCCAAGATTTCTCCCATTTAGGTGAGTTACCTGCTCAGCTTTTATCTTCTTAGGATCTTGGAAAAAAAGCCATTTTTTCTTAGGATTGTTTTTAATGATAGGACCATAGCTATTAATTATCAGGTCAGTTCCTCCCTGGAGATATAAACGGGAAAAGTATACATTTATTTTTTACAATTAGTACACAAATGTTTAAACATTAAAAGAAAAAAAATGATCACAGATATTATTATTTCTTCTTTTACACAAGGTATTTGTTAGTGATCAAAAAGGTATAGAGGAGGTAGGTCCTTCTGTGGTGCCTCTGGGTTAAGAATCTGACTGCAGAGGTTCAGGTCCAACCCTGGCAGGTGCAGTCGGTTAAAGGATCCAGCCTTGTGGCACCTATGCATAGGTTGCAGCTGTTGCTCAGATTCAATTGCTGGCCCAAGAACTTCCATAAGCCATGGGTGTGGCCATAAAAAGCCAGTTGCTGTCATGGCTCACTGGAAAAGAATCTGACTAGTATCCAAAAGGATGCAGGTTTGATCCCCCGGCCTTTCTCAGTGGGTTGAGGATCTGGCATTGCCATGAACTGTGGTGTAGGTTGCAGACATGGCTTGGACCCCAACTTGCTGTGGCTGTGCTGTAGGCTGGCAGCTATAGCTCTGATTCAACCCTAACCTGGGAACCTCCATTTGCCGCAGGTGCTCCCTAAAAGACAAAAATAAAAAAAAGAAAGAAAGGAGAGAGAGATAGGCTGAAGTATTTGGGATGTAGTGTAATGATTCCAAAACTTACTTTCAAATGACAGAGAGAAAGAGAGGTAACGAATGATATAATTATTTGTGTATTATTCATTACATTTTTTCAACTTTTCCACATGGTCAAAAAATTTCAAAAAGGATTTAGGAAGAGAAAAATGGACTCACATACGCTCAACATAATAGCAAAAGACGGGAGATTACCTTTTAGGGTAACTCCAGGGAATTCAGGGACCTGTCCTCCAAAGTGGCTTCTCAGCTTCACCCCGGGCCCCGTCTCTGTTCTGCCTCCTCTCACTTTAGATTCTCCTTCTTTCCCCCCATGTCTTCCTCCCCACTTCACTTCCCCTCAATCCTTTCTCATGTCTAGTTCCAAGTTGGGAAAACAGAATGACAGTGTATTTTACTATTTTTTGGGTGCCTATTTAAGAGTTTTAGGTTCTAATGTTCCAGATTAATTTGAAATAAAATGGCCTACATTTGTACCAGAAAATAGAAGCTAAATTAAGCTACAAACAAAAAAGACGACAGGGGTTGCAAAAATCAGTTCATTATTATTTACCCATAACGTATACACAGCACTGTGTTAGATACAAGTAAATTGAATCTGTTAAATATAATTGTATAACATTTAATATCCAAATTGCCTGACATTTTGTTACATTTTTGGTATTCTAAATTTGGGGGGATGGTTGGGGAAGAAGAATTTAGCAGGATTTGGCAAATTTTTCTGTCAAGGGGCAGATGGCAAATGTCTTAGGCTTTGCAGACCACACATGGCCTGTCGCTTTTTCTCCTCCTCTTTTCCCCCTTCAAGCTACCTTTTAAAGATGTAAAAAACAGGAGTTACTTGATGGCTTAGTGGGTCAAGGATCTGGTGTTGATACTGCTGTGCCAAGGGACTGGCTACAGAACTAACGCATGCCATGGGTGTAGTAAAAGAAAAAAAAAAGGTGGAAAACATACTTAGGCCAGAGACAGCGATTCCAAAACAGGCTGCACGCCAGCTTGGGCTGGACTATAGCTTGCGGATATGTGATTTATAACACAATGATTATGAGAGCTATTATGACAATGCACAATATCTAATGTTGCAATGTGACTAAGAATAATTTTCAGCTGGTATTCTTAATGCTTATCACTGTACTATTATTACCTATAGTGGAAAGGACATGACATAACATCCTCCAATGACATTTCTTTACTATATGCAACTGCCTAAGGCCATAAAGGGAAGGGTCTTGAGATATCTATTGAGACGTTCCATATTTCTAAAAATGTCATTCATACCTGGAATGTTCTGATGTTCCCCATTCAGTTCCAAAATCAACTAAGTTTCGAGTGGATTAATAAAAAATTATGCATCCAGTATATACAGAACAATCCAGATTATAGTAAATCTGGACCAATGACCCTGGTGTCCTCATTTATAAGACATTTCAGCTCCATATAATCCAAACTAACTGAACATGTTACTGACTTTTTAATCTTTTTTCATCTTTTATCTATCTCTTTTTCTCTCCAAAAATTTTATGCAAGGAAGGATCTGGGTGAAACGGTTTCACATTTCATCATGTGGAGTGTGGACACAATACATTCAACATGTAATTTTTTGGTAGGAAGATTGTGCGCACAAAGAGAAGATGAACGGTGGGAAGAACTTCAGGGCACGACAGTCCCTCAGCCCACGGTACCTTGGCATCAATGAAGCTGTTTGGCATGATCATTGGCATTAAAGACTCTTCATTTTCTACAGCTCTTTCCAGGTTCTTTCCTACTTCATGTCCACCGGCCAGGGAGGCACTGGTATGAGGTAACTGTTGTGATCCATTCTGTACCATTTTGGAGGCAGATGATTTCCTGAAACATTGCAAGAAAAGGAAATCTTCTAAACCCATAATAAGATAGAGGCAAATGTACAAAATTTGCTGAGATCTGTGAAGCTTACAACTTTGTCAACAATGGAGTTCCTTAGGGCTTGTTTCTCAAATATCTTTAGAAATTGACTACTAGATTTTTAACTCCAACTCACTGCTGCAAAACTTTTATGATTTGAGAAAGATTATTTCTTTTTGCCCCCAAATCTGTTTACATAATTTTTTTGCAAACACCTAGTAAAAATGTTAATATTTACAATGCACCATAATTTATTATTGTTGATTATTTACAATATACACAGAAACTGTAAATTAAAAAATTTACATGTTGTCCTTCAGGTCTGCAGATTGTCACACTAATTAGTGATGAGAGATTTTCAGTAGCACCCCTGGAAGATTTGGGCATCACTAAAACAATGTACGTAAGGATTTTATTTAAAATTCTTAGAGTGTGAAATGTGGACAGCAAAAGAGAGCCAGTTCCATATACAAAAGAATGTTAGAACTCTTTAATTAACATGTTTTCTGAGTGTTTCTATGCCTAAGTACCAAACATATTGAATAAACTCTGAAGAAAACAAAGATAATGGAGAGAGTCTAGTGATGGAAATTACATAAAAATGATGTGCATTTGGCTTTTTTTTTTTTAATTTAATAAAGACCTTTAGGAAAGTAAATGAAAGCAAAAGCCAAAATATAAAAGGTTAGAAACAGACAAGTTCAAAGAAAGTTAAGAATTTATTTGAAGTCAAAACCACACATGAAATTGCCTAACAAGAGTTTACAGAGAACTAATTCTTAGTTATATTTGTTTTAATCCATGTCTGGAGAGTCCCAACCATACGTCGGGCTGTGGTGATGGAAGAGCTCTCACGTGACTCAGGCATTTCAGGCACTTCAATATGAAAACATTCCAGACAGGAAGGAATCCCCTCAACCAGCGGGCACATTAGATTTCATCATTAAAAAAAAAAAAAAAAAAAAATATATATATATATATATATGTATGTATAGAAGAGAGGAAATTAAGTCCTCACTTTAGAGTACTTTGCTGGGCACAGTAATTTTTTTTCAGTTGGCAAGAGAATAATCTTGTGAAGTGAGCACATCTCTATAGCTGTAGGAACTCAAGTAATAATATATTCATTCTAAAGTGGAAAATCCCAGTTACTCTAAGAAGCACTTGATTTCCATTTGCCTCTGCGGTTACTGTAATCTAAATGTTTTTAAACCACCACGACATCTCTAGCAACAGAAACTCACCTGGCTTTACTTCGGTATATCAAGATGAGAACACAGATGAGGATGCAGGTCAGAGCTATGCCAACACCTACAGCAATGCCAGTCATTGATTTTTGGTCCAGGTGGTAATAACCTGAATAAACTAGAAGAGGAAACACAGGTACTGAGAATCAATCGGAAAAATAAACAATTCCATTTATCATAATTCTTAGATATTAGATTTTCAATAATTTTTTCCTTTCATAGGAAAACTTTCGACAGCATCTGTGTCTAAGCAGGAAAGATGCATATTATCTTTTTATCAGTGACCTTAAAGTTGGTTTATCTTCTCATATTGAAGACTCTAAATATTAGTTCACGATTTATACTATATCAAACATGACATCAGTTCATAACTTATAAAAGGCACAAGGCACAGATGTTCACTGATGGGCCAAAGGATAGTTTTCATGTCATATTATCTTAGAAGCATAAATGTACACTGAAGATTAATTTTTCATTTATGTATTCTCATTTACACAGCAGTGTTGTTCAAACTTTAATGTGCAAAAATCACTAGGATATATGTTAAAGTCAGATTCTGGGAGTTCCCGTCATGGCTCAGTGGTTAACGAATCCGACTAGGAACAATGAGGTTGCGGGTTCTATCCCTGGCTTGGCTCAGTGGGTTAAGGATCCGGCGTTGCCGTGAGCTGTGGTGTAGGTTGCAGACACGGCTCGAATCCTGCGTGGCTGTGGCTGTGGCAGCCTGGGAAGCTGCATATGCCGCAGGTACGGCCCTAGATAAGGCAAAAAAAAAAAAAAAGGTAAAGTCAGATTCTGATTCATGAGGTCTGGGGTAGGACCCACGGCGATTCTACACATCTGACAAGCTCCTGGGTGATATTCAGGATTCTGGTCCCTAGACACTTTGACTAGCAAGGTATTTAATTGGTTGGGTGTTTTGGCCATGCCCATGGCATGCAGAAATTCCAGGGCCAGGGATCAAACCCAGACATAGCAGTGACAACACAAGATCTAAACCCACCGAGCCACCAGGGAACTCCTAGGACGGTACTTGAAAAGCAAATATGAGTCTTGCTCTGGGCTTCCCCTGATGATATGGTAGCTACTCTGGCTACCTCTCCCCTGTGTTTAAATCTGACTGCCTTACCTTTCTGTTTCTCTCTCTTTCCCAGTGTCCCCCAACTCCCTCCAATAATACACACTGTTCTCGCCGCACCCCCATCACCACACAGACTTACTCCCCCACAGAGGAGGAAAAGGAGCTGTCTGGTCCTGTGTCACAGGCCCCCTCCTGCCCCGGCTTCATTCAGAACAGAAAGACAAAGCCCCGAGTGGAATGAGAGTGGTTCTTTGAAGATATTTTTTCCAGTTGCTTTCTGGAGAGAAACAACTTTCTCTCTGGAAAGACTGTTTGTGTATGTTGAGAACTCTTAATGAAAACCATGCTCTTCTTAGCCTGAACACCACAACCGCCATTCCCGTTTATTTCCACAAAACCTCAGGACGCCTATGCCCATCAGTTTCCAGGTGGTGTGGCTTGTCCATCTTGGTGGTTGCCCAGCTGGGAAGAATAGTAACTGTGGACAGTAGCTGAAAACTGCAGTAAATTCTGAAGTTAGTGTGTCTCCTTCTAGGAATGCAGACAGAGCCATCCAGCTCCACAGTATCGGAGCCTCCCCAATAACCATTCAAGGAGCCAAGTGTAGGTTTAAGGATATGACCATGGTAGGAGTGGATTTAGAGCAGAGAGGAGCTGGAAAAAAAGAAGTGTACTTTTTTCCCCTAAGGAAAACAGTGGTTATGGTAGTGTACAGACCTTTGGCATCAGCAGAATCTAAACGCTTGGGCCTCTGATTTGATTCAGGACTTTCCTTTGGAAGTACTGCCAGCTCCACAGAATTTGAAAAGGGTCCTTCTCCCACCTCATTGGATGCAGATATCTTCACAATGTATATATTTCCTGCCACCAGGTTTTCTAGTAAAGCCATGGTTATCGCCCCTATAAATATATCAATTACAAATTAAATAAGCTTTATATTTTAGTCATTCTAACAATCACACGATCATGGAAAAAATATGTTTGTAGAACATCCGTAAAAAAAAAAATATGTAGAACATCCGTAAAAAAAAAGATATATATAAATAAAATGACAACCTCCTAATGTTAACATTTTTGTATATCTTATGTGCACGTGTGCGCATACTGTACACGTGTGAATACATATTTACTACATGCATTTTTATATCCTAGAGTTTTCATTTAACATTATGCCATGCACACTGCCCCTACATAAACCTTCTCTGTAATTTTATAACCAGCTCATTAAAGTAGCGTGTATTTTTTTTTTGGATTTTTATAAATAAGTATATACATACTTTTTACCAAAAACACAAACATATATGTTTAGCTCTTTATGCAGGTATGGAAACAAAGCATTAAAAACATTTTCTTATGGAATATTTCAAATATAAGTAGAGAGAAAATGACACAATGCATTCAGATTCAACAATTACAATTAGATTTTAAAAATCTAACGTAGTCTTTTTTTTCCTCTCCGAAATGTTTAAACCACTTATAATTGTTCTGATAGATGATTCTGTTATTTCTTAAGTTAGAAAGAGCACAATTATTTTTGAAAGTATGAATCTATTTTTCACCCTTCTAATCATTATCTAAGATTTCTTGAATGTAAATAGGCAAGAAAATGCCAAAAGTATGTAGAAACCTCAGTGCTGAAGCTCTAGACCATAGATTAACATCAGAATTATCACCAGCAACCCTACTAGCATCTACTTCTCTCCAAAAGTAACCACTTAAATTTACATGTTTTGTACCGAAAGGTCCCTTCTCTGACGCCATAACTGCTATGGAGTTTTACTTGGGCACTGCTATTTCTTGGCGGGAGTGAGGGTGGGGTGGAGGTGTCTTTCTGCGCTTGTTCTGCCACAGCACCGATCTATTTTTCCTACAAAAGGGACTCCCACCCCAGGAATTACTCCTAATGTTAAGAAAGCAGGTGTAATAGAAATTCTGCCAGGAAATTGTTCCTGCACTGCATTTGTGGATGGATTTTCACAGGAAAACACAGTTTCCCTAAGGTGGTTCTTCACATTTTTACCTGAGGCAGGGCAGCCTTACCATAGTTTCAGAGGGCTTACAACAGATTGCAGCAGTCACCTCCAAGCCCTGGCAGGCTACCCTAGCACACTTGCTACAGTGTAATTTCATTATGCAAGTGTGATCTTAAAGCTGAGGTCATGATTCTGAGGCTACCTCCCCAGGTCACATGGTAGGAGGCAGCCCAACCGAGTGGCAGCACCAGCAGCTGAATCTGGTTTGTTTTCATGAGCTCTGGTTTCCACTTGGCCTGGAGAGGGTGTGAGCTACTTGAGTACACAACTGTTAAATAAACAAACTGACCCCTATTTAGAATCAGAAAGAGTCTTTCCACTGTTACAAAAGCAGCAATGTATTGCAACATGCTATAATTAGCTAGAAGGAAGACCATTTCAATTTCTTCACAGACATATAAATAAACTGAGTTTCCATTTTATCATAGAATACTTTACATCTCATTTTAGAAAGTGCTTGGCAAAATCAATCACTACCTGAAATTAAAATTCTTTCACTTAATTTAAATATTACAAGCTGATGAGTATGTGGGTATGCAGGCTCCCCTGCCTCCCAGAGTCTTTCCTGAGAGAAAAAAGGAAACTGTAACATTCTGGTTCCTCTATAAACACAGTTAAAGGAGTTTCCAAATATTAAAGTCATCTGACTGTCCCGATATTCTCTCAGCAAACTGTCTCAATTCCTGCTGGTATGATTATTTCCGTCTATAGCCTTTTACGTATGTCTGAATCTTTAGCAGACTAAAAATTTCACAAACCAGCCAGTGTAATAAGCTCCGCCTTGGATCAAGGCTGATCAAACCCTGGCATGTTACCAACTAAGTAATCTGCAATTTCTGGCATGTCACAGAACTTTCCTTTCCTTCTGAGGGCAGTAATTCCCAGCTCTTGATGAGACGGGCTGGGACCTGGGAAACTGCCGCAGGGCCTGCACCTTGACAGCGGTCTCATCTCCTTGAGCAACAAAATACAAAGAAACTATAAGGGACTAAAAAATAACTGTGTCGCACAGCTGAGGCAAATTATGAACTAAAAGAAAAAAAACCAAAAACTCAACCGCCACTTTGGAGGCTTGGGAGGAAAAGCAAGGCGCTGTGCGTGCACCCTGCATACAGCACCACTAGGGGAAGGCGGGCCATCTCAGCCAGCCCTTCAGCCCCACCCCAGGACCCACGCCCACCCCGACCCCATTTAAGAGACAGGCTTGCCCCTCTTAGGGAGTGAGCAAGGGAGCCTGTTACTTTGTTTTCACGCCCTTGTGCTGAGTCTTAATAAAGCCTTGCCTGAATTTCTTGTCTGGCCTTTTATCAATTTTTTTGGCCTCTTGTCAATATTTATTGATTAAAGAGTGCAAGAACCCTGCTCAGTAACAATATAATTATTACAAGGATTAAATAAACTATCATGGGCAAGTGTCTGACACAAGTATACATATGCTCAATGAAAATAAGTCTTCTTTACTTTTGAATCTCCCCTTCTTCCCTTTCTGGAAAACAGAACTTTTTCACACTTTAACTGCTGAAGGTGGCTAAGCATAATACTTTGTACAAATAATTCTCAGGAAATATCAACTGAATTTACATTAAAATATGAGCCATGTGTTACCAAAGGAATAATCAGTTAAAATATAAAAGCAGAGGGTGAGATTTCAAGGTTGTGAGAGAGGAGGGAACCTGGGACTGTTTGCAGCACTGGCTGCAACGCTGGCACCTATACAAACATCTCAAGCAACAAAACACAAACCAAATTCTAAGGGACTAAAAACAATATTGGGCAGTTGGGACAAATTATGGGCAAGAGGATACAAAACACCTAAAAACTCAACGGTTACTTCTAAAGAGTGCAGAGCAAAATCAGGGTGCCGGAAGCAAAAGGAGAGTCTATGCGTGCTTCCTGCAGCACCCCCCCACCTGCCCCCCCAGGGCACAAGCTAGCAAGGCAATCTGTTTGTTTTCACTCAGGGCCCCAATTAAACCCTTGCCTGAATTTTCCTGTCTGGTGCTTAACAATTTCTATGGGTTAAGAAGGCCAAGAGCCCTGGATGGTAACAGTTGGAGAAAGGCCCGTGAGTGCAGTCTTACTCCTTTCTCTCTTCTGCCCATGCTAAGTGATTTTTTTCCAGTTGCACAGTTTTAAATATCATCTCCATCCACAATGATGACTTTGTTAGACCACCAGTCCATACCACTCCATGAAATAAACCCTCCCAGTGCTTGCTCAAACTCTCTACTGGGACATCTAAAGGGCATCTCAAATTTAACACATTCAAAACCAAATTTTTATTTTCCCCACCAATTTTACTTGTTTTTTCTTACACCCCATATCAATCTGTGGCAAATCAAATAGGCTGTTTTTTTCAAATTATGTTCTAAGAGCTTCTAGTTATCTTGTTACTATCTCTGTCCAAACTCCCACTAGCTCTCACAGGGACCTTTGTATTAAACTGTCTCCTAAGTTCTACTCTAACTTCTTATGGTCAACTTTTCAGGTAAGCTTTTAGGAGGCTACCAGAGAAATCCTTTTAAAAGGTAAATCTGATTAAAAGTCCTCAATGTCTTCCATCTGTCTTAGAACAAAGTCTGTGGTGCACAAAGGCTGGTCCACAGGATTTTCCTTCCCCTGGCTACCTCCCACTTCATTTCCCACTTCTTACTCTTCCCCTCACTCTAGCCTCCCTGGCTAGATGTTCCTCTAAAATGTCAAGTACGCTTCTGTCTCAGAGCCCTTGCACTTCCCCCAGATATCCACATGGCTCTGCTCAGATGTCAATTCTTCCAAGAGAACTTACCTCACTACCTCCATCACTTTGTTCTTTCCCCTACTATGGCTTTCTTCATAGCACCTATGATACTACTGGAATATTTATGTATTTGTTTGTTTGTCTGCTACCCGAGACATAAGCACCAATGATACTACTGGAATATTTATGTATTTGTTTGTTTGTCTGCTACCCGAGACATAAGCACCAATGAGAAAAGGACATTATCTGTTCACTGTGCTATCGCCAATGCCTAGAAAAGAGCCTGGCACTCAGTAATCACTCAATAAAAGTTCGTTTAATAAATCAGTATGTTCTTACTATCAGTAGTCCAATTTCTTTGGCAAATGTTACATTAATTGGAGTCCTTTACTAAAGGACTTTAATTTCCAATGTATATTTCTAATACGAGAAAGTGGTATATGATGTTCTCAAACTATTTGGTTCTGGAACTTTTTTTTTTTAGGCAGGGTACTTTTATGATCTTGGGAAACTAAAACCATGAGGAACAGAGTCCAGAAATTGCTGTAGCAGAGCAATTCCTACAGTGCCTTGGAGATTTTAAAATAATTGAGTACTTTGCACCGATTTACAGTGTATCAGGAAGATAAAAGCTGTAATTTTCTGATCCACTTTAAATTACACACAAGAATAATTTCATATCACATTTCTGCTAAGCCATTTTACCATGTCCCATTTTAGGAACAAATATATGGTCACCCAGAACATTTTTAAAATGTTTTGACTAGTGAAAAAATTCTTGTTCCAACTGGCAATGCGTGAATTCATTATACCTATAAATGTGTATAAATATAGTATGTATATATTAATAGTTATATATGAGAGAGATTGCTACTCTTTCCCCCCAAATTTTCTACACCATTACCTTTTCCAAAAGTTGTCATAATTAGATACTACAGACCACTTTACTTTTTTCTTTAAATGTCAAGTTGTATTCTTTTTGTTTAGAAGTGCGTTAACTCAAACTCTATATTTTTCTCTCTGAAAAAGTTCAATTGCTTTTTACCTAAATTGCTTATTTTGTTCTCTCTGGATTACTAGCATTAGCTATGATAAAAGTTCCATACATTTAATAAAAGACAAAAGCTTTTCACTGATAATGTTTCTTAAAATTACACAAGCAGCCTAATGGCAAAAACAGGGTTTCCCCCCATGTACTATTATACAGTTAGAAAGCTTATAACGAAGTAAAAACTTGCAATCACAGTCCATTTCACTAAGGCCATCAATGAGGCAAAATGCTATTTTCTGAAACTTGCCTGAAAGAGACAAACAAATGCTTAAAAGGAACCAAAACAAAATACTGTTTCTTTTTCAGGCAGGTACAAATGAAGAGCTAAAGGAAGTATGTGCTCATGCAAACAAATTTCTTTATTAGTAGTATAAATAATACTCATTACATCAGGTTAGTCATTTGGTCAAATGTATCAGTAACTCATTTTGGAATTAATGAAAACTGATTTCCATGGTTTAAGAACACTGTGCTAGACTGTAAGATGAACAGTCCTGAATAAATTCTGCCTTCAACTCTCCACACCTGTGGGCAGTCCCCTCCCATACTAACTCTGGGCTTGCTCACGTGATTTGTTTTGCCAGTGGGATGTGAGCGAATGTGATGCAGGCAGAGGCCTGCAGAGCTTTCTGTGTAGGGCTTCCTCCCTCTCTTTCTCCCCAATTTGGGAAGTCTCTCGACGTTTTAAGCTGTCCAGGCTTGTTGAAACCCTGAGATCATTAGAGCCTCGAGTGACCTCAGGTGAGCCCAAGAGAAGAACTGCCCAGCTGATCCCAGTCCAAATTGCCAACTCAGAATTGTGAGAAAATAAAATGGCTGAATTTTAGAGTGATTTGTTAGGTAGCAAAAGGTTAATGCAGAAAGTACAAATTATATTGCTGTCAGGTACTTACTACTTTCCAGGCTATTCAGTGACTAGGAAATCAATACTTAGTTGGGCATCTGCTTAATGACAACTATGAATATACAACTATCAAAACTTCAGCTAGTTACTATTTGTTTATTTTGCAGTTACAAAAAATGTTATATAGTAATTACATCCATGTAAGTGGTCTATAAAGTGTATTCTCTTAACTGGGTAAATATTCCCCTCAAAAGGTAAAATGGTATGTGGAAGTGCCTGGTGCTGTAAAGTGCTTAGAATATGTAATGGCCAACAACTTTCCTTCTCAAAATCCTTCTTTCGCTTTCCATTGCTTTGAAAACTTCTTTTCCTAGCATGCATGTCTGAATTAAGAAAGTACCAAAATAATGAAATTATAGTATTTATACAACGGCCCATCTAAAAACTGGTATATGGTACTTGTTCACATGAAAAATTTGAAAATTTTAAAAGGGCATAGTATAAAAGCTTGAAGTAAGAATGCTGAGTTCTAGAACTCAGTTTTTCTCAGCCAAAATAAAATTGGTATTAAAAATTTAAACTTTCTTAAGTCCTAATCAGTTTTTCTCTGTACTTAAGCGGACCCTAATATTCATATGGGTCAGTTGTTTGCATGTGGACCATTTTAGTATCTGTACCAAGGTCTTCTCCATTAAAGCCACGTTTGCTACTTCAGTGCAAGACACACAACCACCAGAAATCGTAACAATTCTCCCTTTCTTATCCTTCTCTCTGCCTCCTTTAGCTACCAAGTCCTGTTAATTTTACTTCTTTCTTTCTTCCTTCCTTCCTTTCTGGGCCACAGGTTTGGCATATGGAAGTTCCCAGGCCAGGGGTGGTATCAGAGCTGCTCCTGCTGGCCTACACCACAGCTACAGCAAAGAAAGATCCAAGCCTCATCTGCAACCTACACCACAGCTCGCAGAATTGAACCCTGATCCTCATGAACAGTAGTCGGGTTCGTTTCTCCTGAACCACCACAGGAACTCCCAATTCTTTATTGTATTTCAATCACCCTCTCCTTTCCATCTTAATCCCCACCACCCTAATCCAGGCTTATCATCTCTTTCATGGACCACAACAATTACTTCCTGGTCTCCTGGTACCCTACCGCTGTTCCTCCACCAAACCTCTTCTATTCATAATACAGAGGGATCTTTCTGAAATGCAAATCACGCCCATGCTTAAAGTACATCCATGGCTTCCCAACGCCCTTTGAGCAAATCCAAAATCCTTAATAATTTGCTACTTTATAAATATAAATTCAAAATAAACTCTGTGTCCCTTTCCCCCTTTGTTTAATTATTGTTGATAATTTTACTTCTCGTCCCCTTTGGTAAATTATGTTCATATTTACCTTCTCGGTGCAGGACCTGCCACTCTCCTGCAATCCAGGCCTTCCTGGATGCATACAAGATAGTGTAACGTGTCACAACCGTCTCTGGCCCATCAGGAGGTTTCCAAGAAACCAAAGCAGTGTCATCCTCTATCAATGTCACCTTTACTCCAACTGGTGGGCCTGCTGGTGCTATGCACACATGTAGAAAATACTGTTTTACTAGGAGAAAATGGTCATAAATACTCAAAAATACCTGGATAACAGATAGGCAAAGATCATGAAAAACTATAAACCACTACAAAAACATCTCAAAATTGCAGTTTTTAAAGATCATTAGTGATAATGGCAAAATATAATTTTTCTTTCATTACTTGAAAGCTAATTTCATTTTTATGATATTTAAAACATAAAAAAACATAAAGGAGATGGTAGATTCTTAGATGAGGAATTACTAAGTCAAAGGTTGTTTTAGCATTTTTAAGGCTCTTCATATTATTTTGCCACAATGACAATTAGAAAAGTTTATACTTTCCCGAGTAACACCTGCCCATTACTCACCTTATAGTTGTTGAATCTAAATTACATTTCTTACTGAAATGTACAGAATTTTTTTTAGGGGGGCCCACCCATGTCATATGGAGGTTCCTAGGCTAGGGGTCTGAATTGGAACTGCAGCTGCCAGCCAACACCACAGCTGTAGCCACACCAGATCTGAGCTGCATCTGTGACCTACACTGCAGCTCACAGCAATGCCAGATTCTTAACCCACTGAGTGGGAACAGAGATCAAACCCGCATCCTTATGGATACTAGTCGGGTTCATTATCGCTAAGCCACAAGGGGAACTCCATTTTTTTTTTTTTTTTTTGGCTGTGCCTGCAGTAGGTAAAAGTTTCCCAGGCCAGGGATCAAACTTGTACCACAGCAGTAATAACTCCAGATCCTTAACCCACTGAGCCTCCCAAGAACTCCTAGAATGTATTTTTAACCTGATCCAGGAAGCCAATGAAGAAAATACTTGAGACCAAAACACTCAATTATTCTCCAAAAAGTTGTGAACTGATTAGTTTATAGGCCAGACTTTAGACTAATAACTTATATCTATGAAGGTACTGAGGTCTTGGGACTTTAGGTGACCTCATATTCAATACCAACTAAAAGTGTGAGGAGCTGGTTTTGGGTACCACATCACATATGGAATATTGCCAAAACCAGAGCAAAAGGGCCCAGTCCTCACTGAAATAAATGTCCTCTGCTTTCTCCCAGCATCATTAAACAGAGCTGCAATGGTCCTTACATATCATCCGGATCTTCACCTTTGTTCTCAAGAAAAGGAAGTGTGGGTTTAGAGACGTGAAATATCTTAGCAAGTGCTACAAGTAAGCTACAGACCCAGTGCACAGTCAGGAATCATGCCTACTGCACTATGCACAGCATCACACTACAGCTCACACTGGGTCCTAATGTGGGCCCCTAATATCATTAACTACATTATTCACTTACTTCGTTTTCAGTTATTTGGGTGCAGCCTTGCACAGCACAACTGATTTTACAAAATGTAGCATCCCCTAAAGAGACACTAGATTTAAGCCCACTTGCTTGTGGAATACAGGTAGAGAAAAAGATGTTTTTATTATAATAAAGGAAGAGAAGTTTCAAAAGTTAAGAAACAAAACAAATACATACTTGTTGTCTGGTAGGTGGGAACCAGAGTAGTATCATCTTCTACACACACACACACACACACAATTTTAACATACAGATAAAACCCACAAAGGAGCTGCTTTCTTCACCTTCTGGAAGTGTAGAGTGGTAGACAACAGGGCTCCAGGGACTGGAAAGCTGATCCACATGCAGTCGAACAGCAAATTCATATTTGGTGTTTGGTTCTAGATCTTGAACCAACATGTGAGTTTCTGACCTATAATAATAAATAAGGAAGTTGTTAATGCTGGTGGCACATTTTTTCTGGAAGTTTTGCTAGTAGTTCTAATGAACACAGGTAGAACATACTGTTATTATTACTTGCTCATGTTCTTTAAGAAAATTTTTAGATGAGAAGACCAATCTGGAGTTCCCGTTGTGGTGCAGAGGAAACGAATCTGACTGGGAACCATAAGGTTGTCAGTTTGATCCCTGGCCTCACTCAGTGGGTTAAGGGTCTGGTGTTACCGTGAGCTGTGGTGTAGGTCGCAGATACGGCTCAGACCCTGCCTTACTGTGGCTGTGGTACAGGCCAACAGCTGTAGCTCCAATTCAACCCCTAGCCTGGGAACTTCCATAATCCATAGGTGTGGCCCTAAAAAGCAAAAACCAAAAAAAAGAAAGAAAGAAAGAAAGAGAGAGAGAGAGAGAGAGAGAGAGAGAGAGAAAGAAAGAAAGAAAGAAAGAAAGAAAGAAAGAAAGAAAGAAAGAAAGAAAGGACCAATCCAATCTATTAAGATGCTACATTTAGTATAAAAATACACCTAAAAACTACCTCTCTGAGAGGTAAACTAGGAAATTAACAGTGTAGAAATGCCCTAATACAAAGGAATTTCCTCTGAAATTCTGAAAGTCAGAAATTTTGAAATTCTCTTAAAGCGTAACGACTGGCATCTTTCTAACTAAAATCTAGAAACTAGAATGACTAGTATTACTTTTTGAGGCCAGCATGAAAATTATCTTGCTACTTTCTTTAAACATTAAGTTTAGCTACTTGAAAATAATAACAGCATCTTGCCCAATCTTGTTACATGAGGCTGGGGAAACAAACCCACAAATCATTTATGGAAATTAAATTTTTAAAAATGCAATTTTCAGAACTGTATATGGTAAAGATGCAATATCCCCCACATTTCATAAGTTAGATAAGTCTTGAGTCAAATGCTTATAGCTGAAGCTCAGTCTGGCCCAAGACAGTAAAGAAGGACGTTTGAGTGGGGAGGAGACCAAAGAAAATAACCATTAATAGAAGCTACATACGTTTGAAGGTAGAGAACCAAAGAAGCATTCTGCAGGCCAACAGGGTTACAGCGGATGGTATAGTTAATGATTTGTGCAGTGGTGAACGCAGGCCTCCTCCAGTGCAGGAATATGGAAGATGAACTGTTAGCCTTCGCATAGAGATGGTGGGGTGGTGGTGGAGGAGGAACCATGCGATCACGAACAGCTATTGAAAAAGACAATGTTAATTACTGCACGGCCTAACATTCAACGTAGAAAGTGGTAAAATGGTAAAATCATAACACCCCACCCTATAAGCTGACTTTAGTTCTCTATTCCACAAGAGGTTCTCAGTGGTCTAGAGATTTATCTTTCAAATCTGAACAACTCTTCCATGAGTTAGATGAGGAATCAAATATTACAAATACTGGAGTTCCCACTGTGGCTCAGCAGGTTAAGAACCCAATTAGTGTCCATGAGGGTGTGGGTTCGATCCCTAGCCTTGCTCAGTGGGTTAAGGACCTGGCATTGCCTCCAGCTGCAGCATAGGTTGCCGATGTGGCTTGGATCCAACAAGGCTGTGACTGTGGCAGTGGCTGGCAGCTGCAGCTCTGATTCGACCCCTGGCCTGGGAACTTCCATATGCCGTGGGTGTGGCCCTAGAAAGACAAACAAACAAACAAACAAACAAACAATAGTTAGAATGTAAAACAGAAGCACAGAGAAGTTGAGCTACCAGCCAGCAACAGACTTGAAAACAGTCTGACATCATCTCTAGTAGCAATAATACCAAATGGCTCTTAGTAGCACTAAAACTGAACAGTAACTGGAAATAATTAGTCTCAAGTTTAAAGGAGAAAAAAGAAAACTTTTGGTATGTGTTGGTATTCAGGGTTGTTTTCTCAGTTAAATTTCTAATGATCTCTTGCATGTAAAACCAAAATAGGTTCTTATAATTAAATACATCTTGCTTAAATATTTATTGAATATGTACTTGTTCAAGAGACTACGTTAGGCACCATGGAGGCTGTAAAATAATAAACCCACCAAGGTATCCAAGGAGTAATGGACTTAAATGAAGAGGAGAAAAATGAGTATGAGTATGAGATAGTGAAACAAGCTACTGTAACTCTTACTTACACACACATCCGGGAGTACTGACAGTCTGATCTGCCTGATAGCCATCTTCAATGTTGTTGTAAGCTAGCAGCCTCACGTGGTATTTTCTTCTGGGGTCTAAAAAGAAACCAACAGGTAATAATGAGGTCCAGCCCTTCAGATACGAACAAAGGTTCTATAACCTTTTCTAGATTTTGGTTTAAAAACCTTCTGAATGCATTAAGAGCCAAGAGTAAAATAAAACAGTTCTCTGTTCTATACAATGACTCAGCAATTCACTTCACTATGCCATCGTTATTTTGACTATCTACCAGTTAATAAATTTTACTTTACTTAACCTCACTTCAAACAACATTACCACTACCACTACTCTTCCTCCTCTTCAACTGACCATAGATTCTTGATTTTAAGTCTTGGGCTGCCTGACGGATCTGTTATAAGAGGTTACACTACACGTAAGTTTTTTAGTTTAGTTATTTGAGGGTAGTTAACTTAGAAGCAGGGAAATCAAACTGAGACTGTTTTCCTCCTAAAAGGTAAGAAGAAATAGAGTTGTCATTCTTTAACACCTTTGAAATGTTTATAACCATGTGCTGTTCTATTTTACTTTCAGGTATGCGCTTTCCTCAAATCTACATTTTCTTTTGAGACCTAAATGCACCAAGAAAGATGAGTTGGAGTGCCCTCTCCTGGTGTTCCACAATATGGAAACTAAAGTCCATCCCATGCATCATAAAACAAAAAAGTTTTTCAGGCCTTTGAGGAAATAAGTGGTTTTAAATTTTAAATAATACACTTTAGAAGATAGTCAAGAAGTTTAATGATATAAATACATTTAAATATAATTGTTCATTATAACATTTAACTAGAGTAATACCTGCTTAGGGCAAAGGTAAGTACTATTCAGAAATAACGTGTTCCTTTTTTCCCCCATCTTTATTGAGGTAGAGTTGAATAATAAAAACTATATATTTAAGGCATATAGCTTGGTCTGATACAGGTATACATGTGAAATGATCACTACAATCAAGAGAATTAACAGATCCCTCATTTCACTAGTTACCGTTTGTGTATATGTGGTAAAAACACTTATGACCCACACTCTTAGTAAATTTTAAGTATACATACAGCCAGTACACCAAGTCTCCAGAACTTTTCATCTTATATAACTGAAACTCTGTATCCTTTGACAAACATCTCCCCATCTCCCCTACCCTGCAGCCCCTGGGAAATCACCATTCTACTTTCTGCTTCCATGAATTTAACCATTTTAGATTCCATGCATAAGTGAGATCATGCAGTATTTATCTTTCTGGCTTATTTCATTTAGCATAAGGTCCTCTAGGTTCATTTATCTTGCGCAAATGGCAGGATTTCCTTCTTTTTAAAAGCTGAATAATATTCCAGTATATGTGTGTGTATACCCACACAGGAATACATATATACATAAATACGTGTATATGTGTGTTTGTGTGTGTGTGTATGCGCCACATTTTATCCATTCACCTGTCAACACGCATTTAGGTTTTCACACCTTATCTACTGTGAATAATGTTACAACGAACATATGGGTGCAGATAACTCTTTGAGATACTGATTTCATTTCCTTTTGATATATATCCAGAAGTGGGATTGCTGGATCATATGGTGGTTCTACTTCCTATTTTAATGCATTTCTATTTTATACTTCTCTAAATAATAATAAAACACATAAATACAATATTTCATAAAGTAAAATAATCATTCTTAATAGATATACCAAATGTGAAAAAATGACTTAGGATAAAATAATAAAAGTAATTCCAGCTTGAATTCAAACATTTAAAATGCAGAAACAGGAGTTCCCGTCATGGCGCAGTGGTTAACGAATCCGACTAGGAACCATGAGGTTGCGGGTTCGATCCCTGCCCTTGCTCAGTGGGTTAACGATCCGGCGTTGCCGTGAGCTGTGGTGTAGGTTGCAGACGCGGCTCAGATCCTGCGTTGCTGTGGCTGTGGCGCAGGCCAGTGGCCACAGCTCCGATTAGACCCCTAGCCTGGGAACCTCCA
>PVHT020001751.1:18882421-18902962 GCA_004024745.2 Catagonus wagneri
ACTAGGAACCATGAGGTTGCGGGTTCGATCCCTGCCCTTGCTCAGTGGGTTAACGATCCGGCGTTGCCGTGAGCTGTGGTGTAGGTTGCAGACGCGGCTCAGATCCTGCGTTGCTGTGGCTGTGGCGCAGGCCAGTGGCCACAGCTCCGATTAGACCCCTAGCCTGGGAACCTCCACATGCCGCGGGTGCGGCCATAAAAACCCGCGGCCATAAAATGACAAAAGGCAAAAAATAAATAAATAAATAAATAAAATGCAGAAACAAGATGTGAAGTTTATCAAATTCCCCAAAGTAATTTAAGAGTTTGCATAAATATTTTTGAAACTGCTATGTTCTAGTATTTAATATAAAATGCATTAAATGGATGTCCCCAAATACAAAATTATTTCTATTTGTTGCGACAAAATTAAAACCACAAGAAGAAAAATTTATACAATTTAGTACTTTCCAGATAGAAAGGTAGGAATACTAAAAACATCTGACTATCCTTAAGAAAAAATTTTTAAATATATGATCTTATTTGAGTATCACAAAACTGTAAGATATGCTATTCTCTGTTTATATACTGTGGTACCAAAGTGTTAAGTTGCATGCCCTATGTCACACAAAGCTGAACCAAGAACTTGAGGCCATTTCTATGACAAAGCACAGGGCCTTTAAATTGACACAAATACGCATGCCTTTGTCACACCAAGAAGTATATGTCTCATAATGAATTTTGTAACAGAAATATTTTCAAACTATTATAAAATAATTATCAGAAAACAAACATTTGAATTTCATCACTGAAGTGATTTCTAACATTCAGCACTAAAATTCTAAGATTCAAAAAGTTTCTGTTCAGGAGTTCCTGTTGTGGCTCAGCGGTAACAAGCCTTAGAATTATTACCCATGAGGGCTCGGGTTGGATCCTTTGCCCCACTCAGTGGGTTAAGGATCTGGCATTGCTATGAGCTGTGGTGTAGGTCACAGACTCAGTTCAGATCTAGCATTGCTGTGGCCGTGGTACAGACAGGCAGCTGCAGCTCCAATTCTACCCCTAGCCTGGGAACTTCCATATGCTGCAGGCGCAGCCCTAAAAAGACAAAAAAAAAGTTTCTGTTCAGATCAGTGGCTACTTCACTTGAATTTGTTTTCTTCTTTCTTTCCTCCTATTGCTGAACTCAGTCAACTGAATCCTGAGTTCCAAACTACAAACACTTGCTCTCAGTGGGTACAAATAAAATTCAATTAGCTCCCTGAAGAATTTCGTCAAACATACTTCTTTATTCTGCCTCTACCCAATCAGAAAAGTACCTTTAGGAAAGCCTCCTAAGTGTGAGGTATTATGCCAGGCATTAGGAGATGAGGAAAAGGAAGGATGAAACTGAAACAGAATTTGTCCAAAGTAGCTCACATTCTCAGGCAGCTAGTCATGTGATATAGCCAACTCTCACGGAAAGCTGCATTTTTTTTTTTTGGCTGCCCCTCAACATACAGAGTTCCTAGGCCAGGGATCATCAGATCAGAGCTGTGGCTGTGATCTATGGTGCAACTGCGGCAACACTGGATCCTTAACCCATTGTGCCGGGTTGGGGGTAAACCTGTGTCCTGGCACTGCAGAGACACCACTGATCCCACTGCAGCACAGAAGGAACTCTGGAAAGCTGATTCTGATGAAGGTTATGAATAGAGGTGGAGAGATTAATCATTTTTCCACTGTGCAAACAATCAACCAACATATCATAGACACTTCCCTGGAATGGTTATTCATTTATTTCTAGCCCTAAAATTGATTATTCGTTTTTCCTTCTTCCTCTAAAGAAACTGACAAGGTTTTGCACAGCAAAGAAAACCACACACACAAAAAAAAACTTACAGAATGGGAGAAGATACTTTCAAACAATGCAACCTGACAAGGGCTTAATATCTAAAATATACAAACAACTTATACAACTCAACAGCAAAAAAGTCAACAACCCAACTGAAAAATGGGCAAAAGACCTGAACAGACATTTTTCCAAAGATACACAGCTGGTCAACAGGCACATGAAAAAATGTTCAACATCACTGATTATTAGAGAAATGCAAATCAAAACTACTATGAGGTACCACCTCACACCAGTCAGAATGGCCATCATTAACAAGTCCACAAATAACAAATGCTGGAGAGGGTGTGGAGAAAAGGGAACCCTCCTGTACTGTTGGTGGGAATGTAAACTGGTACAACCATGGAAAACAGTATGGAGGTACTTAGCAAACTATACACAGAACTACCATGTGACCCAGCAATTCCACTCTTGGGCATATCCGGACAAAATTTCCCTTGAAGACACATGCACCTGTATGTTCACTGCAGCACTGTTCACAATAGCCAAGACATGGAAACAATCTAAATGTCCATCAACAGATGATTGGATTAAGATGTGGTGTATATATATACACAATGGAACACTATTCAGCCATAAAAAAAGAGCAAAATAATGCCATTTGCAGCAACATGGATGGAACTAGAGACTCTCATGCTAAGTGAAGTAAGTCAGAAAGAGAAAGACAAATACCATATGATATCACTTATATCTGGAATCTAATATAGTGCACAAATGAACCTTTCCACAGAAAAGAAAATCATGGACTTGGAGGACAGACTTGTGGTTGCCAAGAAGGAGGGGGAGGGAGTGGGAGGGACTGAGAATTTGGGGATAATAGATGCAAACTATTGCCCTTGGAATGAATAAGCAACAAGATCTTGCTGTACAGCACTGGGAACTGTATCTAGTCACTTATGACGGAGCATGATAATGTGAGAAAAAGGAATGTATACATGTATGTGTGACTGGGTCACCTTGCTGTGCAGTATACAGAACACTGTAAAACAGATACAACGGAAAAAAAATAAAAATCATTAAGTAAAAAAAAAGAAGCAAAAAAAAAAAAAGGAGCTGCTTACAGTGCTTAATTTTAAACCCAGAATTAGCCCTTTTTGTTGTTGACCAGACAGAAGCACATTATATGTCCTAAGAAGATGAGAACAGAGTTGGTTCCTTAATACACCCAGTACCAGCTATTACCCATTCAGCATAGATGCCAACAAGGCAGCTCTTCAGATGCCCACCTGGAAATTATCCATGTAGCCAGAGCAACCGTCTCTAGTGCTGGGCTCACTAGGTTATGCGAGACAGGAAAAGGCAAACCATCAAGCAGGCAAATCAAGTACAATGGGTGCACAAGATTCCTTTCCAGCCACACAAAAAAAGCGAAACAAGAACCATGATAATTTTGGAAATTATTTTAGTAAAAAAAAAATATTATAGGACATAATAGATAGTAAAAATAACATAATGGGGAGGGGAAAACCATTTATTAATATTTGTTCACATGGTATCTACTCTTTATGTTCTATGAAGAATCTTGTTTTGATAAATTAAAAGTGCCAGCCTGGGGGCCAAGCTGAGCAGTGGGCCACCTGAATTTGCCCTGTACTCCTCTTAGGCTTTAAGAAATTACTCCAGTTTCAAAATAATTTTGATATTATTTTGGTTTGTGAATCCAGAGACCCCAAAAAAACATGGTTCATTCTTGTTTATCAATTTGTTAGAAATTTGACTGCATCTACGTTTGTAAATTTAAGAGGGGACCCAGGAATTCTTGCTGTGGCACAGTGGGTTAAGAATCTGATTACAGCAGCTCAAGCTGTTGCAGAGGCAAGGGTTTGATCCCCAGCCTGGCACATCGAGTTAAAGAATGCAGTGTAGGTCACAGCTGTGGCTCGGATTCAATTTCTGGCCCAGGAACCTCCATATGGCGCAGGCACAGCCATTAAAAAAGAGAGAGAGAGGACCCAGGCGCCGGAGCCCTCAAATAATGTTAAGATGAGCATTATAAGCTATCGTCGAAGAAAGAAAACAGAGAACAGCTACACAATTAATAATTAAAAGAGTAAAAAAAAAAAATAAAGTTTAGGACCAACACATTAAGTTCAGTTAAACGCACAATGTACCTCAGCACAAGTAGCACAAATACTAAAACTCTACAGTTCTGCAAAGACCCTCTGATTCATATGGGACAAAGCAGAGGACCCAGAGTTAATGCTGTGAAATGCCCCAGGGAGCCAGTTCCCAGGGCCTGTTAGAGCCCTTCTTGAGTCAAGCACTGCCACGTATGAAGTGCTTAGTTACACGAGACTCAGCAGATTTAGACTATGTGGTTTAAGGGGAAACCAGCAGAGTCAGGAAGAGCAGCCACAAAGTACAGTGCAGGCCTCGTCAAAACCCAGTGAGGGAGGAGAAGGGGTGGGGGGTGAGTTGGTTCCTATTCCTTCAAAACTCAACACAAGGAGCATAAAAATCACTCCTCAGTAAGACATTTCTTTTTTTTTTAATTTTTATTTTTATTTATTTATTTTTTTCAGTAAGACATTTCTTAATGGTCCCAGGGGTGACAGGTGGCACCTGGATTTATGGTTAAACTTGCTTAAAGATTTAGCAATATATAAAGATGAAGAGTCAGGAGAGAAAGCTCATATTAATTCAACATAAATCTGACTCTAAATGTTTTAATACGTAGCTCCAGAGTGTCAGCTGAAGTTAATGTGATTGTGGCCCCAGCAAAATTAACTTGTCTTTCTATACTGCAGACTCAATCTTTGGGCAAAAAGCGAAGCTCTCCTTCCTGAAACATTACCATGGCTATACCCTTTATCTTTTCTCTACTGGCTCAAGGACTTGCCTCATCTCCTTTCCTTTCTGCTGTATTTTCATTACCAGTTCTTCTACTTGCATTTGTTTCACATAAGGAGGAATGAATAAGAAGTCTGGCTGGCTAAGAAAGACTTCACAGGTATCAAACTTTTGCCAAGTGCCTACTAAAAGTCAGGCACTGAACGAAAAACTCCATGACTAGAAAAGCGTAACTGTTGCTTTTAATTTCAGTCTCCAAAGGGGACAGACTGGTAAATGAATATTCTGTATGTGTTATTTACCAGCTATGTAGCCTTAGGTAAGTTTCTCAGTTTTCTAAGCCTTGTTTATTTCCATTTGAAAGAAAGAGATAAAATACGTAATAGGGATTTTAACAGTATTAAATGAAATCACACCTATGAAGGAGTCTGTACAGTTCTATAATTAGTAAGCACAATATTACTGTTATTACATGAGTAAAATTGCCTGGTAAAACAGAAACAGCACTATCAAAGCTACATGCACTTAAATTTGGGAATCATTTTTGTGAAGGCAAATGAATATGAAAGACATTCGTTCATACAAGCAAGGTCTAGAATTCAGAATATCAGCAAATTAGCAATTAAGCAGACACTGAGACTGAACTCTAACTACTCTGTCCTCATTAACATTCCTTATTTCTTAGAGGAGTCAACAGCTCCCAAGTGTGTGCCTGACTTGTATACATGATTGACGGAGCAGGGTTTTGTGTTTATGGCCACTAAGAATGCTTGCTGGTTTGGCAGCGATGTCACATGGTATATAATCCTCTCAGTGGCAAATCCACCTTCACCCATGTCTTCCATATTAATCTAATAAGCTTTCATCTACCAAAAACACAACCTGATAATAATAAATGCTTTGGAAAACAACAGATTTCTACCCTAATGGAAGAACAGTAGCTTGTTCCACAAAAATGAAATGTGTAAGAGTTTAAAGACTAGCATTAGATAATAGCAAGCAGATGGACACAACAAATTAATTCATTGTTAATTATATACAGTTTTAACAATGAGGTGTTTGTTACCTTCTGTGACAACTCAGAACAGGAAAAATGAAGATCAATAAAATGAGACTTCCCATAAGTCTACTAAAGATGCACACAAATTAAAGCTGATCAAGAACCTACCTTTTAAAAAAAGTTTTATTGAATTTAGTTGACTTACAATGTTGTGAAAATTTCTGTTGTACAACAAAGTCATTCAGTTATACATATAAACTTACCATTTTTTTTCAGATTTTTTTTTTTTTTTTTTTTGTCTTTTAGGCCCACACCCACAGCATACGGAGGTTCCCAGGCTAGGGGTCGAATTGTGGCCATAGTTGCCGGCCTACACCACAGCCACAGCAACGTGGGATCAGAGCCGCATCTGTGACCTACACCACAGCTCACTTCAACACCGGATCCTTAACCCACGGCCACGGATTGAACCTGCATCCTCATGGCTACTAGTCAGATTCATTTGTGCTGACCCACAATGGGAACTCCTTTTTACAGGTTCTTTTCCCCTATAGGAAGAACCTGTCTTAATTCCATGCTAAAGGCATATGATTTAGGATTCCCCATTGTGGCTCAGTGGTTAACGAATTCGACTAGGAGCCATGAGGTTGCAGGTTCTATCCCTGGACTTGCTCAGTGGGTTAAGGATCGCGTTGCGTGAGCTGTGGTGTAGGTTGCAGACACGGCTCGGATCCCGCGTTGCTGTGGCTGTGGCGAAGGCCAGCAGCTACAGCTCCTGTTAGACCCCTAGCCTGGGAACCTCCATATGCCACGAGTGCGGCCCTAGAAAAGGCAAAAAAAGACAAAAAAAAAAAAAAGCGTATGATTTAACAAGAGTGCAGAACTGTATCTTTATGCAAAATCTTAAGTAATATACTAACAATTTTGGTATAACATACTCATTTTTCATTGCAATATGTTTCCAAAGGCCACAGAATAACAACAAAAAAATCCATGCCTTCTTCCAGGGTTTTACTTGAATAACTTTCGTTTCTCTATCACTAGATGGCATCTGTGTGCCTGTAAGGAGAATGATGACTCATCTGGCTATTAAGAAGGTGGGAGCTCATCAGACACCAGCTGAAACTCATGAATGAGCAATTCAAAACAAGTATGCATGAAATAAGGCGACTGCTTTAGTTTCACCAAATTAAAGATTTCATGAAATGCAAAGCTGTAAAAAGGGAGAAGGAAGGGCTGCCTCGGATCAGCGTTTGTCATACATATACATATTTCACATGAATTTTAAAAACCCTGTGAGCAAGGTATTTTTGTCACCTGCCCTCTACAGAGGAGGATGGTGTGACAAACCCAAAGTTAAGACAATTTTCCCAATGACTCAGTAATACTAAGAAGCTAAGAGATGGTCCAGCACAAGGTTTAGGGGCTAAGCTGTCAGACCCAGACTGCCTGGATTCCAAATGTAGCTTGATCATTACTGTGAAACTTGGGGCATTATTTTCTGTCTCTTTACCATGGTTAAAATCCCCTATTGATGGGCATGGTGATGATAAAACATCTATCTCTTGAGGTGATGGGAGGAGGGTATAAACTGATTCCCATACAGTGCTTAAAGTAGTGGTGGTACATAACAGTATCAATAAGAACCCACAAGTAAAAGAATAATACACTAATAGTAACATAATTACTATTGGCTTCCTGTAACTCCTAATCCTTCCTTCCTGTCATGGAGAAGAACAGAATGCTGTAACAGTGAAAGGGTAAGACTTTGGAACCACACTACTTGGATTTGAAATGACTTTCCTCATCTATAAAATGAGGATTAAATGAGTGTATACTTTAAAATGCTTAGAAGAATGTCTGGCATGAAGCTGGTGCTTTTTAGAGCTAAATAAATAAACAAATAAGAAGAGAGAGCTGGTTGGAGAATTGGGGGATTTGGACATTAATCTTGGATTTAGTAGTTGTGTGGCTGCAGAGGCATTCTCCTGGAACTCAGTTTCCTCATCTTTATGATTAGGAAGTTGAAACATCCGTAGCTCTCTAATTTGTTTAGGTAATTGTGCACTGGGGGAGCTAAAACAAAGGTACAAATTAGTACAACGCAAGATAGGAATAACTGCTGCAGAGAGATCTGTTGACACTCTAAGGGAATTTCAAAAGAGGGAATGGTTACTCGTAGTTTATAGCGGGTGGGGAAGGCTTTCTTGAGGAAGCGCATTTGAGCAGATTTTGACCTTCTATTAAGGGCAGGAAAGAAGAGATGGAAGCCATCTGAAGAGTATTAAGCAAAGGCTCAGGGACAGGAACATATGGGGCAGGGATGAGTGACAGGGAAGAGCTCAGTAAAGGCT
The DNA here is from genome assembly GCA_004024745.2 of Catagonus wagneri. Lineage (NCBI taxonomy): Eukaryota > Metazoa > Chordata > Mammalia > Artiodactyla > Tayassuidae > Catagonus > Catagonus wagneri. The sequence continues at coordinate 18,890,435 of PVHT020001751.1, forward strand.
GCGTGAGTGAAGGTCACACATAAAAGTTGGACTGGGGGAGATCTCGGAGGGCTTTGAGAGCCAGGCTAGGCATCGTGGATTTTATTACATATACAGAGAAAGCAGCTGACTGGAGAAGATTGTTGAGAAAAGGGTTAATGAGAAGAAAGAGCAAGAAGGCTCCCAAGTTTCCAGCCCAGGTCGACCGACAGACAAATGGAACAGGATATGCTTGATGGAGCCAATGACATGCCAAATCAGAGACAGCGGCGAGGCATCCAAGGTTAGCTGACCCGAGGGTGACGGGAAGTGTGGACCAGAGTCAGCGGTAAGGATGGAGAACCACAGGCAGCGGGCGTTCACCCAGAGGGTAGGGTCCTCCAGACAAAAGAGACAGCAAAGACTAGAAGCCTGGGGGCGAGAAGGCAAGTGGTCTAAGGTCATGAGGAGAACTGGGAAGGTCAAATACCATGAGAACCAAGAGAAGGATGGTTGGCAATGACCAAAGCTGCAGGGAGTCACCGATGGTAAGAAAGACATCTGGTCATCTAAGACCTTTAACAGAATAAATACATCAGGAAGTGGTGAGGTTAGGGGTACATGGAGTTAAGGTTCAATGAAGTGGTGGGACATCAGAAACAGAGCTATAAAAGGAAATGAAAATGCATGATCTTACGATATGTACAAAATGTTAATAGTGCTATCTAGCTCCACATGGTAAAATTTTTAGTGATTTACTTCCTGTATTTCCACCTGTCCTATAATAAATATGAATTGCTTTGGTAATAATACAATGGTAAAGAGTTGTTGGGACAATATATTATCTTTTATACGGTAAGAAGTTACTACGTACTTTATATCCAATATATTAAATAATCTTTGCCACAACTTTATAAAATAAGAATTATTATTTTTACTTTATAAAGATACGTCTTTACAGGTAAACTAGATTTCCTTTAAAAATTAACCATTTTTTCCTATATAAAAAAACCAAAAATTGATTTCAAAACTCTTTGATTTCTTAGTACACTAGAAACAAGTTGGGCTGTAAATTCAATTATCACACCTTTTTTTCTTTGCTTTCTCACAAGTGGCATATGTAAGTTCCCAGGCTAGGGTCAAATCGGAAGTGTAGCTGCTGGCCTACACCACAGCCACAGCAACAGCAACATGGAATCTGAGCCTCATCACACTGCAGCTAAAGGCAACGTCAGATGCTTAACCCACTGAGTGAGGCCAGGGATCAAATCCACGTCCTCAAGGATACTAATGGGTTCGTTACCACTGAGCCATGATGGGAACTCCTTCTTCAATTATCCTATCTTCTACAACATAAAGTAGTTCTGTTTTGTTTTTTTTTTAACTTGTTTTTATTGTCCTTCAGCTCCAATTCTGTGTTGTGCCTATACGATAAAGCCAGGGACCCTATCTATACTCACTAATGTTTAAGAAACCAGATAGGAGAACATGTGAGAATAGGAGTTAAATTAAAAGAACACATTCTAAAGAATGTCAACCTCTCCTACTGAGTGCCTTTATATCTAAACCCCTTTTTTGGTCTGCTTCAAGGCTTGGGTTATGTCTGTCTATAGTAGGCCTTGAATTAAGTGGGTGATATTAATGTACATTCAAAGTCATCAAATACACTGTAGCAGAGTAATCAGAGATCTAAACATGAAGGAACAACATTTACTTTCAGGAGAAAACATCTGAGTTCCAATCCTACTGGGTTTTGATCACTGTTTCATCCTAACACTTCTTTACTTAAGATTCAAAAGGTAAAAACTAATAGGATCACTTCAGAGGACGTTTACACACCATACCTTCCCTCAAACACTAGGAAAACCAAGTGTTCTCTGATTGGAGATGAACTCAGGAAGTGCAACTGATGGACGTAATTCAAACTTTATGGATTCTTTGCTATAATACTAACATTTCTAGAAGTTCAGTTTCCTGGGAAATGTATAATAAAAAACTATTATTTACAAAGTATTTAGCTGCAGATCAATAATAAGTGATAACATTGGGATCAGCAAACCAAGGCTTTGTTTCTTTTGGCTGCTGCTTGTTGGAGAGGTTCCAAAGGCCTTGAAAAGAGCCAGGCCAGAGTGGACAGGTCAGGGGCAGGTAAAGTCAAGAGAAAACCTGAGATGAGGACCACGAGAAAACTTTTACCCCACAGCAGTGAGTCCATCTCTAACATAATTTCAAAAGTTCAGATCTTATAAAGACAATGAGTTTTATTCCCCATCCTTTTATGGAAATTTCTCAGGTAAAAGTAATCCTCCTAGGACCAAAGGAAGGTAAAGCAGGCACATCTACTTTGGGACAGTCCCCTGCCAGTTGTTCAGTTTACACACATGGAACATGCTAGAGAAGCTTAACAAAACATCTTAGAACAAAAAACGTTAAAAGTCACTATATAATACTTTATTTACTTAAACTACTGCTAAAGAAAAGCTTTGTTTATATTAGCAACAAAGTGTCACAAGTAAGATGGTTTCAAAACATTAAAAATAATCAAATAAACCAGAATACATATGCAAAGATAAGTAGCAATCTGAAAACATGCTGATATAAGGTCAACATACACGAAGTCTGAACACTGTTAAAGTAGCAAGTGCTCAGAAGAAATGAGAAAGGTGAAATCGTAAGGGAAGAAACCTAGCGTTTGGCCAAATGTCCATTTTTAATTTAATCTTTTGTGCTACAAGGTCTTGTGTGAGCCTTTTCAGGCCTATTGTTTCCCTGCAGTTGGACTGGAGAACTCCTTGGTCTGGCTAGCCAGGGTGACTGCACTGCCCCCAAGCCTGCCCGTCCAACACAATACTCCCATATAATTATCCAAGAGAAGAGGCCAGCAGTATGAACCACTGTGACACCTGGGTCATGGCCTCTGACATAGAATCTGGGGCCAGCCCAAGTCTGGTCCAGCAGCAGAGAAGCAGGAAAAATGTAAGGGGGGATGGGTGGGAAAGGAAAGCAGAGTGAAATACTCTGCTTTAAAATACTATGTTTAAGCACAGTAACAAAAACACAAATCACATCTGAACAATGTGATGTGCCTGCAAGTTACTGAGATGCTGTAAGACTCCAGTGTTTCTCTCTTCTCTAAACTATACTGAGATTAGGAGAGCAAGTCTCTTTTAAGAGGAAATTCTTTGTCTTATATTATCAGAATTATGTTAGAATGGAAAAAGTTAATTCATGATGGTTAAAACAATGCCTTAAATAAATGTGCTAATATGCTGATTTAAAAAGCCAAGATTTCTTTAGCTAAAAGAACGTAAATTTTATGTTAAGCTAAGATCAAAAATTCATTCTCCTTTTGTTTATAAACTGAATTTCTATATGTTTATTAATCATAAACACATTTCGCTTTGTATAGTAACTTTAAAGAAACTTTTTAATGATCACCATGCCAAAATGTTATACATCTGTTCTGTGATAATACATAATATTTACTTGAGTGTAAAATGGACAGAATGGCAGATGGAGTGGGCTCTCACAACTTTCCCTGTGTGTTCTGCAGGACAGCTCTCTATGGAAGATGATGGTAGAGTATTTGTCTAAACCTGAAATGACAGTCCCTTTTGTTCTGCCCCCTTGAAGGGCCTTAAGACAAGTAACACTTCTCACTCCCAGTAAAAACATCCCCTCTCCTACTGAGTTGGGGTAATTTGGAAGAAAGTTCTTTGCACGTGAAATCTGAGAATTAGCTTCCTACCCAAAAAAGAATCACCTATGGTTAATCTCTATGTTAAAAACCTCCCTCAAAAGACAGGGATTGTTTTGTAAACTCTAGAAGCATAAGGCTTTCCCAGCTATGTTGTGTTCACCAAGCATTCTGATCATGTTATTTCTTTTTCTGATGGTATGATTTCATTTTTATAGACCTATTAGGCTTTCAGGACATCTTTTAAAACATACTTTTCATTTTTGACAAATGCATTACTTGAGGCGGTCTGGATAAGAAACATTTGGGGTTGAAGATATCTACTTGGACATTGCCATGAGTGAACTATGATTTACATCCAAACACTGAAAAAATCAATCTGCAAGTGATGTTGGAGGAACCAAAAAACAGTTTTTGATCATTTATGTCCTTTTCTTATGGCATTCCTTTCCCTCTGTGAACCCTCTGGAAGAAAGGCAGCTCAGTGGTCAAATCTGCTGAGGTGACTGAGCACTGCCACTGAGTGTCTGCTACCACATCAACTAGTGGAACTGTGCCTGTGGGCTGGGAGGAGAAAAAGAAAGAAGACTCCAAAACAGCTGTCGCTGAACTGTCCCCAAACTTATAACAGCTTTATGTGAAGAGTACTAATAAGGCTGGTCCACATAAATGTTTCTGAATAATTTAAAAATGCATAAAAATGGAGCGATTGCCGATTATAAGAATTTGTAACACAAAAAAGTGTGTGAGAATGTGGGGGGAAGGGGATGCATTTTAAGAGGCTATAAAATCTACAAAGAAAGTTTACTTAAAGTTGTTACTTAGGAAAATGAAACGTGAATTCCTTGATTACAGTGGTATTTCTATCAAGAGCAATCCTTACCCTAAAAGCATCCAAAGTACTTGACTTACGCTACTACACTTGGCTTGGCATTTGTTTAAGTAGCTGCTCTGTCTGCCAACATACAGACACTGTCTGTCTGACATACATCATTGCCTTACAAACAATATTTTTATAGGCTGACAGAGAGAGCCTATTCATGACAACCAAACTTCCCCTGAAGCCATGAAATAAATTTCCTTCCAGGACTAACATTTCTCCCTTTCACTGTCATGGGCTTGCCATGCCATTTTGACCTTTTTGTGAGGCAACATGAAAATACCATCTATCATCTCATGAACCACAGTGACTTGGTCAGAGGTGCACAGTTTCATGGCAAAAACATCTGTGGTTTGATAACCATTCCTCTGAATCTCAGCCCTCGGCAGTTAAAAGCATGCTTACAAGATGGGAAAGAAGCAGGTAGACAGCTTGAAACCAATATTAAGTTTCTTCTCAAGGAGGAAATGCAAGCTGGTGAAATATCAGCTTCATCAATCACAGTGATAAAACCTGACTGCGTTATTTATTTATGCCTCCTTTAGAACTCACAAGAAGCACTATGTTACAGCAACTTATTTAAACGTTGCTGAATATATTACTCCGAAATCGATTTTAATGTTAGCAGATATGAGAATTCTGGGAGTTCTTTGATACAGGCAGGTGCAGGTCACTGCTGTGCTAATTGGCTACAAACAGCCCACTCAAATTCTATCTAAGCCTTACATCTTCCAGGTATTGAAAGACGCTGAAGATCTTTGGGGCTGCTCGGAAGTTATTCAGTATATCTTTAAACAGTTTTCAACACATATGATAGAGACTATGAAACAATTTGAGCATAGGGAATTAAACCAAAAACACGTCCTGAGAAATAAAATATTCAACAGAAGACCAAAAGTTCCTTATATTCAATTTGAAATATATTATTATAAATACCAGTTTATAAACATTCTATGGATAGGAAAAATATTTAGTTGTTTAAAGACATCATTTCAGGTTTCGTTTTGTTTTTTCTTTCTGGCTACCCTGCGGCATATGAAACTCCCAGGCCAGGGATAAGCTCCAAGCCAGAGCTGGGAATTAAATCACAGCTGAGGCAACTCCAGATCCTTAACCCACTGTGCCGGGCCAGGGACTGAACCTGCCTCTCAGCACGCCCAAGACGCTGCCAATCCCATTGCGCCACAGCGGGAGCTCCTTAATTTCAGTTTTTAGTTCCTCAAGTGAGCTTTAATTGGAAGGGCTACTGGACAATACGAAAAAGTTGATTTTCTGATTTTATTTCTGAGTAGGTAAAATTACAGCACGTTTGCCAATTGATATAACTTTTAAATATCCCACATGTTGGTAGAAAATTGTTGTATATAATCAACTCTTATTTCAGAAGTGCTGTTGTTTTACCTATGTACATAATCATGATAAAACTATTCCTAATGTGGAAAAACTGATTAAAGATTAAACACAAAGCACAAGGCATTTTTAAAACTTTTAAAATTATTTTTTGAACATTATATTTTCCTTATTTCTTATTTGTATGTGCACATGGTTCAAGTGTACGTACACACACATCCTTTTTCTTCTGTTGAACTATTACGACACTTCACACCTAAGTACTTGGACATGTTTCCCCGAGAACAAGGACACCCCCTCCTACCTAACCAAAATACCCTTATCAGGCCCAACAGATCCTTATCAGGCCCAACAGATTTAACAATGAGGCAATTTTATCTGATATACAATTCATTTTTAAATTTGCCACTGATGATGTTTTTCATATCCCTGCCCCCACCATTCCTAAATTCAAATGAGGGTCACACATTGCTTCTTCATTTAGAATTGTTCCCTGTCTTTTTCCTATCTTTCATGACAGTGACACCTTTAAAGAATCTGATCCAGATGCTTTGAAGACTGTCTCACCTCTGTATTTATCTAAATGTTTCTTCACTGTTAGATTCAGACTAAGTGCTTTTGGCAAGAATATTACACAGGCTAGCCCATGACTTTAATACAGGGTTTTTTTTTTTAATTAAGAGAAATAAAACTCGAAATCCACGTTTTCTGTAAGTGCAAATCTGTTAGATTTCTTGTTGAAAAGCAGTATCATAGTTTCAAAACCTTTCCTAATCACAGAATAACCTGATTTTCTTAGTGGCCAATCCGATCTCTATCTGTATTGGTTTATCCATATTTATGCATGTGAATGTTTGCCTGGAACTCCTGCCTGACAGGACAATGAAAAGTATCAACATATTTTTAGGCTCTTATACAATTTCTAGAAATATCTGGGACTTTGTATATAAATGATACGAATGCTGATTTCTTTCCTTCATTCCCAGTTAATCACACTGGAATGCCAGTTTGCAGTATGCACACATCATGGGAATAGGGTGTACCAAGAAAGCCAGTCCATAAAGTGTGCAATTCAGTCAACATGGGGCAGAGAATTAACTGATCAAAACAGTCGCTACAATTTCTCAGAATTGAAATGTGCATAGAAAAAATGGGCCTTTTGAAAAGGGAAACAGTATTTCAAATGTAGCTTTAAGGGTCAGAATTAAGACCAATCTGCTACGATTTTTCTTCTGAGACAAAAGGCCATTTTATGGTAAAAGTGAGAATGTATTCAAGAAAGGGAAACCATACTAAAAATCATCCACATGGAGACAGGTGAAAGTTCAAAAAATTATTTTGATTGTTTCTTCTGTCAATATCTCTAGGTCATCCAAAACTCTGTATCTTGTTAAATGAGCCAAGAAACCACAGGAGTCTTCTTCCCTTATTATCTTAAGTCACTGTCAAGCATAATACGATTTTTTAGTACAAAGATTCATAGAGACTCTCTAACAATTTGAGCATATAGGTTTTTTGGAGGTACTGTATTTCAGGAATTTAATTAGTGTATTACAACCTTCTAATAATTAAAATACGCTGTTCTTCATGGCTAACATTGTTTTCAGTTTGCTTTGGCTGGTAAGGAAGCTGATTTATAGGTTCGCTAAATTTATAGGCATTTCTAGCAATTGTACAGTATCTTAAGAGCACACAATAAAGAAATTTACCTAAGTTTCACTGAATTTTCAATCTTGATTTATCTTTGCTCCAAATTCTTCAACTAAGTACAGTCAATTAAAATATACACTACTGGGAGTTCCCTTCATGGCTCAGTAGTTAACGAATCCGACTAAGAACCATGAGGTTGCAGGTTCGATCTCTGGCCTTGCTCAGTAGGTTAAGGATCCGGTGCTGCCGAGAGCTGTGGTGTAGGTAGCAGACGCGGCTCGGATCCCGCGTTGCTGTGGCTGTGGCGAAGGCCAGTGGCTACAGCTCCTGTTAGACCCCTAGCCTGGGAACCTCCATATGCCGCGGGTGCGGCTCTACATAAAAGGCAAAAAGACAAAAAAAAAAAAAAATGCACTACTGGGAGGGGATCAAGATGGCGGAAGAGTAAGATGTTGTGCTTACTTTCTCCCACAAACACATTAAAAAAAAAACCCTTCTACCTGTAGAATGATTCACATAGAACATCTACTGAACACTGGCAGGCAAAAGACCTTAAATCTCTAAAAAGGGCAAAAAACCCTCCACATAACTGGGTAGAACAAAAGGGAAAAAGAATGAGAGATAAGAAGAAAAGGAATCAGTACAGGACTAGCATTCCTGACAGGGAGCTGTAAAAGAGGGAAGGAACCCACACCCTGGGAAGCTACCTAACTGGTGGGGATACCAGCTTATACAGAGTACCTCAGAGCCTCAGAGAAAAATCACAGCAGCTGGACTGAGGAGGGTAAAGCAGAGAGGGAGCTGCACAGACCCTCGGCACCACCTCTGGGACACCACAGCCTGAGACACTCAGAAGACGGCTGGGTGCTGAGACTCAGGCTCCTCCCTTCTAGGGAGAGGACTAGGGCTGGCTGTGTGGAGACAGCCTGAGGGGCTAGGGAGCAGTGCGCCAAAGGCTGGGGAGTGGAGCACTATAGCCAAAAGAATCTGGGAAGATTTCTGGGCCTGCAGGAGAAGCAAGGTGCCACTGTTGGGGAGGGCAAAAGGAGGAGGGATGGACCACCAGAGGAATATCTTTCTCTGCAAGCTAATGGACTCTCAGAGGGCAGGGCTATGAGCAGTGAGGCGCCTCCTGCACCAGGCTACTGGTGGTGGCACCTCCTGCACAGGCCAATCACAACAGGGTGCCTCTGTGTGATCTATAGGCGGCAGGGTCAAACCACTGCAGTCAACTCAGAATCCAGAGATGGGCGTGGCCTGCCACTACCAAAGGTCTGTGAACAGGCACCACCTTCAGCCCCAGTCACCTCAGAGGGCACACAGAGGAGGGCACTGCCACCAAGCACCACCCGTTATTGCTCTCACTCTCCTGGGAATGCACATGCCTTGCTGCTGCCACTGCCAAACACCCTGGGTATGGCCTACACCTGCCTGAGGGTCACTGCTACTTCCCAGGGCCCTACAATTAGAAGCAGCCTGCCCCATCTTCCTGTGGGTCCTTGTCACGTCAAGAGACAGCAACCAGGCACTGGCTACTAGCTCTGCCCATTGCCTCCATCTCCCTAGAAGCATGTGCAGCACCCTATCAAGGAGATAACAGCCTGCACACAATGAGGAAAAAGACAGCAAGCAACAGAGCCAAAAGCATCCCTCACGCCAAAAATAAATAGTAAGCCCTCACAAAATACTCAGAGACTCTCTCACATATAAATAGCCCTCCAAGACAATAGTAGTTGTTTTCCCTAAACTCATAGAATAAGAAAAATATAAGCAAAATGAAGAAGTTCAGGAACCATTCCCAGTTAAAAGAACAGGAAACTTCCCTTGAAGGAGCAAGCAGTGAAAAAAACCTCTGCAGTCTAATAGACACAGAGTTCAAAAAGGGGACAGTGGATATACTGAAGGAATTAAGAGCTAATATGAAGGATATGAACAGTAACACAGATTAGAAAGGAACTAGGAAATAAAAGGAGGAGATAAGAAAAACTAGAAAATTCATTTGCACAAATGCAAGCTGAGTTAAAGGCACTGCAGAGTAAAATGAATAATGCAGAAGAACATGCGACTTGGAAGACAGAATAACGGAAATCAATCCAATCAGGAAAGCAGACAAAAAAACCAAATGATAAAACATGAAAGCAATATAAGAGATTTATGAGATAATATAAAGCAGCCTAATCTACATATAACAGGGATTCCAGAGGGAAAAGAAAAAGAAAAGGGGATTGAAAAGATATTTGAAGAAATTATGGCTGAAAAGTTTCCAAACCTAAAGGAAACAGATATCAAGATACAGGAAGCCCAGAGGGCCCCAAACTAGTTGAAACCAAGCAGGCCCACACCAAGACATATTATAATAAAAATGGCAAAAGTTAAAGAGAGGATTCTAAAGGCAGCAAGAGAAAAACAAAGAGTTAATTATAAGGGAACCCCTATAAGGCTGTCTGCTGATTTTTCTACAGAAACACTACAGGCCAGAAGAGAGTGGCAAGATATATTCAAAGGTCTAAAAGGGAAAATTTTGCAGGCTAGAATATTCAACCCAAAAAGAATATCATTTAAAATAGAAGAAGGAGTTCCTGTTGTGGTGCAGTGGGAATGAATCTGACTAGGAACCATAAGGTTGTGGGTTCAATCCCTGGCCTTGCTCAGTGGGTTAAGGATCCAGTGTTGCCGTGAGCTGTGGTGTAGGTTGCAGACACAGCTGGGATCTTGAGTCACTGTGGCTGCAGTGTAGGCCGGCAGCTACAGCTCCAATTTGACCCCTAGCCTGGGAACCTCCATATGCCTAGGTGCGGCCCTAAAAAGACAAAAAGACAAAAAACAAATAGAAGAAATAAAAATTTTCTCCAACAAATAGAAACTAAAAGAATACAGTAATACTAAATCCATTCTAAAAGAAATACTGAAAGAGCTCCTCTAAATAAAAAAGAAGTATGAAGAAATAGGATGGAGGAAATTGAAAGTGGAAAGTAATCACTTAAGCCAGTATACAGACATAAAAGGAGAAAAAAAAACCCTATTGTAAATGTGACTATAAACAGGAAGAACAGCAAAAGGACAAACATGAAGATGTTAAAAAGGACTTCAAAATTATAAAATGTGGGGAAAGCAAATAAGAAAATCTAGACTCTTTTTTTTTAAGAATATGTTTGAGCCTACATGACTATCAGGTTAAAGCTAGCAGCTATAGGAAGGGTTTAACATACTTGAAAAATAGGGCAACTACAAATTAAAACCAAATGTTACAATCTCAAAAACTAAAAAGAAGAGAACACAAGCATAAAGTAAAAGGAAATCATCCAACTAGAAAAAAGAAAGGAACAAAGGAGAAACACAGAATCAACTGGAAAACAAGGTTTAAAATTCCAATAAATACATATTTATCAATATTTACCTTGAATGTCAACGGACTGAATGCTCCAATCAAAAGACAGAGAGTAGCAGACTGGATAAAACAAACAAACAAACAAAAAAACCAAGAGCCTACAAGAGACTCACCTTAAGGCAAAGGACACATATAAATTCAACATATAAATTCAACATAAGGGGATGGAAAAAGATATGTCATGCAAATGAAAAAGACAGGAAAGCAGGAGTTGCAATACTCATATCAGACAAAATATACTTTAAAACAAAGGCCATAAAGAAAGACAAAGAAGGACACTATTTAATGATAAAAGGATCAATTCTAGAAGAGGATATCACACTTTTAAATACATATCCCCAGAGTTCCCGTCGTGGCTCAGTGGAAATGAATCCGACTAGGAATCATGAAGTTTTGGGTTCGATACCTGGCCTTGCTCAGTGGGTTAAGGATCTGGCATTGCCATGAGCTGTGGTGTAGGTTGCATACATGGCTCAGATCCTGCGTTGCTGTGGTGTAGCCGGTAGCTGTAGCTCTGATTCGACCCCTAGCCTGGGAACCTTCATATGCTGCAGTTGAGGCCCTAAAATGACAAAAAGACCAAAATAAAATAAACTAAAATAAATACATATCCCCTAATACAGGAGCACCCAAATACATACAACAAATATTAACAGACATATAAGGAGACATTGACGGGAATACAATAACAGTAGGAGACTTTGATACCCTACTTACATCAAGATACAGATCCTCTAGACAGAGGCAACAGAGATCCTAAATGACACAATAGAAAAGTTATCTTTAATTAACATTTTCAGGACCCTACATCCAAAAAATATCAGATACACATTCTTTTCAAGTGCACATGGAACATTCTCAATTATTGACCACATATGGGGGCACAAAACTAACCTCAACCAATTTAAGAGTATATAAATTATTACTTCAAGCATCTTTGACCACAATGGCATGAAACTAGAAATCAACCACAGGAAAAGAAATGAGAAAAACCTGATTACATGGAGACTAAACAACATGCTACTAAAAAACCAATGGGTCAATGAGGAAACCAAAAGGGAAATTAAAAAATACCTCAAGACAAATGATAATGAAAACACAACCATTCAAAATGCATGTGGTGGCACAAAAGCAGTTCTTAGAAGGAAGCTCATAACGATACAGGCCTTCCTCAAAAAAGAAGAAAAATTTCAAATCAACAATCTAACTAACCACCTAAAAGAATCAGGAAAAGAACAAACAAAACCTAAAGTCAGATTAAGAACTAGTGATTCAGAAGATGGCGGAATAGAAGGACTGGAGCTAAACTTCTCTCCCGAAAAAGAGCAAAACTACAAACAAATGCCGAGCAGCCTTCAACCGAATGGACTGTAAACTTCCAAAAAAGATATTCTACTCCAGAAGATAAAGAGGAGACCACATCAAGAGGTAGGAGGGGCGATTACGCGATAGAAGCAACCCCATACCTCCCGGGTGGGAAGCCCCACAGACTGGAAAGTAACTGCATCACAGAGACTCAGCTACAGGACTGAGAGTTCTGAGCCTCACGTCAAAACCCCACGCCTGGGGATCGGGCACAGGGAGAAAGAGCCCCCGGAGCATCTG
>PVHT020001751.1:18906570-18926815 GCA_004024745.2 Catagonus wagneri
AAAAAAAAAAAAAAAAAAAAAGTGGGTATAGATAGAACATACCTTAACATAATCAAAGCCATTTATGACAGACCCACAGCCAATATAATACTCAGTGGAGAAAAGCCGAAAGCTTTCCTGCTAAAACCTGGAACAAGATAAGGATGCCTACTCTCATCACATCCTACTCATCACTTCTTTTCAAATTGTACCGGAAGTCCTGGCTATAGTAATCAGACAAACCAGAGAAATAAAAGGTATCCAAATTGGAAGAGAAGAGGTAAAACTGTCATTCTATGCAGATATATATAGGAAATCCTAAGGACTCCACATAAGAACTACTCAAACTGAACAACGAATTCAGCAAAGTAACAGGATACAAGATTAACATTGAGGAACTGGTTGCATTTCTGTACGCTAACAATGAAATATTAGAAAAAGTATAAAAATACAATACCTTTTAAAATCACACCCAAAAAATTAAATACCTAGGAATAAACCTGACTAAGAAGGTGAAAGACTTATATGTTGAGAACTATAAAACATTACTCAGGGAAATTAAAGAGGATTAAAAGAAATGGAATGATATTCCATGCTCCTTGGATTGAAAAAATTAATATCATTAAAATGGCCACACTACCCAAAGCAATCTAAGCTTCGGTGCAATCCCAAATTACCCATGACGTTGTCACAGAACTAGAACAAATGATCTAAAATTTATATGGAACCACAAAAGACTGAGAATTGCTAAAACAATCCTGAGGAACAAAAAAACCAAGCAGGAGGCATAACTCTCCCAGACTTCAGACAATATTACAAAGCTACAGTAATCAAGACAGTGTGGTACTAGTACCAAAACAGACATACAGACCAAAGGAACAGAACAGTGAACCCAGAAATAAACCCAGATACCTATGGTCAATTAATCTTTGACAAAGGAAGGAGGAATATAAAACGGAAAAAAGACAGTTTCTTCAGCAGGTGATGCTAGGAAAACTGGACAGCTGCATGTAAGTCTATGAAACTAGAATACACCCTCACACAATGCACAAAAATAAATTCAAAATGGCTTAAAGACAAATGTAAGACACGATACCATAAAACTCCTAGAAGAGAATATAGGCATACAAATGTTTTCTTAGGTCAGTCTCTCAAAGCAACAGAAATAAAAACAAAAATAAACCAATGGGACCTAATCAAACTTAAAGCTTTTGCACAGCAAAGGAAACCATTAAAAAAAAAAAAGGGAGAAAACAGTTTCAAATGATGCAACCAACAAGGGCTTAATCTCCAAAATATACAAACAATTCACAGAACTCAACAGAAAAAAAACCAAACACCTCAACTGAAAAAATAGGAGTTCCAATTGTTGCTGGAGTTCCTGTTGTGGCTCAGTGTTAACAACCCCAACTAGTATCCATGAGGATGCATGTCTGATCCCCGGCCTTGCTAAGCGGGTTAAGGATCTGGCACTGCTAGGAGCTGTGGTGTAGGTTGTAGACTCAGCTCAGATCTGGCGTTGTTGTGGCTGTGGTGTAGGCTGGCAGCTGCAGCTTTGATTTGACCCCTAGCCTGGGACCCTTCATATGCCCTCAGGTACAGCTCTAAAAAGAAAAAAAAAATTCTCCTATAAAATGGGCAGAAGACCTGAATAGATATTTCTTCAAAGAAGACACAGAGATGGCCAACAGGCACATGAAAAAATGCTCAGCACCACTAATTATTAGAAAAATGCAAATCAAAACTGCAATGAGGTACCACTTCACACTGGTCATAATGGCCATCATGAGTAAGACTACAAATAACAAATGCTGGAGAGGGTGCTGAGAAAAGGGAACCCTCCTACATTGGTGGGAATGTAAATTGGTTCAAACACATGGAAAACAGTACCGAGGTACCTCAGAAAACCATATATAGAACTATCATATGACCCAGCAATACCACTCCTGGGCATATATCCTGACAAAACTTTCACTGAAAAAGATGCATATACCTCTATGCTCACTGCAGCACTATTCACAATTGCCAAGACATGGAAACAACCTAAATGTCTATGGACAGATGAAGGGGTTAAGAACATGTGGTATGTACACACACACACACACACACACACACACACACACACAATGGAATACTACTCAGCCATAAAAAAGAGCGAAATAATGTCATTTGTAGCAACACGGATGCAACTAGAGACTCTTACACTAAGTGAAGTCAGAAAGAAAAGGACAAATAACATGATATCACTTTTATCTAATATATGGCACAAATGAACTTATCTATAGAAAAGTAACAAACTAGTGGACCTAGAGAACAGACTTGTGGTTGCCAAGGGGGAAGGGAAGGGAGTGGGATAGACTGGGAGTTTGGGGTTAGTAGATGCAAACTACTGCATTTGGAGTGGATCAGCAATGAGATTCTGCTGTATAGCACAGGGAACTCTACCTAATCACTTGTGATGGAACATGATAGAAGATAATATGAGAAAAAGAATGTATATATGTATGACTGGATCACTGCTATACAGCAGAAATTGACAGAATACTGTAAATCAAGTATATTAAAATTTTTTTAAATGCAGTAAGATATACATTACTGTTTTTTTCTCATTATGACCATATATGTTTGTTACAGAAAATTTATTAAATGCAGACAAGCCAAAAGAAAGAATAAAATAACCTTAAAGCCAGCACCCAGAGCTAAGTATTGTGAACAATAGTTTGTATGTTTCTTCATTTGGGTTCCTATCCATATGTGCACATACTCAGTATTTTTTGTATCTTATAACCTACTTTTTTCACTTAACATACTATGGACAACTATTTATATTATTATCTATTCTCCTGAAACATTCCTTCTAATGTCTAATTTATTTAAATTGTATGGATGTACCACAGTTTATTTTATTAAATCTCTGTGGCTGAATATTTTAGGTTTCCTCTAGCTTTTCACAAGTACAAATGATCCTGTACACTAGAGTGAACATCCTTGTGGTTAAAGGTTTGTACATGTTCATTATTACCTTCTTATGACTGGTTTTATTAATGGAGTTGTTGGATAAAAAGAGTGTGTATCTCTCACCCCCTTTTGGTGTTGCCTAATCATCCACAGAAAAGCTGTGTACAGCTTTACACGACCACTACTTGAACCTTACTAACACTGGACCTTATATTTCTAATATTATCTGTTTTTCTCTTTCTTTTTCTTTTTTTTTCGCCACCCCATGGCATATGGAGTTCCCTGGCCAGGGATCAGATCCAAGCTGCAGTTGTGACCTATGCCACACTGTGGCAATGCTGCTGGATCCTCAACCCACTGTTCAGGCCAGGGATGGAACCTAAGTCCCAGCGTGCCAGGGACACCACCCATCTCAATGCTTCACAACAGGAACCCCTCCCTATTTTTTTCATTTCATTGAATTTTGTGTTTCTATATTGAATTACTACAAATCTTTCTTAGAAGGAAGCAGGAGGTACATAAATTTGAAATACTGACCTGAGTTAGATACACTTACACAATCTACCAGAGAAGATATATCAACTATGATAAGACAAAATGTGGTACCTACTGTCCGCACAGGTTTCCTAGTTCCTGTTAACATCCTGGCATGCTGAGAAAGCTAAGATACCATTTTTACTTTCAGCTGAAGCAACTCTTCTAGTTCATGATAAGGTAAATGTCAACAGTCACCCATCTTGGCTAATTCAAGAAGCCTCCACTTACATAGAGCATCCTACATTCTGGGATGTTACTCAAAGGCCTGGAAGAGTTCAAACATCGAAATGCAAGAAAAAAAAGTACAATTTCAATCAGCTCTGTCAGGATTATTTTATCACAGCAGCTTATCTAAGTCAACTGATAAATCAAGTTGTTAAGACAGGAAAACATAAGAGTACTTAGCTTGTATTGATGATGGGTCTATAGCTACAGTTTATGCCATGCCTTCTTTCAATCTTTCATTATGCCATCAGGGTCTTTCACCCAGTTAACTTCTATTATCCTTCAGATCTCAGTTCATTATCTCAGGAAAACCAATCCCAACCCTCTACTCAGAAACTATACAGCGTCCCCTATAACATGTAACTCTCTGTCTTATATTTCCCTATGCTTTCCATCACAGCACTTACCAAAGTTTGCAACTGAAAAAATCTGCAGTTATAACTTATGTGGTGATTTGATTAATGTCTATTTCCCCTTCTAGACTGTAAAGCTTTGTAACTGGGGTAGTTTACTTATAAATAACCAACTCTATTTTAGAATAGTGGTTTCCAAATTTGCTTATTTCATCCCCCCAATAATTTTTTACTATTATGCATACTTATTACTCATTATGTAACTTTATAAATGTACATGTTGTGACTGTCCTTTTATGTACATTATAAAACAAGCATAACAAATGTTTTTAAAGGCTAAGATAAAAAACATTTTCCTCCAGTAATTCCTGTTTTGTAACTTCCTCCACCTCTCAGCGTATTTAATAAGTACAAAGCTTAATATCTGCATTAACTAAGTTTAAAGAACAAACTTAAAAACAAAACAAAACCCCCAAGTATAATAATTGCTAGGCAGCAAATGTTTTTTTCTATCCACTCTGAAGTTTCTTTCATGTGCTAATGTGGTATTTAAAAAACCCTCTCCTTTAACTTACTTAGATCTTTAAAGACCTCACACATCTAAAGATTCTTTACATTTACCAGAAACTTCCAGAGTGGTCTGAGGTTGACATGCAGTATGATTAATGGACAGTACTGATTTAATTTCCTACAACAAGAGTTTTCTTTTCTATAAGGAAAACTGTTGTTCACAATTCATGTCAAGCATTTTACACCATGGTTACAGATTCTTAAAAACAGGAAGAAGGAAAAGCCTACTAAAGTTTTTCCTTCACTCACAAAAATGCCACTGGAAAGTTCTGGCCTATAAAACAATCAAGAACTAATCAATACCTATGAGCATCTTCCTAATACCAAGGAAACATGACTTTTATTCGTTACATTTTGATGAGGTTTTTACTACTACATGTAGAAAGAAAGCAGAAAATAAAACAGTAAAATAAACTTAAATACAAATATGAAATGCAGGACTGGGACATTTTGGAGATACATAAAGTCAATGATTCAGCATAAAGTCATTAGTTAAATAATTATTAAATAAATGTGAATATCGTTAAATAGTAAACTATTACAGTTTCTTCGAAGACCTTAACTTGCAGTGTTATTTATACTTTTTCTGGAGATAGTGGGACTAATCTTGCCCTAATATACTTCTTATATCTGATATCTGAAGAAGACTTAACATACGAAGAGAAACAAATGGCGATTCCCATTCTTATCCCTATCTCAAAGTGCTTTTTTTGTTTTTTTTTAAGTTTTCTGTTATTTTGCTTTCCCTAAGAAAAGACACTTCAAGTGGAAATTTAGTTTGTGGGAATGGCAGGTAGGGATATTTGCTGAGTGAAGGAAACTGAGAAAGGCACTTGCCTCTGGTATCCCTCACTCTAACCACTCTAACATCAGACCCCCAAAGCTAAGTGACATCGGACCCAAAAGTGGAAACACATCACAACTGGTATTTCACTTTACAGACTAGTTTAAAAAAAAAAAAAACAAAAAACACAGCCACTTGAAATAATGGAACTTCCTTTTCCTGCTTATTTTTCCCATCTCCACAGGGGTCTCACTTTATTTAGGGTTCTTTTCAGTCAGGCATGAGGAGTGAGGCTCCACAAGTACTGTAGATCTTTAGCTAGCGCCAAAGGTCAAAGGGTTATCTACGCTATGTAGTTTTAGGATAGAAGGTTTTCTTTATTCTTTTCTTTCTTTCCATTTTTACAAGAAAATCAAACATATGCATATGAAACAGAGCAAGCTAATTTGGATACTAAAAAAGTTCCTCTTCTACAGACTAAATGCTTCCTCAAGAAAACTACTAAATATTAACTTTTTAGGCATTTTATAAAAAGAAACCAGATGCAACCGAGTCCCCCTCCCCACCACCACTGCCTGCCACAAAACTTGCCACACAGCTGCTAAATCAGTAAAACAACTTCAAACCTACAAAAGTGATGACCATTTAGGCAAATGCATCAACTTCCTCCTTGGAAAAAGAAAAACAACTTTGCTTTATCTTTTAAAAAAAGGGTAGTTTTTTTTTTGTTCACAAATTACACCTCATTTAATAACAAGACAGATGTTTTTCAAAGAGCTTTTCATGTTTTAGAGCATTCTGAAAGGTGATGACTATTCAAGACTAAGAATATAAAAGTCCAGGAAAAACTGTCAAAATTCTTTTTTCTTTTTTGGGTTTAATATGGAAAGTTGAACCTTAATAATATTTTTTTTAAAGATGGAGAAAAATATTTAATAAAATAGGCACTTATTGCTGCCTTCCTTCTCTTATCACCAAAACGATCTTTTTAACATGGGAAATAAATTTGTCAGGTACAATAATAACCCATAGGGTACCACTGATATAACTATGATACAATACAAAATAGAGCACAAGAGTAAAGGGCATTTATTCTTCCAGGGAACACTATAATTTTAATATTCTTTATAATCCTCTGAATTTAAGAGGAAACAATACAAATTATAATAGTACTGCTACTGTATTCAACTGAATTACACAAAAAGTTAGAAAAAGGTTTTCAAATACTGAAGAGTACAAAATATCTTCTGTGATGTGCTACAAGATACAGTTTGCAATGTGCCACCTATATTTCTCTTTTGCTTCTTTCTTATTCAACATTCTATCTTTTGTAAAGTAAAAGAAACCGATAAGTGTTTGGAATTACATCAAAGAATATAAATATGACCTCATCTATATGGAAGAATATGGGCAATTTTTCAGTTTCCTGAGGTCTATAAGAAGATATCAATGAAAGTTATAAAACTCAAAGTGAGAACGTTCAGAGTTTCACATAGTAAGAGAAATTTCAATGAGATGGGCTCCACGTTCATGAAAATGACCTACTGTCTTCTAAAATTATGCTGAGTTCATGAAAACGACCTAATGTCTTTTATTTTATAATTATGGTAACAAGGGTTTCTTTCTGCTCAAGTCTTTGCTAGTTTCTTTCAAGGTAGCTAAGACAGAAAAAGGCTGGGTCACTTACAGCAGGACAGCATCAGTGTACAGCCTTAAATCCAATCTGCACATCAATAATTTACCATCCAGATCTTCCCAAATCTAAGTGCATATATTGAGCTGCTAGAGACATCTCTACCAGAACACTAACCTTTTCTTTTTGTTTGTTTGTTTTTTTTGTTTTTTAGGGCCGCACCCGCGGCATATGGAGGTTCCCAGGCTAGGGGTCGAATCAGAGCTACAGCTGCCGGCCTACACCACAGAAACAGCAACACCAGATTTGAGCCGTGTCTGCGACCTACACCACAGCTCACAGCAACGCTGGATCCTTAACCCACTGAGCAAGGCCAGGGATGGAACCCACAACCTCATGGTTCCTAGTCAGATTCGTTAACCACTGTGCCACAACGGGAACTCCTAACCTTTTCCTTTTTTTTAATGCTTACAGAATCTTTACTTATAGCCCCAAACAGATAAATCAACTGTAGTGTATTCATACACTGGAAGACTATTCAGTGACAAAAAAAGAACAAACTGAGAATATACGAAGAAAACGGATGACTCAAAAATTAATGATGAGGGAGTTCCCGGTGTGGCTCTGCAGTAACAAACCTGACTAGTACCCACGAGGATGCAGGTGGGATCCTTGCCCTCATTCAATGGGTTAAGAATCCAGCACTGCCATGAGCTGCGGTGTAGTTTGCAGACACAACTTCGATCTGGCATTGCTGTGGCTGTGGTGTAGGCTGGCAGTTGCAGCTGTGATCCAACCCCTAGCCTGGGAACTTCCATGTGCTGTACCCGCGGCCCTAAAAAGCAAAAACAAAAACAAAAACAAAAACAAAAAATTAATGTTGACTAAAATTAAGCAGTCAAAAAGAGTACTTAACTCCACAATTCTACTCATATAATATTCCTTATTTATTTATTTATTTTTAAATGGCTGCACCCACAGAATGTGGAAGTTCCCAGGCCAGAGAATGAATCCAGGTTGCACAGCTGCAGTAAATATAGATTCTTTAAACCACTGTGCTGGGCTGGGGATTGAACCTGCACCTCCACAGCCACCTGAGATGCTGCAGTGAGATTCTTGACCTACTGTACCATAGAAGGAACTCCCTTTTTTCATTTTTTAAAGTTTTACTGAAGTACAGTTGATTTAAAATGTTGTGAACATTTCTGCTATACAACAAAATGATTCAGTTACACAACAAAGTGATTCAGTTATCCACAAACACATATCCATTCCCTTTCAGATTCTTTTCCCATATGGGTTGTCACAGAATATCCGGTGCAATTCCCTGTGCTATACGACAGGCCCCCACTGGCCATCGATCCTATGGTATTTCAGTATGCATATGCCAATTCTACCTGTCTCCTTTGGTAACCATAAGTTTGTTTTCAGAGCCTGTGAGTCTGTTTCTGTTCTGCATAAATTTGCATTTCTTTAATGCCATTGGCTAACGATGTTGAGCATCTTTTCATAGGCCCCTTAGGTATATGTAATCTCTATATATCAAAGCCTCTAATCAGACCCATATGTAATCAGTCAAGTTCTAAGCACTCCCATAACATCACATCTGCCTTCCCTTCAGTGAACTACTGTCTTAGTTTATACCTACCTTATTATTTTAGATTATGTCAACACCTATTTTATTGACGTCTTATCTTCAGTAGCTCCTCGCCCTGGCCCATGCTCACTGCATTTTCTAAACCCTTCCTCTACAATATCATCTTATCACTTAACTTGTTTAAATAAGCCATGACATTTTCCCTTTTGACGACTCTGCACTACTTACAATACAGGACAAAGACTAAATAATTTCTCAAGGTACACAGTGTCCTTAAAACAAGGACCCTATTTAACGCTCTGGACCCTTTTTAACTCTACGGTTTTGATCTCTACAGCTCTTACCTTGCAACTTGTTTTTTAGCCATTACAAACCAACAAGGCTACTTCTTTTAATCTTTTTGGTTTTGTACATTTTAAGCTCCTATGGTTAGGGTGATTTTCCTCCATTTCTCCACTGGGAAAACCATTTTTCATCAGGCAATAAAATTAGTCACTTATCCTCTGTGCTTCCAGAACACTCTGACTATACCTCAATTTTGTTTATCAGCATATTTTTCCTATAGGTCCTCCAGGCTGAACTTAAACACTTCAGAGGCAGTCATGCCATCTTATGTTCAGGTTCCTTGTGCCTAAAACAGGGCCTAGTAGAGTATGCACACTGAATCAATACACATTAATTTTTAAATTTTAAAAGGAATGAAGATTAATGGAGAACACACACATATAAACAACTGAGGAAAAAATGAATTGAATCAACTCTAAAAGGAGAAATTTTGCATTTCTAATTGGCACTGTCTTCTAGGCAATATCTTCATGAGGAGTTAGAAGAAGAAATCACAGAAGTCAAAACTGCATTTTATGGGGATGGTTTCAGTTTTGCAATTAATTAGCTGGTAATTAATTTACACTAATTTAATAGTAACTGCAGTCCATTATCAGTAATTTCTAAATGGAGTTCATCTGATTTGCAAGCCAAAAAGCTTCTGTGTTATAAGCCTTCTAGTAGGGCCCAAGAGAATAGCCCCAGGGACGCATAGGAGCCTCTTTATCTAAGATCTACTGAATTCCATATAACACCATCTTCACTGTAGTCACACAGTAATAATGAAGGCTTTATAAACAGTACATGGCTCCATGGCAAAACTCAACGATTGCATCTGAGAGGGTTAAAAAAATATTCTCCTTTTGGGTGACTACAACCACTCCTGGATTCACGCTGTGGATTCAAAGAAAAGTTCTGTGTTAACAGGTTTATGAAATCCATAGCTATCTTTCCTTTATTTCTTTGATCATTTAAAAACACAAAATTTAATTAACTTGGCAATATCACAGTTACCTAAAATGAGAAGGCCAAATCAAGAATAATTAGGCTTTCTCGGGGGACAGGATATGTCATTAGACATATGATTGGGTGCCTCCTGAGACTTAATTCAACCGGAATGAAGGATAAATTAAAACACTTCAACTAACACAGTTACAGAACTGGCTAAAAGAAAGGGATAAGGTCCGAATACCTTCCCCTTATATGTAAAGGGGAAAATAATAAGGTGCTTTTTTTCCTTCAGATATGGGATCTTACCTAATACTTTGTAAATGATTTCTGAAGAGGATATGCACAGTGAAATTTCCAAATTTGCTGATTTGGTGGATAATACATTATACAATGATTGTAATCCCTAGAAGTTGACCATAAAGTAATTTAAGACAACAGAATAAGCTGTTTTCTGAAGACATTTTAATTTCTTGTTTGTGTAGGTGGAAACTGCCATGTACAGTAGGGACTGTAGCAAACCTGGAGTACAGACTTTCACAACATCTCTGAACCAGCGAGTGAAAAGGAAGTTCATAGAAATCACTCCTTCAAGGAAGAAGCCATTCTGAGCTGCTTTGTGTCTCACTTCTCTATATTATATTCTACACACTCTACACACACTGCAACAGAAAGATATTGATAAACATAAATCTAAGAAGGCCACTCGCTTGCAAGAAATCACTCCATGTCTTCACACTGCCCTTAGGATAAAGCCTGAATTCCCTCGTGTGCCTTAGCAGGTGCTGGCCTCTCACCGAGGGCCACTCCAGCTTTGCTCTAGTCAGAGTAACACTTTGGTTCCTCCAGAACATCGTCTCCCTTACCTCCTGGCTATCCCACATGAATTTCATCATTCCCTAAGTATTTCCTGGGTTCTGCCATTCCCTCTTTGTAGAGGTAGGCTTACCTTAAAGCTATGAAGTTTAAGTTTCAGAGCCGTTTCCTTGCAGGGGATCTATTAAAGATCCTGTAACTCAGTATATTTTTGTATTACTTTAATTTATTTAATCATATTTTATTTTATTTTATCAGGCCCTGCATAACTTTTAATTGCCCCTGCCCCAGGGCCTGGCTGATCCTACTCTTCCTTTAGGTCTCAAAATAACACATAACTCAGAGGCTTTTGCCAAATGCCACAGCAACAATTTGACATCCACTACCAAAGAATTCATCACACCTTATTTTAGTTGCTTATTTAATGATTAGTCTTTCTTACAAGTTCCTCAAATGTTATGCCCAATGTAGGGAATACAACAGTAAGCCTGGCAAATATCTGAGAATGAAAGAATAAATCTGATTGAGTACTTCAGTGGCAAACAAAATATAGGAACAAAAGGCCCAAACTAGAAGATTATACCCAAAAGCTTGTGGTTGATCTGTCCCATGGATGTTCAAGAGAAAGGCACTGACTCAATGATGATACCCATGAAAGGCCATGTTTTTCTCCAGGTGTAAGCTGAGACATATGGGGAAATGTGACTAGAAACAAGATTAGCAATAAAAAAAATGCAACAAACATGGATTAAAGGGAGGTTTAGTACTAACAAAAATGAAAACTGGAATTAGCCTAACAATTAAGAAAGTCAGCAATACAGGAACCTAGAACGCACAAAAACAATTTTTTTTAATTTTATTTTTAATTTTCACTTTTTAGGGTCATTCCCGCAACATATGTAAGTTCCCAGGCTAGGGGCGGAATCGTAACTATGGCTGCCCGCTTCCACCAGAGCCACGCAGGATCCAAGCTGCGTCTGCGACCTACACCACAGCTCACAGCAACGCCAGATCCCCAACCCACTGAGCAAGAGCAGGGATCAAACCCGCATCCTCATGGATTCTAGTCGGATTCGTTTCTGCTGTGCCACAACGGGAACTCCACAAAAATAAATTTATGAAAGATTTCCAATAATAATAACAAACTAGTGTTAAATGTTATTAAGTTATAAAGAATTAACATTGGCTATAGGAAAACTATTACTAGGTCATCTAGACCAGTGTTTCCACTTTAATGTGCATACTAATAACCTTGTAATTTATTAAAATGGAGACTCTGACTCAGTAAGTCTGGAGAAGGGACATGGGGAACCTGAAATTCAGCATTTAAATACAACTTGAGATTATGCCACTGATTCTGGGATGACATTTTAAAGAACAAGGATATCAGAACTACATCTGGAATTCACAAACTGCAGTAATACAGCCTACTGCTTCTGGATCACCTTCCAGCTAAATTTTTTTTTTTTCCCTGGGCCGCACCCACAGCACGTGGAGGTTCCCAGGCTAGGGGTCTAATTGGAGCTGTAGCCGCTGGTCTACATCGCAGCCACAGCAATGCAGGATCCGAGCCGTGTCTGGAACCTACACCACAGCTCACAGCAATGCCAGATCGTTAACCCACTGAGCAAGGCCAAGGACTGAACCCACAACCTCATGGTTCCTAGTCGGATTCGTTAACTGCTGCGCCACGACGGGAACTCCTAAAAATGGTTTTTCTATTTTTGAGTGGTTAGAAAAAAATTTAAACAATATTTTGTGAAAGATCAAAATTATATGAAACTCAAACTTCACTCTCCATAAATAAAGTTTTATTGGAACACAGCCAACACTCATGCATTGATATATTTTCTATGCTGTTTTGTGCAGCACTAAGAGGTGGATACCTGTGAAAGAGACCGCATGACTCCCTACACTGTATTAGTTTGCTTAGGCTGCCAGGACAAAATACCATAGGCTGAGGGTCCAAGATCTCGGTCTGGCAGGGGTCTGTTTCTAATGAGAGCTTTCTTCCTGGCTTGTAGACAGTCACCTTCTCACTACTTCATGTGGTGGAGACAGAGTTCTGGTATCTCTTCCTTTTCCTTTTTCTTTTCTTTTTAGGGCCACACCTGCAGCATATGGAAATTCCTGGGCTACGGGTTGAATTGGAGCTGCAGCTATCAGCCTATAGCACACCACCCGATCCAAGCCACATCTTCCATCTACGCCACAGCTTGCAGCAATGCCCGACCCTTAACCCACTGAGCGAGGCTAGGGATTGAACCTGTATCCTCATGGGTACTAGCTGGGTTGTTAATCTGCTGAGCCACGACAGGAGCAACTCTTCCTTTTCTGATAAGGGCATCAGCCCTGCTGGATTAGAGCCCTACCCTTATGACCTCATTTAACAGTCATCACTCCCTCAACTTCAAATACAGTTATATTAGCGGTTTGGGCTTCAACATACGAATTTGGTGGGAATATAAACATTCAGTTCACAACAGCCACAAAGCCCCAAATATTTACTATCTGAACTATTACAGAAAGAGCTGGCCTGCACCCTGGTCTAGACCCTTGCTTCTCAAAGTGGGAAAAAATACAAAATTTTCGGGCCTCACCCAGACCTACTAAATTTTAATGCAGTCCTGGGTAAATTCATATATATATTAAAGCTCAAGAAGTATCTAATGATCATAGTAAGTTACAGAGGGAAGAAACTTTTTTAAACACACATTTTCAGACTCTATTTTAAAAACAACTCCCAGGGCTAACATTTGTTGAGGATTTACACTGCAATTTACCAGGCACTATATTCACTATATGTGTATTCAGTCATTTACTCTTCCAACATTCTAAAATAGCTATTATTATTATTACCCCTATCTAAAAGATTAGGCAAACAACCAGAGTTTAATCTGTTAATAAACTGTTGAGTTTGTAAGTTAAACCTAGGCAGCAGATATGAAATTTAGCTAACTGATGTTTTTCTCTTAACTGTCAATGCCATGAGCCTCCTATAACAGAGCACTGTAAACGATGTACCACGGGAGTGACTGACACCACGTGGGGTCTAAGAGGATTCTCAGAACAGTTAAAACTTAAGAGCTGAGCAAGGTTTTTACGTAAATGGCAGGAAGAGGTAAGTCTCTAACTTTGTCCAAAGAGTATCAAAAATATTTTAGAATGGAAGGTAACCTTTACCCAAAGAAAAAGAATTTGAGGAAAGACAAACGGATGGTTAACTGTAACTTCTGTGTAGTTCTTACACTTTCATCAACCTGCACACATTTTGTCCTTAAACAGAGATAGATGCAAACTGTCAAATCAAAACATTTTATTTTATTTTATTTGTCTTTTTGCCTTTAGCTAGAGCTGCACCCGCGGCATATGCAGGTTCCCAGGCTAGGGGTCTAACAGGAGCTGTAGCTGCTGGCCTTCGCCACAGCCACAGCCACGCGGGATCCGAGCCGTGTCTGCAACCTACACCACAGCTCATGGCAACACCGGATCCTTAACCCACTGAGCAAGGCCAGGGATTGAACCCGCAACTTCATGGTTCTTAGTCAGATTCGTTAACCACTGAGCCACGAAGGGAACTCCAAAAATTTTTCTTTTTTTGTTGTCTTAATGTAACCGTATTTTTTTGGTAATGGGAATTTCAGAAATGGATGCTCAATTTCTTTTGAGGTATTTGGTTTTTTTTTTTTTTTCCAGCCACACCCACAACATATGGAAGCTCCTGGGCCAGGGATCAAATCCAAGCCACATCTGACACCTATACCACAGCTGTGGAAATGCTGGATTCCTAATGGAAGTTCCCAGGCTAGGGGTGGAATCAGAACTGCAGATGTCAGCCTACACCACAACCACAGCAACGCCAGATCTGAGCCACATCTGTGACCAACACTACAGTTTGTGGCAACTCTAGATCCTTAACCCACTGAGCGGGGCCAGGGATCAAACACGTATCCTCATGGATACTAGTCAGGTTTTTTACCACTGAGCCACAATGATTCGGAATTCCCCATACTGTTTTTTCAAATTTTTAAATACTGACGCTCTAAACTGTGATTTGATCATCAATCATATTTGGCACTGTTGGATAATGCAGAGAAGAAAATCTTCAAAAAAAATTTGCTCTCTTGCTAAATTAAGAAAAAATAGTTCAGTATTCCCTAAAGTTTAAGTTTCAAAATGTTTTGTCTCAATAACAGACTAAACACAAGTAATGGTTTACTAAGATGGCGGAATAGAAGGACTGGAGCTCACCTTCTCTCCCAAAAAACAACAAAACTACAACCAAATGCCAAGCAACCTTCAACCAAATGGACTGTAAACTTCCAAAAAAAGATATTCTGCTCCAGAAGACAAAGAAGAGACCACATCAAGAGGTAGGAGGGGCGATTACACGATAGAAGCAACCCCATACCTCCTGGGTGGGAAGCCCCACAGACTGGAAAGTAACTGCATCACAGAGACTCAGCTACAGGACTGAGAGTTCTGAGCCCCACATCAAATCCCCACGCCTGAGGATCTGGCACAGGGAGAAAGAGCCCCCGGAGCATCTGGCATTGAAGGCCAGCGGGCCTTGTGTGCAGTAGCTCCACAGGACAGGGGGAAACAGAGACCCCATCCTTGAAAGGCACACACAGACTTTCACGTGCACTGGGTGGCCCAGGGCAAACAAAGTAAAGTCTCCATAGGAATCCGGGTGGAACCTGGCTGCAAATCTTGGAGGATCTCCTGGGAAAACAGGGGTGACTATGCCTTGTTGTGGGGGAAGGGCATTGGAGGTGAAGCTCTTGGGAACATTCATCAGCCTGCATTTCTCTGGAGGTGGCCATTTCAGGGAAAATCTGGTCCCTCCCATCAGCGCTGAGAAGCCCCAGGCCAAAAAATAATCCAGGTGGGATCTCAGCCCCACCCTTCAGTAAACAGGCTGCCTAAAGACCCCCCAGGCACACAGCCAGCATCTAATCTCATCCAGAGACAAAGCCCCACCCATCAGAGGGATAGGAATCAACCCCACCTACCAGTGAGCAGGCATCACTCCCTCCCATCAGGAAGCCTACAGCAAGCCCCCCTTCATATCATCTTTAGTCACAGGGCAGGCAAACACCAGAAGTAAGAGAGGCTACAACTCTACTGTCTACAAAAAGGTCACCACACCAAAAACCTATAAAAATGAAAAGACAGAAAACTCTAACTCAGATAAGGGAGAAAGAGAAAAGCCCAGAAAAACAGCTCAGTGATGAGGAGATTATCAGCTTCCCAGAAAGAGACTTTAGACTGTTGATGCTGAAGATGATGCAAGGCATTGGAAATAAACTGGAGGCAAAGATTGATCATTTACAGGAAACACTGAGCAAGGAAATACAAGCTGTAAAAATTAAACAAGAAGAGATGCAAAATACAATAACTGAAATAAAACATTCATTAGAAGCAGCCAACAGTAGAATACAGGAGGCAGAAGAATGAATCAGTGAGGTGGAGGACAGATTAGTGGTAATCCCTAATGCAGACGAGAAAAGAGATAAAAGATTGAAAGGAAATGAGCAGAGTCTCAGAGAACTCTGGGATACTGTTAAACGCACCAACATCCATATTAAAGGGGTGCCAGACGGAGAAGAGAGAGAGAAGGGGACAGAAAAAATATTTGAAGAGATAATAGCCGAAAACCTTCCTAATATGGGAAAGGAACCACTCACTCAAATCCAGGAAGCACAACGAGTACCATATAAAATAAAGCCAAGGAGGAACACCCGAAGACACGTATTAATCAAAATGACCAAAACTAAAGACAAAGACAAAATACTGAAAGCAGCTAGGGAAAAGAAACAAATGACATACAAGGGAACCCCGATAAGGTTATCAGCAGATTTTTCAGCTGAAACTCTGCAGCCCAGAAGGGAGTGGCATGATATACTTAATGTGAAGAAAGGGAAAAACTTCCAACCAAGATTACTTTATCCAGCAAGGCTCTCATTCAGATTTGAAGGAGAGATCAAAACCTTTATAGATAAGCAACAGCTAAGAGATTTCTGCAACACTAAACCAGCTTTACAACAAATCCTAAAGGACTTCTCTAGGCAGAAAAGAAAAGGCCACAACCAGAATCAAAAACACCACAAATGATAAGGCCCACCAATAAAGGCATATATACAGTAAAGACACTAAATCATACATGCACAATTATGCTACCCAAAACAGTAATCATGAGAAGAGAGCACAAATGCAGGTCACTGGAGAAGCATGTGCAATTAAGAAACCAACAACTTAAAACAATTTCAGTTATAAATATATTCCTATATCAAAATTTCAGGGTAACCGCAAACCAAAAATCTACAACTGATACACAAACAAATAAAAAAAAATAAACTCAAACACAACATTAAAGATAGCCATCTTGTGAGAGGAGACAGCAAGAGAATAAGGGAAGGAAAAAAGAGCAACAAAAACCCCAAACAGTTAATACAATGGCAATAAGAACATATATATCACTAATTACCTTAAATGTTAATGGACTGAATGCCCCAACCAAAATACATAGACTAGCCGAATGGATACAAAAACAAGACCCATATATATGCTATCTTCAAGAGACCCATTTCACTTCTAGAGACACATACAAATTGAAAGTGAGAGGATGGAAGAAAATATTCCATGCAAACAGGCATCAAAAGAAAGCCGGAGTAGCAATACTCCTATCAGACAAAATAGACTTTAAAATGAAGAACATTTTAAGAGACAAGGAAGGGCACTACATAATGATCAAAGGATCAATCCAAGAAAAAGATACAACCATTTTAAATATCTATGCACCCAACACAGGATCACCACAATATATAAGGCAACTGCTAACAACCTTAAAAGGAGAAATCAACAATAACACCATCATAGTGGGGGACTTTAACACCCCACTTACAGCAATGGACAGGTCATCCAGACAGAAAATCAATAAGGAAACACAGGCCCTGAATGAAGCATTAGATCAGATGGACTTCATAGATATTTATAGGCTATTCCATCCAAAAGCAACAGAATACACATTCTTCTCAAGTGCACGTGGAACATTCTCCAAGACTGATGACATCCTGGGTTACAAATCAAGCCTCAGTAACTTTAAGAAAATTGAAATCATTTCAAGCATCTTCTCTGACCACAATGCTATACGACTGGAAATCAACAACAAGAAAAAAATGGCCAAAGATACAAATACGTGGAGACTAAACAACACACTACTAAATAACCAAGGGATCACTGAAGAAATCAAAGAGGAAATTAAAAAATACCTAGAAGCAAATGACAACAAAGACACAACACTCCAAAACCTCTGGGATGCAGCAAAAGCAGTTCTAAGAGGAAAGTTTAGAGCAATACAAGCCTACCTCGGGAAACAAGAAAAGGCTCAAATAAATAATCTAACTTTACATCTAAAGCAGCTAGAGAGGGAAGAACTGACAAGGCCCAAAGTTAGTAGAAGAAAAGAAATCATAAAGATCAGAGCAGAAATCAATGAAATAGAAACGAAGAAAACCACAGAAAAGATCAATGAAACTAAAAGCTGGTTCTTTGAAAAGATCAACAAAATTGATAAGCCCTTAGCCAGACTTATCAAGAAAAAAAGAGAGAGGACACAAATCAATAAAATCAGAAATGAAAAAGGAGAAGTCACAACAGACATCACAGAAATACAAAGGATCGTAAGAGACTACTATATGCAACTCTATGGCAATAAAATGGAAAACCTAGAAGAAATGGACACATTCCTAGAAAACTAAACCAAGACTAAACCAAGTTGAAATAGAAAATATGAATAGACCAATCACAAGTTCTGAAACTGAAACTGTGATTAAAAAACTTCCAACAAACAAAAGCCCAGGACCAGATGGTTTCACAGGTGAATTCTATCAAACATTTAGAGAAGAGCTAACGCCTATCCTTCTGAAACTATTCCAAAAAATTGCAGAGGAAGAGACATTCCCAATCTCATTCTATGAGGCAACCATCACCCTGATACCAAAACCAGACAAAGATATCTCAAAAAAAGAAAATTACAGGCCAATCTCACTGATGAACATAGATGCAAAAATTCTCAACAAAATACCAGCCAACCAAATCCAACAATACATTAAAAGGACTGTACATCATGACCAAGTGGGATTTATCCCAGGGATGCAAGGATTCTTCAATATCTGCAAATCAATCAGTGTGATACACCACATTAACAAACTGAAGAATAAAAACCATATGATCCTCTCCATAGACGCAGAAAAAGCCTTTGACAAAATACGATACTCATTTCTAATAAACACCCTTCAGAAAGTGGGCATAGGGGGAACCTACCTCAACATAATCAAGGCCATCTATGACAAACCCAAAGCTCACATCATTCTCAATGGTGAAAAGCTTAAAGAATTCCCGCTGAGATCAGGAACAAGACAGGGATGTCCACTCTTGCCACTACTATTCAGCAGAGTTCTGGAAGTCCTAGCCACAGCAATCAGAGAAGAAAAAGAAACAAAAAGAATCCAGATTGGAAAGGAAGAAGTAAAACTATCAGTATTTGCAGATGACATGATATTATACCTAGAGAATCCTAAAGACTCTAGCAGAAAACTGTTAGAGCTCATCAATGAATTTGGCAAAGTTTCAGGATACAAAATTAATACACAGAAATCAACTGCATTTCTATATACTAACAATGAAAGATCAGAAAGAGAAATTAGGGAAGCAATCCCGTTTACCATCGCATCAAAAAGAATCAAATACTTAGGAATAAACCTACCTAAAGAGACAAAAGACCTGTACTCCGAAAATTACAAGGTGCTGATGAAAGAAATCAAGGATGACATGAACAGGTGGAAGGACATACCATGCTACTGGATTGGAAAAGTCAATAGTATCAAAATGACTATACTACCCAAGGCAATCTACACATTCAATGCAATCCCTATCAAATTACCAAGGACCTTTTCCACAGAACTGGAAGAAAATACTTTAAAGTTCGTTTGGAAGCACAAAAACCCCAGAATAGCCAAAGACATCATGAAAAAGAAGAATGGAGCTGGAGGAATCAGGCTCCTTGACTTTAGACTATCTACAAAGCTTAAGTCATCAAAATCGTATGGTACTGGCACAAAGAAATATAGATCAGTGGAACAGGATAGAAAGCCCAGAATTAAACCCATGCATCTACAGTCAACTAATCTATGACAAAGGAGTCAAGAATATACATTGGACAAAAGACAGCCTCTTCAATAAGTGGTGCTGGGAAAACTGGACAGCCACATATAAAAAAATGAAACCAGAACACTTCCTAACACCACGCACAAAAATCAACTCAAAATGGATTAAAGATCTAGATATAAGACCAGATACTATAAAACTCTTAGAGGAAAACATAGGCCAAACACTCTCTGACATAAATGATAGCAACATCTTCTCAGATCCATGTGTCAGAGTAAGGACAATAAAAAGAGAAATAAACAAATGGGACTTAATTAAACTTCAAAGTTTCTGCACAGCTAAGGAAACCC
>PVHT020001751.1:18927815-18951745 GCA_004024745.2 Catagonus wagneri
AAAATGGATTAAAGATCTAGATATAAGACCAGATACTATAAAACTCTTAGAGGAAAACATAGGCCAAACACTCTCTGACATAAATGATAGCAACATCTTCTCAGATCCATGTGTCAGAGTAAGGACAATAAAAAGAGAAATAAACAAATGGGACTTAATTAAACTTCAAAGTTTCTGCACAGCTAAGGAAACCCTAAACGAAACGAAAAGACAACCCACAAAATGGGAGAAAATATTTGCAAATGAATTGTCTGCCAAGGGATTAATCTCCAAAATTTACAAACACCTCCTACAGGTCAATACCAAAGAAACAAACAAACCCATCAAAAAATGGACAGAGGATCTAGGCAGACAATTCTCCAGAGAAGACATGCAGATGGCAAATAAACAGATGAAAAGATGTTCAACATCACTCCTCATTAGAGAAATGCAAACCAAAACCACGATGAGGTACCTACCACCTTACCCCGGCCAGAATGGCCATCATCAAAAAGTCTACAAACAGTAAGTGCTGGAGACGGTGTGGACAATCAGGATTCCTATTACACTGTTTGTTGGTGGGAATGCAAATGGGTTGCAACCACTGTGGAAAATGGTATGGAGATTCCTCAGAAAACTCAAAATAGAATTACCATTGGATCCAGCAATCCCACTCCTGGGCATCTATCCAGAGAAAACCATGACTCAAAAAGACACATGTACTCCAGTGTTCATTGCAGCACTCTATGCAATAGCCAGGTCATGGAAACAACCTAAATGCCCATCAACAGAGGAGTGGATAGGGAAGATATGGTACATACACACAATGGAATATTACTCAGCCATTAAAAGGAACGAAATAACAACATTTATAGCAACAAGGAGGGACATAGAAATTATCATGCGAAGTGAAACCAGTCAGACAATTAGACAGCGACACCCAATGCTACCGCTTTCATGTGAAAACTAAAAAGACACAATGAACTTATTTGCAGAACAGAGGATGACTCACAGACTTTGGCAAACCTTGGTTTTTCAAATAAGACAATCTGGGGGGTGGGGGGATGCACTGTGGCTTTGGGACACAAAAACTATCAAATTGACTTGAGATGATTTTTGTACCTATAACTGAAATAAAATTCACTGTTATATGTAAAAAAAAAAACATGATTAACTTAAACGATATTTAACAGTGAAGGAGGAGTTGCCATCGTGGCACAGTGGAAACAAATCCGACTAGGAAATATGAGGTTGCGGGTTCGATCCCTGGCCTCGCTCAGTGGCTTAAGGATTCAACGTTGCTGTAAGCTGTGGTGTCGGTCGCAGATGCAGCTTGGATCTGGTATGGGTGTGGCTGTGGCGAAGGCTGGCAGTTGTAGCTCAGATTGGACCCCTAGCCTGGGAACCTCCATATGCGACGAGTGTGGTCCTAAGAAAGCAAAAAGAAAAAAAAAAAGGAAAAAACCCCACAAAAGTGAAGGAAATACAGTATTTTTAAACTGTTTCTTTTATTATAATTTTTACTCACAGTCAGTTTTATGATCTACATAGTATAGGGTTTCCATAATCATTCCTTTAAGAAGTCTACTGACCTCAGTTAAATGAATTTATTTTGTAATTATTTGAAAGAAAAGAATAAAAGAGTGTTATCATATCCTGTTGACAGCAATTATTTCTATCAAAAGTGAATACTAACTGTGGTAAAGCACGGGAAGAACTGGAGAAAGGCAAAAAATATGAGGTTATGGCCCCAAAGATCTTGCCTATGGTAAATGACAGCAATAACATTAATGGAATTTCTACACCAATCCTAAAAATGGTCTACCTAACAAATAAATGCAGAAAGCAGTCAAAGCTAATCTGGACAGTATGCTTCATGATACTTATGTTTTGACTATACTTTAATACAGAAGAATGCTGACATCTGTAATGATATAGATAATCCAACTATAATCAATTATCAAGCACCAGATTATCTGAAATGAATTTATAAGATGAAAGTCAGTGTGGAATGATCCACTTGAAATTATTCACTGATAGGAAGAATTTGTTATAAAATATTGTGGTTTTTTTTTTTTTTTTTTACTCCATCTCAAGTGAGGCAGTCAGAAACTTCAGAACAACCACATGATGAGGATTTTAACCTGTAGCATATTCCAAAGACTGAATGTTATCTAAGGCTCCCTTGTGTGAGAGGGACCAGAGCAGTCTCTGAAAAGACTCAGGCTCTCTAGACAACGTGACTTCCACATTTCGTAAAGTGAGTGATTCTAATGCTCTTCAAAACAAAATTGCTATTATAGTAAAGTTCATAACAAACCCTCTTTGACCAAACTGGTCTCCTTTATGCCCCCAAATCTTGTACCGTCTTGAGTGAAGGAAAGATTACAACTTCCTCTAGCTAATATCAATTTGGCTCAGTGGTCGTCCTCTATTTTCTTTCGTGAGACATGTAGCCACACAAGCAAATCCTAGTCTGCTATGGTGAAGAATAATGCCCAAAGATCTGACTAAAGTTTTACCGTGATTACACATCAACTGACTAAGGGACTCTCAAATTACATTACTAACGAGGGACTGTTTCTTTAGACTCCCACTCCCAGCAGTAAATGGGAGTTCACTAACTTTAGATTCCTCAAAAAAAAGATCTGTGAGTTCTGAAAGTATGATTTTTAAATATTTTGGATCTTTTCAATTGGTGCTAAATAGCATACATGCTATTAATCATGCCTGCTGTGAAACTGAATAGCACAAGTTCTTTGGCAAAATAGAAGCTAAAGATTATCTAATGTCAGTATCCTAAATGCTAAACTAACAACAGCACTATCTAAATAATCCCCCCTTTTCCTCTATTCTACAAAGACAAAACAATTAAGTTTCTGACATCAGCTTATGAAAACAGTCCTTTTATGACTAGAACCCTCAGAATTCGAAGCCACTTTCTCAAATAAACAGTTACAAAAAGAGGTACAAATTATCACAATTAGTCTATTATATGGGAACAGCAGTGTGCTACTGACTTTACTTCAGTTTATTGTATGATGAATGTAGCAAACATTAAAATATTCCATTTAAAACTGAACTAAACACTGAAAGTGCCAAGAAAAAAAAGTGAAAATAATCACTACAAAGACGCAAAATCTTAAATACCACAAACCACAATTTAGAACAAATCACATAAATATTAAATCACAAGCCTAATGTTTTTTATCCAACTCCAAGGTAAACCACCTTTAATAAAATCAAATTGTATATTTTAAAATCATTAAACTAGAACAAACTAGCAACATCAAATATATCCACTACTCCGCCAATGTTTATATTACACTAATAAAGACACAAGAATCTTTTTAGCCACTTAAAAAAACAAAACATTCTACTTCTCAGGGAATGGAGCTTTGAGGCTTCAGAGTAAAATGTTCTAAAATAACTTTCATTGTTAAATACAACTAAATTTACTTCATCAGAAATTTGGGAGAAAACTGGACAAGTGAGCTGATTTAATCTTCTGGTTTAATCCTTCTGGTTTTAGGCAGCAGTCACGTCTGTTACCATCTTTTTATCTAGCGCCATAATGCCTCACTTAAAAAATAATTTGAAAAGCTTGTTATGTACTGAAAGATAGGAATTCATTCACCTATTTCTTTCTTTCAGAAACAAAGAACTGTACTAAGGAGAATGTGTCCCAATAACAAACTTTTTTATTGAAAACTTAATTACCAGAAGTGGGAACGAATGGATGTGTATTAGGGCATCATAAAGGGGTTTAGCATAAAAATGAAATTTTGAAACATCAGTTTACTACCCAAATTGACATCGAATCAGCAAACAGAAGCATTTAAATTTCATTTCCAAGCCCACTTAGTAAATCTAGTTCCGGTGAGAGTATCTTTAATGTGCAAAAGCTCAGTAAAAGCAAGTATTCACCATGTAAGACACAGATAGGGTTTCCTTAACCTACTGCCCTCTAGACACATCACTCTCTGTTAAACAGGCAGCTACTGCCAGATGCTCTCTCTAAAAATGGTCAC
The DNA here is from genome assembly GCA_004024745.2 of Catagonus wagneri. Classification (NCBI taxonomy): domain Eukaryota; kingdom Metazoa; phylum Chordata; class Mammalia; order Artiodactyla; family Tayassuidae; genus Catagonus; species Catagonus wagneri. The sequence continues at coordinate 18,931,826 of PVHT020001751.1, forward strand.
AGATGGTCAGTTGTCCGATTAACAGAACATACTGCCCCCTCCCTACAGCCAAAAGTAAAAAGGAAAGGAATGAGAGCTGTTAACACTTGCCTGCTTCGTGGGTTAAACTCATCTGCTTATGATAAACTTGGCTAAGCCCCAAGAGTAACTTTCCAAAAAAGGAAGACAAGACCTGAGGGTTCTCAGGATTAGAAGGCATCTTAAAGGTGATCTAGTCAACAGCTGTACAAGGCATGAATCCACACAACTGTGTCCCAGCCAGGCAGCCAGTCGTCCAGCCCTGCCTCGGCAACTACAGGGTTGCGGAACCTGCCTTCCAACAAAAAAGCCCTACAGCCGAGACAGAGCGCTCTGCTAGCCTGCACTGCAATTACTCTAACCACTCAGTCTAATTCCAGTCAGTAAACGTTGCCTATTTTAATAGATGGGGTATAGTGATGTTAACAAAATCATTTCCTACTTTTATGCACTGTAAAATGATTTTTAAACTGAGTTACTCCAAATGGCACACACAAAGGATTTTACAGCATAAAATCACAGGCAGTAACTATATGCAATTTATTTTTAAAACATATGAGGAAATAAAGGTTTATAGTATTACAAGCTATTATTCAGAAATGATAAAAGATTTCAATAAAGATCAGGTATTCTTTACGTATATATGCCACCTATAGAAAAATTTATAGTTTATTTATTGTCCTTTTAGGGCAGCACCCGTGGCATATGGAGGTTCCCAGGCTAGGGGTCTAATCGGAGCTGTAGCACCAGCCTGCAATGCCAGATCCGAGCCAGCAACGCCGGATCCTTAACCCACTGAGCGAGGCCAGGTATCAAACCCGCAACCTCATGGTTCCTAGTCGGATTCGCCTCCGCTGCCTCACGACAGGAACTCCGAAAAATTTTATAGTTTAGTAATTTTCAATTGATGAAGTTTTACTAAAATGTTTCTCTAAGCTTTTCACTAGCAGAACATTTTTTTTCCAAATAAATTATTCATATGTTTAGAATAAGCTACCTCTGTGTCCAGAAAGAGTGCTCTAGGAAGCTATTATTTTATATCTTCAATATATTTGTACTTTCTTATTAGTGAAGAAAATGGAAGTACTGAGTTTGATGTATGACTTTTCATCAACAACTGTCCCAAATTTCTTACCTGATACTGACTAAAATTTTCTTAATTAAATGACATACATATGGAAAGGGAGGGCAGACAAGGAATGGCTAGAAATAAAAGTTGCTGAATGGTTGACATTAGGTTGGGCTAACGTCATCTGGGTATCAGTGGCTTAAAGAAGGTCACTCTGGAACGTATGTATATGTAACTTCTCCTAGTCCTTTATAAAGCTGTGTGGCAGAGATCAACAATGAAACTTATTTAACATCATGCAGATTTAATTAAAGACTGACCCAACAAGATTACAAGCAAAAGGCCATCTGGAAAACTACTGCCAAGAAGGGGAAGATGGGATTCTGTGTCCCCGGGCCTGAAAACAGATTCCCACCATCGTTTCTTATTGCAAAGGTCTTAGGTCTAACGTTGCTCTCACAGTGTGTGCCATGAGGTCAGTGAAGCAGTCCCGGGTGGGACCACCAGGCCTCTTCCCTTCCTGCACTCCCATGGGCAGTCTGTGACAGGGAAAGCCAGTAAGCTTGTAAATTTCCAGTATGTGCAGGAGTGGCTGCAACAATTCAGTAGGAATTTAGCTGGTGATCATAAAGTTGCTGCTTCATAAAAAAGTGTAAAAATCTACTCATGAGCAACAAACAGCTAGGTGTGCATCCTACACTGTGAGCGTCCGTTTATACATGTGCATTTAATTGTAGTTATAAGTGTCTTAACTTTCTACTAAATATGTTTACATCATGAAATTCTTTCACTCCGTGAAGACAGGATAATTAGGGAATAAAACAGTGTCTTTTGGAACTCTGCTGAATCCAAACATAAAATTAAGTGTTTTTTCTTTAGTGTATCTGGATTAGGGCTCTATAAAATAAATATTTACAGTTATATGGCTCATATATAAGATCATTATCTTGAACATAATCTATCTTACACATACTTTATACATGCAAAATAATATACCTCCATAGCACTCCCAGGCAATTTCTAAGTTAAATTATTGTGTTACCTAATCATTTGTTGATATTCCTAATTATGCATTTCTACTCTATATCCACCACAGAGTTACAGGATTTAATCAGGATCTCACTCTACCAGAAGTAAACTTCAGAAAGAAAAGCAGATGTCCTAAGGTGGGAAGAAGACCGAAAGACACCTCGAATATCTGACATTGTGCAACTCACTCACAACGGTGAGTCAAGGACCATTCACTGAGGTCAGCAGTGGAATAGACACAGATTTAGTAAAGTCAGTTCTTGTCTTTTTACCATTAAGTCAGTTCTTCTGCCTTATACCCAAAAACTATTATCCCAGTTGGTCAGAGAGTAAGGAAAAAAGGAAGAGCACGGTGCAGGTTCACTCACCTAAGCCACTGAGAGTGTAGAGAAGGTCAGTGGTATCTAAGAAAATGGGTCCGTTTTCCTGCTGCCCTTCTTCTTTATAGTACAGCTTGTAGCCCTGAATGGTTGCTGTGTCCTCAGCGTCTTGCTGCCACTTCACAGAAATGGTGGTACAGTTCAGAGGCTCCAAATGTAACTCTGGAGACTTAGGGGCTAGAAAAATTCACCAGAAAAGTACATATAAGAAACCCATAATGCACATGAAAACACAAGATGATACAGATCTCTCAGTTCTAAACCAACAACTGTAAAAAAGTTCAATTGCAAAAAATCATACTTTACCTTGATTTTCAAAATTCCGCAATGATATTAAACTTTGAGACAGAATTAAAAACACAAAATATTACTTAAAAACTAAGGTATATAAATAAGAACAAAACTGTTTTTGTAGATTTCAAGTTTTCTCAAAGAAGCAATATGTGTTTCCTAATTTTGACCATCCAATATACCTCTGTGATAGAAAGGGTATTATTACTAATCAATGAACAACAAAAAGCCTAGTCATTTTACATTCCAAATCAGTACAAAAGGAAGGTCTAGAACTTCCTAGTATTATGGTCTATTAAAACTGATGATTAAATAACATATATGTGGGGATTTGGGACTGGCAGATGCACACTATGGTATATGGAATGATTGGGCCAATGGATACCTGCTGTCTAGCACAGGGAACTCTACCTAATATTCTGTGATAATCTATATGGGAAAGGAATGTGAAAGAGAATGGATGTGTGTGTGTGTGTGTGTAAATGAATCACTTCATTGTACAGCAGAAATTATTACAACATTGTAAACCAGCTATACTTCAATAAAACTTTAAAAAATGAAAAAATACGGAGTTCCCATCATGGCTCAGTGGTTAACAAACCCAACTAGTATCCATGAAGACACAGGTTCGATCCCTGGCCTTGTTCAGTGGGTTAAGGATCCGGTGTTGCTGTGAGCTGTGGTGTAGGTCCCAGACATGGCTCGGATCTTGAGTTGCTGTGGCTGTGGAGCAGGCCAGTGGCTACAGCTCCAATTCGACCCCTAGCCTGGGAACCTCCATATGCTGCAAGTGTGGCCCTAAAAAGACAAAAAAAAAAAAGAAAAAGAAAAAATACAACAATGATATAAATTAGGTCTCTATCAATATATAACTTTGGGTAATTTAATTCTATTTGGACCTATCTATGAAGAATTTGCTAAGCAAACAGACAGAAACCCAAAGTTTCATACACTAATGAGCTCTAGTCAAGAAAAATGAGCAACCACTCAAGAAAAAGTCTAAAATTTCTTTCAATAAAACCCATGAGCTATGCAATATTTTAATTCCTACGACAAAATTTTTCAGTATTAAAATAACGTAGGTAAGAAAAAAAGGAAGAATATGGAGTGATTCTTCCTCAGTAGCCAACTTTACCTCTTAGGCTTGTAGCTTTGGGTGTTCTGTGGGAAGTCCATACTGAAGCCTCTCCCAGCCCCACTCTGGTGGCAGCTGTAATCCGCACCAGGTAAACACTGTCGGGTTTCAGGCCCTCCAAGAGATGCTCATGTGTGGTCCCCGGGAGCTCCAGGACTTGGATGGAATTCTCGGTACTCAGGCGGAAGGACAGGCGGTAGAGCACCACCTGGCCCCGCCGGTACCTGGCTGGGATGGGCAGCCAGGAGATGAGAATGTCGGTGGGGCTTCGACTGGTCAAACTAATTTCAGGTGGTCTCAGAGGAACTAGTCATACAAGAAAAACAGGTCGCTTACAAATACTGAGAATCAAAATTATCAATAGGCCCACCCATTTATCGAATGATCTTAACAGCAACACATCACATATTAAAGGAGTGATACTTTCAGGCCTAGCTGGGGTTTTCAATCACCCAGAGGACAAATCAGAAAAAAGAAGGGAAAATAATGAGAGAGGATCTGGCATAGAGAACCAAAGAAAGCAAGATTTTCATCACTGCTGCTCTGTTTTGTTGTTGTCTTGGATGAATATGAGCTTAATGGACGTTCATACAAAATATAAGAATACTTCTCAAATTATCCTACCAAAATGCCTTAAAATGAGGAAGAGAGAATTACAGAAAATGGAGAAGCTTAGGACACCAGATTTATAACCTGACAAATAATTTGAAATGGGAGTTCCCATTGTGGCTCAGTGGGTTAAGGACTCCACAAACTCTCTGTGAGGATGCAGGTTCAATTCCTGCCCTTGCTCAGTGGGTTAAAGATTGGGTGTTGCTGGAAGCTGCAGCATGCAACTCAGATGAATTGCAGCTGCAGCTCCAATTCAACCCCTAGCCTGGGAACTTCCATGTGTGGCAGGTGTGGCACTAAAAAGATAGTAATAATTTGAAGTGTACAAGTTGTATCCTAAAAATTACTGTGAATTGTGTATTTCCAATTATAATATGTGGTGCTTAATACAAAAACAATGTTTTTCCTGTTAAAAATATGAATATAGGAGTTCCCATTGTGGTGCAGCCGAAACGAATCTGACTAGAAGCCATGAGGTTGCGGGTCTGATCCCTGGCCTCGCTCAGTGGGTTAAGGTTATCTGGCGTTGCCGTGAGCTAAGTACAGGTTGCAGACGCGGCTTGGATCTGGCATTGCTGTGGCTGTGGCCTAGGCCAGCAGCTGTAGCTCTGATTAGACCCCTAGCCTGGGAACTTCCACATGCTGTGCGTGCAGCCCTAAAAAGCAAAAAACAAAAACAAACAAACAAAAAAAGAATACAACTGGCACTCCAGGAAAATGAGCAAGAAAACTGGGAGGCAATCTAATATTAAGAGTTAAGATGGGCTCTGGAGTTAGCCTCTACGCGTCTGAATCCTTGTTATATTAATTACTACTCTGTGTGGTCTTGGCCAAAATAATTTCTCAGTGTCTAGCTTCATCACCTACAAAATAGAGGAATGAAAATAATAGCTTCTTCTACAGTCTATCCTAACTCAAGTAATGGCATTTATTTGTCTGAGTGTCCAAGACGAAACACTGGTGTCATCCTTGATCCTCCATACACTCTCCACGTTCTCTCCTGGGGCTCTATGACTTGCACTGACACCCCTGTGGTCCCCGCCACTGTCACGTTCAGCCTGCATCATTGCAATAGCTTCCTAAGATATTTCCCAGCCTCTCCCCTCATCTCCACCATCTAGTGTCAAAGCACTTGCTGTTAAATTGCAAGTCAGATTTTGTTTCTCTTCTGCTCTAAAGAGATCTCATTTCACTCAGAGTCAAAGCCAAAATCATCACTCCCTACAAAGCACTGTCTCCTTACACAGTTGGTTCCTCATTCATTCTTCACCTCATCTCCTATTTTCTCCTTGTCCCCTCCTCTCCAGCCATGCTTGTGCCTCTGGCCCTCAGCAATTTCCATCTCCTGCACATCCCCCAGTCACCTGCCTACCTGCTCCCGCTTTTCCACATCCTCCAGGTCTTCAAATGTCATCTACTTAACTACGTGAGGTTTCTCAGGCTAAAATTTTAGTCCCTTTCCCTGCGTTTTCCTTTTCTCAGCATCTGACTATCTTATTTATTGTTCCTCTGCCCCCTTTCCCACTATAGAAAGTTAGCACCACAAGGTCAGGGATAATTTCTTGTCTCTTTCATTCACTACTAAATATTGCGTAACACATAGCAGGTACTCATAATTATTTGCTGAAAGAATGAAATCATAGGTAGAAAAGGCAAAATCAGTCATCTCTGAGATCTTCATACGTATGCACCCATGAATTCTCACAAAAACCCAATGAAGAAAGTACCATTATCATGTCTACTTTATAGCTGAGGAAACGGGAACAAAAATGTCAAATCACCTGCTCAAGGTCACACAGCTTTAAGTGAAGAAGTACACCTAGAGCCTGCATTCTTATCCCCTACACTCTACTACCTCTTATATAATAAGCACACCTGTGGCATATGGACGTTCCCAGGCCAGGGTTTGATTTCAAGCTGCTGCGACCTACACCGCAGCTTTGGCAACACCAGATCCTTAACCCACTACGCTGGGCCAGGGATTGAACCCGAGCTTCCACAGTGACCCAAGCCACTGCAATTGGATTCTTAACCCACTCTGCCAGAAACTCCAAGGGAAGGTTTTTTAAAATGAACAGTGGTAAACACTCCACAAGTGTTATATCTGTTGTGTATCCTAGGACACCCACACATCTCAGTTTGAGAAGTACAGGCTGAGGAGATGGGTGAATACTGACGTAGAGAATTGAAAAGAAATGTCAGAAGTCTGTATGTTATCCAGAAAACAAAACGAAGCTTCTTTGAACAAAAAATTATAAAATAAAGAAAGATTTAAAGAAGAAAAACCTTGAGATCAGAACTTAACTGGAATGGGCAAGCTTTAACAAGGAGCTTGCTATGCTTAAAAAATATATTTTCTTCAAGGTCAGAGTGGGGAGCACACCTCATATACCAAATAAGCCCCAAACGACAACATACACCAGTCCATGTTTCAGCTTAGATATGTATATCATTTATATCTAAGTGATATAATATAATAACTAGAGCGGTTATGATTCACTCTGAAATGGAGCAGACTTAAACAAAAACTGAAATGTGAAATTCAGCATTCAAATCAGTGGTAATTCTTTCATTCACTAAAACTCCGAATGGAAAAACATGTACATAACTGGCATGATACCAACATAAGAGATCTGGGGCCAAATGAACGAACAAAAAGATTTGGGAATCTTTTATATAAAAACGTTTTGAAAACTAAAGCTAGACCATTTCCTGAAGATGAGAAAACATTTGTAAAAGGAGAGTGATGTAGTTTGGTATACATTAAAATAATTCCCTTTTCACACTGCAGATTAAAAAAAAAGAGCGGGTGGAAAGCCCTTGAAGAGAGAGAGATGAGGAATCAGAGGAGGAGAATCCGTTCTCCGGGACTTTTTAAAATTAACAGAACTTCCCACCTTTACAAGAAAGAGCCTATGGAGGCCAGCCCGCAAAAGGACTGCAACTCAGTTTCCAACCCATGGTCAGGTAACAAAGAGAACAAGTAACACTTTCCTCCTTAAGATGAATAAGCACAATGCATCTAAAAATAAACTAATAGTTATTTGATTTTATAAGATTTTTTTTTAACTGCCAGGTACTAAATATCATAAATTCTCAGTTTCATAAGTCCAACGCCTTTGACCTCCAGTTATCACATACACTCAGTTGTAAATGTCATTATATTTATTCATGCCTAAGACATCTTACATTTTGTTCTACTCATTTAAAAATAAAAAGCCCTGCAATGTATTTACAATTTAAACTAGAAACACAATGACAATACAAGAATTTTCTTATTAAAATTGGTATTATGAATTATAAATGAAAGGGCTCTTTATCTTAGCATGATATTGCCAAAAATTGAGAGTAAGACTTGAAGTAGCACATTAGACTGCTGGTTATCACTCACATCTGTTTTTTTTTTTAACAAAAACCAGGATATTTTCTCTAATTTAAAACACATTTATTCATTGAAAATTATAAAACATATTAATGTTCATACTTAAATGACCCAGAAGCACATTTTCTTACCATCCTCTAAAGTGTTCTGTGTCACATGGTCAGACATCTGGCTGGCTCCCATTGGCATATATGCCACAATGTAGAAAGTATAATTGCTGGCAGGTTCTAAGTCATCAATAATATAATGAGTTGTGTCATTTCCGATGACTACTTGATACTCTTCATTATTTAAACCTAGATTAAAGAATCGATGTTTAAAAATTATGAATATTCAAAATAAAATTTACAAGACCATTACCATTTTCTTCTCACTAGGAAACACTCGTCCTTGGATCTCTGTTATCTTTTGTGATCCTTTAAAAAGTGTGAACACAGTTCTTTATTTTCTAAAAGTAAGCATGTCTTGTTACAAATTGCTAGTCTGGGAGTTCCCATCATGGAGCAGTGGAAATGAATCTGACTAGGAACCATGAGGTTGAGGGTTCGATCCCTGGCCTTGCTCAGTGGGTTAAGGATCTGGCCTCACCATGAGCTATGGTGTAGGTCGCAGACGCGGCTCAGATCCTGCGTTGCTGTGGCTGTGGTGTAGGACAGCAGCTCCAGCTCAATTGACCCCTAGCCTGGGAATTTCCATATGCTGCAAGTGAGGCCCTGAAAGGAAAAACAAACAAACAAAAAACAAATTGCTAGTCTGAATTTTTCCTGAATAAATCAAACTGAAAACAATTATTTTTCTCTAAAATTTATTTAGCATCTAGTCAAAACCCATAGTAAAGACAATGTACAGCGGTAACACAAAAGAGCTTATTTAACACTACAGAATACTGTAGATGAGAACAGTGTAAATTTTACTTAAACTCATGGTTTCTTTTTTAAGCATAAGTGGAGAGAGAGCAGGGAATGTAATGGCTCCACTCTATAAAAACAAACCAAACCAAAAGTTGTCCTGCAAAAGATCTCATTTTGTCCCTAGACATTCTATTAAATTTGACTGACACAAGTTGTTCCTTTATTTATATTGAAAGAAAAGAATGGGGAGGCACAGAATGTGCTTCAAAACGTTTTGTTCCACAATGAGGGCTTTTTTTCCCCGAAAGAGGAAAAACATTCTCAGCAATTCTTAATAAAATATGCATGGCAATGTATAGAAGATGAGGATTTGTCTTTATGGGGTTTAATTCCTACAGAGCAAACCTGTAAAGTGGAACAAGAGCACTGGCAGCTACTGTGCTTTGTGAATAATTCACGGTAAATGCAAGTCAATTTAATCAAAACTCTCTAAGGAGAGAGCCCCTTCTCTCCACACTGGATTTATAAACAAAACAGAAGGCAAATTCCACTACTAAGTTTTCCCACATTTCTGAATTAACTTGATAGCATTTTAATTAGACAAGATTACAGGCATTTCACAACAGACTGGCTAATGGCTCGTTAATTAGGAACTGCATAGTACGATTTCTGACCTACCAAACAAGGTCCTTGAGTTCGAATTAAAAAGCCTTGTTTGGTCTTTGAATAGACTACTGAGCTGCATGCGGAGGCTCTAATGAAACAACCATAATAGCGAACAAGAGAGGTCTCCACCCAAACCAGCATTCCTTTTACCTTCCTAAATCACTAAAAAGGGAATTAACATACTCCAACATGCTCAGTCATCACACTTTCATTCTTCTTACTATCATGACCCTTGATTTAAATTCAAAATATTTCTTTTCAAAATACTCCTTCAAAGTACAAAATATAAACAACAACAAATCACCTGTTTCTACAATTTTATTATATCACCATTCTTTGGATGTCTGAATTTGTTTTCAGTGTCTATTGTATAAAAACTAGGCTGTTTGTGTATACAACTAAAATACATAAACCTCTGCTATGGTTGCTATGAAAAATCAATAGTGAAATCTCCAGGGTTTACAACTACTTTTGCCTTTTCCTCTAATTTTTTTTTTTTTGCCAAAATAAAGTATGAGGATAAAAAGATTCTAGAAATGGGACGGAATACATTTCAAGACAGATTTGATTTCTACCTTAAATTAAATGATATAGCAATACAGAGTGTCCTGCTCAATATTTAGAGAGTTCTATGAGACTTCAGAAAATATTCAAAATATATAAAATCATATTACAGGGAATCTGACAATGTTTACTTTCCCCTCTTCAAAATAATATGCAATAGTGACTATAGTTCACTTTATTATTTTATTAAGCAGTTACACCATTGATCCTAAGCAACTGCATCCTTAAACTGGTATAAATCTTAGGTAAGTTATATCTTGGCTGAAATGCCTTCTAGCGGGCAGAGAGAGTACTTATTTCTAAACAGGAAAAGCTTAAACCATACTTATATACACAAAGTACATAATAATACAAAATTTAGCAAAAAACTGATATACAGATAACATTAATTACTAAAAGAGATAAATGCTATAGAACTTCAAAAAACATTTTGTGGCGTATGTAAGATACCATTTATATTGAAAACAAACCCTTGACAGTAAGTAGCACGTAAAGTTAAATATTCCCTCAAACTGCTTACCTTCTGCTTTCATGTAGTGCACAGAATAAGCGATGACTTTGTCTGAGTTATAAAGTGGCCTGTCCCAAGCTAAAAGGATGGCTGAACTTGACATGGTTTCAGCATGCACATTATAGGGAGCACTGGGCCTGTCTTCTGACATTACTACGGTCAGTCTGGCTCTAGATAAAATAGAACCTTGGCTGTTCTCAGCCATGCACTGATAAATGGCATCATCTTCAGGAATGATCTGATTAATTACCAATTTACTGAGGAAAGAAAAAAATTATTTCAATGAAAATTTTAACGATGACAAAAAATAAAGTTAGGCCATTACTAAATGCACTCTTATTTTTAAATGAAAAAAGTTACTAAGAACAAAAAAACTGTGTAAACAACACTACTAAAAAATTCGTGTGAATTGCTGACAATTACTCTTATTTTCTGAGTCTATATAAATTAAGTATTGTTATATCCAAATATTGTTTGTTTTAGGTGAAAGCTTAATCTCTTTTTTAAATTTAGCTTTTATTAATAAGTATATTAATCTATAATAGCATTTAATTTCTATCACATTGTACTACAAAAATTCAGGTCAACAAAGCTGTTCAAAGTTTTGTTTAACATATGAGAATGGTACAAGAAGATTCATATTTATACAAATAAAAATGAGTTCTTAAAATCATTAAGTTTGAATTGTGGAGAAACTCTTAGAGACAATTATTTCCTTCTAAATTCCTCACTTTATGGAATAAGGAACTGAAATTTCAAGGGTTAATATGCTTGCTAACAACTTAGCTAATGGCTTATCAGGACTGGAACCCAGGTCTGGGGGATGGCTCCAATATTCATTTCATTATAATCTACCACTTTCATGATCCACATATAAAAAAATAAAAGGATTTTTGGAATACTAATGTTATAGTCTTAAGTAAATATCTTATTTATTTTTGCTTTAGTTTAAAATACCAAGATAAGTTAGGTATTTAATACTATAACCATTTCACATAAAAATTACTAAAGCCATTATATCTTATCTAAAGTAGTAACAAAGTCACGTAGCCCACCTGTTGTACATTTTAATTCTACCGTTTGAATGTATCTTCCTTCCATTTTTCAACCACGACATTTTGGGTGAGGGGATTCCTTCTGCCTGACATACAAATCGAGCAGTGCCAGCTCGAGGCCGCGTTAAACTTTCCGGCCATTCGACAAATGAAGGAGGAGCTATTTTTAAAGAAAGAAAAAAAAAGTATTTCCACGGCCCAAACAGGAATGATACAGTCAAGAAGAGTAGAGCAAGTGATGTAAGTCCCATATACTCCAGATGCCTTCTCTCTGCATTCTCAGTTAGACATTCATTTCCCCAGACCTTCCCCGCTGTGACCATTGATACACACACACTAAAAACATGTGCCATAATCCTAACTTAACCAAGCTCAATACACAGCCACTTGTGAATGCGTACAGACAAATGAATAGATTAAAATTTTAGACTGGTCAATGGGTATATGAATTTGTGGGTGGGTGAGAAGGAGATAAAAGGAAAGCTTAAGTAAGAAGGGCCATAATATTAGAAAAGCAAACAGGATGGTAACTTCAGAGTGATTCTAGTTATATTTTAACAGAGGGCTTTATTTTCCTCCTAAAACTCATTACTGGATTATACTTCACATCAACTTTCTTATGATTGGTACAGCATTCAAAAAAAAGTGTAAATAAGCTATGAGATAAAACAGCAAATGTTAAAATTAAGATTCTTCTGATTGTAGAAGGAAAAAAAACATACCTAATACAGTTAAAGTTGCCATGGCAACTGTAAAGTTGCGTGTCCCGGGGGTCGTGGCCCGGCAAACATATACTCCAGCGTGCTGCAGCCTGATGTCGGATATCATGAGATTACCATTTCCAAGTACCCGGGTATTAAAGACATCAATGGACTTGTGATCTATTTCAGAGAACACTTCAGTTAAGCCAGTGTAACATATGATCTAAAATTATGTCAAAAGATCACTATCCAAACAATCATTATCATAAAAAGGATAAAATTCTCTATACTAAAACCCTTCCTCTACACACTGAAATGCCAAAAAGTTAAAAGCCACATAATTGCCATAATTATGTTGTCCTTTGTATATAAAATAAACATGATATCAGTTTCACTAGTACGAACAAAGTAGAAGGAAAATACTTTTTTTCCTAAGAAGACTTACCAAGACGGCTCCAAGAAACGATTGGTTTGGGATTTCCCGTGGCCACACATTCTAAAACAACAGTCTGATGAAGGGACGTAGTTATGTTCTGTGGACCTGCTATAATGGCTGGTATGTGGAAGGATTTAGACTCCTTACCTTTGCAAGGGAAAAGGCAGGATATAAAAACGAATTATAAATAAGATATAATAAGTAAAATGAGTTAAAACATCTATTCTGAAGTTATTCACTTTTTTTAAGGCTGCTGCTACGACATACGGAAGTTCCCAGGCTAGGCAGTCGAACTAGAGCTGCTGCAGGCCTACATCACAGTCATAGCAATACAGGATTGATCTGAACCACATCTGCTACCTACACCACAGCTTGCACACTGCTGGATCCTTAATCTACTGAGTGAGGCCAAGGATTAAACCCAGATCAAACCTGCATCCTCATGGACACTATGTCGGATTTTTAACCCACTGACCCACACTGGGAACTCCATTTTTTTCCTTTTTTAAAAACAACTTTATTGAGATACAACTCATCCATCTGAAGTGCCTAATTCAATGGATTTAGTATTTTCAGAGTTGTACAACTATTACCATAATCAATTTTTAAAATATTTTCATCACCCCAAAAAGAAACTTCATCCCATCAGCAGTCACTCCCGTCTCTTCTTCCCATAGCCAAGCAACCACTAATCTTTCTTTTTCTGGATTTGTCTACTCCAAACATTTTATAAAAAAGGAAATATACATTATACGCTCTTTTTGTGACCAGTTTTTCACTTAGTGTACTATTTCCAAGGTTCATCTAAGCTGTAGCATATATTAGTACTTCATTTCTTTCTACTGAATAATAATAACAGAATAATATTTAATTAAATGGATAAGACACGTTTTATCTATCCATTCATCGGTTGATGGACACTTAGGTCGTTTCCACTTTTAATTGAGGTTCAAACACTGTCTTAATGCTCTGGCTAATCTTGTCAGGAATTTATGTGGGACGAAGGGAACAAGTGTGAAAGTGCCTTTGTCTTTATCCTTTACACCAAGAATCTAGCAGATACTACCTAATTTCAATCTCAATGTTAAAAAAATTTTTTTTAATCTTTAAGGATCTTTTAGGAAGTAATATTCCTTGTGAAGAGTAAACGTTCATGTGAAGTTCAACAACTCCTTTAGGCCAGGTTTTCTTTAACAACATTCAAGTCAATTTAATTATTTAAAAATAAACACTACCTAGTACCCATATATAATTCCATTTTAATAAAGTACATTTATTTATTTATTTATTTATTTATTTATTGTCATTTTAGGGCTGCACCCACAGCATGTGGAGGTTTCCAGGCTAGGAGTCTAATCGGAGCTACAGCTGCTGGCCTATGCCAAGGTCACAGCAATGCGGGATCCGAGCTGTGTCTGTAACCTACACCACAGCTCACGGCAATGCCTGATCCTTAACTCACTGAGTGGGGCCAGGGATTGAACCTAAAACCTCATGGTTCCTAGTCCCATTCTTTGCCGCTGCACCACGACGGGAACTTCGAAAATACATATATTTCTTCATATTCATTTCTCTAGCTAGTTTCCCTTCTAACTATATTCATATGTGGCAAAATACATGAAATTACATTTACTTAATATTAACAATTAACAATTAATAACCAGGGGCACTTTAAAACATATCTTTATGCTTTTCATACTGTTTACTATAAAAAAATTTAGTTTTACTTTATAGACAATATTTTTATGATAAGCATGCATCATTTCTACAAATGCAAATTATAATTCTTCTTAAAAACAAAAGACATCCAAACTGGAAACAAGTATGTTTTTATTAACAATGGAAAATTTCGGTGAAAACAGATCATTATTTCTATTGAGCTTTTTGAGCTTTTTGTGAGCTTTTTGTATTTTATATTGTAAAAACGAAAGTGTAGCATTTACAAAAAATTCCAGTCTTAAAGATTTTGAGATTAACATATAAAGCAAGTTAGTCTAAAAAAGAAGGCTACTTAAATAGATGAAAATGATAACTTTAATGAATTATAAGAAATTTAATGAAATTACTGTTTTATGGCATGCTATTATGGGAAATTTAATAGTTGGGTCAATTAAAAACTAAAAATTCTAAAAAAAAAATCTAAAAATCTAAAATGTTCTGTGTGGTACCTGGAATCACTGTGAGAGAAGCCTCCATACTTTTACGTCTGTGGGCTACAGTAGCAGCAACACAACGATAATTTCCAGCATCCCTTCGGTGAACATCATAGATCTGCAAGACCCCTGTTGGTAGGGCAGTCACCCTGTTATGAAAAGAAAGATGAGTAAGCTCTTTGTTGTAGATTTTATATTTTATCTTAACATATATTCTACAATAAGAATTAATACACTCGACCTTTTAAAAACGCCAGATACAATACTTTAAAGGTCTTTTAAAATATTAGCTTGATTTATTGTTTTCATTTGAGTTACTACAACTCTCTAAAACATAAATATGCTGTATATGGTTTGTGAAACATATCAATGTAATTTTACATACACAGTCCCATTTGAATAGCTAACTGGTGGTCTTTTTTTTTTTTTTTTGGTCTTTTTGCCTTACCTAGGGCCTCACCCGCGGCATATGGAGGTTCCCAGGCTAGGGGTCTAACAGGAGCTGTAGCTGCCAGCCTTTGTCACAGCCACAGCAACGCGGGATCCGAGCCGCGTCTGCAACCTACACCATAGCTCACGGCAACGCCGGATCCTTAACCTACTGAGCAAGGCCAGGGATCGAACACGCAACCTCATGGTTCCACTGAGCCATAACGGGAACTCCCTAACTAGTGGTCTTGAACTTAGTATTTTTTTCAAATTCCTGATTTTTTTGCTTATTAATACTTATGTATTCTCCAAGATATATTTGAATGTAAGGTTTTTTTTTTTTTAAAAGCTCTTCCTTGAATAACTTTTTCCATCTTAAGTGCTCTCTACCATTTCAGCAAATAATTTTTGTCTAGTTAGGAATATTGCTACTCATCAGGACAGGAATCAAACTTTTGAAGTTGCTGCCAAGTTCTTGATCCCCAATCCCCAACCATCTTTATAGCACTGGTATGAACATGCAAGCGTGTGTGTGTGTGTGTGTGTGTGTGCACGCGCATGTGCATGTGCACATGTTTGTGTGTAGAGGGGGCTGGGAAGCAGAAGGTGGCAACAGAGGTGGTCAACTACCACTGCAAACAGAGGAGACCCTTACGCCATCGCTACTATTCCCAGCAGTGAGAGTGTAATTCAGTTTCCTAAATCCTTGGGATGCAATCCAGGTAATCAATTGCTCCTGCGGTTGGAAAAGACAATTGAGGAAAGGAACAAAGCACTAAGACAGAATATCTGAATTCTGATCTGAACCAAAAAGATCCAGGAACTATGCCGCATGTGCCAGAGACTGATATCTAATTCTTTGCCCAAGTTTGAAATGTCTTTAAGAAATTGAGTACTGCTACCACAAATAAAATGAGCTCCACAATGATCTTCCCCGAAGCAGTTTTATGGTGCAGTTCTTATTAATCTTGCATCCTCTTCAAAGGCAAAAGCTGAATTTACCTGTCCATGGTTACAGGCAGAGCTGTCCGATTTAGCTCCCATGTTATGACTGGAGGAGGGTTTGATGAAATCTTGCATGTAAATCTAGCAACTCCACCTTCCTGGACCTCGATAGAAATTGGCTGAACTTCAAATGCAGAAATAGCTATAAGGTAAAGTTTGTCAAATTCAGAAAACGTACATGCACTATTACACTACACTTGGAAACAACATTATGCTAGATATTATTTATCAAACTTGAACTCCTGCCCAGACATAAGACCAACTCAACAAGCACAAAGAGAAATTAAGGAGAAATTAATTTTAGAAAAACCACTAGGCAGCTGCCCACCTAAAGGAATTTGGCCTTTCCTAAAATGAAGTTCTAAAAATTTTCTCAAGAAACTTAGATCCGTTTGAAAAATAAAAAATGAAAAAACAAAAAAACAAAACCGTGGAGTTCCCACTGTGGCTCAGTGGCTAACAAACCCAACTAGTATCCATGAGGATGCAGGTTTGGCCCCTGGTCTCTCTCAGTGGCTTGAGGATCTGGCGTTGCCATAAGCTGTGGTGTGGGTTGTAGACGTGGCGGAGTTAGGTTAGGGTTAGATCCTGCGTTGCTGTGGTTATGGCGTAGGCCAGTGGCTGTAGCTCGGATCTGACCCTTAGCCTGGAGACCTTCATATGCCGGGGGTGCAGCCCTAAAAAGACAAATAAAAAAAATAACTGAAACAAAAATAAACAATTACTAAAGGTATGCAGTGATATACTAAGCTGTGTGGCACAAACCTCATATACGTCTTATTTCAGAAGAGAGAGAATCAATAAAGACAGATTACGTAAAAACCTTTTACAGGGAATGTTTTTGAATTGTTTTGAAGAAACCATTGGGTTTGGATAGGAGAAAAACAGGACATTCCAGGTGAAAGGAGTAACATGAAGGCAAACAGAAGAAATAAGCAGAATGCGTGTGCACAAGACTGCGAGGAAACAGCCAGAACTAACTCTTGTAGAATAAATCAGATTAAGGTTTCATGGAAAAGTACAAGGAGAGTAGAGATAAAACAGATATGCACCATGGTACAAACTGAAAGGCATCACTGAAAAGTTTCAAGAAAAGGAGTGTCGTGATAATAACGGTGTCTGGGAAAAATTAATCAATCAGGTACAGTTACATAGGATGGATTGAAAAAAGAAGAGCCTCAAGTCAAAAGACCCACAAGGTGTTTAGATAGAAATGACAGAAATGGGTGGTGGCAATGAGAATGGAGAGATTCTCCAGAAATCTTAATGAAAACAAAGACTGTTCTTAGTGGAAACTTGTCATTCCATGTTTGGAATCAAGTGAAGTTGGTACTGATGGAGCAGAATGAGAAAGGAAAGAGGGAAGAAAAATGATGTGTCTGATGAACAAAAAGTACACAGACTCAAGAGACTATTTTTAGACTTATGTATTTCCAAAGTAGAGACAAATCTTGAAGTGCTGATATTTTCTAGCGATATTTCTTCTTTACCCTTTTAGGCAAGCCTCCAGGAACTGGTCATTTGTGTCCATGGTTTTACATTTTGATGGAGTCCAGACTCCAGGTGAGAGTGTGGCTTGCCTTCCCTCTACTAAAAATTCCAGGATATAAAGAAAGGGAGCCAATGATAGCCTTACTCCCCATCCTCAAATTCCAGTTCAAAAAACATATGTGCCCTTATGATTCACCAATAAAGTAAGAAATTATGAAGAAAAATAGAAAAATGGAAGTTTCTGTTGTGGACTCAGCTCCAATGAACCCAACTAGTAACCATGAAGACAAAGGTTCGATCCCTGGCCCCGCTAAGTGGGTTAAGGTTCCAGTGTTGCCAGGAGCTGTGATGCAGGTCGTGGACGGGGCTCAGATCCCTGGTTGTTGTGGCAGTGGGTGGGGTAGACCAGGCTGCTGCAGTTCTGATTTGACCCCTAGCCTGGGGACTTCCATTTGCCATGGGTGTGGCCCTAAAACACCAAAAAAAAAAAAAGAAAGAAAAGAAAAATATAAGGGCTAGAAGACATGCTTCATTACCCTGGGAAGGGTAAAAGGTCACAGAAGACTAACAAATTCTGCCTTAGACTTGACTCCATTAATCTGTAAATGGATCATGGATCTTTAGAGGTATAGAACTAACTCAGTGAATAACGGTAAAAATATTCTTAGGAGTATCTACTTCCAAAGAGGGTGAAGTAATTAATACTTTATTTGTGTATGTAACAAAAAATCCCTACTTCCTCAAGAACAGCGCTTCTCAAACTGCTGTTATCAGTGGATCCACAAGGTCAAAAGGATCTTTATGATAACCAGCCTTTGCCCTTTTCACTTTCATTTCTCTGGGGTACACAGTGTCTCCAGAAGCTGTATGAGGGGTGATAGAGCATCAGACCTAATGCAGAAGCAGGTTCATGAATCCAGTTATCTTCCATTAAGCTAATTAAGGAGATTTGGAAAAATGTAAAAGAATACTTACCTCACTGAAGTTTTTGGAACACAGTTATTTTTCATTAAATGTGTGGTGTTGATATGTAATTGATCAATGTTTTAATGAATACTTTCAAAATTTCTCAGTTTTAATTTCTATAATAAATATCAATAGATTTAACCTCCATAAATAAAAGCTCTTTGGGGCCTTCAATAAGTTTTTTCTTTTAATGGCCATACATGGAGCATATGGAAGCTCCCTGGCTAGGGACTGAATCCAAGCTGCAGCTGCAGAAATGTCAGATACTTTAACTCACTGTGCCAGACCAGGGGCTGAACCCAGCATTTCGGCAGCAACTCCAGCCACACCAGTCAGATCCTAACCCACTGCACCACAGCAGGAACTCCCTCAAGAAGTTTTAAGAGCATAAAGGGTGAGTCTAAAATGCTTAAGAATCACTATTCAACAACACCAAACTCTGAAACTCAACAGTTTTTCTTATTTGCTTCTGTAATCACTGTTAGTCAATTTATAGACATACTCATTCTTTTATCAAATTGAAGGCCTACCTACTGAAAAATAAGGAAATGGATGGTTATACTCATCTTTAAAAAATAAAATTCAGATTCAGAAGAGCCTGATTTTTCAAAAACACTACAAGCTTATCATTCATAGCTCAACTTTTGCCAAACACATTCATATTTCGGGGGTATTAAGACTTAGGTTATACACTACACAAATGAACATCTCAACAGAAAAGAAAATCACGAACTTGGGGAACAGACTTGTGGTTGCCAAGGGGGCGGGGGAGGGGTGGGGGAGGGGTGGGAGGGAGTGGGGATACCTACTGCTTTAATGATGGAATAGCAAGGAGCTCCAACTGTAATGCACGGGGAACTCTATCTAATTACATGTGACAAATCCATATATGTACATGTAATCGGGTCACCACATGGTGCAGTTGGAAAATCTGACAGAAATCTGTAAACCAGCTATAATGCAAATAAAAAAAAAAAAAAAAAAAAAGACTTAGGTTTTAAAAAGTTTAATGGTGTTTAATGAAGTATTCATCGTTCTTACTGACTCCGTATTTACCTTTTCCACGTGTGAGGGGGTGACCTTTAGCTAGTTTTCATTGATAATCCTGTCAACATTCAATTTACAGACTTCAAAGTGGGAATTTTCATCTTGTTCTTTCCCAGCATTTACCTCTCC
>PVHT020001751.1:18952745-18986022 GCA_004024745.2 Catagonus wagneri
AAAAAAAAAAGACTTAGGTTTTAAAAAGTTTAATGGTGTTTAATGAAGTATTCATCGTTCTTACTGACTCCGTATTTACCTTTTCCACGTGTGAGGGGGTGACCTTTAGCTAGTTTTCATTGATAATCCTGTCAACATTCAATTTACAGACTTCAAAGTGGGAATTTTCATCTTGTTCTTTCCCAGCATTTACCTCTCCAGACTAAAATATCTAATACAGTTTAACTTCTCTTCATAAAGCAGTAGTTTCTCCAACCCTATATGAACAATTTCTTCTTCCATTAATCCACAATGAATCAAGTGTGTATTACCTATTATGAGACAATACATACTAATTTGGTATGTATTATCTCATACCCATAAATATGAGCTAAATCTCTATCTATATATCTATATCATATCTGACTTCTCTCCATCCCTAATAGCATTTATCCATCCCTAACAGTACTCTTTTTTTTAAAGCAGGCTTTTCATTATTATTATTATTTTATGGCTGCACCTGTGGCATATGGAAGTTTCTGGGTCAGGGATTAAATCCAAGCCAGAGCTGTGAACTACATCATGTCCTTTTAACCCACTGCATTAGGCTGGGGATCAAACCCATGCCTCTGCAGCGACCTGAGCCACTGCAGTCAGATTCTTGACCCACTGCACCACAGCAGGAACTTGTATAGCAATATTTTTGATTCAGGCCCTTATGACCTATTGCCTAGAAGTCTTGTAGGAGTGTCTCAGGCAGCATCTGTCCTGCCTACAGAGATACCTTCCAGAGTGATGGTCTTAAGATACAAACTTGATTTGTGTTACTAACGAATTTACTATCTGCAAAACTCTGTCACCTTCTATTCAACCACTTGAAATTATGCTCCACGAACACTAAACTACTTATAACTCTCCAAACGTACCTCACACCCTTGAGTATTACATTAGAATTCCCTTCTCTTTCAAATACTCTTGAGTCCTTCGGTCCACCTGATGAAATTCTATCATTTAAAGCCTTGTTCTCTGGTCTCATCTTTGGGAAGCTGTTCTTGACCTTTTTCTCTACAATTTCTATACAATAAAGACCTTTATTGCTACTTTTATTCCACAATATTAGAGTCACTTATTCACAAGTCTTTCTCCCCATTTTACACTGTGAGCTCAGTGAGGGCAAGTAGTGGGTCATATTCTTTGCAGGAATCCTTACGTCAGTGAATGGCACAAAGTCAGCACTAAAACAATACCTGTTGAGTTAAACTGAAATTTTAAAAACTGTCTTCAGTTCTATTAGGTCTTTAAACAAAGTAACCAGAGTGTAGAATTTCACAGGTACAAATACCAAGGCTTGGGGTGAGAAGAAAATAATGCTTTTTATTATTTTGTTCGCTGTAATTCTAAACAATCTCTGATACTTATTATTATTATTATTATTATTATTATTATTATTATTATTATTATTATTATTATTTGCTTCTTAGGGCCATGCCCACGGCATTTGGAAGTTCCCAGGCTGAGTTGAATACGAGCTACAGCTGCTGGCCTACGCCACAGCCACAGCAACTCAAGATCCAAGTCATGTCCATAACCTACACCACATCTCATGGCAACGCCAGATCCTTAACCCTCTCAGCAACACCAGGGATCAAACCCAAGTCCTCGTGGATGCTAGCTGGGTTTGTTACCACTGAGTCAGGACGGGACCTCCAGAGGCATTATTTTTAGAGACAAAAATATGTCCCTCTACTCTTAGAGGATTTTTATAAAGATTAAATAGGCCAATACTGTGAGGATTCTTTATATATTATATAATTTTTTATTAGTGTTGTGATCATTGAGAATAAAAATAATCACTCTGTTGTCTTCGGTAATTTCCCCCCAACAATTTAGGCACTTGAGAGTTCTTTAATTCTGAATCTCATCTAACCAGTCCAACAATATGATGCCTCTGATCCACCTTTCCTTTGAGCAGTTCCCTCTTTTCTTACTAACCCCATATGTCTATGGAATCCCTAAGCTTTTTTACTAAACTAAACTTTTAGAAAAAGTGCAAAGGCACTAAACTTTTAGAAAAAGTTTAGTGCCTTTGCACTTTTCAAATGGGCTAGAACTTGGGAAGTCACAAAAAGCCTGAAAACTAAAAGATAAATGGATGTATCCTGCAACACAGCAAGGGTATTTATTTACGGTGGCAGGGTGAGTGTGAGAAACAGATTTAATGAGATATAATTCACAGAGCATGTGATTTACATTCCATGTAATTCACCCATTTAAGGTGTACAATTCAATGAGTTTTGGTATACTCACAGAGTTTGTGACCATGCCCATAATCAATTTTAGAATATTTTCAGAACTTCAAAAAGAAATTCCATATCCTTCAGCTATCATTTCCTAATCTTCCCATCCCCTCTCTATTCTAGCCAGCAATTAATCTAGTTTCTTTCCACCTCCCTCCAGCTTTACTGAGATATAACTGACATTTAACATTGTATAAGTTTAAGGTATACAACACTGTATAAATCTGAGGTCTTGATACGTTTATATATTGGGAAATGATAACCACAATAGGTTAGTCAATACATTCATGAAGTTAAGAGTATTTTTCTTTCTTTTCTTTTTTTTTTTTTTCCTTTTTAAGGCTGTACCTGTGGCAAATGGAAGTTCCAGGGCCAGGGGTCAAATTGGAGCTGCAGCTGCTAGCCTATGCCATAGCCACCCCAACATGGGATCCAAGCTGCATCTGTGACCTGTGCCACAGTTTGCAAAAGCACCGGATCCTTAATCCCCTGAGTGAGGCCAAGTATCAAACCCACATCCTCACAGAGACTATGATGGGTCCTTAACCCAATGTAAGAGTATTTCTTGATCCCACTCTGGTATTCAGCAGGTTATGAAGGTCCTCAAAAATACCTTTGTACTCAACATGTCTAATGTATCGGCCCCTTCTGAACCAACTCACTGGCAACGTGATTTTGTCCAGAGAAGACCAAGCCAGATACTCCTTGAGACTTTTCATCAGTACCTCTAAGACTGAAGATAATCAGGCAAATATGACTCAGGAATAAAAATAAGTTTCCTTTTTGTTTGTAACGTCTCCATCCGGGTGCCAGCCTCATCCTCTGCCCTCGCCTCTGAGAACCTCTGAGAACCTGATATATCCGTGTTTTTAATACCTCTTTCCGGCATATTTAAATTCTCCTTCTCCTGACTCCTTCCTTCAGCTTATAGAAGAGATTAAGTCTCTCCCAACCTCAAAACGCAAAAAGAACAAACCTGCAGGCTCTCTTTAAAGCACGAATTCCTCGAGCAGCCATCCATTCACTCTCTTCCCTGTGGCATCAAAGTGTCTCTAAAGAGTAGTCTAAACTAGCTGCCTCCCCTTCTTCCTCTGACCGATGCCTCAAACATCTAACCTGCCTTCTTTCCCTATTATTACATTGAAAGTGTCTATGACACTATGCGCTCATCCTATTTCTCTAACTCCTTCCAGCTGCCTCTCACAGGCACTGTCTTCCTTCTGTCACTCCCCCCCACCCGCCCTTCCAGAGAACCTCTGTCCTCTCCTCTCTCCACATTCTCCTTGGGTGATCTCACATACTTTCAGTTTTTAACTACATCCACCTGTTGCGACTGAGTCCCCCAAATACATCTCCAGCTCAGGTCACCATGCTCAGAGCTTCATACCCATACCCTACTGCCTACTGGACATCTTCACCTGGAATTTACAAAACATACTTCAAACTCA
This sequence comes from Catagonus wagneri, assembly GCA_004024745.2. Taxonomy (NCBI): domain Eukaryota; kingdom Metazoa; phylum Chordata; class Mammalia; order Artiodactyla; family Tayassuidae; genus Catagonus; species Catagonus wagneri. The sequence goes on from PVHT020001751.1 coordinate 18,956,470, forward strand.
TTGTGTCCAAAATGAAATCACTTTTCCTCCCAGCCATATCTCTACCTCAGTTTGTCATACCCATTTGCAGTGACTCACCTGGACACTGCTGGCTGCTCCTGCACTCGCTTCAATCCGCCAGTTCTCACTGGTTTTAACCCCCTAAATATGTTTTAAATCCACTCCTGTATCCCTATCCCAACATCTCTCACTGGAGTCATTCTAACAGTCTCTTGTCTGGTCTCCCCGCTCTCATTTCCCTTCTCCCTCCCTTCAAAAACATCCTCCAGACATACAACAGTATTTGATGTGGGCTGCATTTGACTCACAGGTAGCTTCTGTCTGTCAATTCAAAGGTTCCTGTAAGTCAACCCATTTATTAAAACCACCACAGGAGTTCCCTTGTGGTGCAGTAGGTTAAGGATCCAGCACTGGCCTGGGAAGTTTGCATGCCATGGGCGCAGCCAAAAAAAAATTAAAATAGGAGTTTCCATCATGGCACAGCGGAAATGAATCCAACTAGTATCCATGAGGATGTGGGTTTGATCCCTGGCCTTGCTCGGTGGGTTGGGGATGTGGCATTGCCGTGAGCTATGGCGCAGGTTGCAGACATAGCTCGGATTCCGCATTGCTATGGCTGTGGTGTAGGCTGGCAGCTGTAGCTCGGATTCGACCCATAGCCTGGGAACTTCCATATGCTGCAGGTGCAGCCCTTAAAAAAGAAACAAACAAACAAAAAACAACTTTTAAATAATAATAATAAAAATAAACCCACCAGAGATGACAAAATCTCACAAAAATGATTCAATTTTATTTTTTTATATTATTTTGATTCAATTTTAAATGCTGTCCAAAGAACTGTCTTAGTACACCTCTTTCTAAATCTTTAAACTGCTTGCCTAATTACTAGAAAAACTGAACAGATATATGTTTGTTACATCAAAAGCAACTGATGTTTTTACATCAATTATATATTTTTAATTTTTTGACTGCATACATTCTCAACAAATGAGATTTGTTGGCTAACTTACCAAAAAAAAAAAAAAAAAAGAATTGCTGGCATCAATTACTTCCAAACTAATTATATGGTAAGATGTAACAGTATTTAAATAGTCTATGTAGTTATATTAAAATGTGAATATTTCTGCTATTTAAAATATACATTTTAACTATGACACAGGTTGTTAATCTCCACAAATCACACATTAACATCAATCCCATTATCTTTACAATCATATCATTCATTTCATTTGTAGTTAACCCAGGATGACAGGGGTTAACATGCCATTATGCATAAAATAATGGGCCAGATTAACTGCCTCCTTAATCCAGGAAACGATTTTAATCTCCCTTATTTTTGAATATTTTTAGACTAATCTCTTCTACATTCCTTTAGTCATTCATTCAACAACTGTTTATTCAGTGCCTAGGATCCAATGACGAACAAAACCGACAAAGGTTCTACCCTCAGGGATCTGTTGTCTAGTGTTGGAGAAAGGCATTTAACTCAATTACTATGCAGGTAAACAGGATCTTCAAACTGCAATAAACACTATGAAGGAAAATTACGGAATACATTATGGAGTATTCTGAAAGCATGTACTAGAGGTTATAATAATGAAAGAAATAACAAGACGTTAACATATATTTTATTGCAAGCCAGCACATTAAGTACACCACATATTCTAGTTTACTTAATCCTCCTATCATTATCCCAGTTTTCAGTTCAGGAAACTAAGACACAAGGAGATTAGTAACTTGCTCAAGGTTCTGCAACCAGTAAAGTGGTGAGGGTGGGATCTGAATCCAGGAAATCTCTAGAGGTCCTGTGTGAGTTCCCTCATGACTAAAAGTTTGAGATCTCCAAACTGTTTGTGGAAGATAAAAATTATCGGTTCTACTTTCAGGCAATTCTGCTGCTCAGGTAGAAGTTGATATACATTGGCTTTCTAGCTGTGTAAGAATATGTGTTAAATTTCTAAATTTCTAAAACAAGCAACACCTTTAGATTCTGGTGTACTAGGATTGAAGCTATGGCTCTCACCTCAAGTAGGAGTTTTTCCTTTCTAGGAACCTGTTAAAGATAGGAAAGAGGCCTGCATATAAATTGAATCATACTATCTCAGTCTAAGATTTATTTAGGAATCGAATACTTTTTAAAGTCTATTTTTAAAAAACTAGTTTACCTCTTGGGAATATTAGCTTTCCTTTACTATCATGCTCCTAGTTCTAAGCCCACGTACACATTTGATCACCAAAAAATCAAATACCTATAGAGAGAGAGGGCTTAGAGGCTCTTTAAGCCAGAGGATATTAGAAAGTGGAGGAGAAAGTAGCTGTGGGATTTGAGTGATGGCAGAGATCACATGAATGGAAGGAAGAATGGCCATCCACTGAACAGGATTTGGCCACTAGGTGTTCAAAGGAAACAGAAGGAAAGACTCAAATGGTTCAAAGGTTTCTGGCCCATTCACCCTGAAGGCTGGGGGATACTCTGGTGCCTGAACAGAGAATGCAGGAAGCGAGACCAGATGGACTGACGAATCACCATCACAGATTCTCACTCAATGAGAATGAGAAGAAACTGGCCATGTTGTGGAAGACTGGGAAACTATAAAATGAGGCCACGGATTAATGATGTCAACAGTTTCAAATATCTACTCATTCTGATTTTTAAACTAATGATTCAGATGTTAGGCTACTGTTAAGATTTTAAAAAAGATATCTACAGGAGTTCCCGTCGTGGCTCAGTGGTTAACGAATCCGACTAAGAACCATGAGATTGCGGGTTCGATCCCTGGCCTTGCTCAGTGGGTTAAAGATCCGGCGTTGCTGTGAGCTGTGGTGTAGGTTGCAGACGTGGCTCGGATCCCGCATTGCTGTGGCTGTGGTGTAGGCCAGCAGCTACAGCTCCTGTTAGACCCCTAGCCTGGGAACCTCCAAATGCCGCCGGTGCGGCTCTAGATAAAGGCAAAAAGACAAATAAATAAATAAATAAATAAATAAAAAAGATATCTACAAGTTTTTTTTTGTAATAGTAACCTATAAAAATTGAAATATGTAATGCGTAAAGTTAGTAAAGGATTTCCTACTTCTGAGGCTCTGTTGGAGTAAGTTTAGGATAAATGGTGTCTACCATATTTACAGTCTTTTTCCCCCTCTTTGGCAAGTTCAGTGACCCAAGCCAATGACGGATCCTTAATCCACTGCACCACAGGATACCTCCTATTTTCATCTAAGGCCTTAGAAAACTGAGGTCAAGAATATTAAGACTAATTAATATCTTTAGCTGGCTTAAAGATAATCAGAAATAAAATCCAGTACAGTACAGGGCATAACCTAGGTAAATACAGAGAGATGCTACAGCAGCATAGCCTTATGGTTAAGAGCGCAGATATTAAAATCTATATAGACCTAGGTTAGAACCACAGCTTTATGTGCATGAGCTATGTGCCTTTGAGAAGTTACCCAACTTCAAGTCTCAGTATTCCCCAGTAAAATGAGGATAATAATACTTTAAAAGACTGCTGTAAGACATTAAGTTATATATACAAACACATGTGTATACACACACACACACACACACACACACGCACACAAATAATATGTGCATGTGCTCAGGCACCGCTGAGCACCCAGTAAACTCCCTGCAACAATACTGGAAGTAGTAATATTTATAGGATGTCTTGCTATGAATACACTGGTTTTGTTTTTGTAACAATAACTTAGAAACAAACAAAGGATGTTAGTGACCATTATAAAATAATAATAATTTTTAAAGCCCCGGAGTTCCCGTTGTGCCACAGGGGAAACAAATCCGACTAGGAACCATGAGGTTGCAGGTTCGATCCCTGGCCTCACTCGGGTTGAAGATCCAGCACTGCCATGAGCTGTGGTGTAAGCTGCAGACATGGCTTGGATTCAGTGTTGTTGTGGCTGCGGTGTAGGCCAGCAGCTATAGCTCCAATTCGACCCCTAGCCTGGGAACCTCCATATGCTGCAAGTGCAGCCCTAAAAAGCAAAAAGAAAAAAAAAAAATCAAAGCCCTAACAAAGGTAGAGGTATCCTAAGATTTAAAATTTTCTTTTTTTTCTTACTAAGCCACACTATGTAGCTCTTACACAAAGTGCAGAGAAACAGAAATAATTTTCCCATTTTTATTTATTTATTTATTTTTTGATTTTTAGGGCCACACCGGTGGCATATGGAGGTTCCTAGGCTAGGGGTCTAACTGGAGCTGCCAGCCCACGAAACAACCACAGCAACGCAGAATCCTAGCCATGTCTGTGACCTGCACCACAGCTCACGGCAATGCCACTGAGAGAGGCCAGGGATCGAACATGCAACCTCATGGTTACCAGTCAGATTTGTTTCCAGGGCGCCACAATGGGAACCCCAATTTTCCCATTTTTAATGTGAATAGATAAATTATTTGAAAAGGATCAGATCCCCTACTTCAGTGATGAATAGGGTCTAGATTACAAGAAGATCTCGTGCTGCAGAATTATGTATTGTGTACTTGTTTTTTCTTACAAAGACATAATTAAGAAAAACATGATATTCAAAACTAAATTGTTATGTGCTTTTATGGTACATGGATTGAAGGAAGACTTTGCATAAATTTTCTACTGTTGTTCCACTACCTGATAAAATCTCTCAATTTATAGCTGCCTTTTTAGTGCTTCGAGCTTATCATTTCATTCTTTGAGTAATTACCACATATGATCAATGGATTCTTGATTCTCTCCCCAATCAGTGCCTTCAATATGAAAATTACTAGAAAAAGAACATGTGAATAATAACTACCTTTCAATAAAAAATAAATCACATAAAAATCTGTATCAAAACTTAGACACTTCAGAAAAGCATGGACAAATACAAAATATCTACAGCATGATAGTCTTTAACTTTGTTTCCAAGCAAGTATTTGTTTGTCTAGTTTGATTTTTTTTTAAGTGGGCATTAAGCTGAGTAAATGAATACATCCTTTACAATGAATGTTAGATCCCCCTTAAAACGTAGGTTCAGGAACTACTTTGGCATTATCAAAACATTCTGCTCTTATTTAAATGGCAGAACATCTTGTGTTCTTATGCAAATCTCCACTTCTCCTTGATGTGGACTTTGTTTCTGCCAGTTGGGTATGATTTTACAAGACTACAGCCTCCTTGTGAAACCTGACCTCTTCTCTCCACAGTCAGTGCTAACATAAACCAAGAGCCCCACAAGAAGTCATTAAAGCAGTGCTGTTAAGAGGCCAGAGCTCTATAAAATAGGCAAGAAACAAGGTCTCAAGAAACATGTGCTGTCCTCAAAAAACAACCTCGCAAACACAATAAATGTAAGTGCCTATTTTATTTGCAACTTCCTCCTCTTCACCCATCTACTTAATCATTTGCTTCTATGATTTACAGTCAGGAAAAAAAAAGGGATCACGAATGCTAAGAGAAAAATGTTCTCCACACTTTTATTTGATCAGAAAGCAACATTTTAATGGTTCTACCTTGGAAATGTATGCCTATAGTATGAAACTAACATGCTATTCATGCTTCTAAAAAGTCGCAAAGAATAAAATACTTTATATACGTTAATTTTAAAACCAACCAAAAACTATGGATACACAATCTAAAATGACAAGCCACCCAGTAATTTACAGTTAAGTTCACAAACTATTCCCTAATGTGGGAAATAATTTGCTTTTGTAAATTACATTTAAAATATTTGTTCACTAAACAGAAAATAATTTAGTTGGTCATACCCTGAATGCTAGGTTTACATTGGTGATCCTAAAGCTGCAGGTCAGTCAGGGGATCTGGAGGTCTCAGCTGGTCAAGAACTGTATCAGCTGCTACTGTCCCACCCCTCCATGGGGGTTCCTAAAGGCAGGGGAGCATGGCCAGAAGTCATATTCCAATATTTCTGTGCTGTTTCCATGGCTCTAGTCACCCCTCAGTAGCTATGAGTAAATCTACAAGTAGCTCATCAGCAAAACACGGAGATTTACATCTCAGGCTTTTGAATGTCCACAATTTTAGAGTCTGTTACAGAGTCTTATGTATACTGGCTTAAAGTTTACTTCTCTGACACTGATCTTTCAAATCATGCAGCTGTCTACTCCAAGATGTACTAATCAAAACATAGTTACAACTTCTTACCTCAGCAGGTACAATTCACTGAGTCTTCAGACTTGAAGACTAACCTAAAACTGAACTGAATAGGAAGTAAACAAGAGACCAGATCCAGCATTTAATCAAAGCATCAGTTACCATGTTTTACCCACTGAGGTAAAACCAACCAAGGTACAAATTTCAAACAGAAGCTGAAAATGTATTACAGCCTTAATACTAGGCAAGAAGCTTTCTGAACATTTTTACAAGTTATTTTACAGAAAAGAATTCACCTATTCAATAAAAATAATGTAATGTGATCACTACATCTTGGGTGTCAACCTCTTTTTTAAAATCTATACTGAGTAAACAACAGCTATCATATAAGCGGTGTATTATCTGACTTCTGGCGAATTTACTATTCTGCTTGAATCTGTGACAATCCTGACAATCAGGTGCTAAAATGTATATGCTTGCTTTTATTTATTTATTTTGTTTTTGTCATTTTATTTTATTTTTTTCTTAATGGATTTTATTTCAATTATAGGTGTACATAAATCATCACAAGTCAATTGTTTTTGTCATTTTAGGGCCGCACCAGCAGCATATGGAGGTTCCCAGGCTAGGGGTCTAACAGGAGCTGTAACTGCCGGCCTTCGCCACAGCCACAGCAACGCGGGATCCGAGCCGCGTCTGCAACCTACACCACAGCTCACGGCAACGCCGGATCCTTAACCCACTGAGCAAGGCCAGGGATTGAACCCGCAACCTCATGGTTCCTAGTTAATTGCTGCACCACAAGGGAACTCCTATATTTGCTTTTAAAAGAAATAATCTAGATCACCATATGTATCCAAATAAATATAAACAAAATGAAGACTAGAAACTTTGTAACAAAACTGGAAACCAGGGACTTTCAGAAATGGATCCTACATGCAAATTTCCCACAGACTAGATTATTTTCCGATCTACTCCTAGTGTATCCATATGAAAAGATACCTTTAATAACTTCTGAGAATTTTTTTGCTTCTTTGACATTTTATCAACCCTGTCCTGTCAAATGCCACACTTGGCCCTGTCCAAACTCTCTTACACCTTCAAGTAATGGAATTTACAGATCCCTTAAAATGACTACATCATTGCAGAGAAAAAAGCTTGTGGTACACTAAGTGAAAAAAAATAACATGCACTACTATATTGACAACCTTCTCATGATAGCTCAGGTAGTACATCCCATTCTTACAACTTCTTCCATTTTTAATGAAATATGAACAGACCAATCAGAACTCTTTTTCTTCTTTTTACGGCCAGACCTACGGCATATGGAAGTTCCCAGGCTAGGGGTCGAATTGGAGCTGCACCTGCAGCTCTACATTGCAGCTACAGCAACACTGGATCCACATCTGCAACTTAGGCAGCTTGTGGCAACCTGAAACCTTAACCCACTGAGGCCAGGGATTGAACCCGCAACCTCACAAAGACAGCACAGGGCTCTTAACCTGCTAAGCCACAATGGGAATTCCTCAAAACTCTTTTTTTGCAGGTGTCTAGGAACCAGCACTTGACAACAAGACTAGGCTTAAAAAAATGGTGCTGGCGAATGTTAATGCAAAAAGACTCAAGTAATAAGACATGAATCCATATGACTATGAAAAAAATAAAAATTTGGAGTTCCTGTTGTGGCACAGCAGAAATGAATCCGACCAGGAACTATGAGGTTGCAAGTTCGATCCCTGGTCTCGTTCAGTGGGTTAAGGATCCAGTGTTGCCGTGAGCTGTGGTATAGGTCACAGACATGGCTCGGATCTGGCATTGCTGTGGCTATGGCGTAGGCCGGCAGTTACAGCTCTGATTAGACCCCTAGCTTGGGAACCTCCATATGCCACAGGTGCAGCCCTAAAAAGACAAAAGACAAAAAATAAAATAAATATTTGTGCAAAGACATTTTCCTTCTTTGGAAAACTTAGTATCAGTCCAATGAGAATTCAAAAAAAGTTTTCAGTTATAGAAAAGGATAATTGTTTTAGTAAAGATGCAAGAAGGCAGGGAATTTTCTTTGTTGGTTGATTGAATAAAAGAATGAATATGTAGGTAGTTACCATAAATGGAAGTATTTTTTAGTAATAAAAATCAATGTAGAAGTTCTCTTGTGGCTCAGCCGGTTAAGGATGTGGTGTTGTCACTGCTGTGGCTCAGGTTGCTGCTGTGGCACAGGTTTGATCCCTAGCCTGGGAACTTCCATATGCTTGGAGGTATCCTCCTCCCAAAAAAATTAATGTAAAAACCGGTGCTTGCTGTTCACCTTAAAGGATATGGCAAAAGGTTTCCAGATTAGGTGGAAGGCTGAATGACTTTCCTGGTCTCAAAGGTCCCTTCATGATCCTGTCATTCTAGTGGCTATGTTGCGTTTTCTGTAGCCACATCACTGCACAGAGGGAGCTGTGGTACTGGAGTCAGGAGAGCTAAGTTCTGGTATTGGCTCACTCATTCATTGCCTTGAATATATAATCTTGGATAGGTCATAAACTCCCTTGAAGCAATGTCATCTGCCTTACCTGCTCTTTGTAGGAGGGAATAAGGTAACAGCTGTGTTTTATAAGCCCCATACCAGGGCTCCTGAGCTGGGGCACAAACGGTCCTTAGCTATGATACAGGAAGCAGAGAAAAATGATAAACAGGACTGGACTGAGGTCAGAAACCTGTACTCTTTCCAAGCCCTGTCATAAATGAACTGTATGACCTGTCAAGGACAAGCTCTCTCTGGCTCTCAGAATCTTCACGCACAAAGTGGTAGTGCTCTGCTTAGCAACCCTTGCCATTCTTTCTAATTCTGAAAACTCTTCCAGAAACACAGTTTAGTGTGTCCTGATCCCATCTTCTAACTTCATATCATAAAACTTACGGAGTAAATAGAGATTATCTGTCTAGATATAGTCATTGTAGCTATTAAAAAGTGATCCAATATGGATGACCTTAATTCTCAACGATACGTTCCAAACTACACATTTCAAGGTCAAACTTACTAAGGCTGAGAGTTAACTGCCAAACAGAAGGCTCTTTTTGGTCATTTTCCCTCTACTTTTCCATTTTTCTATTACCCCGTCCAATGCACACACTCAACAAAAGAACAAGAGTCACTGATTTGGCATCTTTCTCTTAAAATATTCAAGGCGTTCAAGGGCCAGGAATTAGCAGCAATTTCAATGGACCTAAAAGTCATAATTGCTTCATACCTAACTGTCCATCATTAAATGTTTACCTAAATGAAATTAACTAACAATTAATTATGGTGTGGATGTGCTTAGTGCAAAACTAGAAGACTTAAAATGAGATTATAAATGACTTAGAATGGGTCCAAAATTTCTTAAATATTAAACATTTTCAGCATGATTATTTTGTATGAGTTCTAGCATATAAGGAGGCAGTGAAGTATGTGGCAAAAAGCACAAGTGTTAAAATTAATGAATTATGATACTATGAAAAAAGAGAATTAAAATGTATTTAATAATAAAAAAAAAAAGCACAAGTGTTGAAATCTAGAGATGAGATTAGACAGCAGACACCATGCCTGTCAAAGCGGATGAGGAATGGTAGATTCTCCTTGGTCTAAAGGGCCCTGAACAAGGAACGCTTAATTCAGAAAGGAACAAGAATACATTAAAGGGTCAGCAGATATCAACAACACTTGGCACAAAACACTCAGAAAAAAAGTAGTAGAAGACTAAAACAGGCAGTTTTGCCTAGGCCTACCTTGTCGTTATATGCAGAAGAAAAAGTTAATCCCAGTATAAACTGTTGACGGAATTCGTCTCTTTCTGACTTCACTTTAATATGAGAATTTCTAGCTATATCCATGTTGCTGCAAATGGCACAAACGACCTGTCTACAGAATAGAAACAGACTCAGAGACATGGAGAACAGTCTTGTGGTTGCCAAGGGGGAGGGAAGAGAGTGGGATGGACTGGAAGTTTGGGGTTAGCAGATGCAAACTATTACACTTAGAATGGATGAGCAATGAGGTCCTGCTGTAGACTGCAGGAACTATATCCAAACTCCTAGGACAGATCATGATGGCAGATAGTATGAGAAAAGAATATATATATGTATGTATGTATATATATGTACATATACATATATATATATGTATGTATGTATGTATGACTGGGTCACTGCTGTATAGCAGAAATTGGCACAACATTGTAAATCAACTATACTTTAATAAAAATAAATATATTTTTTAAAAAAGACAAAATGTTAATGGAAAGGCAAAGGAAATAGAATACCCAAAACAATTTTGAAAAAGAAGAACAAAACTGGAAGGCTGACTCATTTAAAGACAGGATCGTTTCAAGAATTATGATAAAGCTACAGTGGTCAAAGAAGTATGGTACTGGCAAAAGGACACAGAGATCAACAGATCAGAAAAGTACAAAATAAACCAATACAATTATGTCAACCGATTTTTACAAAGTTGAAAAAGTAATTCAAAAGAGAAAGGATAGTCTTTTCAACAAACAGGTATTGAACAACCAAACATCCATGTACAAAATAAATTTTGACCTATACTGTAAAAATTAACTCAAAATGGGTCATAGAATTAAATGTGAAAAACAAAACTATAAAACTTTTATTTTTATTTATTTGGGGGGGGGGGCTTCTGTCTTTTTAGGGCCACACCTGCAGCACATGGAGGTTCCCAGGCTAGGGGTCTAACAGTAGCTGTAGCTGCCAGCCTATGCCAGAGCCACAGAAACGCCGGATCCAAGCTGCGTCTGCAACCTACACCACAGCTCATGGCAACGCCAGATCCTTAACCCACTGAGCAAGGCCAGGAATCAAACCTGCAAGCTCATGGTTCCCAGTCAGATTCGATTCCACTGCGCCATCACAGAAACTCCAAAATTATAAAACTTTTAGAAGAAAACAGGAAAATCTCTGTGACCTTAGGTTAGGCAAAGAATTTTTAGATATAACATCAAAAACACAATCCATAAAGGAAAAAATCTGATAAATTGGACTTCCATTGAAACAAAAAAACTCCTGCTCCTGAAAAAAAAAAAAAGAGAGAGAGAGAGAATGAAAAAACAAGCCATAAACTGGGAGAAAATTTGCAAATCATATATCTGATGAAGGATTTGTATCCATAATATATAAAGAATTCTCAAAATTCAATAATTAGAAAACCACCACAAAAAAACAGGCAAAAGGTCTGGACAGACACTTTATCAAACAAGATATAGAGATGGCAACTATACACATATAAAGATCATCAACTTAATCAGAGTCACAGGAAAATATAAATTAAAACCACAATGAGATACCATAACAACCTATTAGAATGGTTCAAATAAAAGACGCTGACAGTACCATATGCTAATGAGGATGTAGCTGGTGGGAATGAAAACTGGTACAGTCACTTTGGAAAATGACTTGGTGGCTCCTTATAAAATTAAATACATACCTACTGCATTTTCACTTTACTCAATAGGAGTGAAAATTCATGTTCACACAAAATCCTGTGCAAGAAAATTTATCAAAGCTTTATTCATAACTGCCCAAAATTATAAACAACTCAAATATCCTTTAACCTCAACTGGTGAACTGATAAACTGTGCTAAATCTATACTATGGAAAACTACTCAGCAATAAAATGGAAAGAACTACTGAAACATTCAATGACATAGATAAATGTCAAATGTACTATGCTAAGTGGAAGAAGAAAGACTCAAAAGGCTGCATAATATATAATTTAATTTATATGACATACTGGAAAATGCAAAATATAGTGGCTACTAGGAGGTGGAGGGGGAAGGGTATGACTACATAGATAGCATGAGAATATGTTTTTTGGGGATGAAATCATTCTGTACCCTGATCGTGGTGAAGGTTACATAACTGTCCATATGTTAAAATTCATAGAACTGTGGACCCAAAAAATTTTCATTGTATATAGATTTAAAAAAACAAATTTCAAAAAAGGCTACGTTCCTTATAAAACCGAAAGCCTTTTGCTTTACTTTCTAATTACTTTTAATAAAGAATTATAAATCGAGCAAGTTGACGGCACACATAGATTTTAAATGCCAACTCCTGCAAACTGTCTTCACTTCTGCGAGGGTGCATCTGATTTTCCCAGGTAAAACCATAGAACCCTTATTTACTCCCAGGATCATGCAGTATCCTGTTTGCCTGACTGTTTTATAAGATCTGCTACCTTCTGCTTCTACCCACAAGATGGGACCTGTCTTTTTATCTTTGAATTCCTGGCGTAAGACCATAAATACAAAAGGTCCTCAAGAGATATGTGATAAAACACATGAATAAAACACGTCCTAGGGTACATATACATTCAGTTCAGTCACCACCTCCTTCACCTGGAGTGCATATAATGTGTGCACAATAATAATCTGATGGACTATAAGGTGCTGAATCTGAGTTTACATTATCTCTAGTACACTATACATGAAAAGTATACAGAAAAATATGTATTCTAATAACTAGAAATGGGTCTATGTTTCTGGGGAACAGGAGAAGTCAGGAACCTATAGCCCTCCTACTCTTCCACCTACTGAAGTGGTAGGAGAGCAGTCACACCTCTGCTAAGAGGCTAGAGGAGTGGGGAGACACCGCACTCCCCCCACGAAAAAACAGACTTTCTTGAGTGGTCCGGCCCAGTTCTCTGCCTCTTGATGATGCCAGCAGCAGACTGCAGAGCTCAAACTCCTGCAGAGACCTTTTTCTTTTTTTTTGCTTTTTCTCTTTTTTACAGCTTCCTGACCCAGCACAGCCTGCAGACACTTGTCAGCTCTGGGCCCCCTGGAATTCTGAGTGCATCTTGAGGAGTTTCATACTATTCAACCTGACAAGGGTTCCATCGGGCCAGACTTGAAATTATTTAGAATTTGGTCCTGGAACCAATTTGTTTGATCCAAGGAATCTCACATAAGAAACAGATTTTCTAAAATGATTACAGAGTTTTAGAATTCATGTTTGACCAAGACTGCTGACCATATGAGACTTCCTTCAGGATTCAATTGCCCCAGTGCACACGAAAATAAAGATGCACAGTTTCACACACACATTTGTGCCACATCCATACTTCCATTCTTCTAAAAAAGAGGTGAAGAGGAGTTCCCTTCGTGGCTCAGTGGTTAACGAATCCGACTAAGAACCATGAGGTTGTGGGTTTGATCCCTGGCCTTGCTCAGTGGGTTAAGGATCCAGCGTTGCTGTGAGCTGTGGTGTAGGTTGCAGACGCAGCTCGGATCCCACATTGTTGTGACTGTGGCATAGGCCGGCAGCTACAACTCCTGTTAGACCCCTAGCCTGGGAACCTCCATATGCCGCAGGTGCGGCCCCAGATAAGGCAAAAAGACAAAAATAAATAAATAAATAAATAAATAGAGGTGAAGAGAGTTACACTGAATGAAGATTTGCAATACTGAAGTCACAGCCACTCTGGCAACCTCACCTGCAGCTAACGAACAGTTCTCTTTAGCTGCATCTTGACTTGGTTCGGCTGGGTTGATGGTGTGCCCCTTAAAGAGATCAGCAATAAGTAGAAAGTAACAGGCAATTAGAGTGGCTTCCCAGGACCAGATCACACAGAACACCAGAAGTAGATGTGGAAATGTGATGCTGTAACACAAAGGTTCTGTGTTGGTGGGAATTTAAGGAAGAGATTATGAAGAGGGAAAAACCATGCACCTAAGCAAAATAAATAGAAACAGGCTGTCAACAGGAAAAATCCAAGGAAATCAAAACAGTTTTCTGTAATTGTTAAACCACTATAAAACTACTACCAACATTCTTTCTCTTCTATTCTAGAGCTGATAAAATGAAAATAAACCACTATTCAATTGCCTTTCATCTTTCCCAACCGTTACTTAATCTTGAGTTTAAAAAATTTTTAAAAAAATAATCAGTCTCCATATGGTACTCTCATAATCTAGACAGAATCCTGTTAGTTTGGGAATAAAATCTGATCTCACTTTGAAAGACATCCCCAACTGGGATTTTTCTCTTCTCAAATTCTCTGTCTTCCCAGCAACAGTGTGTGGTAACAGAAGTATATGAGACATGCTAATGCGTTTATCAAGTGATTATTCTTGGCCCCTCTGCTGGTAAAAACAAGCAGGAAACAGTACAGAAAAAACATGCATCGTAAGCCACATTAACCAGCTTCAAAGCTGTTCAACTTGTGTGGCTCCTATGAATTCAAGGGAAAGAGAAAAAGCGCTGTTGCTTTGTCTTCCTCAAGACCACTTCCCCTTCAGCGTTTGCCAAGTGACTGCCTTATATTGCCTGATCCAAGAGATGCCTTTCTTACGCCTTGTTGTCATTCCATAAAGAATTAGTTCTGCTTAATAGCTCAACTGTGCAGGAAGAACATTCCAAGCAATTTTATACTTTGCATCAGTCAGAGAAACAGAAGGATCAAGAAAGCATTAAGAGTGAGGTTTTTGTAACAAAATTCATGTCACTTAGCAACTTCATCCGTGTACAAACTTATAATGAGAAAAATCACAAAATACACCAAAATTAAAGCAGAAATATCCCTATGAGAGTTAGTTTTGCTTTTTCAAATGAGCATTTAAAGAATATTTAAAACAATTCAAGAACTGAAGTATATTAAATTATTTGTTGATAAGCTTTACAATATTCTTTTCCATTACTGTTTTACATAGTGCTTTCTCAGACTATAAAAGGCTTGTTTTTCTCAGATTAAAAAAAGGCCCCTTTCGCTTAATAATCTGACACTCAGTGGATATTTAGCCTGTTAAAACAATACAATTCATTAAAGTAAGTTTACATAATCATAATTTATTAGATTAATTAAATAGTCTACATACGACACTCAATTCATAAACTGGGAATCAATCACTACGGAATGTCCGGGTATCTCTTTCATCTTCTAACAGCTGTTAAACAAGACTAAGCCTATTTAATTGATAACAGGAAAAAATGTATACACACACATCAGATGACCTTGTTAAAGTGCATACATAAAGTGGACCCTGAGTTCTAAGCTACCTGTCTACAACACAACAGAGTCTTTTAATGATACTGCAGCTCACTTTTTTATTAGGCTTCACCACATAATACTAAAAGGGAGAAAGAGAGAAATAACTTACTATATATTTTATTTATATTAACTAATTCAGTATTCATGAAAACTTTAAAACATAAGTGACATTACTTCTACTTACAGGTAGAGAAGTAAGTTCTGAGAGGTTAAGCCACTTGCTCAAGATCACAGAATTAGTAAATAGTGAGACATGAGTCAAAATGGCTTTTGTTTTGTTTTCTTAATTCCCTTGGAGTTCACCTTGTGGCTCAGCAGAAATGAAGATGACTAGTATCCATAAGGATGCAGGTTTAGTCCCTGGCCTCGCTCAGTGGTTTAAGGATCCGGCTCTGCCATGAGCTATGGTGTAGGTCACTGTTGCAGCTTGGATCTGGAGTTGCTGTGGTGTAGGCCAGCAGCTGTAGCTCTGATTCAACCCCTAGCCTGGGAAGCTCCATATGCCTGGTGTAGCCCTAAAAAGAAAATCAATCAATCAGTAACACCCAAGTGTATGGATGTAAACAGTTCACCATAGAGAGAGCGTTTCAGAGAAATAACACCAATCTGGTCGTATGAGTTTACTCTCCCAGTAGGAAACACACATTCATGCACAGAGACAGTTTCCCTTTCTCCAATTTTCTCTCCTTTAAACTTTCTTAGAAGCAACAGCAAAATCATATTCCCTCAACCTTCCACTTGATTGAACATTACATCACCCTCGAAAACATCAGTGAGGACTTTTAGGATCTTTTGTCAACGATTCTTTCTCCCTCTTTCTACCTATTTTTGGTCACAACCAATTTAATGGTACAATTATTTATTTTACATTTCATGTTATTCTCCAATATGCATCTATCCTGTCTAGCTAAGTAAATCCACTTGCCCTCTTTAAAGAAGATCAGAACTTAGGAATGTTACACGGTTGAAGCCCTCCCTAAAAGCACAACCCACAAGATGCTCTAACATTCCCAGCCATCAGATCAGGAATTAGGCAGGCCTTTGCAGAAAAGGAGACATATGATGTGGTTAGGGTTGAAGAACTATCAGTAAGCAAGCAAGGGATTATTAAGCGGAGTCCAGGTAAAGGGCAGGGAGTGGGCAAAGGCAGAGAGCAACCAGAGAGCACAATACAGTCAGAGAACTGAAATTCTGTGTGACAGGAATTTAAGGCATGTAGAGAGTCAGAGGGTGAGGTTCGATGGAGATATGGACAGACAGGGTAGTAAAAGCTGCAGCCACCAAACAGGCAGGGACCAGATAATGAAGAGCCTTGCCTGTTTATATTCTCATGCTTTGCTACTCTAGAAAAGCCTTAGAACTTGTTTAAAATACAGAATATCAAGCCCCACCTCAGACCTACCAAATGCCAATCAGCATTTTAAAAAATGCTCAGGTGACTTACATATGCTTTATTTTCCTTTTTAGGACTGTACCTGCAGCATATGGAAGTTCCTGGGCCAGGAGTCAAACTGAGGTGCAGCCTGCACCACAGTCACACCAGATCGGAGCCGTATCTGAGACCTAAGCCGGATCCTTAACTCACTGAGCAAGGCCAAGGATCGGACCAACATCCTCTCGGACACTATGCTGGGTTCTTAATCACTGAGCCAGGATGGGAACTCCTTACATGGCACTTTAAAATGTGAGAAGCACAACTCTAAGCATTTGGGTTGCATTCTGAAGGCAGTGAGAAGCTACTGAAATATTCTAAGCAAAAGATAGACATGATCAGATTTGAAAGCAATACAGGAGATTAATTATGACTAGCCCAAAGTGGAAATGGGATTTTTTATGGTTTGCTTCCTCCTGGATTCTGAAGTGTGAGAACGATTGTTGGTAAAAAATGCTTCCCACTTTTCTGCTCTCTGTTTGCCAGGAGCTGGGGAGTGGGGGAAATAGTGAGAGGTTGGGGAAAGAGCACAAACTTTCAGCTTAAGAAAAAGGTCTTAAGATCTAAATTTAGAATATGGTGGCTACAGTTAACACTGAATTGTACAACTGAAATTTGCTAAGATGGTAGGGTTTAAAGTTCTTTCTCACACACACAAAAAAAGATAAATATGTGAGGTGATGGATGTGTTAATTAACTAAGTGAGGGGTGTTCATTCATAATATACATATTCATCAAATCACCATGACATATACTTTAAATACCTTTAAATTTACATGTCAATGATACTTCAATATACCTGACACTTTTTTTTTTTAAAGTGCCTCCTTACCTATACAGAGGCTCCAAATGACACAGGAACACTTAAGGTTATCTCCAATACCAAGAATACATCTTCTGTAGCACAAAAGCATGTCTACTGATTTCCAACTAGTGATTTAAGTCAAACTTATGTAATCATGTTCCCTAAACACTTTCTAAACCTCAAAGCTGTTTCATAAATAGCTTACTCTTCTTTGGCCTGTTAGCAGTCTTTGAATTATTTGGGTAAGGGAGTTAACAGGTTATATTTGCTGCTCACAAACCATTTTTTTAAATGAAGGAAGCTTACATTCTTTCAGAATTTCTTGCTAAATGATATGCAACCTTAAGCTCGGAAGAATAAAAGCAGAGTATTCTGGACCACAGCCATAGAAATCCCCTATAATGTGTTCCATAAGCCAAATCAAAACAATGCCTAGTTTTTAGAAATGAGGTTGAAGAAACCTGCAGCTCCTATTTCATCTGTTGTCGAGTGCCACATTCATTCAAGCAAAGGAAAGTTTTTTTTGTTTTGTTTTGTTTTTTGTCTTTTTGCCTTATCTGGGGCCGCACCCGCGGCATATGGAGGTTCCCAGGCTAGGGGTCTAACAGGAGCTGTAGCCGCCGGCCTTCACAGCCACAGCAACGCGGGATCCGAGCTGTGTCTGCAACCTACACCACAACTCACGGCAACGCCGAATCCTTAACCCACTGAGCAAGGCCAGGGATCAAACCTGCATCCTCATGGTTCCTAGTCGGATTCGTTAGCCACTGAGTCATGACGGGAACTCCAAGCAAAGGAAAGTTAACTGATAAAAATCTGCTTTTAAATGCTTGTTATTGGCAGTGGAGAGAGTCCAAAAGCCTGATTTTTTTCTTTGATTACTTATAATAAATGCCATAGAAAATAGTTTGTACTTAAAGAAATATGACCCTGCTAAAAAAACTAGTTTCTTAATAACAGCAAAAATACAGTTACGTGTTTGAATACGTAATACATACTACCTATGTTCAGTCCTCACAGCCACCTGATCCAAGATTATTATCCCAACAGGGCCATGATTCTGATATAAACACAACTACATTCAGAGCCAATTATAAAGTTGTATTCACCCACTTTGTGGGGAGGGTTATTCACTGCCTAATGCAAAATTTACACCTGGCTTAACACAGACCCTGAGCTCCTTTTAAAGAAACAACCATTAGTGGCATCAGGTAATTTGAATGATTTTTGGAAATACACTAGCACTCAGAGGCCACTAAGGCAGAGTTTTTCAATCTCCTTCATTCCATGATAGGCAGCCCTTTAGCTGTTCCCTTTTCCACAAATACGAATTTACTGATAGAAGGAGTCTGGTCTGTGTGTATACCCATGGAAGGAAAGGTGGAATAAGATGGCAAGGAAACCCTGTAATCACTCACTCCTGTATATATTATAAAAATGATTTTAGTAATTGCATGCATATCTTTGTATATGTGTATATATGTGTGTATACAAAAAAATATCTGTTTAATGAATGCAGATATAAGCAATAAGTAAAAAAGTAGATGACAGTGCTCACAGAATGTTACACAGGAGGAGGTTCAGGGAAGCAAAAGATCACAGTGAGATAAAGTGGTTTTTAACAAGGTAAATGATTCTGGGTATAGGACTTGAATTGGGTCAAATTAATAAAATGAAGCAATGAAGGCATTCCCAGGTCTCAGAGTAACCTCTTCAATCACACCACTCGTCCTAGCCTTTAAACCAAATGAATAACCTCAGAGAGAACCCCCTCCCCCTAAGTCTTTGACATAAAAATGTGAACACTAGAGGGTTAATGAATCAATCACTGGCAACTCACACTATGGTCAAGACGGTGAAATGAAATGCTTGGTCAGAGTTCACTGACCACTGGTCACAGACAGACAAAGACCTCTGTCTTGAATAATAGCTTTAGTCTTGAAGGAGAGATGGTTGTTTTCTGTATCAGCAAAGATTTTCCAGAATGCAGCTTTGCTATATATTTCAACCAAATCCACAAATCTCAGGTGGATTTGCTTTCTTTGGGTGTTATAATAGCTGACTGAAAAGGAATTGACTGAGTCTCTCATTGTTGATCCAATCTGATCATCAAGACTACCAAAATAATGGTTCATGGTCTGGTCCTTATAATTGTGCTACCTCCCAAACTGAATTAAATGTGTGGCCATCTGATTAATAACTCAAAGGCCACGTGGAATCAACTTAAGACAATGTACCAGGGTAGATGTTATTTCAGATTATTAGTGTCCTTTTATGTAAAACTTGTATGCAAATTCAAGTTACTTTCAAGATTTGGAAGAAACAATAAAAAGACAGTAAAGGTAACATTTTAAAAAAAGTTGTCAACTCCAGCAAACAAAATATTTACAGCAATATAAGATAATCTAATTTCAGAAGCCCACTAACAGGACATTTTATCTCTGAGAAAATAGGGAAATTAATTAATTAGTTAATTAATTTAGCTTTTTAGGCCCACACCGGCAGCATATGGAGGTTCCCAGGCTAGGGGTCTAATTGGAGCTACAGTTGCCGGCCTACACCACAGCCACAGCAACGGGAGATCTGAGCCGCGTCTGTGACCTACACCACAGCTCACGGCAACGCCAGAGCCTTAATCCACTGAGGGAGGCCAGGGTTCCTAGACAGATTTGTTTCCACTGTGCCACAAAAGAAAGTCCAAGGGAAATGCATTTAAATCCACTCACACTGAAGACTGTTTATTCAAACTATTTCATATCTAGAAAATGCACTTATGTACATTCCACCAAGCTTTATCAAATATTAACACCTTAGCGCATTTGTTTCAGAATTTTCTTAAAGAAGAGAAAACATGACATATTTGGTTGAAGCCCCTTGTATACCTCTCTGATTTGATCTTCTACCTTCTCTCCCCAGAAGTAACAACTACCCTTAGTGTTTATTAGTCCCATGGGTATTTTAGACTATTATGAAATATCTATGATTCATAAACAAAGTATGTACTGCTCTGCATATTTTCAATCTATGTACAAAGTCATCATGCTCTATGTATTCACAGCCCACAGGCAATGCTGGATCCTTAACCCACTGACCATGGCCAGGGATTGAACTGCATCCTCATCCTCATGGATACCATTCAGGTTCGTTACTGAGGAGCCACTACGGGAACTCCCCCTATAAATCATTTCTGTGCTCAACCTCTTTTTGCCATTTAACCATATTGAGATGTACATAACTAATTATTTCAAGTAATTTATTTCACTATACATAAAATCCCATGATTTATGAGCCATTTCCTTATTTGATGGGCATGTAAGTTGTGTCCAAATTTTCATCATTACAAAGGTGCTTCAGTCAAGGAGCATTTTTACGAGACTTCTTATGTAAGTGCGCAAGAGTTTCCCAGGACATATACCTAGAAATGAAATTGATGGTTCAAAAGGCATATATATTTTCCAATTTTCAGTTATTGCCAAATTGCTCTCTAAAATAGCTCTACCCATTTAGATTATAATCAGCTTTCACTGTCATCATTTGAAAATATCACGTGTTTTGACTTTTGTTAATCTAGTAGATGTAAAACAGTATCACTTAAAATCTTTTTTGCTTTTCCCTGATTTCAAGTGAGTTAAGCATTGTTTTATGTTTATCAGCTATTTAGGCTTTCTCACCTATGAGTTGCCTGCCTCCTGTTTATATTCTTTTTTTAACCTTATTTTCATTTTATTTTTTTCTTAGTTGATTTTTACTGAAGTATAGTTGATTTACAACGTTGTGTAAATTTCTGCTGTACAACAAAGTGATCCAGTTAAACATATATTCATTCTTTTTCAGATTTTTCCCCCAAATATGTTATCACAGAATACTAGGTAGAGAGAGTTCCCTGTGCTAGACAGTAGGTCCCCAATGACCATCCATTCCACACACAACAGTGTGCACATGCCAAACCTAAACCCCTAATCCATCCTGCCCGCAACCCCCTGACCTTTCCCCTCTGGTAACCATGTTTGTTTTCAAAATCTGTGAGTCTGTTTCTGTTTTGTGAATAAGATCATTTGTATCATTCATTTTAGATTCTACATGTAGGTGACATCATAGGATATTTGTTCACATTCTTTTCTACTAGGATGTCTGCCTCTTTGTATTATTTTTAGGAACTATTTATATATTTTGGTTAGAATCCTTTCTCAGTGACATTCACTACCCATATCTTATTTTGATTGTGGCTTGTCATTTCACTCCTGGTCTATACTTTCTTCAAAATTCAGAAGTTTTAAATTTTAAAAAATTTTAATGAAATGTATTAATTTCCCCCTCATAATTTAGGCTTTTATAAGTTATTTTTAAATCCTTCTGTATGCGTTAATAATAAAAAAAAAGATACTTCTGTATCCAGAACTAGGGCCAAACCTAAAACTTCAGACCACTTAACCCTCTACAGTTCTCTTGTTTTGCGTTTCTCTTTTGTTTTTGAGCCATGATACATCTTTCAGTTTTCTATTCTTATATTTCACCTATTGTTGCTATGTATTTCAAGCAGAGAGAATATGCCAAAATTTGAGTTCACTGCTCCATTTTCACAAAAAGTTACCCTTCCTTATCTTTTTTCTTTAAGCAGAAAAAAAGTTTTAGATAAGGTTAAGTTTCTAACCCAGACTATTTCCCCTGTTATGCATCAAAGAAGCTTTGAGAAATACTAAGTTGTTTCAAGTGTCTTGTCCGGTCCAGATTACGATTATTCAAATCTCGTAACCGCTTACATTTTTTCCCTACCAAAAACTTGCTATTTATGCATAAAAACTGAGCAGCAGTTTCTTAAAGAAATACATAAACATCTTTTGATGTTGCCAAAGTTAAAATGTGGAAACAATCTTTAAAATCTCTTTGCTATTTTTTTGCCTTTTTTTAGGACCACATATGGAAGTTCCCAGGCTAGAGGTCCAATGGGAGCTGTAGCTACCGGCCTATACCACAGCCATAGCAATGACAGATCTGAGCTGCGTCTATGACCTATGCTGGAGCTCACAGCAACGCCGGATACTTAACCCACTGAGTGGGGCCAGGGATCGAACCTACATCCTCATGGATACTAGCTGGGTTTGTTACCACTGAGCCACAACAGGAACTCCAAAAATCTCTATGTTGAACGAATTCGAATGGCAACCCTACAAGGGGGACTTTTAAGGAAGGTTCGTTTAGAGAGTTCCTCAGCTTCTTAGGAACAGAGCTTTACAGATAATAATATAATAATAATAATACTGAGCATAATCGTAATTTTTGATATCATTTATTTTTTATGTATTCAAAGAGCAAAATATTTTTCATATTATCTAACATCAAAACATTTAATAACATATCAGCAGTCTTTATATATGTTTATGCTAGTTTAAAAGGAACTATTAAGGAATGTATCTATTGAGACTACAATGATAGATTATACCTAAAACAAAACATTACCATCCGAATACCTCGGATGTGCCAAAGCTTTCACATTTTTTCCTGTCTAATGAATTAGTTTCCACCACAACTCTAGCAAAATCGTAAGAAAGTAAATCTGAATTTTCAGACTAATCAGGATATTTTTCCACTTGCCTTCAGAGATAAGAACAGTTTTCTTTAGATAATTCCAACTATGTTTTTAATCTGACTGATTCATTGATTCTATACACAAATCTATTAGACTATTAGGAATCCTACCCTTATCCCTAAAAGTAAGAGCATGAAGTTAGGAGCTGACTTGGGCCTTGAGAGTATTTGAAGCATTTGTAAAAGTGACCTCAGGGCAACTCCAAGCCCTAAAGGGTGCTTTCAGTGTTTGCAAAAGCAGCAGGAAGTTCCTAATCCCTTTTTCCTTAAAAAAAAAAAAAAGAGAGAGAGAGAGAGAGAGATAAATGTCTTTGATTTGGGATCACAACATCCAGGGTCCTCTGGAATCATAGTATCCAAAAAAACTCTGAATACTGCCACCCAAACTGGAAGTTTGTAGGAAAAATACCATTTGTGAGATCAAAAAGGACTAATCTTTAAGCCAAAAAGGCAGTGAAAGAAGCTCAAAAAGCAGTTTAACTATTGCTGGCTTGGTCTATCCATTACCATTAACTTCAAGTGAGAGAAAAACTAAGAGGGAACCTTTGTGATTAAACATTTAGATAGAAAAATTTATTTCTATCTGAATTGGCACAAGTTGGAGAAGAAGGCACAGGCAAATTATTCGATAAGTGCAAGGCTATTAAAATGCTCAACACACACAAAAAAACATATAAAGCTGTTATGAATATTATAAAAAATGCTCAACACTTCATCACATTAACTTGTTTTTTCAGACATATTCAAAAGCGATTACATAGACAATCAAAAAATAGCACTATCCTTGAAAATAAAAAGTATTTGCCACCAATTTATAAAAGAATTTGGACTGATGATCAGCTGATTCTCCAAATAAAATTTTATATCAATCACAGTATTTCTGTTTGTGGTTAACCAAGACCAAGCTTCAGTTCAGAAGAAGCAACCTATGGGCTGAAGAATGACAGTTCCACTTCCAGTTGCCTAAGTTTTTCCTACCACCCCAATCCATGTAAGTAAATTAGTAGCCATTAGTGGCATGGGAGGCAAGAATTCACTGGAGAGGTTCTGGAATTTCAAGAGCATTTCAAAAGGTGTTCTAGCATCTCCAAAATATGGAAATCATCTTAAAGTCAAGGTCTGAGAAGATCTACTCTTCAAGAAAATAGTACAAGCTAGCTTTTAATGTTTTTCTAAAAGACTAGACCACTACTAGGAAAAAAATCATTCCTTGCTTTTTCTTTTTTCTTTTTGTATCTACTTAGTCAAACCATACAAAGGACTAACTCTTTGGATTATAACTGCTGAGTTCATCACAGCATAGAAAAAATGTACAGAACTATCTAACAAAAATATATAACGTGTATGTATACACACACAGAGGCATACCTCATTTTATTGTGCTTTGCTTTACAGCACCTCGCAGATATTCTACCTTACAAATGGGAGGTTCGTGACAAGCCTATTGGTGCCATTTTTCCAACAACAATTGCTTACTTTGTATCTCTGAATCACACTGCGGTAATTCTTACATTTCAAAGTTTTCTAGTATTACTGCATTTGTTTTGTTGATCAGTAATTAGGGATCTCTGATGCTGCTACTGCAAAAAGATGATAACTTGCTGAAGGCTCAGTTGATGGTTAGCATTTTTTACCAATAAAGTATTTAATTAAGACTCATACATTGGAGTTCCCTTCGTGGCTCAGCTGTTAACGAATCCGACTAGGAACCACGAGGTTGCGGGTTCGATCCCTGGCCTTGCTCAGTGGGTTAAGGATCCGGCGTTGCCATAAGCTGTGGTGTAGGTTGCAGACAGAGCTCCGATCCCGTGTTGCTGTGGCGAAGGCCAGCGGCTACAGCTTCTGTTAGACCCCTAGCCTGGGAACCTCCATATGCCGCGGGTGCGGCTCTAGATAAAAAGGCAAAAAGACAAAAAAAAAAGACTCATACACTGATTTTAGACATAATGTTATTGCACACTCAGTGGACTACCCTATAGTGTGAGGAGAACTTTGCACTGGAAACCAAAAAATTCATGTGATTTCCCTTTGTTTTTTGTTTCTCAGCTGCACCCATGACATGCATGAGTTCCTGGGCCAGGGATCGAACCTGCAGCACAGCAAAGACTCCAAGCCATTGCAGTGACAGCACAGGATCCTCAAGCCACTGAACCACAAGAGAACTCCTGACTTGCTTTCTCATGACATTCACTTACTTCACTCCAGTCGTCTGGAAACGGCTAGTGGTTGAATCAGAACTACAGCTGCTGGCCTACACCACAGCCACAGCAATGCCAGATCCGAGTCACATCTGAGACCTATATCCACAGCAATGTCGGATCCTTAACCCACCGAAGCAGGCCAGGGATCGAACCCTCATCCTCATAGATACTAGTAAGGTTCGTTACCACTGAGTCACAAGGGGAACTCCTGCCTGTACTTCTTTATAAAACTTGCTAATCCCTAAAACTCAAAGTGCCATTATGAAACTGAAAGTGTTTTTTTTTTTTTTTTGCCTTATTTGGGCCGCACCCGCGGCATATGGAGGATCCCAGGCTAGGGGTCTAGCAGGAGCTGTAGCTGCCAGCCTTCACCACAGCCACAGCAACGCGGGATCCGAGCCACGTCTACAACCTACACCACAGCTCACGGCAACGCCGGATCCTTAACCCACTGAGCAAGGCCAGGGATTGAACCCGCAACCTCATGGTTTCTGGGCGGATTCGTTAACCGCTGAGCCATGACAGGAACTCCTGAAAGCATTTCTTATTTTCAAATGGGATTCATGCCTAGTTAAATACTCATGTGCAAAGTAATGTACCAGCTATGGTAAAGGCAGTGGTTTTGGCTCATGATACCTAAACATTTTGAAGAAAAATGGAAAATCCAGCCACTGATATAAGAGCTTTAATTACATGACACAGTCAAGTGATGGAAACATCCACATTCCCGATTTTTTACTGGTCTACCCTGATATCATGAAGACCTGGCTTTTATAAGAAAATAGAAAATGTACATATTTAACACAGGTTAAATATTTTATTTCAAACAGAATGCTTTAACTAAAATGTAAATGATATTTCCCATAAAACAGTGGACAAAAGGAGGCATATTACTATGAATCATTTCCTACTAAAAACTACAAAAATTTGAATAAAGCATCATATTATCCTGCAGTGGAATTTTACTAGTAGTCAATGACTTTAAGAAGCCTTACAGGGTAAAGGCTCTCTCCTGCTGATTTATGAGACATTTCTTTCAGGCATGCCTCTCTAGTAATTCTATGCAAGAGAGAAAAAGCAAAAGGCTGCAGTGAAGGTTTCTGGGATTTGCCATCTGAAAGCTTTTATTCTTTCAAAGAAAGTAAGTTATGACCTTTGACACTGTACTATGGTGCCAAAGAAACCGCTCATAAACGTATGTCAGTAATGAAGCAGAATCAATAATTTCATTTAATCTAGTGAAGTATTATGTGTTTGAAAAGCCGAAAGTCCTCCTCTTATTAACACCCATGTTTCCATTTTGTTAAGATGAAAGTTTTGTTTCCCTGTTTTATATTTTTAAAAATTATCTTAATTTTCACTGTCATACATGAAAAGTGTCCAGCATTTTAAAGTTAACGTAAAAACCCCTTTTTTCAAAAAAAGAAAAACTTGTAAAAATTCCTATAAGCTTTCAATGCAATATTTTCATTTGGCCCCTCTCAAATATTATGGATATACCATGTTTATAACGATAAGCCTCTTAAAACTCAAGTTACTTTTCACTGACAATTTCACATACACACATACATTCAACTCCTAGCCTGGGAACTTCCATATGTCTCGGGTATGGCCCTAAAAAGCAAAAAAGGCAAAAAACAAAAAAAAAGGCTGGTACAAAGGGTATTGTTCAAGCCCTATCTTACTGAAACTCTTTGTTGAATCTGATGTTGTTTCCTAAACTCTTTTAAAATTCTCCCTTGGTTTCTATGATTTTGTATCTCCTGGTTTTCCACCTACCTTTGACAACTGTTTTTGTCTTGGTTGCTTCTTGCATTGCATGCCCACCCTGCTCAAGATTAGCCATGTCTTAAGTTCCACTTAAGTTCTGATGATCCTGAACTCAGCATCTTTAGGCCATGCCTCTCCTGACTCTACTAACCTTTCCTGGACCACCTGCTAGACCGCTCCACCTGGACATCCTGCATACACCTAAAACGAATATATTCCAAGCCAAACTCACAACTTTGCTCTCTAGATTAGCTCCTTCTTCTGGGCTATTTCATTTGGTGGCACCACCACTCACCAAGTCACCCAAATGAGAAATAGCATCATCATCCTGAACTGCTCCCTCTCCCTCATTCCCCACCTCTAACAAGTAGTACCAATTTTCAATCCTAATTATAATCTAAAATCTGTCTTCCCTTCATCCCCTTACCAGTGGTCCATTCAGGTCCTTATTAGCTTTCACCCTGCTGCTACCTCAGCCTCCATCTGTTCACCTGTCTTTGGTTCTCACAGGCTCCAGTGACATCAACTAAAAACACAAACTGGCCACGTTACCACACAAAAAATGGTAACGCTGGATCCTTAACCCACTAAGTGGGGCCAGGGATCTGGTCCTTTGCAGCTCCTTATCATTCACAGGTTAAGTTCCAGGTTCCTTAAAACTGTGTGTGGTATATAATGATTCTTCCTTTGAGGGGATCCTGCCCACATTTCCAACTCTATTTCTGACCATCATTTCCTTGAAATTTATTTTCTAGAACACCGAACAGCTTAGTACTCCACACGTAACATGTTGATTCTTACTACTATAACTTAATGGAC
The DNA here is from genome assembly GCA_004024745.2 of Catagonus wagneri. Lineage (NCBI taxonomy): Eukaryota > Metazoa > Chordata > Mammalia > Artiodactyla > Tayassuidae > Catagonus > Catagonus wagneri. Next base: position 18,984,194 of record PVHT020001751.1, read on the forward strand.
TAATCATCTCCCTCACCTAACTAAAATCTAGTCTTCCTTTAAAATTTAGCTTAGGTATCACTCCCACAAGAAACTCTCTCTACGGGCCTTCTACTCCTACCCCAGACTTGGAGATGCACCGGGAAGTATTTAGAGGTGAAATGTTACGATGTCTGCGACTTTGTTTTGGCCACACCTATGGCATATGGAAGTTCCTGGGTCAGGGATGGAATGTGAACCACAAACTATAACCTACACCACAGCTGCGGCAAAGCCAGATCCTTAACCCACTCTGCCAGGCAAGGGATAGAACTCACGCCTTAGCAGCAACCCAAGCCACAGAAGAGACAACACTAGATCCTTAACCCACGGTGCCACAGCAGAAACTCTGCAACTTATTTTAATTTTTAAAAAAAATTTGGGGGCCCCATGACATATGGAGCTCCTGGGCCAGAGATCAAATCCAAACCACAGTTACAACCTAAGCAACAGCTGTGGCAACACTGGATCCTTTAACCCACTGTGCTGGGCCAGGGATCAAACCTGAGTCCTGACGCTGCAGAGACACCACTGATCCCGTTGTGCCACAGTTGGAACTCCGTTTTTTAATATTTTTAAAAATTTTTTTCTTTTTTCTTTTTATGGCCACACCTATGGCACATGGAAGTTCCCAGGCTAGGAGTCTAATTGGAGCTGCATCTGCAACCTATGTTGCAACTTGCAGCAACACAGGATCCTTAACCCACTGAGTGTGGCCAGATATCAAACCTGCATCTTCACAGAGACAAAGTCAGATCTTTAACCTGCTGATCCATATTAGGAACTCTACTACTTACTTTTTTAGAGAAAGTGAGATGCATGAAGTAAACGTGGCAAAATTTTTTCTTTTTCCTCCCCCCCCCCCTTTTTTTTTTTTTGCTTGTTAGGGCTGCACTCGAAGCATACGGAGGTTTCCAGGCTAGGAGTCGAATTGGAACTACAGGTGCCAGCCTACATCACAGCCACGCAGCTGCGTCTACGATCTACACCACAGCTCATGGCAATACTGGATCCTTAACTCAAAGAGAGGCCAGGGATTGAACCCGTAACCTCATGGTTCCTAGTAGGATTCGTTTCTGCTGCGTGATGTGGCAAAATTTTCATTAACAGCTGGGAACCTTGAAGCGTTATTCAGGTGTTAATTTTTCTGTAGATCTGAAAACTTCAATATAAAGTTGGAAAAAATAATATTACATATACGACTCTACCAAAAATACACTCTACTACTGCACAACCATATCGTTATAATAATTATTTATTTATGAATTCCTTTATCCCACTAAACTACATCACACATGCAGTTTCTGAGGGAGAAAGAGATTCTTCAAGACTCCATCCTTTTCAGTTTCTGAAAAATGGTAGACTGAGTCAACACAGATGCTCTCTCCCGTTAAAAACACATAGCAATGATGTAAAGAACATATTCAAAACAACATCACTACCACTAACAAAATTTTAAGGACAAGGACAAAGTAATCAATTCTGGCCTGATGCTATGGTGGTCCAAAGGCAGCTATAAGCACTGGAGGATTCTATAAAGAGGAAATGGTTTTGTTCCATCAAAACATTATGAACTGAGACCCAAAGCTGGGATCCTGGAAGCACTTGGAGAAAGGGTCAGTAGAAAAACTACCTACCAGGAAAAGTAGCAACAAGGAGGCTTTATTCTGAATGAGAACAAATGTTTCCTACGATAAACATAAACCCCTGGCCTTTCCCACACACTTACATAGATTCTGAATTTATACAAATAATGTAGAGCAGTCAAGAATTAATCCCCAGGGAGTTCCCGTCGTGGCGCAGTGGTTAAC
>PVHT020001751.1:18989248-19065834 GCA_004024745.2 Catagonus wagneri
GTAAACCAAGAATCGTATATCCAACAAAACTGTCCTTCAGAAATTAGGCAGAAATTAAAATATTTCTAGATAAACAAAAGCTAAGGAAGCTTATTACCAGTAGACCTGCCCTCCAAAAAATGTTAAAAGAAATCCTTCATGTTGAAATGAAAGTATATTGGATAGCAATTCAAAGCCATATGAAATATAGATCTTCAATAAAATAACTATAAACAGGCAAATATTAAAGTCAGTATTTTTATATTTTTGGTTTGTACCTCCACTTTTTATTTCCCACGGAATTTAATAGACAAAGGCATAAAAATAACTATAAATCTGTATTACTGGGCACACAATGTAGAAATATGTAATGTACCACAATGACATAAAAGGAGAGACTGAGCTCCATAGGATGGTACTTAATACTCAGAGGGTATTGAGCTAAGTGAAATAAAGCAGATAGAGAAAGACAAATACTATATGTGGAGTCTGAAAACTAAAATAAACTAGTGAATACAACAAAAAAGAAATAGACACACAGATAAAGAAAATAAATTAGTGGTCACCAGTGAGGAGGTGGAAGAGGGGAGGCGGAAGACAGGTATAGGGATTAGGAGATATAAGTTATTAAGTGTAAAACAGATAAGCTACAAGGATGTATTATACAGCACAGGGGATATAGCTAATATTTCAGAATAACCATAACCACAAATGGATTATAACCTTTGAAATTTGTATATCACTATGTTGTATACCTGTAACTTTATACAGTATTGTATATCAATTATACCTCAATTAAAAAAAAAAAAAGGAACAGGGAGTTTCCATTGTGGTGTAGCAAAAACAAATCTGACCAGTATTCATGAGGATGCAGGAAAGATCCCTGGCCTTGCTCAGTGGGTTGGTGATCCCATGTTGCCGTGAGCTGTGGTGTAAATTGCAGACACGGCTCAGACTCAGATCTCTCGTTGCTGTGGCTGTGGTGTAGGCCAGCAATCACAGCTCTGATTCAACCCCTAACCTGGGAACCTCCACATGCTGCATGTGCTGCCCTAAAAAGCCAAAAAAAAAAAATTGGAAGAATGGTGGAGTTCATTTTCGTATGCCAAGAAACTAGTCAACTAGTCACCTCTCTATTGACCAACTGTGGATTCACCTACAATTTCTCATTGTACCATTTGCTAAGCTAAGAATTCCCTCCCTAAATATCAGAGCTTCCGAGCTGACATCTGATGGACAAAAAATTAAATTTCACAAAGTTTCTTCTGTTTGTATACTTTCTTTCAAGAAAATTAATTAATTTCACAAATTTCTATAAATATGATAAATCATCCAGGTAAAAATACTTGTAGGCTTTGAAGAAATCATATTCCATCACCGGGTAACTGTAATAATCTTTTTGGTAATCTCATTGCTTTACTGAAGTTGGTCCCTCAATGAGAATTATCTAAAAAGTATTACTAAGAGCATGAAAATGTGACTTTCTTATTTAAACATATAAAGAGTGAATTCTTTTTTATTAAGAAAACAATGAATATATTTACCTGGTAAAATTATTTAAGAAAATTTGTGATCACTCTCTTAAAAAGAAATACCAAAATGGAAATACCAACATCAAAGCATTTTTTTCTTATTATGTGTCCAGTTTGAGGTCAATACCTTAATTGAAATTACTTTAAATCCAATCAGAGGGACTCAAGCTAATTCAGTCTGAAAGTTAGCGAAAAAATTAACCCTTAACATTCTTAATAGGAACTGGTGGTCACAGCAGGGAGCCAGTATAATCTATTTCTACTAAAACATTAATAACATAAGCAAAACTCTCATTAGATAAAGTCAGCACTATTTTTCAAACAGCAAGTCAATAAACATCAAAATACACTATTAGTTATTAGCAGAACCAGACACATATTTGTAAAGTTATTTCTCGCGTACACTATGGTGTCCTTCAAAGCAGCACTATTCTGGAGCTCCATTGTGGCTCAGCAATTAATGAACCTGACGAGCATCCATGAGGACGAGGGTTCGATCCCTGGCCTTGTTCAGAGGGTTATGGCATAGGTCGCAGATGCAGCTCAGATCCGGCATTGCTGTGGCTATGGCATAGGCCGGCAGCTCTAATTCCGATTGGACCCCTAGCCTGGGAACCTCCATATGCCACGGCTGCAGCCCTAAAAAGGCAAAAAAAAAACCCCAAAACCCACTATTCAGAACTGTTCAGTCTCAAAGTAATTTACTTTTCTAACAGTATTAGTTTGAATTATCAGTATTGCTTTAAGACACCCCCCTCCCAATCAGATCTTCCTAAGGTCCATGGCAAGAGTATGAATTCTTAAGAGTAACAAGTTAAATTACTACCAAGCTATTTTAACATTTTCTCAGTGACTTAAATGGCTGTCTTGTAATTAACCTCAGCCTTACAAAAATACCATTTATTGGCCACTTACTTAGAATTACAATAACAGAATTACAAAACTAAGGGCATTGTGTTGCTCAGCATCCATCCCTCATCCTTTTTTCCCCAGCTACCCATTTCTACAGATAAGACAAGTATCTGTCAAGGATCTGACAAAGATCAGAGTGATTAAGTGATCTGTCTAAAGTCATATAAGTCACCAAACAAGAGAAGGCATTAATGCTTAGGTTTTCTGCCTTTTTGTCATTCTTTCTGCTTTCCCACCACACCCCCAGCAACTCAGTAAAAACACAGTGCAGCTCTAAGGGTATTTACCAGATACTGGAAATTTTCAACCGCATAATTTCTTCAGGACAAGAACAAGAAAACAAAAACCCAGCATTAAAATTCTGTGCTGACCCAAATACTATTTTCCTTAAATATAATGAAAATATGCATTCTACTCTCCTATTTTGAACTGATGATTTGTTCTACTCTAAGTACTTTTTGGGGCACAGAACACATGCTGCCAAAAATGTTCAACCAGTCTTGCTCAGCACTACAGTCACTTATTAAAATATCCTGCCTCGTCCTTCATCTATTTCAACTTGCCACTTGAGCCACCAGTGGCTACTGGCCTCTTAGGTGACCAAATCCATGTAGCAATAATCACAACTTTTTTTTTCTTTTTTGCCTACCCTCAGGCATATGGAGTTCCCGGGCCCGGGATCAGATCCCAAGCCAAAGTTGCAACCTATACTGCAGCTGTGGCAACACCAGATCTTTAACCCAATGTGCATGCCTGGGGACTGAACCTGCATCCCAGTGCCACAGAGACACTGCCAATCCTATTGTGCCACAGCAGTAACTCCAATAACCACAATTTTTACTAACATAAACAGCTTAACTAAAACTGAAGCACACACAAACAGTGATACCCTGGCAAAGATAAAAACTATGAAATCCCTGCCCACTGAGTAATTTAAAACAACTATTTCAATAATAACCACTAAAAAATTTGCCTTGACTTTCTGTACACTAGTTAATACACTGCAGTGTATAATTCTTTTCCCTTTAGTTACCCCTTGATGTCCTCTCAAGATGCTACCATCTTTACATCATTATCTGCAGGAAGTTAAATTACTTCTGCCCAAAATAAGTCTATGGTACAGTTGAACTAGCTGAAAAGACTTATTAACCATTCACCCAATGAACCACCTACCACACAGTAAATGTTACTCTCTGGCTGTCAATCTCATACAGCTTTACGTCTCACCATGCAGAGTATCACAAAAGACACTCTTTAACATTTACCACACACGGCGATTTCTCATATCTTTTCAACTATGGTGTCCATCACATCAAGAAAATAAAAAGTGTTGTGTAAATACGGTTAAATGAAATTTGCATTTACTTTTAGAATAGGTATCCCCAAGAAAAGATCCAAAATATTGAAATCAAAATGAATGGACTTACAGAAGGGTAAACTCTTCACAGCAGTTTTCAATGCACTATGTGTGTGTGTGAGAAAAGAGATGGAAAGGCATCACTCCAAATTAGACAATGACCCCAACACATTTCTTTGTTAAGCTTCCTGGACAATACTTTAAAATAGTAAACAGTCTCCAATCAATAAATTTAATACTGCTGACGCTGAAAAGGTTGCATATCTAGTTAAGACAGAAACAGTTAAAATAACCAATGGCCCAGTATCACCTGAAAAGTAGAGTCTTCCACTACTTTCAGAAACATTAGTGCTTCTCAACCAGGGATGACTCTACCTCTCACCACATATTCTTTGGTCGCCACAACTAGCACAACAGGGGTGCTGTTGGCATCTGGTGTGTAGAGCCCTGGGATGCTGCCACACATCCTACATTGCAAAAGTCAGCCTCTGAAATGAAGAATCATCTAGTCCAAAATGTCAACTGCACCGAAGCTGAGAAAGCTTGAGAAATGTAATCCACAGCTCAAAAAATTTTTAATTTTATTTATTTATTTGGTAAATGTTGGAGTGAAAGATCCATTCTGGGTAGTACTAAGTCATATTCACAGTAGTACTAAAAAGATTACTAAACAATTTAAAAAGCCCATTTTGGAGGATTATTCCAAAGGAATATGAGTTACTTACAGAAAGTAGTCTATAGGAAGCAGTATTATTAAAAAAAAAAAAAAAAACAATCAAACCTATCACACTGTTCAAAACAGGGATTTACTATAGTTTCATAAAGCAAAAATTTTAAAGAAATGTTTAAGAACTAGTCCTAAGAACTAAACCCAATGAGGATACAAGTTTGAAACCAGAACCCTGAACAATGACTGCATTCTCCAATAGTTACTTAATTTAGCAACTACCAATGTTAAAGCGATAAAATATATAAACATACACAAAAAGACAAACCCTCCAGAAACTAAAAAAATAAACATTTTAAATTCATGCCTTCTGCTCAGTCTATAAGGCTTTTAAAGCTCATGAAAAGCAACTTCTGAGAATCAGAGATTTTAAAACAAAGTAAAAAGAAAAAAATAAGGAATGTAAAAGTCAGGAAAGTATTTGTCAGATTAGTGTCAGAGACTTTTGTGAAGATGATGCCTTTATCCTCTGCAATTCATATCCCTAAAGCAGTTCACTTGGCTTCAGAATTTAAGCCACTGAAGGTAACTTGGTACATTTTTACCTTTTTTGTAATTACCACTGTCAACTGCTGGCACTGAGTTTGCTCTATGCAGATGACCGTTTTAGGGCAACTGCCAATACTGCTTCAGTGACAAGTGTAATTTCTTCTTTCCTTATTTACCGAGATCTGTATCAAGTGATTCGTTTTTAAAACATTTAATAAAGAGTATGAGCACTATAAACTCTCGGAAGTATTAAAATAGTTCTGATTGATATTGAAAACAATTTGGGGCACAATTTTTAGAATTTCTCTTAAAACATGTCAATAATCATAGCTGTTTTAAAAAATTCAAATATAATCCTCAGCAAAATGCCTGATCAACATTATTGATTATTTTCATATTAATAGTAATGGCCAGCTTAAAGGCTGAGAGTAGTCAACCCTACTTGAGAAATTCTGCCTATGAGATAAAAATTATCTCTCAAAATTGTAGTCAAGAATATTAGGATTTTCAAAAAAATAACCTCAAATGCATGTATTTATTAACTGAAATACACCTTCAACCTAACACTCTGCTTACGAGATCTGCTTTCTGCTATTCTTTAAATTGCTCTGGACTTCATCAAAAGGCCCAGCTGTTAAATTCAGGAGCAATGACAACAAATGCCTGGGCAAACAAGTGCTGAGAGTGAGGCCCTTTCTTTAGAATAATCTGAGCTAGTTGACACAAGAGGGCCATACCAAATGCCCTTTCAAAATTCCACTAAGAAGCTGGACGGAAATAAAATAAACACACACATATATATATATATCTTAAAGCAAATTATAATTCTACCCTTCAGTGGATCCTACTTCATTAAAAAAAAATTAAAAATCCAACAACTTTGAAAAACAACGAGATAGTGTTATAGGTTTCTAAAGATGAGAAAGATCCTCACTAATCAAGTGCGAAGTGGGAAAAACTGGTTCCATTACCCAGAGATTATCAGGTACCTGATAAACCTTTTAAGTAGACTGGTTTTAAGAACCAAGTGTCATTGTAAATTAGCCTGTGGAACTATATATGTTTTTACTTCCCTGACTTAACTCTAACTTAACCAGTTTTTAGATGGTCAATTTGAAGTTAAACATGTACTTCCGAACCATACCCCCCTCTCTTTAAAGATTATTTTTCTTGGATCCCAGAAAGCATTATCTGAACCTTAGCTACAATGTTGGCAGATTGGTCTCTCTAAATATCTCAGTTCTGTGTTATTTTTCCAAAACCAAGCAACTTTGACTTTTGTGTTAGCACTCTGGAATTAGAGCAAGTAACTGTTAACACCTTGATCTGAAGTGAATAGGCACACAGGTAAGAGATGCTGTCCATTACAGAATCTACAGATCTCAATAAAAAGCGACAGTGAAGCAAACTCTTAACCATCTTGGGTCCATGATCATTAATAAAATTCAAAAGCTGAGCTAATAGTCTCATAGTTCTTATCTTTCAACATACCATTCCCCCTTTTACTTCTTAACATGACTCTAAATGTTTTCAATATACTTTAACTTTACATTTCAAGATGAGCTTTGAACTATAATTTACGTATTACTCTTTAAAACAGGAAACACACAGAACAGTTTTTCATTAATCCCACCAAAAAACCCTGAAGTTTCATCTCAAACTAAAGTGATAAACACATTATTCATAGAAAAGAACTTATATCCTTTTGAAAGAAATGACTACTGCTACATAAAATTGTAGAAAGAATTGTCCCCCTAACATGTCCCCCTAACAGTTTTACAGATGCTAAAACTAACCTCAAAATTTTGGGGGAAAAATCCATCATAAAGTTATAGTAATTCCTACGGTCTTCTCGCTACAAATGCTCATTTAAAAAAATTATTTCTCACCCAAGTGTACAGTCCTGAAAAACCTAACAAATATAAGCCAGCTTTATGTTCTCTTTCCCTCTATCCTAAGACTTCAATTTCCACCTTTTATGGAAAGGAAATAAACAACCAGCTTCCTGTTCAATCACTAGCTTACAGCCAGTCTTTTACACATCACAGAACACAACCCGCCTCCTCCTTTACTTCTCTCAAATGTCCCTTATCTTAATTTAAACTTGTTGAAATACGAGATCGTTTTACCACACTAATGCTTTCCTATGAAATTTATCTTTCTTACTTCAATATTTAGAATGCAAGTAATGTCAAAATGTCACAGATTACTTCTTACTACTAAAATATTTAAATTAAATTATTTATATGGTGAAGACTTAGCACCTATGAAAGTGAAAATGTTATTTGCAAAAAGTTAAAAATACTGAAATGTGTAGAGAATGGCTTAATCTTCAGCTCTTACTACTGTATACACCTAGAAAAAGGGCCTCCCACATCACCCCCCTTTCTATTCTAGTTACATGAAAATGTAAAACAACTAAAAAGGCTATCAATAAAAAGGACTAACTTAAAAAAAAAAAACTAAATATTACTTCTTTAACCCTACATTTTCCTTTAAAAATGGGATGCCTTAGAAAAACTAAGTTAGACAAATTCTTTTGTGCTTGGATGAACAACAGGAAAGCAAAGCCTCCAGGCCTTTGGGGAGGAACCTTGTCCCCACAGCAGGCTCTGATGTGCCTGTGAGATAAGGCTCCATAGTGACACTTAAGGAAAGGCCTGTTCACATTTGAATTTCTGCATTCCTCAAGAACAATTCATGGCAATAACTAACTTTGCAGAAGAGCTACATGAAAGCTTTGGCCAATGAATGAGGGTCATCTGCTCTTTATCACAAGGGTAAACCTCATCCTGGCCAGTTTCTAACCTTTTAACCCTGTGAATTCCTAATTTACACATGAATAATGGAATTCTTGCCTAGAGTGCAACTTTCAGCTTCTAGTTCCTAAATTTAGAAACCAAGATTTGCATTGCCTGTGTTAAAAATCTAAAACTTGCACAGATTAAAGTTTTAGATTTCCAGACTACTTATTCCACTTCAGAACTAAAAGGTATGCTTGCCAACAAAATCCTGGACCAGCAAATTAAAAGAACATACCTGCACCCTGCTGCTATCAATAACTAGGAAAGAACTAGCCTTTAAACACACACACACACACACACAGAATGTCCACTTAATGCCTATTCTCTTCCTGTTTAATATGTATAACATCTTTACCCCGAACACAGGATAAAGTCATTTAAGCCTACGATGAAATTGGACATTGCTTCTCAGATATCAGAACTAACTTTGTGAATTTTAAATCTCTAAGAAATCTCATATTTCTAAAGGATAATCTGAACCGATCACACTTTAAAAAAAAAAAAAACTACAATATTGAGTGCAATTTCCTAGCTAAGTACCTCCTCCAAGTTAAATAAAATGTGCATATGAAAAGTGTTGTCCCTATAACTAACATACTACAGTTAGTATTTAATAGCAAAGCAATGTTCTATGCAATTTAATTGGAAAGTTTTTGCTAATTTAAAATATAAAAACTACTTCACCAGAAAAGTCTTCAAAATGATTCACATCAAATATGTCATTGATAATTTTTATAGAAATACAAAATCTAAAGCTTTTCAAAGAGCCAATACTAACATTTGCTAATACTGTTCAGACTTTATTTATGAAATCTGAAAACTCTGTGCTTTCAAAGTATTTCTGAGTGCCCTAGAATTCTGTCAGGATTCTAAGGAAGTCCTGGAAATATTGTATGCTCATGACAAATGTGTTTCATCTTTCAAGGCCCAGCTGCTCCCCGCTCACATACATGTTTCCATCCTGCCCCTCCCCTCTCCAACAAGGTAATGCAAGTTACAGTTCCTGGATGTGAAAACACAAGAATCCACAACCACAAAAAGATAGAAAAATTACAACTCTACAGAACAATCTTACATCAGGCAAAAATTAAATGAACATAAGCATAAAAAGCATGCTATCCTAAAAGCAATACAGTACTGAAAAACCATTAACAACAACAAAATGCTAGTGATGACAGAAAAAAAAAGTTTATCAGACATTCTCTCGGTTTTATACCATTCTGAGAGAGAGGGACTAGAATTGGGGCCTTCTCTACTTTTCTGACATATTTCAATATAAAAACATACTTGCTTGCAATTTATTTTCTATCCTTAATTATTACTGCACAAATAAATTCCTAAAATAAGGGTGGCATAAATATGGCCATGGACCATTACAATAAAATCACCTAGGAAACTCTCACCAATAGCTTCCTAAATTTCAATTGTGGAGACTTTGAAGAAACTCTTTCCTAAAGGTTATGCTTTTATTTCAAGAGCTCCCTCCTCCAACTGTTCATTTTGTAAACAATCAATTGTTAGGTATAGCGCAAAATCTATCTTCTACGGATTAACAAAAGTTTGTAGCTAGAATGCCTATAAAACTATTTTTAAGACAGCTGTGCTATGCTTTAAGATTTAAATTATCTATTGTTATCTTGAGGTCTGAATGTTTGATCACCTGAAGAGGTGGAAAGCCTCAGTGAAAATCGGCCCACGTTTACACTCATCTTTATCAGGGCAACCCCCAATCAATGGATCACTTGACTAATGGTTGATCTGATGGGGTTGTTAATACAAAGGAAATCATTAGACAGCAAATTTTATGACAACTGGAAAAAAGTGGGCAGATCTGGTTTAAGTCCATTAGGTATAATATAGAAATGGCCTTAATCTCTTTCTCTCCCAGCAGGAAAAGCCTAGGAATACTTCAAAGACTTGAGAGTTACTGACCAATGCCCTCTCTTACAATTAAAAAGCAACATGGGTGATCTTAAAGGAGTCAGAGAGATGGAAGGTTGGGCTATATGAAAGATTCAGCACTTAAGGGCCATCTACAAAGCAGAAAGGGTTGCTTGTGATTTTCAAAATGTAATTATTAATTTACAAAAGATGAAATTTTATAACAACTCTTGCTGTGTTGGCTAAACTTTTCACCCAACTCTTCTCATCGTTTGAAACACTTAAGTTTTTACAAAGCCATCATAACAAAGGTTTTAGTGTCCTAAACCTAATACAACTTTTCTTCTAAATCACTCATTTGAATTTAGGACTTCCCTGTGGTGTTAATCGGCGCTGAATTTATACATACATATATATATGTATATATATATATACAGATAGATACACACACACATATATACATACAGAAACCAGATTTCTCTGCATGTCTTAGCATCAACTACTATCTCCAAAAAATTAACGTTTATGTGATTTTTAGGGTTAGCATATTAATGAATTAAGAAATCCTCAAAATGTAGCAGTGAGAAAAATCAAACAATCAAGAACTTAAACACTTACTTGATAAGGTAAGATGAGCTTTCTGACTAAGAATGGCTCCGTATTTGTTCATGGCCAAGCACTGATAAAATCCTTCATCAGACTGCTCTCCTCGCTTGCCTTCCACCTCACTGATGTATAAAGAGCCGTTGGACAGAACCTGGATCCGCTTATTTTCAGACACTTTTGCTCCATTTTTCAACCAAGTGACCTTAATAGGAACTTCTCCATGAGCCTGGCAATCTAAAACAACTGGTTCCTTTCTTGAGACAGTAATATCCTGTGGTTCTTTTATAAAAAACAGTTCGCTAAAGCACCATACTCCTATAAAAAAAGGGGGGGAGGCATACCCAGAATTATAGGTGTAACATCATTTCTTGACACACAATTGTAAAACACATATTAAGGATGTAACAAGGCAAAGCTCAACAAACCATACTAGTTAACTTACAAACATCTTAATAAACTAATCTAACTTTCAGGAAACCTTTTCAACAAATCAGAAAAATCTTTTCACAACATCTAACAATAAAAGCACAGGGAAGATTTCAATAACTTCATTGCCTATTAAGAATCATGTTCTCAAGTGCCTTGCTAGAGTTTCAAAATCATCAGGAAAACTCTTGAGCACAAGCTGTTTGCTACTTTTACAAGCTTGTCAAAAAGATCTTGAACAGAGTAAGTCGTAAAAGTCTAATTTTACAAGAAATCATTAGCAAAACTCCGACTCTGTGAACAAGCAAGTTTATTTCCTCTGTCCCCTGAAGAGTTTTTGGAATGCATGGCACCTACTCCTTTGGGAAGTGCGTTTATCTTTTGTGATAAATAACTAGTTTGCATTTTTCTATCTGCCCTTTTACAGCAAGGTCTCCGTCTCTTCTCCTGGAAAAGAGACCCATTTACTTAATTTCTGCAGAGTATGGTAGGTATTTAAAGGACAAACAGTTGACTTTGAAAAGTTGGTAACTCTTGCTGCTTGTACTCAGTGGGTGATCGGATTAGGAAACTTTTATTTCATTTTTTTTTGAACTACCAACTGTTGGGAAAAAATGCGTGACTAATTGGTCCTTACTATCTAATAGGGATAGGAGATTGCTTAATCAACCAATACACATTTTTATCAGAGCAGAGGAAAGGCTTTATTTCTAAACATACACATCTTTCCGGTCCCCGCCAGGATAAAGCATCCGCTGACCAACTAATACCCTGTCACCTCCTCCATTTAGCACAAAGGTCAGCTGAAGTCTTGCATATTGATTGAAGTGTAGCAGATTATCAGGGGTTTTTTTTGGGGGGGGGTCATTTCATCTTCTTTCTTATTGTCTTGAATTCATAATTACAAATATCCAGGACTGATCTCTATTTCTCATCAAGGCAGGTCCTCCAAACCTCACACACTAGTCACGCTCCCACGCCCGGGCTGCCGACTTCTCCTAATGGATGCCCAGGGCGACTCAAGCGACCCTAACAGCCCCGCGCTGCAAGGACCACTCCGGAAGGCGCCCATTGTGTTTCCGAGTCACATCTCACTTTGATCCTTTTCTCATGCTAACAGAAAACTAACTCCTCCCGGGACGGAGGGAGACGGACGGACACGGGGAGAGAGACACACACACAGGCACACACACACACACACGAAAGTCCGGGGTTTGTAACCTGTAAATTAAAAAAAAAAAAAAAAAACCTCTTCTGGGCACCTCTCCTCCCTGTCCCATCCACTTTACACTTTTTAACTCTTGGAGGATAAAACAACTCGGACGCAAAAGAGAGTCCAAGTTTGCGCAAGGATAACCTGGAAATTGGTAGGCTCTTCATATTCGTACACACCTCAGGCCCTGCCCCAGAATACCTGTCTGTGAGAAATAAGTCCTACTCAGACACCTTCCTTCTCAGCGTTGGTTCCTTCCTCCCTCCCCTCCTGGGCACAAATGGGCCACAAAACTTCCACTCCTCTTCTCTTTCCAATTTCACCCGCCCCCCCCCCCGTCTCCTCCACGTTCAGTCTGAATCCTGGAAAGTGGGGGCATTTATGGATCTGACCTGGACGCTAAGATCACCTATTCTCTCCCCCGCCCTAAAACGTGGGGAAGCCCCCAGTGCGAACAGGGGAAGCCGCGCGGAAACTCGGCGCGCACTATGCGGCTCGGCTGCCACTAGGAAACAATATAAATAAAGCCACGTGCGGCCACTGCGGCCCGGCGGGACCGAGCCCAGGCTGGCCGCGGAGGCAAGGAAGCGGCCGAAGCACGGACAATGGCGCGAGAAGAAAGGGGCGAGTGGACAGCGAGCGCCCGCTGCGCAGCGCGAGGCCGGGGGCGAGGGGGGGAGCGCAGCGGGGAGGGGCGGGCGCTAGGAGAGGCGCCCACCGCCGTCCGCGCCCCCGCAGAGCCGGCGGGCACCTCGCGCCTCCAGCAGCGGCTCCAGGCTAGCTGCAGGGAGGGGGCAGGAGCCGGGGGTCAGCGCCCCGGCGGGCAACACCGCTGCTCCCCAAACACACATGCCGGGTTACCGCCTTCCCCGACCCACTCGCGGCCGCTCACGCCCCACCCACGCAGAAGAAAGCGCGCCCACCTGGAACGGAGCCGAGGAGCAGCAGGAGCGCGCCGAGCAGCATCCCTAGCGGCCGCGGCCGGGCGAGGGGTCGCAGGGAAGGCGCCATTCAACGGGGCTACACGGGCATGCTCCCCGGCCGCCCCCGCAGCCGCTGTCCGCCTGCCGGCCCCCTCCTCCGGGTGCTCCCCGCGCGGCGGCTGGACACGCGCAGCCTGGGCTTCCCGCTCGGCCACCGGCGTGGCACGGCGCGGCGGGCGGCTGGTCTCTGGTCCGTGCAAGGCCGGCGCACGGACACCCGCTAGCGGGAGGCTGGGGGCCAGAGCGTCCGGCCTGGGGGCGGAGTGAGGCGGCCGCTGGAGGGGGCGGGGGCGGCGGAGTGGACAGCGCCGCCGCTGCGGGCCTGGGGACTACTTTCTACATCTGGCCCCTGGTCTGGGGACCGCGAGGTCGGCGCGGCCCGCGGAGGGAGACGCTTGGAGGGGGCCCCGTGGCGGCCGGGTCGCGGCACCGGCGGGAGGGGGCGGGCCCTGCCAGACCCCGCCGGACAATGCACCTGGGGGGTCAAGCCCCGGCTGAGGGTCTCCGGCCCAACGTTCCCGCCCCTTCTGACTCCCCGCCACCGTCGAGGGCAGAGCCACAAAGGCCGAGCTTCCCGTTCTGGCCTGCCCCCGGGGCCCCTCTTCCCCCTCCGCCCCCCGCTTGTTTAGGATTCGGGGAAGGAGGAGGCAGGGTGGGGGAGGGATGGTGTTGAGAGACGTGGAAAGGCCGGAGACTTCTCCCCTGATGGCCCCTGCCCATCCCCCTCCGTCCCTGACTCGCCAAGGCCCCTTGGAGGGAAAACTGTTCCCACTTCAGAGATTTGTCAGCTCCACTGGAGGCATCTCCGGGCGATAAGCCCCCCAACATTTGGGACGGTTCCTATCTTCCCTGCTCCCATCACACGCAACCCTGGCTTAAATACACCTCTGAAGCAGCCCTGAAAGGAACAATTACTGTATGGGGAGATTTTTATTAGCCCTTTCTCAACTTAGCCAAATTCCTTAATTCTTGGGAACTGCACCTAAAAGACCCTTTCTTGAGAGTTGAGGCCAGATCAGATTTCTGAATTCTCCAAGCTAGATCTGGGGGACTAGGCCTTGATAGACTACCTGGTTAGAAGTTAAACTGACTAGCAAAGACCCAAATTTTGTGACTTTGTTCGCCTCTTAAAATTAATTAAGGATAACAAGAGTACGTTAAAGATGTAATCAGATTGCTAAACATGTGTGGATCATGAAGAGTATTTACATATGGATTAGCATTCCCTAATCCCAAACTCAGTCTATGGTCATGATGAGGGCACGGGCTAAAAACTAATCTTAATGAAAGTTGGCTGACAGAAATCCAGCTTTTGTCAGTAGGACTTCAGCACACTCACTGCCCTTAGCATGTTCCAAAAATCCTCTTATTGAAAAAAAAAGGGGGGGTCAACACTTCTACAACATCTGCTAGGAGTAACCTTCCCCATAAGTTTGCTGTAATAAGCATCAGTCTACTTAATTTCAATTTAACTGCATGTAAAACAGTAATACTCTGAGTTCTATTTCCTCCAAAACCTTATAGTTTAGATGAATTTCAAGCGTTTCTAAGCATCAGAATAAAGGTTCATGGAAAGGGAAAATATTTAGAGGCACTAAAATGAAACATCTGCAAGGATGTTATAAACATAAATCGTATTTAAACAAAATTATATTCTTAACTGTGTGCGTATTAAGCTAGATGCTTTTATTGGATGAAATTCTTCTCCATCCTGACTCCCTCTTCTTCCAGTTCTCTTTCAATTGATCCTAAGTGCTCATATTTTCTGGATAAGAATTACTAATAAGATGCTTTTATGCTCTCCTTTTTGAATAAATCAGAAGAATAAAGGCTGGGGGAGGGGAAAAATAAGCTAAAAGGGAAGAGCTTTTTTTTAAGCTGTTTTTTCTTTAACATTTCAATTAATCACGAAAAAAAAAGAAAAAGGAGTTCTCATAGCACAGCAGCGGCGAATGCGACTGGGACCCATGAGGTTGCAGGTTTGATCCCTGGCCTCGCTCAGTGGGTTGGGGATCTGGCATTGCCATGAGCTGTGGTGTGGGTTGCAGACACAGCTCATATTTTGCATTGCTGTGGCTGTGGTGTAGGCCGGCAGCAACAGCTCCGATTGAACTCCTAGCCTGGGAACCTCCATATTCCATAGGCGGGGCCCTAAAAAGACAAAAGCCAAAATAATAATAATAGTAATAGTAGTAATAGTAATAGTAATAATATAACATTTCAATTAATCATAGGAATCTTTGAAGGCTTTGGACCTTGAGTTGTATTGGGGAAGAACAGAGCACAGCAACTAATGTGAAATAATACGTGATATATGATATATATATGGAATGTGATGACATTAAACAACCCTAATTAAACTTTTCTGATATATTTACTCTCCCATATTGGACAGCAATAAACTTTCTCTGACTATGTAATTATACCATATTATATAAAATTTACAGTATACTCTAGGTCACTCATTAATGGTAACTGGAAACCAGAATTCATGTCTTCTGATTTGTTGCCCTTTCTACCGTATAATCCATTGTTTTTAACTTAAACTTCTTTTTCCTTTTGTCTCTTTTTTCTTTCTTTCCCCTTCCTTCCTTCCTTCTTTTCTTCCTTCCTCTCTTCCTCTCTCCCTCCCTCCCTTTAATACCTATTCCTGTGGGCTTCAGAATTTATAGCATACTTCTTTAAATAATACAGTACATGTCTTCTCGGATAGTTATATTTTCTTTCATGTATAATACTTGTCTTATATCACGTAGTAGGCTATGTAGGCTGTGTAAGCTACCTAAGGCCTTGTTACCCAGTTCTCAAATGTCCCACAGATTCCAGCTCAGTGCCTTGCATATAGGTAAGAGTGCAATGTCAGAGAGTATAAATAATTTTGGGTGTCTGACAGACTAGAGTTCAAACGTCAGTATTATGTAGATGAGTTATTTTTGCTTTCAAATCTCATCCATTTAATGGGAGTAAGTATAATACCAGTGGGGTGTTACGACAAAATGCATGGAAAATACCTGGTATAAATAATTGCTTTATAAATAACTGCTATCATTATTTTATGAGTAAATATTCCCTAGAGTGACAAATCTGTGTCCTTTCGGAGTTTAATTTTGCAACACTCACATTTGTAGGAGTCAAATCTGATTAATTTGTTTGGTGATCACACTGATAGTGACACTAATTCCTAAGCTGGTCCTGAAAGAGGAAAGAAATGCCTAGGTGTTTAACCTCCCAAAGTTACCCCCTTGACGGATAAATCTCATTGAGATAAACAATTACCTATGGCCTATTTTGTTTTCATATTCTAAAACAAGGACCATTATTTTTACTCCAAAGAGTGTAGAGCCTATATAGTTAAAGGGAACTGAAATCTGATGGTAGGTTAAAAAAAAAAATCAGGTTAAAATAAGTTTAAGACTACTGGCCTTTTAGGGGAAAACGACATAACTTCACCCACCAAATTACAGAGCTGTACAAAATGATCTTCACGCTCTCTGACATCTAAACATTGTCTGGTTCTATGCGATCATAGGATTTGTATATGCTCATTAACCATAGAGAATGAGAAAACACAGCAAATGTCTGGAATTTTTCAATTTCTTTTTCTCCAGAGTTGAGCTCCTACTATGTTGGTTAGGCTACCAAGTCCTGGATGAGGATCACATGCTATGATCTTCATGTCATTTAAGAAACTGGAAGTTCCTTGGTAGCTTAGAAGATTAAGGATCTGGTGTTGTCACTGCCGTGGGATCGGTTCAATCCCTGGGCCCAGGAATTTACACATGCTTCAGGCACAGCCAAAAAAAGAAAGAAATTACTGATTGATGAACTTAATATGTGCCATCAGACACTTTCTGAAATGGATTATTTGAAAAGCAGTGGTAACTCTTTGTGGGATTAAAAAGTGGTGCAGCTCCTGTGGAAAATAGTATGGAGGTTCCTCAAAAAACTAAAATAGAGGAGTTCCCATCGTGGCTCAGAAGAAATGAATCCAACTAGTATTCATGAGGACGCAGGTTCAATCCCTGGCCTTGCTTAGTGGGTTAAGGATCCGGCATTGCCATTAGCTGCGGTGTAGGTCGCAGATGCAGCTCGGATGTGGCGTTGCTATGGCTGTGGCGTAGGCCAAGGACTACAGCTCCAATTCAACCCCTAGCCTGGGAATTTCCATAAGCTGTGCTTGTGACCCAAAAAAAACAAAAAAAAAAAAAAAAAAAGAACTACCATACAACCCAGTAATCCCACTTCTGGGTATACATCTAAAATAATGGAAAATAGGATCTTGAAGAGATATTTCCACATCCGTCTTCACTACAACATTATCCATAATAGCCAAGATGTGGAAATAACCTAAATGTACCTCAGTGCATGAGTGGATGTGTGGTGTGTATAATGTATAGCACACTACAAATGATGAAATATTATTCGGCTCTAACAAAATAATGAAGTCCTAAAATGTCCGAGAACATGGATAACCTGGCAGGAGTTATGTTAAATGAAAGAAGTCAATTGCAGAAAGATAAATAATGCATGATTCTACTTAAGTTGTATCTAAGATACTCAAACTCACAGAAATAGGTGATTTTGGGGGTTGGACAGAGAAAAAAATGGGAAGTTGTGGTTCAGTGGGTATTGAGTTTCACTTGTAAAAAGTTTCTAGAAATCTGTTGTACAATAATGTGTATATACTTAACACTGTATTGCACATTAAAATTGCTAAGAGTAATTATACATGATGTGTTCTTTTTTAACCATTATTTTTATTATTATTATTATTTTTGTATTTTTAGGGCTGCACCCATGGCATTTGGAAGTTCCCAGGCTAGGGGTCGAATCAGAGCTGCAGCTTCTGGCTTACACCACAGCTCACAGCAATGCCAGATCCTTAGACCCCTGAGTGAGGCCAGGGATCAAACCTGCGTCCTCATGGATGCTAGTCAGATTTGCTACCGCTGAGCCACAACAGGAACTCCTAACCACAATTTTTAAAAAGCAGATTGTATAGGCAATGATAATAACAAGGCAGAAGCCCATGCTTGCTAAGAATAGATCAGGATTCGTCGAGAAAAATGGAAAAGCAAAACATTTTAATTTCAGCAACAGACTGGACCAACCACACTTAGTGATATTCTTATTAATAAAGTTGATTGGGAGTTCCCGTCGTGGTTCAGTGGTTAACGAATCCAACTAGAAACCATGAGGTTGCATGTTTGATCCCTGACATCGCTCAGTGGGTTAAGGATCTGGCCTTGCTGTGAGCTGTGGTGTAGGCCACAGACGCGGCTCTGATCTGACGTGGCTGTGGCGTAGGCTGGTGGCTACAGCTCCGATTAGACCCCTAGCCTGGGAACTTCCATATGCCACGGGTGCAGCCCTGAAAAGACAAAAAGACCAAAAAAAAAAAAAAGAAAAAGAAAGAAAAAGTTGAAAAAGTTGATTGGATGTTAAGGGGATTATGCAAAATAACATTTGATGGAAGCACGGACTTACTCCCACTCAAGGGTTCCATGTTGCCAAGTTTCTCTCTGAAACCTTTACAAGTCTGTTCTGCATTCATTATCTCCTGCCAACTGCCCCTGTTCTAGCTCTCAGTACCTCACATCACATGACAATGGGCTTTCAAGACTTCCCCCAAATCTTGTAATCTTTCCATGCTTCAATCCATTTTTATAGTGACTTCCAGGTTAATTTGCCTGTGATCAAGTTTTTCTTCTGATCAAAAAACTTTCACTGCCCCCTCATGGCCTACAATATGCCAAGTATTTATTAAAGAACAAACTCATTCATCCTAATCCCCCCTCCCCAAATCTGGCCCCAGTCTTCCATTACAATTTTACTGTCAATCTGTTCTTGAATGTATTTGACACTCTGGCCAAAGTGAACCACCTGGTGATTGCCCAGTAGCATCTGACTTGACCTAACTCTGAGCCTTTGCAAGATCTCTTCCCTAAACCTGGAATACTTGCCTTACCCTTCACTCCCGCACTATAATTGAGACTTTCCCAAATATTATCTAAACTTTTAGGGGCAGCATAGATGTTATTTTGCCTGAAACTTTATAATATTTTGTGGTACATAACTTATACTTTTTTGTTTGTTTGATTTTTGCTTTTTAGGGTCACACGCACAGCATATGGAAGTTCCCAGGCTAGGGGCTGAATTGGAGCTGTAGCTGCCAGCCTACACCACAGCCACAGCAACTTGGGATTTGAGCTGCATCTTCAACTTGCACCACAGATTATGGCAATACCAGATCCCTGGCCCACTCAGCAAGGCCAGGGATTGAACCCTCATCCTCATGGATTCTAGTTGAATTCATTTCCACTGGGCCACACGGGAACTCTGAACTTACACGTATTTTATCACTGAGCATTTTTGTGTGTGTATGTGTTCCCCATAGTGAGAAGAATATTATCTTTTAGTTAAGAGGAACTGAATAGGTATTTGTTGACTGAAGAAATAATGAATTAGTATACGGAATTACTGATTAAATAGATGGAAAGCAATTGGGAGAAAACTCTCTGGGAGAGTAGAGCAAACTGTACTTGGAGTTGACCTTGGTTTGGATTAAAACACAGTGGACACATTTATCTTAATTTACATGTGACACAATGCATGACCAATGCTGCATGATAGAAGGAGAATTTTTTCCAGTCCTGGTAGTTGTCTTGGAAGGTGGAAACTCAGAGGAGAGGTATTAGGGGGATTCTTCAAGTGAGAATTGGTTACTAGTACATAATTTCCAAAGGAACTGAAGAGAGTTAGGAAACAAGAGCCAGAGGTAGCTCATCAGCCACCAGAACTGAAGGGGTCATTCCAGGGCAGGAAAAGGGAGGTGATCAAGGGTCTGTAGCAAAAGAGAGCACAAGGCATTGAGAACTAAGGCCAAGAGCACTGGGCATCCCCTTGGCTATTTACCAGCAATGGGAAATTTTGATGAACCATTGAGGACTGCCCACATTCACTCATTCAGTGAAGTACTTGAGGAGTTACCGTTGTGGCGCAGTGGAAATGAATCCAACTAGTACCCATTAGGCTGCGGGTTCAATCCCTGGCCTCGCTCAGGGGGTTAAAGATCCAGCATTGCTGTGAGCTATGGTATAGGTCACAGATGTGGCTTGGATCCCAAGTTGCTATGGCTGTGATATTGGCTGGCAGCTGATGCTCCAATTTGACCCCTAGCCTGGGAACTTCCATATACCACAGGTACAGCCCTAAAAAAGCAAAAAAAGAAGAAAAAATAAATTAAAAAAAAGCTCCAAAGTACTGAGCATCCAGTGGTCTGTAGACTCTCTTGGATGTTGCAATACAATTACTAGAAAATTATGCAGATGTTCAATATTGTGATAAAGTCCGCTATGAGAACAGAATTTAAGGAGCAATTTACAGAGTGAAATGGGAAGGGAGAGAGCATGCTACCAAGAAACATGGCGGGTCTCAGACTTTGCCCTGCTTACAAGTTAACAATTTAGCCTGCCACTGTTTCATGGCTACTGGTAGAAAGCACAAAACTCCTGGCATCAGAGATAAAGGACAGTTTATTGCTCACAGCAATAGCAGGAGCCAGAATACCATCAATTCTGCATCAGTTCCCTAAACGTCAAATTCCACGGGGCAGCACAAAGAGGGCCAGATGTCACCTGGACATATAGTGGGTTATATTACAGGAGAGGAACCTTAAGCTTTAAGAACCCAAATCTTTTATAATGGGTAGTAGGCATGCCTGCCTTTTGCTCCAGAGGGAGACACTATCTCTGCCTTCCAATGCTATTTGCTATTCAAACATATTTGAAGAGACAGTCGAGAACAGTCATGCAGCTGGTGCCTCTCTCGCAAGGTATGCAGAAATGCAAGAGAACCACGAAGAATTGTCTCCCAGTGTATGCTTTACAGTGGAGCTAAGATCTGTGGTGAATCTTAAGAATGAGTAGAAGTTTTCTAGTTGGACTGGGTTGGGGCAAGACTTCTAGAGAGAATAGCATGAACATGGCACTGAAGTCCAAAAGACCAAGGTCTATTCAGGATACTGACCTATAGCTGTAGGTCAGCACAGTGGAATTACAGGCCACATTGCAGAGTGGAGCAAAAAGAGGCAGGGCCACATCAAAAGAGGCCTCATGCCATGCTGAGGAGCTTGATATTCCTGGGGGCTATGATTTCCCAAAAGTTTTTGGACATGTTGCCCGTGGTGCACTCTTTCCTATGTGCCCTGTGCCAGGTGCTTTAGCAGCTTTATCTCACTCAGCCCTCATATTTTACTGTCCTCATTTGACAGATAAGCAGAGGTTCAGAGAGGCTAAGTAGCTTCGTCAGCTTCATGCAGCAGATGCATGACAAAAAGCATGGTTCTGCTCCTGGTCTACTTGACTCAAGAGTCCTTATCTTAGATGTCTGAGTGTCCTGTAAAAAGTAGAAGGGAGGAGAGAGGAGTGATGGCTGGAGGTGCACAGTCAGAACTCCAGACAGATCTAACAAGCTAGTTTTTACTAGCCAAGAGTTGTGTCCATATTTCTTAAGTTCTGAAATAACATCACTTACTGGTTCTTAATGGCACACTCCTCCCTCTCCTATCACAGTCTTCCTAAGACCACTTCTGGTTTTTTTTCCTACTTTACCTGACCAGTAAACCACAGACAACTGGTACAGCTGGGCTGTGTGGATGGTGAGAAACATCTCCCTTGTTCTTCAAATAGCATGGAATTTAACATAGACAAACAAAAACTTGTACTTTTTGATTAATTCCATTGCATTTGATGGACAAGAGTCAAGACTGATCATGGGGAAACCCAACGTATCTGTAGTTAATGAGAAAATGACCTGCAGATATTGGTTACAATTAAAACAGCTGTGGCTGCGGTCGTGCTCACACAAACCTGCGTTGTGTTCATAGATGCATACCGTCCAGGTCAAGGAAGATTTAGTCTCATTATATGTCACTTTGATCCTACTAGGTCTAGCATATTACAGTCATTCTTTGAATCATGCATATTAAGAGTCAAGGTCCAGAAAGCAGGCAGAGAAGAACCAAGAGAGTGACTGTTTGGAAGCCGAAATAATAATATCAGCAACAGCAATTGCTAATCCATTCTACAGAGGAGGACTGGGGCTTGGAAAAGTTAAAAAAAAACTTACTCAGAGTCATAAAACCAGTAAGCCACAACGTAAGATTTAAAGTTGGGTTTGTCTCATCCACACTTTATTGCTTTTTATGTATTTGTTTTCTTAACCATGCTAAGAGTGGCTTTATCATTGGATTCACATTTGTCTTTGATCACGTTCAAGAGACTGTAGTAGACAAGATTTAATATCAACTGAACTTTAATTTCAGAGGCTTTACCGGAATGCATCTAAGAAATAACAAGCAAAATACACACTTGCATGAACACATGGCATTGGGATGCCTAAGTATAACTTCTGGCACCTGAAAGTTAATCATTCCTTCCTTTTCAGGAATGAGCTTATTTAAGCATTCCTTCCTTTTCAGGAATGAGCTTATCTTCATATAAAAGCTCTATGTCCAGCTCTGCTTGATACAACTTCAGGGGAAGAAAGAAAAACAATCACGTATGGAAAGTTTGAGGATGCCGAAGGGAAGTATAGCGGAGATCTGTAAAGTGAGATTAATAGGAAGAGGTGAAAAAAATGTTTAGAACAAAGAAATAAAGGTTGGGGAATAAATTCACACCATAACCATGGGATTTTAAAATTCTCCATCTTCCAACCGGTCCTACTGCAGGTCTTCTGAACACTAAAGAGGTCCATGTTCCCACTCTTGTCCTGTTCGGTGGATGGGAAAAAGAGAAAAGCAGTGGCGGTGGGAGGGAAAGCTGTGCATTAAGATATTGGCCCCGACACCTTCATGCTTCATTAGAGGCACTCCAGGGGTCTAAAGGGACTTCGGCACTCCATTTCTAGACACACCCATGCTAAGCTTTTATTTAGTACATTCATAAATCTTTTATGACTGTCCTCAACTAGTGCACCGTGCCTCAACACCTTTACATAGCACCTAGCAAAGTGCTTTGCACATAGTGGACGAGCAGGTCCCCAAATTTTCCAAGGGAGGAATAAACCGCTTTTCATTTTGTCTCCCGATTAGTGGATTGGCGCTGATGGTCTACAGCCAATGGTTGGTACGTTGTGGTGGGGGTAACGTGTAAGCAGGAAAAGAACATCGTTCACAATTTAAAGCCTCTGAATTATGTCCATCCTACCCTCAACTCACCTGGCCAGTGTTTTAAGCTGCAAGCTTTGAGAAACACCAAGCTCTCTCCACTCCCGCCATGGCAAAGGCTGATGACCCACATAAAGACAAAGAAAGAGTGGTAACTTCTGGCCCATAATTTACTGTGACATTTTATGAACCAATAATTTTCTTGATCAACCCTTCAAAGACCTCTTTAAACTGGTACTTAATGTCTCATCGAAAACGCATTTTATATCAATGGGAAATTTCAAGCCTGTCACTCTATTAGTTGGCTGTTATTCTTGCTCCTACCTACTGAAGATAATAGCACTACTGGTATTTAGTAATTGCTGTTTACTATCTGCTGGGTGGCTGTATCCACATGGATCACCATCTCTACCCAGGAGCTCATAAACCTGTAGATCCTTGACACTAAGCACACATTCTTTCAGCTAACAAACACGCAGACGTACTTCTCTACTTTGCAGATTGTGTGGCCATCGCTGGCAAGGGATAGATGCTCTGTGAAGATGATTAGGGGAGAATACTTTTAATAATTATAATTATAGATATAAAATCTTTGAAGCTAGTATAAGGTTTTAAAAGATTTTTGGATTACTGCAAAGTGTTTTCTAGACCTCTTGTATAGAAGAATTAGAGAAGAAACAGTAGATAAATGTAGACACATGTATAACCATACAAATAAATTATAATTCCTTTTCTTTGGCTAGCATTTTTCAGAAAAATTTACATTCTGCAAGTTCAAACTTCTTATTAAAATAGATGAGACTGGTGACTTAGGGTGGTAGTTGTCTTCTATTTATTTTTTTAAAATAGTGTGTAAAAATAAGGATTCATTTCATAATATAGAGCATATTTCTCTTGTAACACTTTTACTGATAACATTGCTGTGAACAAAGTAGTCTGATGTTTTCATTGTCCAAAATGAAAATATCTGATTGTATATTTTGGGAGTGGTAGATAGGACTTATTACATGTGTTGACAAAAACTGATCCTTCAGGGAGGTCCCGTCATGGTTCACTGGAAACAAATCTGACTAGCATCTGTGAGGATGCAGGTTTGATCCCTGGCCTCGCTTTGTGGGTTAAGGATCTGGAGTTGCCTTGAGCTGTGGTGTAGGTTGCAGACACAACTTGGATCTGGTGTAGCTGTGGCTGTGGCGTAGGCCTGTGGCTACAGTTCCAATTTGACCCCTAGCCTGGAAACCTCTATATGCTACGGATGCGGCCCTAAAAAGACAAAAAAAAAAAAAAAATCCTTCGAATTATTCATGTTTTAGGAATCAGAAGAGATTTTCATTTGAAAGCTCGACTCTTAAAGTTTCCCTTAGGTTTGATGTACACTAAGCAATCACATTCCTACTTACATACACCAGTCAGATCCCATTTATCACGGAAAGGGAAGCAGCTAATGGGGAAGAGTACCCTGGATGCTTGCTTTCAGTTCAAAGCTCTTGCACTGGTGAAGGAGTGTTAATTTCTTGAATGATTTCACAATGGCCCCTTCATAGCCTTTGAGGGTACAAGGAATCCTCTTCTGAGTCCTGTGGAGGTTGTTCTGCTTTATCACCTTAAATAGAGGGAAGGAGGGAGAAGCCCCCTCTCTTGAGGAATCTGACTTAGCTTGGGGCGGGGTGGGGAGTGTCCTGACTAAAATCTCACTGCGTTTTCTAAGGCTGCCCCATTGTTTAAGAGGATGGAGGGAAGCAGAGGAAGAACCACATCCCCATCTAAAATAACAGCCACACTGTCATCCTCTGTTCCCTTACCCAGCAAAGCATTACCACATGTATTTATTTGGGCTCTATTTCCTCTCTCTCCCACTAGAGAACGTTACCTGGTTTGCAGCAAGCCAAAAGTTTTCTGGTATAAAGTGGACATTCAACTGAATTCTATGCAATGCATGAATTAGTGCATTTTGTAGTCATAATCATTTCATCTGTTGATAGTTTAAAACTTCTGTCAGGTGAATGTGAATTGTTTGAAACAGACCTTTTTTCTCTGACTTGAAATCCTATCATGTCAATATAAAATGCTCTTTTTGAGGAATTTCTTTCAGGCAGCTCTTTTAGTATTTGGGTTCACTGGGCAAACACACACTCAGGCACTCTGCTGGAGGCTGAGAAAGTCAAGATGAAATGACACAGCCCCAACCCTCATAAAACATCATAACTGTGGAGACAGACATATAAACATATGCTGATAAGGCTCCGTGATATGAGCTGTAACAGAAATATTTAACTGTGCTGGGAGGGCTGGGCTGGGAGGAATGTGTTTAAGTGGTGGAAAGGATAATTCAAGACAGGATATAATTCAAAATATTAACTTAAATGTGATTAAAGTAACACATGTACATAAAAAGTCATGATGAGAACAAGCAGTTCTGTGCAACCCTCCCTGGGACCAGAGCCTGTATCTCCCTCACCCAGCCTGGGCTGGTGATTATGAGCTGCTGCATAATTCTTGATGTCCTGGGACTTTTTTATCTAGTTCTCCAGAGCTGGAGTCATGTTTCCTAGATCCCATGTCTTCTTTCTTGCTTATTCCTTTATTTTGCTGAAGCACCCAGGAAGGGTGCTTGGGGGCTATTAATTGAGTCCTTGAATATCTGAAAATTCCTTTTTTTTTTTCTTTTTGGGTACATCTGTGGCATATGGATGTTCTCAGGCTAGGGGTCAAATCAGAGCTGTAGCCACTAGCCCACACCACAGCCATGGCAACGCGGGATCTGAGCCGCTTCTTCGACCTATGGTGCAGCTTGTTGCAATGCCAGATCCTTAACCCACTAAGCTAGGCCAGAGATGGAACCTGTATCCTTGTGGATACTAGTCAGGTTCTTAACCTGATGAGCCACAACAGGAACTCCTGAAAATACTTTTATTCCACTCTCTTGTTTGATTGACAGTGTGGCAAAATACAGGATTCTTTTTTTTTTTTTTTGTCTTTTTGCCTTATCTAGGGCAGCACCTGCGGCATATGGAGGTTCCCAGGCTAGGGGTCTAACAGGAGCTGTAGCCGCCGGCCTACACCACAGCCACAGCAACACGGGATCCGAGCCGCGTCTGCAACCTACACCACAGCTCACGGCAACGCCTGATCCTTAACCCACTGAGCAAGGCCAGGGATCGAACCCACAACCTCATGGTTCCTAGTCAGATTCCTTAACCACTGAGTCATGATGGGAACTCCAAGATACAGGATTCTTAATTGAAAATCATCATTCGTCAAATTTTAAAGGCATTCGCTGTCTTCTGGCATTATTTTTTGTTGAAGAGTTCTTTAAATCATTGTGACTCCTAATTTTTTGAATATGGGTTGATTTTTCTCTCCAAATGTTTTTAACATTCTCTCTTTATCCAAGGTGTCCTGAAATTTCATCATCATGTGACTTGGTGTGGGTTTTTTTTTTTTAAATAGAAGTATAGTTGATTTATAATATTGTATTAGTTTCAGGTAAAGAGAAAAGTGATGTAGGTATATATATATTTTTTCTTTTTCATATTCTATTCATTACAGGTTATTTCAATAAATTAATATAGTTCCCTATGCTATACAGTAGGTCCTTGTTTATCTATTTTATATATAGTTGTATCTATTAATCCCACACTCCTAATTTATCTCCCCCCCAGCCCAACCTTTCCCCTTTGGTAACCGTAAGTTTGTTTTCTTGGTCTGTGAATCTGTTTCTGTTTTGTAAATAAGCTCGTTTGCATTATTTTTTTTAGATTCTGCATATAAGCAATGACATATTTATCTTTGTTTGACTTACTTCACTTAGAACGAGAATCTCCAGGTCCATTCATGTTGCAGTAAGTGGTACTATTTCATTCTTTTTATGGCTGAGTAATATTCTGATCTATATGTGATATATATATATATATATCCATTCATATCCATTCTGTATTATCCATTCATCTCTTGGTGGGCCCTACGTTGCCTGGCTATCGTAAATAGTGCTGCTATGAACATCAGGGTACATGCATCATTTCAGATTAGAGTTTTTGTCTTTTCTGGGTATATGCCCAGGAGTAGGATTGATGAATTCACATGGTAGTTCTATTTTTTGTTTATAAGGAACTGCCATACTGTTGTCCATAGTGGCTGCACTGATTTATACTAGATATGGGTTATTTTTCATTTATTATTCCAACAACTAGAGGGTTCTGAGTTGTAAATTTCTTGAGAGAAAAAAAAAAACAGTTTTACTGACTTTTATCAGCTTGCAAGTTTGTCTGATCATGACTTCAGAAAAATTAGAAAAATGTAATTTGAACAGTAATTTTCAGTTGTTTGCCTAACTTATCCCAACTTAAAAATTTCTGTAATATGGAATTTCAAAAGCAGTGTTATTTTCTAAAAAGTAAAACAAATACTATATAATACCTTCCATTTATATAAGTGTTTTTTATAAACCTGATCTCATATATTTTACCAGCTATTTTGTAGTATTTTTTAAAAAGTCCTTCACAAAAATAATGAATAAAAACTCTTTTTTTCTTTTTTTCCACTTCTAAAAGAAATGTTAGGCAGAAATGTGATTTTCTTTGACCAATGATCAGTTTAGCAAATTCTTTGCTCCACATAAATTAAAAGCATGGGTTAATAAAAAAGGCTGTCTGTTGAAGAATGTAAAAAGTGAGATAAACTATATGGAGTTCCCATCGTGGCTCAGTGGTTAATGAATCCTACTAGGAACAACGAGGTTGTGGGTTCGATCCCTGGTCTCGCTCAGTGGGCTAAGGATCCAGCATTGCCGTGAGCTGTGGTGTAGGTTGCAGACACGGCTCGGATCCTGCGTCGCTGTGGCTCTGGTGCCGGCCAGCGGCTACAGCTCTGATTGGACCCCTAGCCTGGGAACCTCCATATGCCGTGAGTGCAGCCCTAAAATGACAAAAAAAAGACCAAAAAAATGAGATAAACTATACATGGGAATGGAAAAACCAAATAGAAGGAAAAAAAACCCCAAGAATTAGTAATCTGTAACAAAAGTTTTAAAAGATATAGAAATTAAAACAAAATGTAACATTGTATGTTCTAAGGTGACAGACAGGTCTAACTTCATGGGTTTGTAAGGACTTAACTTGCTGAAACAGGATTAAGCAATGAATCCTCCACTTTCAATGCCAATCTCTGATTTCACCACCAAATAAATACCTTTTGGTCTCTCTCTACGATAAGAATAGAAATATAACTCTTGCCTCACTCTTAGGTTTAAGACTACCTTCCACAGCGTCTTTCAAAGTTATTATGTGAATGCTCATAAGAGCAAAAAAAAAAAAACCTCAAAATTTTATTAAACTCGTGTCTCTTTCACTAATTTATTTTTGCATGATGATTGTTTTTGTTTGAGTTCAAGAGAAATCCAAGTCTTAGACTACACTGGCAAAAAAAAACCCAACATGTTCATTTTAACTACTAAACGTTACTTGATTTGGAATTAACTATATATGTGAAGTTTTCTTTCCAAATTTCCATTTTTATTTTTATAGTCATTGCAGTTATCAAGAGCGATTTCTCTTAAATCGGTGTGGGATCAAGATGGCAGAGGAGTAAGACATGGCACTCACCTTCTCCTGCAAACACATAAAAAAACCCCATCTACGTGTAGAACATCTACTGAATGCTGGCAGAAGATCTCAGACTTCCAAAAAGGGCAAGAAACCCTCCACATAGCTGGGTAAAATAAAAGGGGGTTAAAAAAAAGAGAGAAAGAAAAAAAAAAGAAAGAAATCAGGATGTGACCAGCACTCCTGAGAGGGAGCTGTGAAAGAGGAAAGGAATCCATAGCTTGGGAGGCCACCTAACTGACAGAAAGATCAAATGGGACAGAGGGGGAACCTCAAAGCTTCCAAGAAAAGCACAGCAGCTGGACTGAGGAGGGCAAAACAGAGAGAACTGCACAGACCAGTGGTACCCCTGCCCAGGACAGTATAGCCTGAGACAATTGGGTGGGGGGCTGGATACGGAGATTCAGCCTTCAGAAAATTAAAAAAAAAAAAAAAAGAAATGTAAGCAAATAAAGAAGCACAGGAACCATTCCCAGTTAAAACAACAGGTGAATTCCCATGAAGAAGCAGAGTGAAACAGACCTCTGCAGTCTAACAGACACCAAGTTCAAAAAGGAGGTAATGAAAATACTAAAGGAATTAGAGCAAATATGAACAGTAAGTTAGATTACTTTAGAAAGGAACTAGAAATTACAAGGAGGAACCAAAAAAATTAAAAATTCATTTGCAGAGATGCAAGCTGAGTTAAAGGCACTGAAGAGCAGAATGAATAATGCAGAGGGAAAAATAAGTGACTTAGAAAACAGAATAATGGAAATCACCCAGTCAGGACAGCAGACAGAAAACAAAATGAAAAAACATGAAAGCAGTATAAGAGACCTATGGGATAATATAAAGCAGGCCAATCTAAGCATAATAGGGATTCCAGAAGAAGAAAAAGAAAAGAGAATTAAAAATATATTTGAAGAAATTATGGCTGAAAATTTGTCAAATCTAAAGGAAACAGATAACAAGATACAGGAAGCATGAAGGGCCCCAAAGAAGTTGAACCCAAACAGACCCACACCGAGGTATATAACAAAAACGGCAAATATTAAAGATAAGGAAAGGATTCTAAAGGCTGCAAGAGAAAAACAAAGAGTTAATTATAAGGGAAACCCCATACGCTATCAACTGATCTCTCTGCAGAAACACTACAGGCCAGAAGAGAATGGCAAAATATACTCAAAGTTCTAAAAGAGAAAAAATTACAGTGTAGAATATTCTACTCAGTAATAATATAATTTAAAATAGAAAGAGAAGTAAAAAATTTCTCCAACAAACAAAAACTAAAAGAATACAGCAATACTAAATTGATTCTAAAAGAAATACTTAAAGTTCTCCTCTAAATAAGAAAGAAGTAAGAAGATAATAGGGTGGAGGAATTTACTATCGTAAAGTAATCACCTAAATAAACCAGCATGCAGATTGAAAAAAAAAAAAAACATTTGTATAAGTGACAATAAACACAAGGAACAGCAAAAAGATAAACAGGAAAATGTCAAAAAGGATATCAAAATCATAAAATATGGGAAAGGAAAGTAAGAAAATCTAGATTCTTCTTTTTAAGAATGTGTATGAGCCTATATGACTATCAGGCTAAAGCAGGCAGCTATAAGAGTAGGTTAACATACTTGAAAAGCAACCACAAATCAAAACCAAACAATACATTCCATAAACTAAAAAGAGGACAGAAGCATAAAATAAAAGGATATCATCCAATTAAAAAAAGAAAGGAAAAAAGGAGAAACATAAAATCAACTGGAAAAAATGTTTAAAATGGCAATAAATACATATTTATCACTAATTACCTTAAAAGTCAATAGACAATGTTCCAGTCAAAAGACATAGAGTGGCAGACTGGATAAAACAAACAAACAAAAAACCAAGAGCCTACAATATGCTGCCTACAAGAGACTCACCTTAGGGCAAAGGACACATATTAACTAAAAGTGAGTGGATAGAAACAAATATTTCATGGGAATGGACAAGACAGGAAAGTGGGAGTCACAATACTCATATTGGACAAACAGGCTTTAAAAAAAGGCCATAAAGAAAGACAAAGAAAGACACTACTTAGTGATAAAAGGATCGATTCAAGAAGAGGATATTATACTCCTCAATATATATGTCCCTAATATAGGAATACCCAAATCATACAACAAATACTAAAGGACATAAAATAAGAAATTGGTGGGAACACAATAATAGTAGGAGATTTTAACACCCCACTCACATCAATGAACAGATCCTCTAGATAGAAAATCAATGAGAAAATAGAGATCCTAAATGACAGCACAGAACAGTTAGACTTAATTGATATTTTCAGGTCATTACATTAAAAAAAATCAGAATATACATTCTTTTCAAGTGCACACGGAACATTCTCAAAGACTGACCACATACTGGGCCACAAAACTAGCCTTGACCTGGAGTTCCTGTCGTGGCTCAGTGGTTAACGAATCTGACTAGGAACCATGAGGTTGTGAGTTCGATCCCTGGCCTTGCTCTGTGGATTAAGGATTCGGTGTTGCCATGAGCTGTGGTGTAGGTTGCAGACACAGCTTGGATCCCACGTGTCTGTGGCTGTGGTGAAGGCTGGCAGCTATAGCCCCTGTTAGACCCCTAGCCTAGGAACCTCCATATGCCGCAGGTGCGGCCCTAGATAAGGTATAAAAGACAAAAAAAAAAAAAAAAAAAAAAAGCTAACTTCAACCAATTTAACAGTATAGAAATTATTTCAAGCATGAAACAAGAAATCAACCACAGGATCTGAGAAGCAGTTGTAATCTATGCCTCAGCTGTGGCAATGCCAGATCCCTAAACCACTGTGCTAGGCTGGGTATTGAACCTATGTCCTAGTGAGCCAGAGATGCTGATGATCCCATTGCACCATGGTGGGAACTCCTAGGGAACATATCTTAACATAATAAAAGCTATTTATGACAACACACAGCCAATATAATACTCAACAAAGAAAAGCTGAAAGCCTTCCTGTTAAAATCTGGAACAAGACAAGGATGCCCACTCTCACCACTTTTATTCAACATAATATTGGAAGTCCTAGCCACAGCAATCAGACAAACAAAATAAATAAAAGGTATCCAAACTGGAAGAAAAGAGGTAAAATTGTCATTCTATGTAGATGACCTGATACTATATATAGAAAACCTTAAGGACTCCACACAAAAACTACTCAAACTGCTGATCAATTAATTTGGCAAATTAGGAGCATATAAGATTAACATTCAGAACTCAGTCACATTTCTGTATACTAAAAATGAAATGTTAGGAAACAAAGGTTAAAAAAAATACCTTTTAAAATCTCACCCCCCAAAATTAAATAACTAGGAATAAACTTGACCAAGACATTGAAAGATTTGCATGCTGAGAACTATAAAACATTAATCAAGGAAATGAAAGAGGATTCAAGGAAATGGAAAGATATCTCATGCTCCTGGATTGGAAGAATTAATATTGTTAAAATTGCCATATTACCCAAAGGAATCCACAGATTTAATGCGATCCCTACTAGATTACCCATGACATTTTTCACAGAACTAGAAAAAACTATCCAAAAATTTATATGGAACCATAAAAATTGCCAAAGCAATCCTGAGGGAGGTGGGGAACAAGCAGGAAGCATAACTCTCCCAGACTTCAGACAATATTACAAAGCTACAATAATCAAGACAGTGTGGTACTGGTATAAAAAAGGACATAAGGATACATATGGATCAACGGAACAGAACTGATAGCCCAGAAAAAAAATCCCAGACATCTATGGTCTATTAATCTTTGACAAGGGAGGCAAGAATATAAAATGGAAAAAAGACAGTCTCTTCAGTAAGTGGTACTGGGAAACTGGACAACTGTATGTAAATCAATGAAACTAGAACACACTCTCACACCATGAACAAAAATAAACTCAAAATAGCTTAAAGACTTAAACAGAAGACAAGACACCATAAAACTCCTAGAAGAGAACATAGGCAAAACATTCTCTGACATCAACCATACAAAAGTTTTCTTAGTTCAATCTTGTAAGGAAACAGAAATAAAAACAAAAATAAATCAATGGGACCTAGTCAAACTTAGAAGCCTTTGCACAGTAAAGGAAGCCATAAAAGAAACACCAAAAGACAACCTCTACAGAATGGGTGAAAATAGCTGCAAATGATGCAACTGATAAGGACTTAATCTCTAAAATATACAATCAATTTATGTAACAACAGTAAAAAACAACCCAACAACCCAATTAAAAAATGGGCAGAAGACCTGAATAGATATTTCTCCAAAGAAGATAAACAGATGGCCAAGAGGCACATGGAAAAATGGTCACCATCACTAATTATCATAGAAATGCAAATCAAAACTACAATGAGGTGCCAGCTCACACATGTCAGAATGACTATCTTAATAAGTCTACAAATAATAAATGCTGAATAGCGTATGAAGAAAAGAGAACGTTCCTATTAGTTGGTAGGAATGTAAACTGGTACAGCCACTATGGAAAACAGCATGTAGGTTCCTCAGAAAAATAAATACAAAACTCCAATATGACCCAGCAATCCCACTCTTGAGCATATATCTGGACAAAATTTTTAAAAAGATACATGCACTGTATGCTCATAGCAACATTATTCACAATAGCCAACACATGGAAACAAGCTAAATTTGTCCATTGACAGATGAATGGATTAAGAAGATGTGGTACATGTACACAATGGAATACTACTCAGCCATAAAAAGAACAAAATAATGCCATTTGCAGCAACATGGATGCAACTAGAGATTCTCATACTAAGTGAAGTAAGTCAGAAAGATAAAGACAAAGATTTTATGATATTACATATGTGGAATCTAAAATATGGCACAGATGGGAGTTTCCATCATGGCTCAGCAGAAGCGAATCTGACTAGTATCCATTAAGATGCAGGTTTGATCCCTGGCCTCACTCAGTGGGTTAAGGACCTGACATTGCCATGAGCTGTGGTGTAGGTCACAGATGTGTCTCAGATCCTGCATTGCTGTGGCTGTGGTATATAGGCCAGTGGCTACAGCTCTGATTTGACTCCTATCCTGGGAACCTCCATATGCCATGGATGTGGCCCTAAAAAGACAGATGAACCTATCACAGATGAACCTATCTGCAAAACAGAAACATACCCACAGACATGGAGAACAGACTGGTGGTTGCCAGCGGGAGAGAGGAGACAGATGGACTGCGAGTTTGGTGTTAGTAGAAGAAAACGATTACATTTTGAATGGATAAGTAAGCAGGTCCTGCTATATAGCACCAGGAGCTATATCCAATCACTTATGATAGAACATGATAGAAGATAATATGAGAAAAAGAATGTATATTTATGTGTATAACTGGGTCACTTTGCTGTAAAGCAGAAATTGACAGAACACTGTAAATCAACTATAATTTAATATAGAAAAATTTTTTTAAAAAGTGAATTCAATTGAATCTGGCCATTTGATTTCATATTTTTGCCCTTCATGATATTGGGAAAGTCATTTAATCCCCTGAACTTCCATCTTCCTACTTGTGATATGTAGATAATAATTAGCACCTATATCACAGAGTTGTTATAAAGATTAAATGAGGAGTCCCCACTGTGGCTCTGTGGATTAAGGACCTGACATTGTCTCGCCGAGGATGCAAGTTCGAATCCTGGCCTCACCTAGTGGGTTAAGGATCCCACTTTGCTGTAAGCTGTGGCATGGGTCACAGATGCAGCTCAGATCTGGTGTTGCCATTGCTGTGGTGCAGACCTCAGCTTCAGTTCCAATTTGACCCTAGCCTGGGAAATTCCATATGCCACAGGTTCGGCCAAAAAAAAAGGTAAGACTAAATGTGAAAATACATATAAACAGCTTGGCAGAGGGCCTAGCAAACAGTAAATAAATGCTTAATGAATGTAAACCATATTATATTTGCACATATAATGGGCATCCAAGCTCCATGTTCAGTCAAGCACTTAATACTCCAACAGAGCTCAGATTTTGTTCTCAATGGATATAATTAGGATTCTTGTCTTACAAAGGGTCAGATAAATATTTGATGCAAGCTTTCCTTCATGTGAACTACTGGAATCAATGCATACCCACTTACATGTCTGTAATGACCAAGAAGCTTCAAATCCCTCTGCCCTAACAAATACAGTTACACATCAACTTGCAGAGTATATTTATATGCATCTCTGCTAGGTATTGATGTTGCATGTAAAAGTTACCTTAGGTTTCAATAATTTCACTTATTTGACTTTAAAAAAATGTATAATTTATTAGATAATTGCAGCAACTGTGACCAGATAGGAAGGCGATTCATATAAGGAAGGTGTTGAGCAATTTATCGTGTGACTTGATCAAATTTTGTTTCTGCATGCTATTTTGGTAGGCCTATATTTTACTTATAATAAAGAACAACAGCTGTTGTAAAACTCCACAGTTTAACACAATAAAAGTTTACTTCATGCTATGCTATGTCCAGTGTAAATACTCCTAGTTGGCAGATGAAGATCCACATGGTCATTCAGGGACCCAGGATACATTCATCTGTGAATCCACCATCAGGGTTTCACAGTCCTCTGCTGAGGATTCTACATCTGGCCAGCAGAATGGGAAAGAGAAAGAGTAGAGGACTGTGCAAAAAGTATTTATGGGCCAGTTTTAGAAGTAGGTTACATCACTGTCACCCATTTTTCCATTGGAAAGAAATCTTACTACCTGCATGACCAAATCTTACTACCTGGGGCTTGGGAAGTGTGGTCTAGACGGGTTCTCAAGAGTAAAGGAAATGTGTTTTAGTGAATATATAGTGTCTGCTATAGCCCAATTCAGAAAGAAAGTCAACAAATACCCTGAAAAGTTGTCATAGAGTAAGAAGTCAACAAGACATTGTGGTCTGGTCAGAGAAAAAGTTTTGTTATCTAGGGTCAAAGCAACACAACTAGAATAGTTTTCAGGCGTAGTATGCTTACCCGCTGAGTAACATGGCTATATTCCTTAACCTTTCTGGTCCTGAGCTGTCTTGGCCAGTAAATAGGCATTGTAATAGTATTTATCTTTCACGGTTGCATGGATTAATAAGAGAATGTATGTAACATTTCTAGAATGAAATAAACACAACAAATATTAGCTCTCATTATTATAAAAATGTTACCTATCATTGTTACTACTATTACTACTATTAGGATATTTTTAAGTCCTAGAAAAAAAATTGCTATGTAGTTAAAATGTATTTTTGTTTACTTTCACTTGGTCCTTCTGTAGCCAGTTCCTACTGCTAGCCAGTCTCTTTCCCTTCTGCTTATCAAGTAACAATTGCCTCATGACTGCTAGCTTTATCTACTTTTTGACTTAGCAACAGAATGATCTAAGAGAACAACGGAAAAGCGAAGTCTTTAAGGACCCAGCTGAAGAAGTTATGCACCGTTACTTCTGCCAATATTGTATTTGGCATGTAGACTGACCCTGACATACTATAAGAGGATGCTTTTCAAAGACTTGTATACAAGGAAATAAAAATCATCTTGGAAGCTGGCTGTCCATGGCCTGCCTTCCCTGCCCCCAGGGTTTCCTTTTTTCTCACATGCCAAATCTGTTCACCACCTTCCAAGCCCCACACCCCCTCAGATCTCATCCCATTGGTGAGAGACAGCACCCTTACACTTCTTAGAAGCCCAATTTTTTTTTTAACTGAAAGGTTCTCTGAGGCACCATCTTGACTTTTTATTAAGTCTCAACAAAGGATTCTATGATGAACTTGATCTGTATGTATACCATGTTTTCCTACAAATGCCTCGGATTTTATTTTCCTCTGGAAATCTTAATTCTAGTATCATGTGTCATGGAAGAGTCTGGGCATTTTTGAACCCAGTTAATTCCTGAGATATTTCTGTGCAATAGTCCTTTCTTTGCCTTTTCTCTCTCCTCTCACATTTTACCTTAAGTAGCAAGAGGGACACCAGTGGCACCTGCAACCCTCAGCCTGGAAATCTCTTTAGGCAGATCACTTAGTCCATTAGATACATTTATTACTTTCCCGTTACCATGGAAAACAGCATTGCTAAAATTTCTGCCACTGCATAACAAGGATCACCTTTCCTCTAGTTTCTAGTAAAAATTTCCTAACTTCTAAGACCTCAGCGTCAGCTTTAAGTCCACCAGGCTTCAACGGACTGTCTCTTTAGAGCCCTTTACACTTTTACTAACGCTCTCCGTAAAGTCCTTCTAGTTTCTTCCCACTACTGTCTGGCTCCAAATGTCTCTCATATTCTAAGTTTTTTAATTTGCCAGCCGTCCACTTTGAGGCATCAAAATCTGTATTGGTTATCTCTTGATGCATAACAAATTACCCCTCAATTTAGTGTCTGAAAATAACAGTAAACTCTTTTTTAATTTTTTAAATAATCACGTTGAAGGTGGATCATGTACTTTTTACTTACTTATTTTTTTGGTTGCATCTGTGATGTGTGGAAGTTCCCCGGGCCAGGGATGGAACCTAAGCCACAGCAGTGACAATGATGGATCCTTAACCCGCAGCACCGCAAGGGAGCTTTCAACAGTAAACCTTTTTTACTCTCACAGTTTCTGTCAATGTTTTATTTTTTTATGGCTGTTGTAAAAAATTCCCACAAATGTAGTGACTTAAAACGACAGATTTATTATCTTAGAGCTTTTGGCAGGTCAGAAATCTGACACAGATCTCCCTGGGCTCACATCGGGGTGTCAGGAAGCCTGCCTTCCTTTCTGGAGGGTCTAGTGAGAACCTTTTTGCTTGCACCTTCCAGCTCCTAGAGGCCACCACGTTCCTTCTCTCAGGCCCCTTCCTCCATCTTCAAAGCTAGCAGCGGTGGTCGGGTACTCACACTGCTTCACTCTGACCT
Organism: Catagonus wagneri; assembly: GCA_004024745.2. Taxonomy (NCBI): domain Eukaryota; kingdom Metazoa; phylum Chordata; class Mammalia; order Artiodactyla; family Tayassuidae; genus Catagonus; species Catagonus wagneri. The sequence continues at coordinate 19,026,808 of PVHT020001751.1, forward strand.
CTCCCCGCTTCCTCCTCCACGATTAAGAAGACTTGTGATTCCATGAGCCCACATGGAGAACCCCAGATGATCTATTTCAAGGTCAGATGGTGATCAATTTTATTTCCATCCGCTACCGTGATTCCCCCATGCATATGTAATATTCCACACTCACAGGTTCTAGGGATTGTGAGATGGACACTTGGAGAGGGGCCACTATTCTGCCCACCACAGGGGATCAGAAATTCAGGAGCATCTTAACTTAGGGTCTCTCATAAGGTTGCAGTCAAGGTGTCAGCTGGGCTTGGAATAGGCATCTCCCAGGTGACACATCAAGTTGATGCTGGTTCTTGGTGAAAGGCCTTCCTTCCTTCCTTCCCATATGAGGCTTTCTCCTGTTGCTTCTAAGCCCTCGAGATATGACTCCCGCCTTCCCTCAGAGTCACTGATTCAAGAGAGCCAGGAAGAAGCAGCAGTGTCTTTTACAATCTAGCCTCAGAGGTCAACCACCAATGCTTCTACCATATTCTACAGAGTGCAGAGATTCACTGACACACTGTGGGAGAGCCTTTACAGGGTGGGAATTGCCAGTACAGGAGGTGAATACCTCTGTACACGGGGTGAGGCTGAGGGCCATACTGGAGGCAGGCAACCACACCTACCATTCCCCTGCCTCACCACACTCCCGTGTGTGTTCTCTGCCCTCTTCTGACTCCCACTGCTCTTCCTTTCACTCATTTGCTTACCAGTCCATTTCCCTTTCCCTCATTTTGAGCTCAGTGAGGTCAGGAGCAAAGCTTTATTCAGTTTTGCATCTCTAACACCCAACACCCTATAGGTGTATTAAATTTAGCTTAGGAAGAAAGATCTGAGGGAGAGAACTTGGAAACCAACTCCATTCTTATAAGGAAGCCTCGCTGAATTTGGAAGGTGCCTTATATGAGGTGGAAAACCAGCCAGAGAGAATCCTGTCATAGCCAGTCCCTTGAGAAATAAGATATCTTTACAGGAAATGTAAGGAACTTGGGGCTGGGGACTAGGTATAACTTTTGATTCCTCTGTCTTGAATAAAAATGAAATTTGATTAAAATTGAAACCATGCTGAATGTGTGCAGGTTGCTTTTTTTTTTCATGCAGTCTTTTTAATCTGTTTGCACAGGGAGACACGCCCCTCCCCACTCTAAACAGGTCGTTCTTGATCGTTCAACATTTGACAGTGTGATGAGAATAACTGATGGTTGTTTATTTAGGCTCCCATTCTTTCTCTCTAAGCATCTCTATGCATCAGAGAGACTGCTGACAAACCTCTGAAGACAAGACTTATTTGGACCCCTTAAAATTTAAGTTTGCAGCCATCCTGTGCTCTCTCCATCCTGAATAACAGCATGAAAGTTTACAGGGACATACGCCATGTTAATTCTTTAGTGTCCCTAGGTAATGTATTCAGTTTCCAAACTATGTATTAAATACAGACTCTCTAGCAAGTTTCGTGTTAGTGAAAATTACTGCAGCATCCTGTGTTAGTGAAAAGGGTTTCAAATTAACTTGAATTTCATAATAGAAACCAAAGAGACTTTTGGGTAATATGTGAATTGAAAGGAAAGAACCTGTCAGTTTCTGGCCAAAAGGTGACCCCTATAAAGACATATTTGTTAGTTGCGAGTGACAGAGGTTACAGAGGCAGCCAGAACGCTTTCTAAAGTGTTAAGCTGACCTTAGGCAACAAGGTCACAAGGTCGGTTGGGGTCAGGATTGGTCAGAGGAGAACTCCTTGCCTTTTTGTGGAGAGTTTTTAAAAGGCTTCAACTTTCTGTCCCTCCCGCTCTTCTTTCTGGCCCCTCCCGGCCTGGCTGTTTTCTAAAAGTCAGCGGGATTTGGAAACGGACTGACCTCCCCAGCTCAGGGGCACATGAACAACCAGATGCTGGGGTCAAACCCCTTCTCCTGGCAGTGGTGGCCAAAGCCATGGAGACTGGTCATAGGGCTCTCCCACCCCTCGTGCTATTGATATGTAAGAACCCTTTAATATCTTGGCATTATTTCCCTTCAGCTTCTCTGAGTTTATGAATTTAAATCAGTATCTTTGATGACCTTCAGCAAGTCATTCAACCATCTGGGGACCCATTTTCTCCCTCCTCAACAAAATGATAAAGTTGGGTTGCGTGATATAATTTCCCTTTTTGTTTGCCATTCTTACTTTTTGTGGTTATTATTAGTCTGGGTAGTTAAAATGCCTATTTTTTTTTGTTGTTGTTCCCAAGAAATAAAGACAGGCCACATTCTGGTTTCTATCATCTCTCCCTAGGAATAAAGACATTGGATTACTCTTGTTCTTGCAAACTATCCTTTATGTATAATTGTTTGTATTCTAGAAGGTTGAGTAAGACATTTTGAGCACTTTTCCCAAGTGCTGACCCTTTACCTTCAGCCCCAAACTACTTGAGAATTTTAATACAAGCTCTTAAGACTCTGCACACAAGATATGCTCAACCTATGGTTGTATTTGGTTTCTCTGGCATCTGACTTGTCCATTGCATAGGCTGTACTTTGAACAATGATTCCCTATGAAAAGAACTTTGTCTTTTCTCCTTGTGAACATTTATTTTATTTCATTTCATTTATTTTTTGTCTTTTGTCTTTTTAGGGCCACACCTGCAGCATATGGAGGTTCCCAGGCTAGGGGTCTAATCGGAGCTACAGCTGCCGGCCTACACCACAGCCACAGCAACACGGGACCCAAACCGCGTCTGCAGCCTACACCACAGCTCACGGCAACGCCGGATCCTTAACCCACTGAGCAAGGCCAGGGATTGAACCCGCAACCTCACGGTTCCTAGTCGGATTCATTTCTGCTGCGCCATGATGGGAAACTCCTCCTTGTGAACATTCTAAAGCATATTCAGACAGACCTCTTTTCAAGAGAAATTCAGTGATTTGCTCACTGACACAGGGACATTTCCTCACGAATCTCTCCATCAGTTTGAAAAGGAAATCAGCAAGCCCTCACTTAGTCCTCTCTACCTCATTTCCTGTTTCCCTTTCTTTGGAAAATATGCTGGAATCTGAGTCTGACTTGAGTATTTTCAAGGCTTCCAGCTGAGCAGTATCTCAGCTCCCTGAAACCACAGCTGCCCTCAGCATCAGTGTCCCCCTGAGGAGACTGCTCCAATGGTTACAAGTCCAGAGCCCCTCACCCCAACCCCCGTGATCCCTGCCCGGTGAGGACTTGGGCAGGCCTAGGGCAGTTCTGGCTGCCAGATGCTCATCTAGTTTCTTCCGCCTCCATTTTAGGAGAAAATCACTAGGGGAAGAAGAGGAAGTGATTGTGTTAATGATAATGGCCTCACAAAAATCTAGTGTGTATGTTGGAGGAACAGAACATAAAGAAATTTGGATTTGTTTCTACCTGATTCAATTCAGCAAATATTTATAGGAGTAAAAATCTGTAACCTGAACAATGGGGATACATAAGGCACAAGAGAAGTAGAAGATGTGGGCCCACCACCTAGTAGAAGAGAAATAAAATACGTTATAGAACTTAAACACAACCATGTAAAGACATAGAAGAAATGATCATGGGGAAAGAGAGGAGGAAGGGAGTTATTCTGGTGGGAAGAATTCTGGAAGGCTTCATGTAGGAGGCAGCATGTTAGCCTGGTCTTGAGGAATGGGTGTGATTTAATGAACCGCTTTTGCTAGGGCGACAGAAGTCAGGGAGGCTATTCTAGGGAGAGAGAAGAGAAAACAGCCTGAATCAAATCCTAGAGGAGGAAGCAAATGATGAGTGGCTCACACGTAGGAATGAGTAAATTCTTTTTTTTTTTTTTTTTTTGTCTTTTTGCCTTTATCTAGAGCCGCACCCACTGCATATGGAGGTTCCCAGGCTAGGGGTCTAACAGGAGCTCTAGCTGCCGGCCTTCACCACAGCCACAGCAACGCGGGATCCAAGCCGCATCTGCAACCTACACCACAGCTCACAGCAATGCCGGATCCTTAACCTACTGAGCAAGGCCAGGGATCGAACCCGCAACCTCATGGTTCCTACTCAGATTCGTTAACCACTGAGCCACGATGGGAACTCCTCTCAGTTCTTGATTCTTCTCTGCCTCTGAGGTTCAAGGGAACTCCTTCTATAAACCTGGTGCTGTGGGTGGCAAGCTGCTCAGCTACTTGCATGCTCTGGGCTGCACTGTCTTCTAGAGGACTCACGGACCAGGCTGCCCCAATCCATCTGTGGTTTTCATCATCATTTCCCATCTCCACCCCCCAGGTAGGTTAGAAGAGGCAGGCGGGTCGCAGGCCTCATTACTCAGCCAGCTATCTGCTGATGACCTTTGTCATTTTCCAACACAGCCTGGACTGTCCTCCTTTCAAAGCAGAAAATCTCCATCTTCACCCAAGAGTGGGAAACTTACTCTGATGCATGCATCAGGATTTTTGTTGTTGTTTTCTGGGTTCTGAGGGTCCCTCCAAGGTCTGAACAAAATTTTAAGTGTCAAAAGTTTTTCCTCCAATTATGAAGGCCCTGAATGTCCTCTGATCTAGCTGCCCGATTAAGGGAAGAGTTGGAGGGGTAATGGGAATCAGTGGGGTACAGGCATCTTAAATATTTCAACTTCAAAGGCATCTGGCCATGAGGGGGTTCATGGCAGAGAAAAGAGAGGCGGAAATGCAGACTTAGGAATCAAAAACAAAGTGGTGATAACAGAAGCTGAGAGTGGGGATCCATTTTTTCCATGTGTGTCTAAGGGGGAAAAAGAAATCAATCAAGTCATTTTCTGAATTAGGCGCTGTGCTAAAAACCCCTAAGGGACAGACAGGAAGTTTGCAATTTACTTTTAAGAACCTTTCGAACTGTGGCCCCAGGCTCTCTCAGTGGCCTCTTTTCTCACTGTGGCCTCCCTTGCCCATCCGCTTCTCAGCTTCGCCAGGCCAGTCCCTGAGGCTGGAATGCCTGTGAGCCTGTCTCCCTTCTTTTCCCCAGCCAGCAGATGGGCCCTTTCAGAGGATCAAATGTCTTCTCTTGAAAGCTTTCCTGCTGCCTGCAGCACTGTTCCCTGCAGCTCTCTCTCCAGGCCTGCCTTGTATCAGCAACCACCGACCTGTGAAAGGGCTGAGCACAGGGTGGGACTCTATTCTCAGCACCTGGACCGAGTGCCTCCTGCATGGTGGATTCTCAGTAAATAGGTGTTGACTGAATGGGGAAACCACTCATCCATTCAAAGCTGTAAGGGACACAACAATAATGCTGCCTGAGCGGCCGACCATAATAGTTAATAGCTGACATTTGCTGGATGTTCCTGATACTGTTCTCAACACTCTACCTTCACAGTCGTATTGAGTCCAAGCCCCAGACCTGGGAAATAAGCACGATCTTTATTCCCATTTACAGAAGACGACGCTGAGAATCAGAGAGGTCAAGCTACCTGCTTGGGGTTACTTGCCCAACCCCCGGAACAGCCAAGCTTCTCAATTCCTCTGGACTCCAGTCTCCTCAGACATGAAGTGAGGGCACTGGGCAATGGGCTCTATTAAGATCACCTTCAGTTTGGAAAATCTGTCACTCAGTAGTCAGGAATGTGACTAAAATGCAATGCTTGTAAAGGGTGGAACAGTGACAGAGGCCTTGTCCTTTCCCTTCTTTAAGGCTCTAGATTCAGTGCTGACTCGTATCCTAAGGACGCACCCCCTGAGGTAGCTTCAGTCCCCACATCTCCCCGGACACAGGCCAGGCCAGTCATGGTGGCTCAGAGAAGAAGTGGGGCCCTCTGAGACCGCAAAGCGCAGCAGACGGCCAGGCCTGGGCAGGATGTGGGGTGAAGAAAGGATTGAAGAAGGTACCAGAAGTTTCTGTAGGGGCTATAAGAATCAGATGGCTTAGTGGTAACGAACCCGACAAGTATCCATGAAGATGCAGGTTCGATTCCTGGCCTTGCTCGGTAGGTTAAGGATCCGGTGTGTCTGTGGCTGTGGTGTAAGCCGGCAGCTGCAGCTCCAATTCAACCGCTAGCCTGGGAACCTCCATATGTCACAGGAAAAAAAAAAAAAAAAAGGGGATCAGATGAAAGGAAGGAAAGCACTCAGGACATCTCTGGGTCAGCGGTCCCCAGTCTCTCAGGACTCCTGCCACCACTGACATGACTTGGCATCAACAAGGTCCAGGCTCCCAGTCTCCCCTCCACACCTCACATTCTAGGGAGGGCCGCAAGGGAGGATTAGCACTCCTGGATTAATCAGTCACGGCCAAGGTCACTGGGTCACATAGTGTTGATGTGGCCTCGGGGGGCCAGCCCTGCGGGGCGGGGGGCACTCCTAGGAGAGGAAGAGTCCAGGTGAGCTGCACAGAATATCACACACGGCGGCCGCTACCTCACAGTCAGAGGTTCCTGTTTGCTAGTCTAGACGAAAGGGGAAAGAATAAAGTAGCCTCTAGAGGCGCCAAATGTTGGGTAAAAGAAGAGCTATTACTCTCTCCCCAAAAAGTTACAGAATGAAAACAAGTGTTTGTTTCAAAAACACTTTGATGTTCCGGGCCTGCAGGGGCATCGCTCGTCTCTGCTGTCATCTTTGCACGGCATTTTCCCTGTGCCTTCACATGGCTTTTTTTGTAATTTTATTTTTGCATTATAGCTGGTTTACAGATTTCTGTCAAATTTTCCAACTGCACCGTGTGGTGACCCGCTTACATGTACATATATGGATTTGTCACATGTGATTAGACATAGTTCCCTATACTATACAGCTGGATCTCCTTGCTTTTCCATCACGGAAGCACTAGTCAACCCCATTCCCTCCCACCCGCTCCCCTACCCCCTTGGCAACCACAAGTCTGTTCCCCAAGTTTGTGATTTTCTTTTCTGTTGAGAGGTTCATTTGTGCAGTATATTAGACTCTAGTTATAAGAGATATCATATGGCATCTGTCTTTCTCCTTCTGACTTGCTTCACTCAGTATGAGGGTCTCTAATAAGGATACTCACATTGGATTAAGGGTCCTTCCTACCCTAGGCTGCCACCATCCTTATCAACCACATTCGCCATTGCCCTCTTTCCATATACGGTCATATCCTGAGTTACCGGGTCACATTCTGAGTCACATATTTGTTTTGGGGAGGGACACCATTCAACCAATAACAGCTTCCTTTTTTTATAAATCCACAAACTGAGGCTCAGAGAAGCTAAATACCCTGTCATGGCCATCCAGCTTCCAAGAGTCGGTGTTAGCATTTAAACCCATGTCTAACTCCACGACCGAGATGCTCTCATCTTCTCTATGAACTGAGGGTTGGTGAAGAGAAAACAGAAAGTTCAAGAGGGAGAAGGTTAGTAGCAGTCGGTGTGGGTATGGAGTTTGAGAAGTAGCAGGAGGGCTACTGGCAAGTAGCCAGGGCTCGACAGAGCTGGAGGACATACAATTCTTGTGGCAGGTCTGCGCAATGAAATGTCAGTGGCTATGTTTTATTAACTCACAGTATTTATGCACCTTAGGATGGGAACGGCAGTTTGGGGAGTTGAGAAGTCCTGCTCCAACTTTTGGGGAAAAGCTGATGAGCACTGTTTTTAGAGCAGAAGGTCAGAAGTGAAAAACAATGACAAGAGCAGTAACTAGTATCTCCACGGTGCTTTACAGTTTATATGGGATGTTCGCCTTGTGTAGTACTTGTGGCCATCCTTAATTTACTGGTGTGGAAAGTGAGGCTCAGAGAGGTCGTGCTGTGGTTTACCTTCCCAAGACCTCCCGGTGTGGGAGGAGTGGCCAGGGTTCTGCCCTGTTCTCTTTCCACAGAATTCCCTTCGCTATCTTCTTCACAGATGACAGCTGAAGCGGAGACAACTAAGAGGTATCACTAAGAGAGACCACAGTGTAGAGAAAGAAGAAGAGGGAGAAAGCCTGGTCCTTCAAGACCACATTTTGACATCACGGAAGAGACAAAGGCACGAGTGGATTCACACAGGACAGAATCCCAGAAGCAGAGGAGAAAGAAAGGGTGACTAACAGCATCAGAGGCTGGGAGAAGGTCAAGAGAAGGAAGAGGGAGAAAATGTGACGGGGCTTGGAGGTGAGTCGTCCCCTGGTGACCTCTTCGAGGTTTCAAGAGAGCAGAGGGAGGAAGCTGGAGTGCAGGGGCTGGGGCTGAGGAAGCCGGATGACGAGTGGCGCCATTTTTCATTCAGAAAGTTTGGCAGGGAGTGGGAAGGGCGAGCAGGCTCGTAGCTGGAGGGCACAGCAGGACCCGGCAAAGGTTTTTCCAAGGTGGGGAGGGGGGGAGCAGAGGGGCCTCTGCATGTCTGGAATACATCTGATTTTAAGGACGGCCTCTGTTTCCAGATGTATCACAGCCCGTGATGAATACAGTAACGTCTCCATCTGTCAGCGAGCCGTAGTCCTCCTGCTCCCACGGAGGCATCCATGTTTACCGATATATGTTACTAATTTTGTTGCACTGTAGTGGACAGTATATTGCCTAACACTTGTCAGAGAAGTCCCTGCACTGGATTTATATCTACATTACCATTTGGCAACATTTATTGCAGAGTGACCAAGCGCTCGGGGTTTGAGGTGAGCCAGACCTGGCTGTGAACACTGGCTCCACCAAGGTGGGCAGTCTTGGGCCAGCTCACATCCCCCAACCTCAGTTTCCCCATCTGGAAATCAGGGGTTGTGTCTATTACAGAGCACGGTCAGCAGCATTAAACGAGCTCATTCTGGGACACAGACACTTAGACCTTGGCAACTATCTGGAGTCTTGGGTGAAGCAGCAAAAGCAATACTACCAGAAAGCAATACTACTGTTATCTGGTCCTTAAAATCCAAGGGATATTTGTTTTTCCTTTTTGCACCTCTGTACTGTCGAGCGAAAGTGTACAGTCTCCTCTCACCAGGATCTTCTTCACATCAGAGACTGAGGGTGCTGAACTGGGTCCACTCCCCACCAGAACAGACCCTGTGTGTGTGGGAAAAGAGATCCGAGTCCTTTTCAAACCGATCTGAGATGAAGGGGGAGGGGGAGGACAGAGGAGAGAAGGAAGGACACCAAATGAAACTCTTTGATCTAAAAAATTCCCCCCCAACACACACACACACACACACACACACATTTGGTTTGTCTCTGTCCTGTGTCCACAAGCCTTCCTTTCTGAGGCCTTGGAAACAAAGATAAGAACATTCCTGAGGGTCTCTGCTTTTACACACATTACCAGTTGTAAAATCCAATTGACCTCTCACAGCTCCTTCTCAGCCTATAAAATCATGAGTGGATTAGGTACTTGGAAAAATGACAGCATTGCATAAAATTTTTTAACTCTCAGAAAAGCTCTCCATCCAGAAGACTAGATGGGGTGAGGGATGGGGCCGTGAAGCGAGGGCAGAGCTGCTGAAGAGCTGCAGGCCAGACTCCCCCGGAAACCCAGACAAATATAAACACATATCCATGCCCACCGCGATTTTCTTTCAAGTTTTCTCAGCTCTTCACAAATACCACTTCTCCTTTGATCCAAGTTTCTTCTGAAGACCTGGGGCGGGGTGGGGGGAGATGGAGCAGGCTTCCTGCTGCTCTCGCCCCATTTTATCTCGTCGAGACCCACTGCTGATTAGGAGAAGGCCACTTGGCCGGGGAGCCCACACATCCCTGCTCCTGGAATGTGCTTGCCGCAGTACCCTCCGCTGTCACAGAAAGAGTGATTGCCTCTCGGGAGTGTGAAGATAAACAGATTTCTCTGTCTGCAAAGCTTGTTCCCAGCACCACCTACCCACTTCTGCCCTGGGAGGACCCTTCTGGCCATTCCGCTCCTTTAAAAACCACCCCGAATATGACTGCTCTGTGCCCAGACTCTTTCTGTGGTCACATGGTCTTGGCATGTCAGGATCCCCAGGAAGGAGGGGTGGTCAGTGCAGCTCAGGCTTTTAGGAGGAGCCAATGCCAAGATAAGCTGGTTCAAATATAGGGGAGCAAAGAGCAAAACAGGGAAGAGGGAAGGATTACGATGCAGTGGTCCTCTGATGTTTGAATTTCTTTCTGGGGATTTGGGATGGACCCTGCCAGTATGTCTCCAGGAACCCCTGTTGCTATCTTGCCACTGGCCGTGGACCCAGGTCTTCAGAGCGGCCACCACCTCCTCCACCAGAGGGCGAGGGACCTCAAGCCCCAGGGCATCTTGTTCATTTGCTGTCTGTGATTCAGCAGAGGGGGTGCGGATGGAAAGCCATGATTCCTGGAAGGGAGGCAAAAAGCCATGCAACTCTATACGTATTATCATTCAGAGAAAAGCCCGACATGTGAGTATTTCCCTCAGTGAATAATTGTGGGAGGTGGACAAGGTAGGAAGCAGTTTAATTGCCAGTAGCCCTGGATGGGCCTGCTCTCAAAATTCTTCTTCCTTTTCAGGGCAAGAGCAATAGGCTTTGTTGTCTGGACAACGACAGTGATCTACTGGCATGATTTGCAAGCCTGGACTTAGCATTTCAGAGTGAAGGTCCCACATAAATCGAAGAAATAAACACTGTCCCCTAATGGATCCACACATGCAAATCTCACGTCTGGTGGTAGGAATGAAACACAGAAAGGCACAGCCCCTGGGGCCAGGTAGGAATGTTAAACCGATAACCTCTCAGAAGAGCCAATTGGGTCAATAATCCCCCAGCAGCAGGTAACAAAAGGCTGCTTGAGAAGCTGCAGACAGAGCTCCCTGCCAGAGGCCCCTAATGGTCGAAGTACATTCCCTGGTGTCTTCGTGCTTTTGTCCTAGAGAGACCTTTCCAGGCTCTGTGGGTTCCCTCTGGCGCCAGCCCTCCAGGCAGGTGAGGGAGGGAGGGAGGGAAGGAGGGCTTCCCTTTCCCTGTCTGAGCAACAGGAAAACACCTGCAGGGAGGAGGCAGGAGGAGCGGGGGAAGGCGGACTGGCTGTCCTGGAGCTGGGCCTCAGGGGTGCGAAGGGTTGTCCCCGAGGAAGATGGAGAAGATTCAACAACCTCGACTCAGCTCCTCAGAGCAGGCTGGAGAGAGAGCTTTTGGGGTTTGGGACCCCTTCTCCTTGGGCTCCTAAGAAAGGGGCACCTTTCATCTGATCTCAGGCAAGAGAAGACAAGTGACACCCCCAGCCCAAGTAAGAGATGTGAAAGCTTAGCACCGACGTGTGCGTGTGCGTGTGTCTGCGTGCGTGCGTGCGTGCGTGCGTGTGTGTGTCTCCTCTCCTTCTCACTACCTCTTCCTTACCCACACCCGGCTTGTACTCATCCTTGAATTCTCAGCTGCAATTCACCTCCTCTCTGAGGCCCCGACATGAAGCCGCTCCCTCCCTCTTCCCCTTTTCTTCTAAAATCTCAGTCCCTTCATATGCTGTATCTCATCTGTGACCTGTTTGTATACTTGTCTCCTCTAGACCTGAGAACCCCTGAGGGTGGGAGGATGTCTGGCTGGCCTTGCTGGTATGTATTCAGCCTGAGTGAATGGAGACACGAACGGGTCACACCCAGGCCATCTCTCCAAAGCATCTTGTTCCAAAATGCCTTCCTCGGAGTTCCTGTCGTGGCTCAGTGGTTAATGAATCTGACTAGGAACCATGAGGTTGCAGGTTCGATCCCTGGCCTTGCTCAGTGGGTTAATGATCCGGTGTTGCCGTGAGCTGTGGTGTAGGTTGCAGACGCGGCTCGGATCTGGCATTGTTGTGGCTCTGGCATAGGCCGGTGGCTACAGCTCCTGTTAGACCCCTAGCCTGGGAACCTCCATATGCCTTGAGTGTGGCCCTAGAAAAGGAAAAAAAGACAAAAAAAAAAAAAACCAAAATGCCTTCCTCCTCTTCGCTAACACTGACAGGGAGTCTTCTAGGTGTCTCGTGCCCCAGCGGCAGACAAAGGGAATACATGCTAACAAGCATAATGCTCACCAAGGGAAAGTCTCTTTCTAGGCACTTTTTATTTATTTATCTAAGCCTCACAACTCTGTGAAACAAGCGTAATTATTATAATCCCCATTTTATAGATAAGGAAACTGAGTTTATGTGGTTTGCCTGTAAGCGGCAGAGGCGGAGCTTGGACCCAGAGAGTCCATCTGCAGAGCCCACCCCCAGTTATACTGTCAATCATCCTACAGCAGCCAATGGGGGCTCCTCCACAAAGGGTGCGTTTAGAGGCTGCGGGGCTCCCATCTGTACTACTAAACCAGCAAGGAAGTTTTCGGTAAAATTAATTGTACACATTTGCTTGGAAAGTCTGGTTCCCACTTCTCTTTAGGAGGCTGTCATAGAACAGCAAATAGCTTGAGGAATCCCCTCCAGAAATCCCCTCCCCTCAGACTTTAATACTGAGAATAAGGCAAAGTAGATGAAAACTCACATTAAGATGTAAAAGGCAAGTGGCTCCATTTACTCTTCTAACTTGTAGAAAGGAGCTTGACACAAAAGAGCCTCTGAAGAACTTTAGCAGGTTGTGGGGATGAGAGACAGCTTTCCTGGCACTACAGAGACAGGCACCTGCAGACACCTGCTGCAGTTTTAGGAGAACCAGAAGGTGGGGCTGGGTATTGGAAGGCTGTTCTCCCAGGGCCCTCAGACTGTCTTGCAATTTGTCACCAAGCGGACCCAGTCCGCAGATGCCCCCTTCCAATCGGGCTCCCTAACAGTCAGATTTTTTATGCTTTCTGCAAAGTACTCATCTTTTTATTCTGTAGGATCCCCACAAACAATCCCCTGTGAAAATATGAAAAGAAATATGAAAAAAAAAAGGAGTGTGTTTTCCTTCCATAAAATTCTGCTAACAAGTGGATGGCAGTAAGAGTTATCAGGTATTACCTTTGGGGTGAGTGAGGATGGGAGTAGACACTGCAGGCTGGGCAGCAGTAAGGAGGAAGTCTGGATGGGTAGGTGAGCTATTTTATGGAGGGTCTAAACAGCCAGGGAAGTTTAAAATGCTCTGTTGAGGCTTCTAAAAACTTTGGAAATTTCCGAACTAAGGAATGTTCATTCATTTATTCATTCAATTTAACAAAACTGTAATCACAGGTATTACCATGATGAATAAGCCAATTCTTGCCCTGTGTGATCTCTTAGACTGGTCCAGGAGACAGGTGTACAGGCAAATAACTGCAACCCAGCTGGACAGGTGTGCTAGCAGAGGAACACCTATCAGCTGCACAAGCTCAAGATGGAGGGCTCACTCTGGGGGGAGGGGGTGGGGCTGGACCCCCCGGGAAGGCTTCTTGGAGCAAGAGACATCTGAACTAGGTCTTAAGAGATGAACAGGTATCTTTGGGGAGAGACCGAATTATAAGTGTAGAAGTAGCTGAGAGAGGAGGGCTGGAAAAGGGCTTTCAAGGCAGAAGAAAAAGCAGGGTCCAGACGTGGGAAACAGCCAAGTACTATTAAGGAATGCCAGTCTGGGAGTATGGAGTATTTTGGGGAGAGAGAGTAGAGCAAGAGAGATGATGGTGAGATAGAAAAAGAGGTGGAGAAAGGCTGACAGTAAAGGCCTTGCTGTCCTTATCAGGGTTTGAAGCTGGTCCCAGGCTTTCTCCCATGGCTTTCAATGGACACCACTGCCCCTGGGGCTGGTAGTACACTTAGTAGGTTAAAGGAGTCCTGTGGTCTAATATGCCTAAGAAATTCTCGGGTTAGACAAAGGGTCTTTGCCTCTTTAAGAATTTTCAGAGTCTAATATATTCTGAAAGGTTTTTAGCAAAAACTACAGTGATTGTACAGGAAAAAGCATTTGTAAGATCTGATAAATCTTTACTAAGTAGTTTGAGTTCTCTAGAGAAAGAGAACCAATAGGATGTGTGATCTATTTGTGACAGATGATCTATCATCTATCTACCCATCTACCTATCTATCCATCCAACCACCCATCCACCCATCCACCCACCTACTTACTTTTCTCTATCTCAAGACTGATTGAGTTTGAAAGAACTGACTTACACAATTGGGGCTGCCCAGTCTGAAACTTGCCAAGCTGGACAGTAGGCCAGAAGTTCCAACAAATGTTGGTGTTGAAGTCTTGAGTTTGGAGGCAACCTGGAAGCAGAATTCCTGTCTTTTGGGGGGACCTCCGTCTTTTTTCTTAAGGCCTTAAACTGATTGGAGGAGATCCACCCATATAATGGAGGGTTATCTATTTTTCTCAAAGTCTACTGATTTAGGAGTTCCCGTCGTGGCGCAGTGGTTAACGAATCTGACTAGGAACCATGAGGTTGCGGGTTCGATCCCTGGCCTTGCTCAGTGGGTTAACGATCTGGCGTTGCCTTGAGCTGTGGTGTAGGTCGCAGATGTGGCTTGGATCCCGCATTGCCATATCTGTGGTGTAGGCTGGCAGGTACAGCTCTGATTCAACCCCTCGCCTGGGAACCTCCATATGCTGCAGGTGCAGCCCTAAAATGAAGAAAAAAAAAGTCTACTGATTTAAACTTAACTCTAAAAACAAAGCAAAACAAAACAACTCCACAGCCAGACTGATGTCTGAGCAAGCAACTGGACGCTATAGCCTAGCCAAGAAGAGTACCCCGCATAAGCACTCATGAAGCACTAAACATTGCTATGGACATTGGAGACACAGCAGTGAATTAAACAGACGAGACTCCTGATCCCCATGGAGCTTATGTTTTTATACACATCTGAATGTGATTTCCAGGGTGAGTTGGGGAACAGGCAGAGGAGGAGCAGGGAAGGTTGGGGTCTGGGAAGCCAGAGAAGAGACTTGTGACAGCACAAAGACTGGAGCTAATGATGTTGGGACTGGCGTGGAAGCAGTGTGCCTGGAATGGAAGGGACTCTGGAAGGGGAATGAATAGCAATTCATATTTTGGGAAGGACACCAACTCTTCATATTAAAGAGGAGAAAACTCAGGTCTGGAGAGGTGATAAGCTCAAGATCTCATGACACGAGATGACATTCTTGATACCAAGTATTTCTCATCAGGTTTGCACTGACATCCTGGGGTACCCTGAATCACAGGTATGGGCCAAATTTTAATTGGTGTGAATTCTCTTATGTATATGTAAACGAGGATATCCTATATGGCTACAATGGAACACAGCCTACAGTGAAGAATCAGACCAAGATTTGAGCCGGATGGATCAAACAATGGAGTGTAGGACAAAGTACCCTTAACTTGAAAATGGTGGGATTAAAGGTCAGGTTACCTAGTTATCGGAGTATGTGAGAACTTTGCCTCAGACAAGCCTGGGGGAGACCCTAACCAAATCGGATTATAATGGAGTATAGACATCCTAGTTTGTTTTTCTGATGACCCAGCACCATTGCAGGAGCAGGAACGGGGGTGGGTGTTGTTAACAGACTCTGAGGAAGAGTGGAGAGAGCTTGCAATAAAAACTCTACCTTCAGAACCCTCTTATAATGCTAGTGGGAATGTAAATTGGTGCAGCCATTATGGAAAACAGTATGGAGATGCCTTAAAAAACTAGAGTTGCCATATGATCCTGCAATCCCACTCCTGGGTATAGATCCAGACAAAACCATAATTTGAAAAGATACATGCACCCGTATGTTTACAGCAGCACTATTCACAATAGCCAAGACATGGAAGCGACCTAAATCTCTACTGACAAATGAATGGATAAAGAAAATGTGGTACTGGAGTTACCACTGTGGCGCAGCAGAAATGAATCCAACTAGGGACCGTGAGATTCTGGGTTCAATCCCTGGCCTCACTCAGTGGGTTAAGGATCTGGCATTGCTGTGAGCTGTGGTATAGATCACAGACATGGCTTGGATTCTGCATTGTTGTGGCTGTGGCATAGGCAGGCAGCTGTAGCTCTGATTTGACCCACAGCTTGCAAAACTTCATAAGCCACAAGTGCATCCCTAGAAAGTTTAAAAAAAAAAAAAAGGAAGAAGCAGGAGAAGATGTGGTACTTATATACAATGGAATACTACTCAGCCATAAAAAAGAACAAAATAAGGCCATTTGCAGCAACATGGATGGACCTAAAGATTATCCTGCTAAGTGAAGTAAGCCAGACAGAGAAAACAAATGCCCTATGATATCACCTATATGTGGAATCTAAAATATGACACAAATGAATTTATTTACAAAACAGAAATAGACTCATTGACATAAAGAACAGATTTGGGGTTGCCAAGGGGTGAGGGGGTGGGGAAGGGATGGACTGGGAGTTTGGGGTTAGCAGGTGCAAACTACTATATAGAGACTGGGTAAACAACAAGGTCCCACTGTATAGCGCAGGGAACTATATTCAATATCCTGTGATAAACCATTATGGAAAACAATATGAAAAAGGAATATATGTATATATATATTTATATATACGTATCTGTACACTCACCTATAACTGAATCACTTTGCTGAACAGCAGAAAAACACAACATTGTAAATCAACTATGTTTCGATAAAATACGTTTAAGAAAAAATTCCTACCATCTCAATGGGCAATGAATGTCTCACATCAGCCAAGAGCAGCCCAGAAAGATCACTCTTGCTTCCTCCTGAGCCCAGCTGTGGTTCTAACTTAATGACAACAAGCATTTATTCTGACTACATTTTGGAAGTGTTTTCTGCTGCAGAGAAGTGCCATGGCATTTAAATATCTCAAAATACTAGATATTGAACTCCTCTTACTCCAGGATAGCAGCTGCCAGATCAGAGAGACCATGCGTCTCTGGGCCACCAGCCAGAGGCCACTGGGGGTTCCTCATCCTGCCCTCAAAGCCTGGCGTGGGGTCCAGCTGCTACTGAGTCTATGGGGTGTGGGCCCACACTTCCTATTCAGTCCAAGGCCAGCTGGGGGCTGTCCCCCTTCCTGGCCTGTCTTTCCTGGTTATGCTGAGCTCTCCTCTTTCAAAAAGGCCCTTCTTCTCCAAGCTCACACCAGGCCCAATCAAACAGAGAGGCAATACAACCACATGACAGCTTGTGATTAGGCACCAGTTGCAAATATAGAGAAAAGCTCCCTGATGACAGAGGAGGGTGCAGTTACTGTGCAGTGAGGGCAGGAAGGGCTTCAGAGAGTAGATGGAAATCAAGCTGGATCTAGTTCCTGAGAACTCAGCCCCATTAGATGCTTGGCATAAGCACCACGACTATTTATGGAGTGACTGCTGTGTGCCAAGTACTATGCTTAGCTGTGTGTGTGTACTTCATTCTTCTTGTTGCACAAAGGCAAGAACACAGCTGTTTGGGTCAATGCCATGTAATGTGACATCCAGAACAGTTTCTAGTATGTACTGGGTGCTTAATAGATATCTGGATAATACCTGAGAGGTAGGCATTATTCTTTCTCTTTCATAGTGGAAGAATTTAGGTTGTGAGAGAGAAAGTGACCTGCTAAAGCAACAATGATAGAGTCAGGGCTCAAACCCAGATCCGTTGACCTAGGGCTCTTATTCTTAACCATTCTATGCATGAAAACCACAAAGAGCACAGTGCTCGAGACCCACTGCTGGTAGGCTGGAATTAATACTAGGATATACCTATCTCATACTGTGCAACACTGGATGGAGTCATCAAAAGAATTCAGCATAATTCCAACCTCTTCTAGAAGCCAGCTCCCATCACTGCAAATGCAGGGCTTTTCCTCCCAGCCCCCCTTAGTCCTATTACAAACAGCTGGAAGGTAGTTGCTACTTAAACATTATTTGATTACATGTTTGTTCCTTACATGCTGTTCATCGTATTTTTCTTGAATTTCTGAATTGCTATTTAACATTTCACACGTATAGCTGGTTGTCCCAGTTAGAGTGTAAGCTAGGGCTCTGCTCACAGTGTTATTCTCTACCATATCCCTGGGCACCCGGGCCGGGTCTAGCACATAACAGAGCTTCACTAAGTCTAACATGAGTGGAGAGGCTGTTAGACAAGTCTCCGCGGGCTGCGTCTCCACAGTCACTCAAAGTCTCCTCCTCTTCTTTCCACTATTAGTTCTCTCAACAGCATGACTGAATGCTAGAGGCCAAGCAGGATGGGAGGATAAGAAAAGGCCTGTCTCTGCCCTCAACGGATGTACACGGAGCACGTGACACAGACATGGTCGATTAACCGTAACTCAAAATAGAAAGACAGAATTCCATTAGAAAAGCACAGGTAAAGCTTAGGAGAGCATGCCAGAGGAGGGGAGGCTGTTTCCAGCTGCTAACATCAGGGAAGAGGGCTTCCAGGATGTTCACTGTCATCTCCCACTCACCTCCATCAAAAAGAGGTGACCTCGCAAGACATCAAAGGATACTGCTAACCAAGCAGATGACCAAGCAGCCAGAGAGTCTGGCCTTGTCTGTGTTCTTTGGAGTACTTTTCCATTTACTCGCTACTGCAAAGAGGAACATAAAGTCATTTGCAGCAACGTGGATGGATGTGGAGATTATCATATTAAGCCAGTCGGACAAAGACAAATGTTGTATGACAATCACTTACATGTGGAATCTAAATAAAAATAATACAAATGCACTTATTTACAAAACAGAAAAAGACTCACAGGCTTTGAAAACAAACTTATGGTTACCAAAGAGGAAAGGTGGTATGGAGGGATAAATTAGGAGTTTGGGATTAATACACACTATTCTACCTAAAATAGACCTGCTGTATACAAAGACCTATACTTGTGGTATATACTGCATATAAGGACCTATTGTATGGCACAGGGAACTCTGCTCAATGTTCTGTAATAACCTATAAGGGAAAAGAATCTGAAAAGGAACGGACATGTGTATGTGTATAACTGAATCACTTTGCTGTACACCTGAAACTAACACATCATTGTAAACCAACTAGACTCCAATATAAAATAAAAATTAAGCAAAAAAATAAAGACTTGCATGGACTTGGGAGAGCTCAGAGAGAAGAGGGTAAAGAGACAAGCCCCCAGTTCTGGTCATCAAGTCAGAGATAATTTTGGAAAGAGAACTTTTTTTTTTTTTGTCTTTTTGTATTTTATGTAGAGCCGTACCCGCGGCATATGGAGGTTCCCAGGCTAGGGGTCTAACAGGAGCTGTAGCTGCCGGCCTACACCACAGCCACAGCAACGCGGGATCCGAGCCGCGTGTGCGACCTACACCACAGCTCACGGCAATGCCCGATCCTTAACCTGCTGAATGAGGCCAGGGATCGAACCCGCAACCTCATGGTTTGGATTCGTTAACCACTGAGCCACGAAGGGAACTCCTGGAAAGAGAACTTTTAGAAGAGCAGTGAGCGAAGCAGCTAGACTGCATGGATGTAAGTTGGGAACACAGAATCAGGAAGTGGAAACTGACTCGCTCACTCAGCAAATATCTGAGTGACAACTACATGCCAGGCACTACGCTAGACATTGGGGATTCAGAAATATGCAAAACAGACATGTCCCTGCTTTTT
The DNA here is from genome assembly GCA_004024745.2 of Catagonus wagneri. Taxonomy (NCBI): domain Eukaryota; kingdom Metazoa; phylum Chordata; class Mammalia; order Artiodactyla; family Tayassuidae; genus Catagonus; species Catagonus wagneri. Next base: position 19,046,098 of record PVHT020001751.1, read on the forward strand.
GGAACCAGCAATCTATGATTACTCATTCAAGAAGAATGGAGAAATGCGGTATGTTGAGTATACCTCAATAATCAAAGAAAAAGAGGAGACTTGGAGGTACCATGAGGAGATCTAGGAGGGTGGGACCCCCAAAGATGTGGAGAGAAAGTTTGGTGCTGTTGTTTTGGTATTATGATGAGAGAGGTCAGGATATGGCCTCAGGCTGAGGGGAGACAGGGATGGAGAGTTTGGAAACACCAGGGGGAGAGGGATCCCTAAGAAAGCAAAATCCTAGGGGAGGCATGTATAGGATGTGAAGTTATGCAGCACTGTGTCAAGTACTTCTCATAAACGATCTCAGTGGATCCTTACAATAACCCTATAAAGCAGGAAACTGAGGTGCAAGGTCACATATCAAGTACGAAGACACAGATATGAAGCCAAGTCCAACTGCAGAAGCCAGGCTCTTGAAAGTTCACTGCTTTGAAGGTATGTGGCCAAGCCCACATTCGACTGAGTCTAAACTCACTTCAGCTGGTCTACACTGTACTGTTTTACAGTCCTCTAGGCCAGTGTTTACCTGAACCTTTTGCAAAGTTTTGAGTAGGGCAGTCTCGCGCAGAGGGGGCTTCTTCCCCAAGTCAGGCTGCTCTGAGTCCATCTGCAATAATGTGCTGGCACAGATTCAACCCTATGACCAAGGCTGACTGTTCCCTCCTTGCTGCAGCCCACACTGAACCATCTTTGGGTGCTACTGATGCTTCCTTTGGCAAAGCCCTGGTGCTCATTTCCCCAGCCTCTTCCCCTAGGTTCGGGCAGTCACTCTTTCCTTACTCACCCCAGTTCAGGAGCTAACTCAAAACGGCGCTGAGCCCCTAATAAGTAGTATAGAAATGACTGACAAATAACATTTTGTATTTCTGAAGCAATCAACTTACATGGAGTATCAAAACAGCACAGGGCTGGGCAGACAAACCTAGATTTCGACTCCCCTTTTGGTACCTAGAAGTCAGGTGTCTCAGAATAAATTTTTCTTTCTCTTTGAACCTGTTTCCTCACCTAAGAAATGGGATGGCAAAACCTTCTTTGTACACTGAAGTGAGGACTAAATGAGATGACTCAGATCACGTGTTAAATGTCTCCTTCACAGTGTATTTCCAGTAAAATACACTTCCTCCCACCCCAAGTGCATTTTAATAGAGCACCATGCCTCAAAGAGCCTGGAGAAATGATCCTCTAAACTTTAATCGACACTGTGGGAAAGTCTCAGAGAAGGAAACAAGACCTAAAGCATCTTCCAGTTTGTCAGAAATCTGACTGGCTTTGCTTCTCAAAACAGAAAAACTGCTACCTTTCATATGCCGTCACAAAAGTCATCTGCACATGAGAAGCGTGACTTTAAGCAAGAGAAAGGAACTGCCTTCTGTGTGCACCCAGCATGGTACGGATGACTTTTTAAAAGCTGCTGCAGAATTTTCTAATAGAGTTCATTTGTCGGTGGCGTAGGCGGATGCTGATCTGAGAGCAGGACTCATTCGTGAGACTAGGAGAAAGCCAAAACCTTGAGCAGTAAGTTCTCTTTCCATAAGCAACAACAGATGAAACGATGCTAATGTTCTCACCCACACACCACCTGCTCCATTCTGCAGACGGTGCGCGGGCAAGAGCAGGAGGGAACGTTCTGGGAGGTAGCAACCCCTGCCTTCCCACCTTAGTGGGGAAAACAAAAACAAGCACAACACTGGACACGCCAAGAACCATTATCCTGACAACCCTCGGGTCCCATTCCACCTCTCAAACCTCAAAAGACTTTCAGCCTTTATAAAGACCTGGGCTCTTTCATGTAAATTTCAAGGCCACACGCAAAGCACTTGGTTGGATAGTAATGAAGAAAAATGACTTAGTTAACAAGATCTACACCCCATCCATGGGATTTGACAGTGTTTGATGTGATTTCTCTAGCAATCTAAAGTAATCAGTTTAGCTGTAATAGAACAGAGAGAAAGCTGTTCTGCCTGCACCACTTTCTTTGCCATAAACGGGGAATGAATCATCATGTCTTTTTTTGAATGATAAAAAAAAAAATCTTGCATAGTATCTGCAAGTAATTTTTTCCTCTTCAAAATGGATGCATCCTAAATGTTCAGCTGAGGCTGGTACCCCAGAGAAGAAAGTTTTGACAACTTAACATTCAAAAAGTCAAAACCAGTCCACATGATAATTTGATTTAGCCCATTAATTTTCTAGCCTGCCAACCAAATATACATGTTTAGTGCTTACCAGTGTAAAGGAGATAGGGCGCACTTGAAGAACAGATAATAAATTTATATCTTCTACTTTCTAAAAGCTTAAAATTATGTACTTCTGAGGGAAAAGGCAGGGTAATCTATTGGAACATTAACTATTTCAGATAATTCATCTAACTTCTTTTCTCTCCTCCTCTTCCATCCTTCCATTTCCTCCCTCCCTCTTCTGTTTCTTTAACTCGAGAAAAATCAAAGAGTAGAAGAGCGTTAGGGAATTTTCATCTTCAATTCACTTGAACATACCCAGGATCAACTTTGGGTAAAATTAAGACTTTGTCCCTACTGGCCTTTAGTTCTTCTCCTATCCTGCTCAGAGAAACCCAAGACGACTAGGAAACCACATTTTCTGGGCCTCTCCAGCCTAGCTACTGCCAGAGATCTGAGGCTGCAAAATTTTATCTGTGATCTCTGACAACGTGGCAAGGAGGCAGTTGTCAGTGTCAGTGGCCATTTGTGCCCCCTGAATGGCATGCAAATGGCTGACTTTGGGTGCGATTTGACAGCACAGTCTCCCTGGTATCTGCAGTTTTGCTCTGGAGCAAAGGGAAAGACCACAGTGGGGAAGTTGGCCCAGTCAGATTTCACTCCCTGCCCTTTTCTTAAATATGGGGGACTGTCTCTAGGAAGATGATTTTGATGTGCTGGAAGCAAGCAGGGGAGTGGAAAATCCCCCCAGCCACTCTCAGGAAAACATCGACACCACGATTTCACCAGTCAGTTCAGGGGCATCTAGCCGCCGGGCGGGCGAGCTTTTGGGCTCCTCTGCAAAGCTGCGGGGAGGTGAACAAATGGCCGGCCGCGCCTCTGCCGCAAACACGAATGAGTGGTGCCACCTCCCGGCAGAGATGGCCTCGGGTGGAGGTTGGGAAAATGTGGCAGCCATTCTGTTTTGGGCACCAGAAGGTTCAGAGCTGGAAATCCCAGGGCTTGTTCCAGTCCAGTCTGTCCTTGCTTCACAGGGGAAGAAAGCCAAGGTCTGGAAAAGGGACATGTAATTAGTGACAGAGCTAAGGCCGAGGCACTAAATGAACCGCATCTGCTGAATCCTTACTAAGGACAGAACCCCGTGCAAAGCACCTTACATGCTCACAGCAACTCTGTGAGGAAGACGTCTGCCATTCTCTCCTGTTTTCCAGATAAGAACAGTGAGGGCAAAAGAGGCCTCAGGAGATGCTGACTAGGTGACTGAGCCCCCCACTACCTTTCTGTTACTTTCCAGCTGCCTTTCAGACACATGGATGTCACCTGCAACAGAGATTAAGCCCGGGCTCCAGAGTATCTGGAAAAAAATGCTGTTACTGAATGACCCAGAAGGCCGTGCTCGCTGGCCCTGAGAGCCTGGATGGAAACAGGAGGGCTCTGTGGGGAGGGAGGGGACACCGGGAGCAGTCAGGTGACGGAATCTTGAGGAAGCAAGTGGTTCCTGAGAAGTCAGTCAAGAACTAACACTCATGAGATACCCTGTTCCCTCCGTCAGCTTTCTCATAAATGTCAGACCAGCTTCTTATTTGGAAAATATGGTTCCTAAGTGGGACACAGTGGAAACCCAGCAGATACTTGTGAAATGAATTGTTCCAGAAGGGAGTCTGGAAATCATCTGCTCACTCAGTGCTGCCACTCTCCTTCCCTGGCCCACCCAAGATACACCGTCCGACACTCGCCCCCGCCCCCAGCACACGCAAACTCCTCTCCAATTCCTTATCCAGCTTGAATGTCTCCAGGAAACTCATTATTTTCCGAGCTGGCCAATTTTCAGTAAGTGGTTATTAAAATTATTCCTGTTGTTCAATCCATTTGTCTTCTAACAATTGTACTTCTGGTCTTAATTCTGACCTCTGGAACACAGGACCAGTTCTTTGAAATTTCCACTGTTCCTCTCTTTCAAGTTAAATATTCTTGGTTTCATTTAAGTCTGCCTTTCTTTCTTTCTTTCTTTCTTTCTTTCTTTCTTTCTTTCTTTCTTTCTTTCTTCCTTCCTTCCTTCCTTCCTTCCTTCCTTCCTTTCCTTTTTCTTTCTTTCTGTCTTACATTTCTCTCTCCCTTTCCTTTCCTTTCTTCTCCTTTCCTTTCCTCCGTCCCTGTCTTTCTTTCCCGCCCCATGACCTATGGAATTCCCGGGCCATGGATCAGACCTGAGCTGCAGCTGGGGCAACATCAGATCCTTTAACCCACTGTGCCAGACCAGAGATTGAACCTGCGTCCTGGTGCTGCAGAGAGATGCCACGGACTCTGTTCTGCGGTAGCAGGAACTCCTCTTTCATGGTTTCTTCACAAGGCCTCCCTTCTAGGGTCGTGACCCTAGAGCTCTACGCCGCCTCTGGGCGGATCAGCTGCTGGGGAGCAAGGCTTATTTTCTCGTTTAGGCCCGGGAAACAGCCAGGCCCAGCACTACTATCTCTGGACTCATGGGAGAAAAACCAACCTATAAAGCCAGCGCTCTGTTGCTTGCAACTGAACACTTTCCTAATTGACCTAAGTACTTGCTTTGTACCTGGCTCTGTGCTGGCTCCTCGACCAGCGCTCTGCCCGGTCATCGGGAGCACTCACTAACCGCCTCCACCTGTAAAACGAAGGATCTGGACCCGATGATCTCTGTGGTCCTCATATCTGGTATCAGCTACACTGGCCTCCTTACCAATAGCCCTAAGCGCCTACACTGGACTCTGAAAATAGTGCTGGCATTTTTCTTCCATGACTTAAAGTCACAACTGTATTTAATTTGCATTTTAATATCTTCCTTCCTGGAAATATTTTTCATAACTGCTCTTTTGGAGGGGAGAGATGGCCAGAGAAGGATTTTACAGAAGCTCTTTCTGCCTAGTTGGAGAATCCTTAATATTCCAAATCCTCTCTCTTCCTCCTCCCCCTTGGCATCCATACCCCAGGCCAATGCAGGAACAAGCACCCCAAACATCAGCTTCCATCACTTGCTGCAGAGAGCAGTGGGAGGTGTGTGATCTGGGCTGCTTTCCGCTGGCCACTAAGCCCCAGGGGGAGGGACCACACAGAGTGTTTGACGTCTGATGAGCCCAGTACAATGCTGGCTACTAACTAGCACCAGAACTTCTCTAGGCCTCTGTGTGTTCCTCTGTGTGGGAGAGGGGGTGGGCTGCGGGATAATGATACTTGTCTAGCCTGACCTGTGTGGACGCTCTGCAGAATTTTGCAGAATGAGGGCTCTTGAACATTGAAGAGGCCGTCTATGTCGGGATCAATTTTAAGATTATGATAGCTACTCCTTCCATATGATGGTAATTTTTATGATCAGGATAAGTACCATTATGTGTTAAAATTCAGAGCTCTTAGACGCGGCACATTGTCTTTACCTAAATATAACCATGTGGTTAGAATGTACACATATCTGTACAATTATTACATTTATCTGATGGAAGACTATACAAGAGTTTAAAACATCTAATTACTTTGGCACAAGAAGTATTTAATCCAGTCCTAAAGGATCTAATCTTATTTCTAAAGGAGAAAAACAGTCCTTTAAAGTAAGTGGCAGTTGCCTGGCTATAGCGATTAGAGATGCCACTATTTCTGATTTTACTTCTAACTCTCTGAAAACCAAGGGAAGGAAAGGTTCGGGCTGAAATGCTAATATCAACCCAGCTTCGGGGCTTGTGGCTGCTACTGTGTTTTCGAGTTCCCCTGTGGGTAATGCAGGCAGGAACTACTCTAGTGGCTGCCACCGCATGGGAATAATCATCAAAAGAGAGAAGAGACAAAAATATTTTAATTGCCTTGTAACCTCTCCTTAGCTGTGAAACAACGTGGCCTTTACAGCTGCCCCCCAGAGAGACTAAATACTGGGCCAGGTCTGTTTTGAATGGAAAGCTATAAAGTCCAAGCATTTAAAAGGAGTGTTACTCTGTAATCACTGCTGCTATTTATAGAGCCTGCCCTGCACCACAGGCTTACAGCCACACATCTCTGCGGCTGCCATTACCAGCTGACCTTCCCAAGACTGGGGCTGATGTCCTAGAGGGACCTGCAGTTGGAGGAAGCCTTGGCCCTGTGATGCTACAGTCATGCACACAGGTTCCCCAGGAAAGAGACCAAGGCTGGGACTCAGGTTGAGGACTTGTCAACCCATGCAAGCAGGAAGGTGAGCAGACCAGCTGATTCCCACCCTCTTTCCCCTCTCTCATACGCACCACTCTTGGAAGCTAGAATCTCCTACCTTGGAATAAAAACTTAAAAAAAAAAATTAAATGAGAAGTTCTCTCCTAATGAAGTGGATCAGCTCTAGAACTATCTGGATTTAGCATTTAGGGACTTCCCAGGGGACAGCTGGTTTCCTGCTCACTCACCTGCTGGTTGACAGGCCTCTCTCATTCACACAATTTCTTAATCCCTCATTCTCAAGCGGGAATAGGAATCTAAGGAGCACTAGACAGTTGGTTCAAATTACAGCATGAATAGAAGAGCCAAACAAACAGAAAAATTGGTTCCAGAGGAAACAAAGGTAATTCAGGGAGCAGAGGAGAACGTTTAAAAAAAATCTGTAAATGATATCCCCAGAAAAATGTGAGAAGATATCATGCTTTTACAGCAAGACCAGGATACTAGTTTAAAAGGAAAAAAAGTAAGAAAGAGGTCCTGGAAATAAAAACATGATTGTGTTAATAGATATTCAAGAGCGATACTAGAAATAAAAAGAACTCCTCCCAGAAAGTAAAATAAAGTCAACACACAAAGACAAAAATAAGGCACAAGAACAATAAGATGGGGCAGGGGACCCACAAAAGCACTAAAAATGAGAGAAAAAGACAACCAGTCCAGGAAGAGGTCCAACCTCTGTCTGCTGGGTTTCTGAAAGAACAAACCAAGAACACAGAGGGAAGGAAATTATGAAAGGAAGAATATAAGAAAGACATCTAAATCAGAATGATGTCACAGTGTAAATGAGTGTCGCTAATTAAAATGACGCACTGAGTACCTGGTATAATAAACTTAAAAAATAGATTAATATCTTGATATAGCATGAAAGTTCATAATACTGAGAATGAAGAAGCTTCTAAATGCTTCAAGGGAGAATAAATAGAACATCAACAGAAGAACAAGAATCAAAATGACAATATCAGCAGTAAATGCAAGAAGACAGGGGGCCAAAGACCTCAAAATTCTGAGGGAAAAAGATGAACTCATATAGCCAACAAAGCTATCATTTGAACAAGAGGATACAGCCAAGACATTTTCAGGTATGTGGGACTCGAGCAATTTATTTCATGCAATCTCTTTCTTAGGAATTTACTATAAGGTATACTCTCAAAAAAGGAAGGAGTCAACTAAGGTGAAAAAAAAAGACCTAGGAAATACTGGCACCAATCTAGGAGAGGACTCAAGGGATCCCGGAGATCCTTGAGCAAGCACAGCCAACCTGAGCAGGAAGCCAGAAATCTCAGCAGTGAACAGCATTTACCTTGTCATAGTTAAGAGAATCGTTGCTCCCTGGTTTTCAGCTCTTTGACTTAACCAATAGGCAGTTCAAGGAAGACTAAATTAATGGTTTGAAAACACAATATAACCATTAGGAATCTTCAAAATACAAAAACTAAAAGTTAGACGAACTGAGTTTATTTATTTATTTATTGGTCTTTTTGCCTTTTCTAGGGCTGTACTCACAGCATATGGAGGTTCCCAGGCTAGGGGTCTAACAGGAGCTGTAGCTGCCGGTCTACCCACAGCCACAGCAATGCGGGATCCGAGCCGCGTCTGCAACCTACACCACAGCTCACGGCAACGCTGGATCCTTAACTCACTGAGCGAAGCCAGGGATTGAACCCACAACCTCATGGTTCCTAGTCAGATTCGTTAACCATTGAGCCACGATGGGAACTCCAGATGAACTGAGTTTAGGAAGGGTAGGAAGACAGGTGGAAGAAAAAGTAGCGGTACTGACAGGAAACCGAGAAGTGTTGTCTCTAGAAAATGGAAGAGATAAAGGTATTGTTTTTATTAAATGTTGCAAATACAACTGCCCTAGTCTGTTTGGCTGTGATAACAGAATCTTACAGGCTGAGTGGGTCATATACAGCAGAAATTTACCGCTCACAGTTCTGGAGGCTGGAAGTCTGAGATCATGGTGCCATCCTGGCCTGGTGAGAGCCCTCTTTTAATTTCAGACTTCTCCTCGTACCCTCACATAATAGAAACGGCTAGGGATCTCTATGGGACAAGTTTCCTAAGAGCAAATCCCATTCATGGGGTTTCCACCTCATGACCTAATCACCTCAAAGGCCCCACCTACTAGTACCTTCACCTTTGGTTAGGCTTTCATGTGAGTTTTGGGGGACACAGACATGCAGATCATAGTAATGGGTCAACAGAGAAACTGAAAATTGGAATATAAAAATATTGGGCGTTTATGATAGTAGGAGATAGAATAAGTAAATTACACCATCTATTAAAACTGATAAATCAAGAAATAGAAAAAGAAACATTGCTTACACATATGGTAGGAAATAACTAAAACTTTTGGGGTAGAACTGGGGATAAACATTGCAAGCTGTATTACTTTCTATTTTGAAATAATTTAACACAAAGTTGTAAAAAAATAGTACCAATATTTCCCATATACTTTTAATCCAGCCTCATGTTACCATTTTACATAAACATGGCACATGATCAAAACCAACAAATTAGCCTTGATGCAATACTATTAACTAAAACACAGACCCTATCTGCATTTCACCAGTTTTTCCACTTTGGCCCTTTTTCTGTCCTAGGATCTCATTATTCATTTATTAGTCCTGCACCCTTGGTCTTCCTCCATCTATGATACTTCCTCAGTCTTGCCTGTTCTTTAATGATTTTGACTCTTTTGAAGAGTTCTTTTGCAGAGCATTGCAGTCGGGGTTTGTCTGGTGTTTTCTCACTAGTATTAGATTGAAGTTACGCTTTTGGCAAGAAGATGGTAAGTGATACTGCACCCTTTCCACTGCCTTGTATCAAGGGTACATGCTGTCAACATGACTTATGGTAGGTGATGTCAGCCTTGATCACCTGGTTAAGGTGGTGTCTTCAGGGCTTCTCCAAAGTTACTATTTTCCCCTTGGTAATTACTCTCTCCAGGGAGATACTTTAAGACTATGCAAACGTCCCATTTCTCTTTAAATGAGGCCTTTTTTTTTTGTCTTTTTGCCTTATCTAGGGCCGCACATGCGTCATATGGAGGTTCCCAGGCCAGGGGTCTAACAGGAGCTGTAGCTGCCGGCCTATACCACAGCCACAGCAACGTGGGATCTGAGCCGCGTCTGCAGCCTACACCACAGCTCACGGCAATGCCAGATTCTTAACCCACTGAGCAAGGCCAGGGATCGAACCTGCAACCTCATGGTTCTTAGATTCATTAACCACTGAGCCACGACGGGAACTCCCCGCATTAGTGAGTCTTGCTTGCAACAATTACTGCTATGGTGTTTGCCCAGACATGATTTTTAATTTCTCTCAGTTTTCCCACATTAATTCATTGGAATTCTTTTGTAAGGAAGAGCTCTCTCTCTCTTCCATTGCTATTTAATTATTTTTATCAGTACAGACTCATGGATATTTATTTTATTCTATGAGTTATAATTCAATACTATCATTTTCTTGCTCGATTTGTTCTGCTCTCATTGTTGGGAGCTCCTTCAGGTTGGGTCCTGGGTTCTCCTGATGTCCCTTTATCAGGTTTTGAGAACTTATTTTCTGTAACTACAAGAAGTTTCAGGCTCATCTTTTATTTTCCCTACCCTAACCCTGGATTCAACTATTTCTCTTAGAAGCTCTGGTTCCTTTTAGTGGAGAAGGATGGATCCGTCTATCCTTCTACATATTATAAACCATGATTCACGAGAATTCTTCCAAATTTAACCCATCACTATAGAGCCTCTTCTAACCTTCTCCCTTTTTTTTTAATCTTCCTTTTCACCTTGAGAGATGTAGTTTTCAGTACCTACAATGTGTTTACTTATTTGTTCAATAGTGATATATACCTAGAGTCATTTCAGAATTGCTAACCCACAGCACTTTGAAAAACAAGCTTAGGAACTGGAGTACAAAATTTGTAAAGAGATCATCTTTAACCTTACAGTATCCAACCAAAATATTGTTCTGCAAAATCATTTAGACTGTTTCATTTCTTCCTTGCTCTTCTCAATGTAGGTATGTTATTCTCACTTTGGTCAGGTTCATTTTTTACTGACCATATGCCACACTGCGTTCCCCCACATCCTGGGTGATTTTAAATGTTCACTTTGGGGTGGTATGGGAAGCATTACTGTGGTTTTGATCCAGAGCTTCACAAAAAACTCTATTCAGAGAAGTGTGCTTGCTCCTCTTCCCTGTGACCCCAATCCAGTTCCTCCCTTCTTTCAACCCATTTCCCACCTATGCCCTGTAAGAAAATGTATTTCCTGGGGCTGCCATGCAAAGTGCCAGGAACTAAGTGGTTTAATATGAAACCACTGAAAAGTTATCTTTTCAGTTCTGGAGGCTCCAAGTCCACAAATCAGGGCCAAGTTCCCTCTGGATATTTCTAGCTGCTTCCTAGCTTCTAGTGGTTTGCTGCAGTCTCAGATGGTCCTCAGCTCATAAATGCATCACCTTTCATCAATGCCTTCATCTTCACATGGTGTTTTCCCTTTGTTTCTCTCTTCACGTGGTCATTATCTTATAAAGACACCAGTCATACTGGATTAGGGGGTCCACCCTGCTCCAGCAGTACCTCATCTTAACTATTTATATCGGCAATGACCCTGTTTCCAAAAAAGATCACATTCAGAGGTACTAAGGGTTAGGACCTCAACATATCTTTCCAGGAGTGAGGTTTAGTAATGGGAGGGACCACAATTCAACTCATAACAGTAATCGATCTCTTCAGTTTTCGGTTTATCCTTCTCATACTTTTCATGAAAGGACGTGTGTATTTTTCTTACATCCCTTCTTTCTCATGTGTAGGATAACATACTTAAGATGCTCCTTTGCATGTTATTTTTTCACTTAACAGTGTATCCTGGGATTGAATTTTTAAAGACAGCTTCCTCATATTTTTACAGAGCTGCTTGGTATTCCATTTTCTAGATGAACCACAGCTTATCCAATCACTCCCCTTTGAATAAGCATTTAGATTTGTAAATACCAGCAATGCTGCAATGAGCAACCTCATGCATATAGAGTCTCACATTGTTCGAAGTGTATCTGCAGGATGTATTCCTAAAGTGGTGTTACTCAGTCAGACTGCATGGGAAGTTTTGTTAGGCTATTGCCTAATTCTCTTTGCAGTTCGCATTCCCACCAGCAAAGTGGGAAAATGCCTGTTTCTTCACAGCATGAATGATTACAGGTTTTACTTTTTGCCAATATGATGAATGAGAACGGTATCTCAGTTTTGCTTAATCTGCATTTCTCTGAGTGAATTAGAACATTGTTCATATAATTTTCTACTGGACTTTTTGTCATTTGTCCCTTTTTTTTTTTTTTTTTTTGTCTTTTTGCCTTTTCTAGGGCCACACCTAGAGGTTCCCAGGCTAGGGGTCTAATCAGAGCTGTAGCCTCTGGCCTATGTTACAGCCACAGCAATGTGGGATCCGAGCTGCGTCTATACCACAGCTCACAGCAACGCCAAATCCTTAACCCACTGAGCAAGGCCAGATATCGAACACACAACCTCATCGTTCCTAGTCAGATTTGTTAACCACTGAGCCACGATGGGAACTCATTTGTCCCTTCTTAAGCATCCTTATTGAGATTTAATTCATACACCAAACAATTCATGCCTTTCATATATACAGTTCCATGGTTTTAGTATATTTACAGACTTCCGTAACTGTCAACATGATCTAAGTTTAGAATATTTTTATCACTCCCCTCCAAAAAAAACCCCTTGTATCCACTCTTATTCTCTTTCATTCCCCAGCCCTAGGCATCCACTAACTAGCTTTCTGTCCCTATGATTTGCCTACTGCAGACATTTCATATAAATGGAACCACCCAATAGTGGCCTTTTGTGACTGGCTTCTCTCATTTAGCACAATGTTTTCAAGGTTTATTCCTGTTGGAGAATGTATCATTATTTCATTCTTTTTAGTGAATGATATTCCACTGCCTGAATATACTATATTTTGTTTGTCCATTCATAACATGATGAGTATCTGGGCTTTTGTGAACAGTGCCATGTATTAAAATGTATGTCTTTGTCCTATGATTTTAGATGCCACCTTTAATGTCTACATTTCCCTATCTTTTTGGGTCTATTCCTGGGCTTTCTATTTTACTGGGCAATGTGTCTCTTCATGTAGCACCACCATACTTCTAATTACAGAGAATTATAGCATATTTTAAAATCTGGTATGGCTAATCATCTCTTACAGTTGTTATTTTCAAGTGTTTTCCTGGCTATTTATACATTTCTGTTTTTTCATGTGAACTTTATTATCGACTTGTCTAAAAAAGTTGGCTGGTATTGCATTAGCTTTTAAAATGAACTTAGAGAAAAGAACATCTTTATTAGTTGTGCTATCCTATGCAAAAATGGGAGGTATCTTTGTTCAAGAATACTTTTGTGTCTATCAGGAGTGGCAAATTACAACTTAAAATCACTTTTCCACTATTTTAGGGACTGTATTGAGTTTTCAGGAATGTGATAACATCCATAAGAGAAAATATGTCACATTCTGTGCAGAAAAAAACCCAGTATCTTAAATGCTAACATGACTCGCATAGTCAGTGATGTTACAAAAGCCTATAGCCTGATTGACTAATGTCCCTGGTGAAATTTTATCAATGTCAGCTGTAGAGGGAAGCTCTGGGCAGCCAGGAAATGCCAGAAATACAGGGTTATTTTCTCTCTTGGATCTTCCTCTCAGGACTCTGCAGGGAGCCAGATCTTTCCCACCTAAACCATAAAATTTCTTGGGAAAGGTAAACAGCTTCTCCCTCTTGGAAGAGGGAGAGAAGGAGGCTGATATAAGCAGTGGAGTCAATGATCTGAGACAAAAACTTTCTGAATAGAGTGAGGAGACAAAGAAAGAGTGTGGGGATTTGTAGACAGGGTAGCAAAATCCTTGTAACAGAATAATCAAGTCCTGGGCACCCTGCAGAGAATGTACACACATACATCTACCCTCATGCACAAACACACCCAGAGGGGACAGAGAAAAGCAGAAAATAACTGAAAAAGACACAGAGAGTGAGGTCGGAGGGGGACAGAACAGAGACCTGGCTCAGCCATGAAAGCTAGCAAATTGTTAGCAAGCCCTGTCTGTGAGTGAAGTGTCATGTTCTAAGCCTAAAGCATCTTGAAGCATTACATTTTTAATTAGTGGTAATGTTTATTTAGAAAATTTTGTCCATCACTGGCATGTTATTTTGAGAATATCTCCCAGTACAAATCCCACTTTAAGAACCAAAGAAGGTTATCTGAAAAAATGTCAGGTTCCCACTACTCATTAGTCCCTGCCTTTGGCTCATCCACCCCCTGCCTACTTGGAGAGAGTGGATGCCGGCTGGATGACTGATACTCCCAGGGGAGGGCTCCATCCACAGCTCACCTGCCGCTCGGGCACAGTGAGATTCAGGTGAGCTCACAAGTCATGGATACAAGGGTCTGAAGTTGTGTGAAGCCTGGGTCAAGAGACCACCCAGTGTGGCTGACCTCACTTCTAGACCCAGGTCTGCTCCTAATTTACTCTGTGACCAGAGCAAACCCTTGCTGTGTCTTGTTTTATCTTTCCGATCTGTTAAGTGAGAATAATGACACGTGCCCTCCCTACTTTACTGGCACTGAATAAAAGGAGACAGTGAATGTGAAAATACACTGAAGAGAATTAAAAATGCTGTCTAGATGCAAGAGACTCCCCAGAGTGCTTCTGTGAGCTCTGCTCCGGGATGTCTCAGTGTCCTGATTAGGAAGTGAGGGGACAATTATATACTTTTCAAACATGTTCATCGTGGATTAAAAAGTAGCCATTCACTCAATAGCTGAGTCACTATTCCAACCACTTGTATGTACGTCAGATCATTGGAAAAGAGCTGAGAAACCTGTGTTCCACAGCTGGAAAGACACCCAAGCCCCCTTAACCTGGCAAACAGACTTCAGAATGAGGCCATCCCCTCCCTGCTGGAGAAAGGATATGGAGAAAGGAGGCCATCCCCTCTCCTGGACCCAGGATATGGAGAAAGGAGTTGACTCAAAGGGAAAAAGTTATTACCACTCTGGAAAAGATTCTGTAGACACCCAGAGAAGCAGTGTCTGTTATATTTAACTACGGAACCAATATAATTAAAGAAAACCTCACATTTGTGTCTGCCCCTGTTGGTGTAAGCATATTTGTTCTCTGAGTTCATGCCTGTGAATAGTAAGCCTTCTGAGTAACTCAATACTTTGAAGTATTTTGCGGGTAGAGATTTGTGAAATTCTCCTACACAAAAGGCCGGAGACCGAGCTCATGTAGATGAAATAATTCATGACCACCTTACGGCGGCGACAACGCACTCTTGTCCACCCTAGGGACTCTGCCTGGCCATTTCTCCTGGACTCGGACTGATTTCGGGTAAACAGCCCAGGAGAACATGGGGAGACCAGGGATACCGGTCTTTTCAGACCCCAGCCTTGAATATCAGGGCTTTCCTACCCCAAGTGAGGCATCCCTTTTTCCTACGTCTGTCGGTACCGAACAGGTCTTGCCTTAGTCACTTACACTTTGCCATGAATACATTTGGGACCTGGAAACATTAGTCATTTACACTGTGATTCAGTCTTGTAAGTATGGAAGCGAAAGGTCTTATTTGCTATTAAAATAATTTCAGTCACCAGCAAGTAAGTGGGAGGGGGGCGGGGAGGCACATCCACTTGCCCTTGAACCTCACTCCTCCTGCACGGGAAGCAAGGCCTGAGAGGGAACCAAACTGAGTCATTTGGGGTGCTCTGGAGTCATCTGGGCGCACGGGGAGCAAGGAACGGCTTTCTTCTTCCCTCCAGGGGCCGTCTTACCTGCGCTCGCTCCGCCCAGGTCGCTGCTCCTGACCACACAGCCTGCCGTCCGCCCAAGTCCCTAAGACCACCTTTCTCAGGGCTCCAGCTCCTCCAGGCTGGCCTTCCTCCGCCCCAACACTTCCGGGGCCTGGGAGCCCGTGGTCACGCCGATGCTCCTCCTCCGCAGGCCCACCTGGGCCACCGTCTCACCGGCCACGCGCGGGGGGCGGGCCCAGCCCCTTCCCATCAGTGACGTCACCCGCAGGCGCGGACGCCCCCACGGGCTCGGGGCACAAGGGCTAAGCCGGGCCTCAGGTGGAAGCAGCAAAGTGAAATAGGCAGGGCTCTGGGATAACTGGGAACCCAGGTCATAACATGCATCAGGCTCAGGTGGCACACACGTGCGGGGTGCGGAAGGTCATCGCAAAGTAGGGAAAACTGAGGGCAAAGTTACAGGTCCTGGTATCCTAACAAAGAGCGAAGCAAAACCAAAAAGTTTGGCTTTGGCTGGGAAAACACTACCAGTTAAATTGTTTATAATCTTCTCCCCAGTCACCACTTGTCCTATTAAAATACAAAGTCTAATAACCTTAAGTTATTAATTAATTAACAGAAGTGATACTTGATCATTTGGGTCAGCTTCTAGTTTGCTGCACATGTAAATATGATCCCCTCACCGGCTTAAACCTATGTGCTGATAACCTCCAAATCTTCATCCGTCTTTAGATGCACAACTGCCTACCAGAAGCCTCCCCTTTGATGACACCATGTGAAAAGTCCATAGTCCTTTCTGTTGTAGCAGCGGTACCAACACCCATCCAGGTGCCCCAGTCTGGTTTTCAGAGGAGGTGTCAGCCCGGACCCCTGTCTTTGCTCCTCTTGCTCCTCCCTGCCCAACAACAGCCCCAACTCCCTCCATAGGACATCTCAGCCCAGGGTTCCGACTCTCCCATCTGGCACTGGCGTCTTTGGAATGCTCTCCACATTAGCACCTGCTCCCAGTCTCGCTACCCCTCGATAGGTAGAACAAGCTTTCTAAAGCTCATACCAAAGCCTAGTGTAACTTTTTAGGCCTCATCCATACACGCAGGAGTTTCTGAGCCAGGGATCGAACCTGCCACAGCAGTGATGATGCCAGATCCTTAACCCACTGAACCACAAGGGAACTCCTTGGCTTGTAACATTTGAATAGTTTCCCCATTGCCAATCAGATTCCTCAGCATCAAACGTAAGTCCTTTCACAATCAAACACCTACTTTTTCTCCAACCGAGTATAATCTCTGTGACTTCACTCACTGGGAGTAACTCATAATTCTCTCTGGTGAGTCTCTTGTTTTACTTCACTCTTTGTTTTTCAGGGGCCACACGCACTGCTGAAAATGAGAGGGCTGGTTCCAGTTCAAAGCCTTTGGCTGGACAGAGCACTCAGCCAGAAGTTCCCCATCTGTAGCCTATTAGCTCTCCTGGTCGCATTTTGTTATCCTCTGTGCACCAGAAAAAACAAACAGCTGTCTCTCCCACAGTCTCTGCCTTCCCCACAATGTCAGAGGTTCTCCCCAGGTGACCCCCTGCGACCCCATGGAGTTCCTTCCTCTGCGGTGGCCTTACCCTCCCAGTTGTCCAGTCTCATTGCCACCCTCCTGTTTCTGGCAGTCTCTGATAAATCACCCCATTTCCCATCCTCCTCGCCTCATTCTGGGGACGATCTTCCCGGGTCCTAGGTCCAGCGCTTCACACTAGACACTGGTTTGCCCTCGATTCCCGCAGGTTTGCTTCTGTCCTCGGTGTCTAAGACCTTCAGTACGGGACACCTTCAGCATCACTGTCGGGGGCAACCTCAGCTCCAGGGAGGAGGTTGCAGGTGTGACTTGCATTGAGTAACTTGCATTACATCTCCTAAGCCACCCCTAGTAATCATAATCTATGTGGAGACGGTGTGTTCACAACGCAAATACAGCTCCCCTTTCAACTAGACCGCCATTCTTAAGCTCCTAAATGTAAAATTTGGAATCGCCACACATCGGCTATCTAGAATGTGGTTTAGTTTTCAACACTGGGCTCTCCTTAAGGAAGTTCTTCCAAGACTGGAGTTGCCCGGAGGAAGCAAACTAATCTAGCAATTCACCAGGTAAGCCACTCGTAGCTACTTCTCCATTCCTGTTTGCGGTGTCAAAGCATGACCAGGCTCACTGATTCCTGTGCTGTGCAGCACAGAGCACCAACCCCATGTGGTTATTTGAAACGTGGCAGTCTGAATTGAGATATGCTGGAAGCATAAAATACACATTGTATCTTGAGAATTTAGTACCAAATAATGAAAAAATCCTTAATTTTATATTAATTACATGTTGAAATGGTAATATTTTAGATTCGCTTCATTAAATCAGATATATTATTACTATTAAATTCACTGAACTCTGAGTTCCCGTTGTGGCTCAGCGGAAACGAATCCGACTAGGAACCATGAGGTTGTGGGTATGATCCCTGGCCTTGCTCAGTGGGTTAAGGATCCGGCATTGCTATGAGCTGTGGTGTAGATTGCAGATGCGGCTTAGATCCCACGTTGCTGTGGCCGTGGCGTAGGCCGGCAGCTGTAGCTGCGATTAGACCCCTAGTCTGGGAACCTCCGTATGCCGCGGGTACGGCCCTAAAATGACAAAAAGGCCAAAAAAAAAAATTCACTGAACTCTTTACTTTTTAAAATGTGCTACTGGAAAATTTAAATTAATTGCACATGTCACTTGCATTATGTTTCTATCAGACAGTGCTAAACTAGACCTTGGTTCAGTCTTAAATATGTCTAAATATACCTTCCAAAGGCTTGGAGAATGTGTCGTGTATTCCCTCTTCCCACCCCTGGCAGTGCTTAAATGAGTAATTGGATGTCTTGACAACAGACCCCAAATTCATATCCACATTGTCCCCAGATGGCAATGGGGAAAGTATGTACATTGAGTCAGAGGGACAACCACAGATATTCAGAGTTCTAATAGTGAGTGAGTTAAGAGAACTTTCTTTTTTCCCTTTGCACACTTCTTTTGAAGAAGTAGCCAAGGATAAAATATCACTGAATTCCTCATAGCTTAAAACCACACAACATCAACATTTATTCCCAAGCATTACACCATTACAACACATAGCAGTACTGAATAAAGCAAACCTAGCTGGCTACTCCCTGTTCATCGCCGAGAACTTGGTCATCCCATTGGAGCCATTTCATTGTCATCAGGTCTGGAAGCTGATGCCACACTTGGGCTAATGCCCAGTGACTGAGTCTTCACCACACCATTGATCCGGATTGTGCTTTCAATTCTAACATCCACCAAAATCCTGTTTGTTTAAACTGAGATTATCCTTAGCTCAGCAAGCTCATTACCTCTAACTAATTGGAGAGAATATACGTAAGTCTCTCATTTATAAAATATATGTGTTAAAGGAAAACAACTCCCAAGAAGGCATGGGGTTTGTCTTAATTGATTATTTTTCATAAGCGAAATGAAAATGATGAATTGTGCCTCCTCCACAGCCTCCAGTTGTGGCTTTAGTTTCTGGTTCGCTTCCTAGGAGAACACTTGGCTCTGGAGTTGTGTGTTTGCTCAGGCCTCTGTGACTGGGGCACCCGGAGGCCCTCCCCGCCCCACCCCTTCTCTCTGGAGACTGAGAGCCAGCAAATGATCAGCGACTCTGGGCTGTGAAGGGCTTTCTTCACTTTGGGCTCTGTTTTGGATTGCATCCACATCGTTGTCATGAACATAATTTCATTAGAAAGAACACCAATCCTTCAAACAAAGCAAAAAGAACAGCAAAGATCTCTTTGTTTCTCTTTACTTCCTAAGGAAGCTTCTAAGGATGAGCTGAGACTAATTTTAGGCCCATTCAACTTTGATGCCACTGAGAAAAACACAAACCTGAGGAGTGATTTTTGAATTCATAGCTGTGGCAGTTGAATCCTACTGGTTGATAGCAGCATCAGTTGATTTGGCCTTTTACTGGCCAAGAATGGAAAACTGAACTGTGAGCTATAAAATCAGATACATCAGGGCGTTTTTTTTTTTCCCAAGCCGAATCTCCATAATCCTTCGCCATCCTTTTATTTTGCATGGGTGGTGGAATTTCTAGGAATGGCCCCCACGAACTCAAGCCCCCAATTCCTGCAATCTGTGAATGTGGCAAGACCTCACTCCTGTGACTCTGTTTTCACTATGGCACATTCAACTTTCAAAAGAGGAGATTATCGGAGTTCCAGTCGTGGCTCAGTGGTTAACAAATCCAACTAGGAACCATGAGGTTGCGGGTTCGATCCCTGGCCTTGCTCAGTGGGTTAAGGATCCAGCGCTGCCATGAGCTGTGGTGTAGGTTGCAGATGCGGATCCTGTGTTGCTGTGGCTGTGG
The DNA here is from genome assembly GCA_004024745.2 of Catagonus wagneri. NCBI lineage: Eukaryota > Metazoa > Chordata > Mammalia > Artiodactyla > Tayassuidae > Catagonus > Catagonus wagneri. The sequence continues at coordinate 19,065,736 of PVHT020001751.1, forward strand.
CGAAGGCCAGCGGCTACAGCTCCTGTTAGACCCCTAGCCTGGGAAGCTCCATATGCCATGGGTGTGGCCCTAGATAAGGCAAAAAGACAAAAAAAAAAA
>PVHT020001751.1:19065934-19122878 GCA_004024745.2 Catagonus wagneri
CGACAACCTGAAGAATCATGAAAGCAGATAAGAGTCTGGCTGGTTGACACCTTTAGTTTTGGCCTTGTGAGACCCTAAGCAGAGGAGCCAGCTGAGCAGTCCCATTTGGGTTTCTGGCCAGCTGAACTGTGAAATAGTCAGTGGGTGTTGATTTGAGCTGCTAGGTTTGTAGTATTCTGCTAGGTGGCAATAGAAAATGAATACACCTGTAATTTTCTGGTTGGATTCTATGGCTTTTCTTTTCGGTTATGGTTCATAATCCACTGAGTTTACATGCCGTGTGGCCTCACATGAATTATTCATCCCTCTTGGGCCTGTAAAACCCGCCTCACCGAGTTTTTATGAAGATTAAATGGGGTCCACGTAAAGTGTTTACTGCAGACCCTGGCGCCCTGCAGGATCTCAACCAAACTCCTTCTCTGCACATGTATTTATATGGATCTCACCGTCTCGCTAAACACAGAGCTTCCAGCATATTATTACACAGTGCTAGGGATGCTGTAGTGCTCTATAAACGTGGGCTGGGTGAAAACAATACAAAACAATACTCGTGAGGTAGTCATATTCATCACATATTTATGTGTTGGGAAATGAACATATAAAAAATGTACCCCAGACCCCAGGGGAAAATTTCCATATGCTGAAGCAATGGAAAACAAACAAAAAAGCAAACTTAACACTGGGAACTCCTTTTTTTTTTTTTTGTCTTTTTACCTTAATATAGAGCCGCACCCGTGGCATACGGAGGTTCCCAGCCGCCGACCTTCGCCACACCCACAGCAACGTGGGATCTGAGCTGCGTCTGCAACCTTCACCACAGCTCACGGCAACGCCAGATTCTTAACCCACTGAGCAAGGCCAGGGATCGAACCTGCGACCTCATGTTTCTTAGTCGGATTCGTTAACCCCAGAGCCACGAAGGGAACTCCACTCCTTTTTTCATAGAAATAATAAGTAGGTTACATGACTGACCTCTTGAATGAACAAAAACCAAATCTGAAATCCACTCTATTTGTAACTTTATTATTATATTGTCCTCTGGATATTTTACTGACAACCAGATTTGGGGAACATGACCTGCTTGTAAAGTGGAGATTATGTGTGGTTAAAAGTTTATAATTATGCTAGGTCACCTGCTATAAATTCAAGGTTGTCTTGAGAATTCTATGTGTTGCTGGAAAGAACTAGATCAGGAGGTAACACCCAGGATACTGGCTTGGAAACATTTCTATTTGAAAATGAATTGCCGTTTTTGTTTTTACTAGAATAGAACTTTATTTGTAGCATCAAGATTTTTAAAATGATTTTATATTTTAAAGTATGCAATAAATTTTGATACATTAATCTTGATATATTTTTCCCATATGAGATTTTTAAAAAACAATGTCAAGTGGCTTATAATCAATACGAATTGTTTAACTTGATAATTATCTGGAATAATTTCAGCATTATAAATAACACATGAAAACATACCATTTAAATTAGGATGAAATGCATCTGTAATACAATTTTATGGCAAAATTTGGTTGAACACAGAGAAAAGAGAGGCTAAAATTATGTGCTTGTAATTTCTAAAACAAATATGATATCCTAGCTTTATGAGAATGACCCCATTTACTGGCCAGCCATAGAATGCATTTGGGATACTCTGCTCTTTGGGATAAGGGGCTGTGTTGCTTGATTACAGGATCCTTCCGGACCATCAGGGCATATCTGGGAGATGAAGGGGATGATGGTCCATGGCTGGGGCCTAGGGCTGGGGGCCGGGGGGAGTGTCTGGTCTCATTAACACTCTGTTTTATCTGAGTCACAGAATCATCCAAGTGAATGAGTCAGATGAAAAGCAAGCTTTATACTTTCTCACGCTCCGATTTCTGCTATATTTCACAGAATTGATACTTAGACAATCATGTGGTAAAATCCTGTTTTAACAAAAATAGTGTTCACATTCAGTTCTACATAATAAGAACATTCCAAAATGCATTGGCCCATATCAATATTACTTTGTTCATGTGGAGAAAATGAATTTGTATGGTAAGGCCCATGTACAGATAAACACACATATACATATATCCGCACATGTTCAATATTGGATGTTCCTACTTCCTTGCCTGATCGCAGTCATTTTATTTTTAAATGAAGAGATTTTTCTTTGGGAGTGTATTTCTTGTTCACACTTAATCTGACAAAATCTGATGGTCAGCACAAAGCACCTTTCGATCATATGACGCTCTGCAGGGCATTTCTCTGGAATTTACAACAATCTTAACAGGACAATGACAGCAGCCGTGAATATTTTCCTTTGACAGATGAAGAACCAGAAGCCCAGAGAGGTTAAGTACATGGCTTCAGTTTAAATATTTACTAAGTGATAAAATTAGGGCTCCATCTGGTAGTCTCCCCTGAAAGCTGGTTAGTACAGGTGAAGATAAGACACAGGGTGCACTGATCTGTGAATTGCTTTCCCTAAGCTGAGCTGCTGAAGTCCTGTTTGGAAAGTGGTTTTGCTTCTGTCACATGTGCTCAAAGGTACTCATTGTGCTAGAACAAACTGTAACCAATAGCCAGATGCACTTTTTACAACTCTGAGTATATGTGTGTGTGTGTGTGTGTGTGTGTGTACACACACAGACATATATATGCATATATATGTATTTAAGAAGATTCATAATGTATTTACAATTATTCTTAAATCACCAAGTTACCATATTGAGAAATAGCTTTAACTTTTTGCAAGAGCATTTTCTATATAATCATTTCAATATAGGTATAAAACATATAAATACAGTCTTGGCACACTTTATCTTTGTAGGTGCATGGAACACTTTCCCTTCTGCCTTATTTTGCTCACCTTGACTTTTGATTGTTTGAAAATTCCTTTGCATATCTCTAAGCTCCTTGAGGGTGGAGATTCAGCCAGATTTCTTTGAAGCTGCTAACTCTCACCCCAGGGCCTAGCACAGATCTAGGCACATAGTAGGCATTCAGTAAACATTCGTTGAATGGACAGGACTTTTATGTACTTTAGGTTCGCTAAAGTAGGAGTTTATCTGTAGCATTTGGCCTAAAGAATTTTGGATTTAGAGCAAAACATCATTTTCATAGTAAACAGTATTTTATAAAAGCATAAGAAATATGGTAATAAATTTAATACAATTATGCATTATAACTATTCTTTGGTTACTTTTAACAAATCATTTGGTGTTTTGACTAAAGTGAAATACTAAAAATATAAAAATGCAACTACAGAAATTAGCTTGCCTGTAAACATAATAAATTCTGTAAACATATGTTTACTACATAATTGTGCAAGTGTAAAGAATGACTAGTAAAGGCAAGTATTACACATTTAACTTAGTTCTTCAAGGCATATTTAGGAATACTGCTTTGTTGAGCTTTAGTTTCAAGAAGGAATTCGTTTTAACTAAACTAAAACAGGAAAGAGTGATGACTCTACCAATGAGCCATAAAGATATACAGGCAAGAGGGAGGCACTAATACCTTTCACTCTTTGCAAATCCGAGTTTGCTTCACATGTCTCATGAACCACCTTGTTTAGTAAAACCACATACTAATGAAAGCCAAATACTTTTAAAATGAACAAGTAAACAGCTTTTTGCAAGTGAGTCAGTTGACTAAAACTATAAGTAACACACTTTCCAAGATTTCTCCAAAAATCTGGGCAGTAAGGTGCAATAGGCAGGTGTACAAAATAATAACTAGCTGCAGGCAGCACTGAATATACTATAGTGTATTCAATATTAATGTTTTTCCCCCCAACTTCGGTTTTCCTTCTCAAATAGCATCAAACTTTTCACACGTGACACTTATCACAAATATTTTCACAGTTATAACTTCAGTAGTTTAAGAAAGAACTGCCTGGCAAACACTGTAAAAGAGGTAAAGGTTAAGGACAAAACTCACAATCTCAGGCACACAGGACTTACATCCTAGAGTGTGAACTTAAGATAGAACAAAACAACTGTGTCAGTGTAACACAGGATTTAAGTGAATGAAAGAGTGGCAATCATACTATTTCTTCTAATGTTTTGATAGGATTTTCTCCAATATCTGGGAAAAAACCAATGGCCAAGGGTTAGTAGTTCCCTAGAAAATATTAAGTCAACATTTTGCTTATAAAAAAGTGGCAGTAAAACCCCAGAACTGTTCCTAGGAATCTAATCAACACCATCAAAACCTTGAGTGTTCTCGATGGCCATCTGAAGTTTATCCCACAATTCTTCAAATGATTCATAGGGTGGCAAGTCCAAGCGATTAAAGCTGAAAGAACAGAGAGGGGCTGGTTATGATGGACACTGACAAAGCAAGTTCTCATGGCAAACTTGTCACGATGCCATGATATGTTCCAACACTAAATACTCAACAACTCACGATATGTTCCAACATGAAAAGACCTTTTCTCCCCAGGGAGAAGGAAGGCTTAAGATGGGACTCCGGGCATGGACTCTCCCCTTGACCTCTTGGTGGTGACTTCTCACCTCCACCTTGACCTCCAAATGTCAGGGTTCCTGTCATTTGAACCTCTAAAACTGAAAGTTCTAGCCTCTCTTTGGATGGCTCATCATTCATGTGATAGAGACAACATATGGTCAACAGTTTAGATGGGCCTCTCCAATGTTCAGCTACCTGGACTTCAAGCCCAGGTCTACCTGGAAAAGAAACACTTGTTCCTGGGTTGGTGTCACTGTCTCCCTGTCCTCCTCCTCCTCTCCCCCTACCTTGAATCTTTCACAGCTGCCACCAGCTCAGCACAGAGGGACTTGGACCCTCTCTACCTACACTGTTAGAGGACCTTCTCTCTCTGAGGACTTGTTCTCTAGGGTGAAGAAACTTCTTACCATGTGTGAGCTCTTGGCAGCTTCTCAGGGGTGCCCCACTGTTCAACTGTAAATGACTGTGGTCCATTTGAGCCTATAAAGAAAAAGAAGAGTCGCTTTGGTTTCATTTACTCTTTGCAGAAATTTTTGGGCATTTCACAACTCACTTTTGCTCCTGTAGAACTTAAATACACAGAGACCGCATCTAGCTTCTTTAAACTCAAAACAAATAACCCTGTCCTGGGCCTGATGACTTTAGTGTCCAGCCACGAAATGAGAACTCCTTTTCCATCAGTTTATTTGTGACCACCGCTCACTCTGCCTCTGGGGAGCGTCTGATGGAGCTTTTGTTGTTTTCTGGCCCTGCATTTCCATATACCACCTCTGCTGTAGGTATACAGAAAATGAACATTTTCTTTCTTTTTTGAGTCCCACTGAAATTAGCTTTAATTTTTTCTGATTATATGATTTCACTGCAAAAAAATGAAAGGAATAGAGAAAAAATAATGAAAGATGTAAAAATCACCTCAGAGTCCACTATTAAATCTGAATAAATAGCCTGTTATTAATTTTTATCTGCACGTGCAGAGATACAGAATTTTAAGTGCATGGAATCATGTCATACACGCTACATTTTTCTCTTATTATGGACTTTTTTTTCACTTTCTTTTTGGGCTGCCCCGGGGCATATGGAGTTCCTGGGCCAGGGATCAGATCCAAGCCGCAGGTGTGACCAGTTCCACAGCTGCAGTAACACTGGATCCTTTAACCCACTGTGCAGGGTGAGGGATCGAACTTGCACCCTGGTGCTAGAGAGATGCTGCCAATCCCACTACACCACGTCAGGGACTCCTTATTATGGACATAGAAATTTTTTTTGCCTTTGGAGTTTTCACTAAGCTCTTCCATCTCCAATTTTCGACATCCTCTAACCATCCAGGTCATCAGTGCTGATCACCTCCCGAGTCCCCTTCTGTACTCGTCTCCACGTCATGGAATCATATCCAAGTATGTGTGTGTATAACCGTCAGAAGCAGAACTTAAAATACTTAATATTTTCCATATTACTGTTTTCTCAAAAAGCACCGCTTTTCACACATCACCCGTCATAATTATGTTCACAGTTAAAATGTCAGTACTTTTATCACTGTGTTTTCAATAACATGGAATCATATATATTTCCTTGCCTCTCATTTCTCTCACCTAAACCATCCACTTGGAAAACTCCCTGTAGGTCAACCAATACAAACCCAACATACTTTGTATTGGCTAGAAAATACTGTAATGTGATATTAACATTCTGAAGCACCTTCTACTTTTTTTTTGTAAATACACAATCACCTGAATTTATATTCTAACGCTAATAACATCGGATCTATGTGTGGGCTATCTCCTCTAATTTCCAAAAAATTCAGGAAAGCAGTTAATGGTGGTAAGGCCTGGGCTGCATAAAAGAGGGCAATGGAGTTGGAGATGAAAGGGGTGTGGGCCTGCCTTGATTTTCTCTACTAACTGGCTAGAGCACAGGAGAAGGGAAAGGAAGGGGATGTCCGCTGAAAGCACTGCAAAGACAAATCCTGTCCGGCAGGGAACGAGTGCACTGGTGAGCAGCAAAGCTCCTGTCTCATCCTTCTCACTGGGAATGGTTACTCTAGGTGGAGAAGTGGCAGCTGCTTGACATATTCTACAAACAAATAAAAATGAAGCTTAACAGAGATACCAGGTTTGCCAAGGAGGAGACAGTGGGGCTCTGATCTTGGCTAAAATTCTTGGAAAGGTTTGTTCCTCTGGGTATCTTCAAAGCCAGGTAAATGTCCTTCCAATAAACAGGATATTAACTGACTTGAGAAGAGTTGCTGTGATCTACATCAGAAAGAATCCTTTTTTTTTTTAATAACAAAACAAGGTCTTAATGAGATTCTCCACCGTCCAACTACTACCCCCCCTCAGATTCCATGATCAATTAAGTTCTGGCAACAGCTTTTTTTTTTTTCAGAGTAAATGTTCTAAACAAGAACAAACCAAAGAAACCTACTTAACTTTGTTTAGTCCATTATTTCCCTCAAATGTATTCTATTATGATACTCGCAGTTTCTAGTTGCACTCTCATTAACACCCTGTGGAACTTTACATGCTGTCTGCCCTAAACCGTCACACTACAGGGAATATGAACTGGAAGGCAGAGAGGGAATCAAATTTAAAATTCAATCATGAAAAAAAAAATGGAGTTCCCATTGTGGCGCAGCGGAAACGAATCCCACTAGGAACCATGAGGTTGTGGGTTCAATCCCTGGCCTTGCTCAGTGGGTAAAGGATCCGGCGTTGCCATGAGCTGTGGTGTAGGTTGCAGACATGGCTCAGATCTGATGTTGCTGTGGCTGTGGCGCAAGCAGGGGGCCGTAGATCCAATTCAACCCCTAGCCTGGGAACCGCCATATGCCACGGGTATGGCCCTGAAAAGCAATAAATAAACAGACAAATAAATAAATAAACAGATAAATAAATAAATAAAATTCAAGCATGGAAAGGAACCTGAGTCATTTCATGTTTCCAGTTTTCTTCTTTGCTATCTGATTAGAAGATGTATGTACATTTTGGGCTTCTTCACTGTTTCTCATTAAAGACCTTAATACTTTTTGTATGAAGCTAAATGTTGATATAAATGATAGAGACTATCACGATAAAACAACGGAGACTAGTCAGCCATGAAAACGACGACTGCCATCAGCTGCATTTTGTAATAATCTATGGAACATCCTTACCATACAGTTCAGCAAATCCATTCATGGGCACGCGCGATGTGCCAGTGACAAACTGAAGTAACCTGATTCGTTTTTCTGAGTCCATCATTAAAACAGCCTGCATAAGATGAAGATAAAAGACCCATTTAGGAATGTCATTTGGGAAAAAGGGTAGCAAAACTATCCTGAAACGCGTGCAATCAGAATTTAGAGTGTTAATGATCATTTATTAAATTTGCATGTTTCTTTAAGTTCAAATTGTGTTTATGAGTAGTTTACAAAGTTCTTGAGACTTCATTTCGAAGGCAAATGGTAATTCTTTAGAATGGGATTATAGCCTTAATAAAGTGATAACATTTCCTCTCAGATGTGACTCCTGGCTTTTAAAAATTATTTATTGATATTTCTGAGTGGCATAAACATTTCTCTATAAGATGGAAAACTGGATTTAAAGGAGCCGTGAGGAGTCCCTTCTCCTATCTCATGGAGAATGCAGTGCAGGTTATTACAAGCTCTCCTGAAGGGTACCTTCTTTAAAAAGGAAGGAAGTGCCTCTCTGCTGTCACTGCCACTTATTACATCCTGAACATGATACTTATCTATAAATATGTACAGAGGTTGGGACCATATCCAGAAGGTAAACGTATACAGTACAAAATCAAAGATAATTTTTGTGAGGCAATATATACTTTTTGTCTTATGTATATGTGATCCACACTAGAAGAGGTAACGTGACTACATCTATCAAAAAGCAATTTCTGAAGACGGAAGCTTTCCATTACCTTCCAAAACCACTGGATGACCTGATGATTTACACTGTAGCCATTTTTGTACTTTGTGTGTTCTCTCCAGTCATTCACGTCGACATCTCCCAATCCACACATCAGAAGCTACAAAATAGGAAATGTCAAACCACTGGCAAGAAAAATGGGTACCAAGGTCTTGTTTTACGATAAAGCACGGTATTTCTTACCTCTAGTTCATTTTCATCGAAAATTTTGATGAGATCCTGTGGAATCAGTTCAAAAAATCCCTAGTGGAAAGAATACATTTCAAACTCTGGTTAGCAGGGTCAGGGGGTAACCCTGTACTTCAGCATCTGGGTGCCACTGGAGAAATCCCACGGCCACACAGACTCCTACCACTACACACTCATGGGTTCTTAACTGACAATTCAGTACTGGCAAGATGAGGTATGTGTCTGTTCTCTCACTGATCCCTCAAAGTGGCTGTTTTAAAACTTCTCTGCACTTTTCAAGCCTCCTCTTCCCTGTCATCCCTTCCTCACAGCAGATAATACCTATTTCAGAGAGAAAATTGAGGCGACCCTGCAGGATGGAATTCCCTCAACCTTCTGCATCCCCACGGACCAACCAGCACCAACATCCATGAGGGTCTCCTCCCCCGCCCTGGGGAGAGGGACCACTTCTTCTCGGTGCTTCTTCTGCCTCAAGGATGTCATCCCACTACACCTTTATCAGCTTACTCTTTATGCATCGACATTCGTTCAAGCCATATCTTTAAAAACAAAACAAAAAAGCAAGACCCTCTTTCTTCTCGTCACGGCCACTCTCTGGACAGTGTTACTGTGTATGCCAAAGCCACCTGCTCTCCTCCATCTCTCCCTCAACCGCTGCAATCTGACCTCCTCATCAGTGCTTCCCTGAAGCTGTCCTGGAGAAAATCAAAGACAGCTTTGCAGCTACATCTGATAAAGGCTTTCCAGATCCCCATGGTATCGGACTTCTCTGCACTATGATATTGTTGACAACACCTATGGTCTTGAAACTCTGTCTGCTATTCATGGTTTATCTCTTATGTCTCCGTCTGCCTTAGCTGACTTCCTTTGATGTCTCCTCTTCTGCTATCCGTTCCTTAAATGCTGGTGTTCCCACATCCCCATGTGTGGCCATCCACTGTCACCATTCTTATGGTTCTTTTGAATTTTCCATCTTGTCTAGTCCACAGTTGCACTACACACATGCAGATGATCCCCAGATTGCTATCCTTTAAATCACCCTAAGCTACAGCTCTCCCTTCCTGAGTGCTATTCAGATACACACACAGCTCTCTTCCCACCATCCTGACCCTTTCTCACCCAGCTAGCCTCTGCTGCTAGTCCTGCCCTCCTCTAGTTCACTACACGCCCCTTCCAGAATGATCTGGCCAAAATGTACATTGAATCCTGGTGTTTTGTGTTTAATAGCATTTAATGCGACCATCTTTTTGGTCTGGATTTCAGTGAAAACTACAAACAAACAGGCCCGTCATCCTCTGGTTCTGCTCAGCTTTCCCAGCTTAGTTTTAGCTCTTGCATCCCTTTATTTTTTTTTTTAGGGCCACACCCGTGGCATAAGGAAGTTCCCAGGCGAGGGGCTGAATTAGAGCTGTAGCTGCCAGCCTTCACCACAGCCACAGCAACACCAGTTCCAAGCCACATGTGCAACCTACACCACAGCTCACGGCAACGCTGGAGCCTTAACCCACTGAGTGAGGCCAGGGATCAAACCCTCATGGTACTAGTCCCGTTCATAACCTGGCTGAGCCAACACAGGAACTCCTCTTGCATCCCCTTACCAGTAAGGAAACTGCTGGCATTTTCTCTGTCTTATTGCAAGACTTCACATGTGCTGCTCCCTCTGCTTAGAATTGCATTTTCTCCATCTCTGTGGCTGGCCAGTCCCTCTAGCCCTTCCCTGCCCCTCTCTCTTCCTCTGCTTGCTCTGGTATCTACGCCTCTCCTCTGCTCACCTAGAACTTCAGATTCCCTCTGTCCATTTCACCCTTTAGATTCTCTCCTCCTTGACTGCCGGCCCTATGTCTTTTTGTCTTGCGTAACACCAGACACACAGTCAGTGCTTGCTACTGAATACAGGAAAAAGTATGTGATAAATATTTTTTTGTCTTTTTTTGCCTTTTTCTAGGGCCGCACCCGTGACATATGGAGGTTCCCAGGCTAGGGGTCTAACAGGAGCTGTAGCTGCCGGCCTTCGCCACAGCCACAGCAACGCGGGATCCAAGCCGCAGCTGTGACCTACACCACAGCTCACGGAAACGCTGGATCCTTAACCCACTAAGCAAGGCCAGGGATCGAACCGCAACCTCATGGTTCCTAGTCGGATTTGTTAACCACTGAGCCACAATGGGAACTCCAGTATGTGTAAATATTTAACAGAAGGCTTTTATTAGCATAAGAAATGACAACAGCCTAAATATCCATCAACTGGGAAGTTTAAATAACTTGTGAATTTATATCATGAATAAAGTGCAGCCACAAAGAAAGATCACTATATATGTTGACATGTAAAGACCTCCAATAAATATTTGATAAGAGAAAGCAAGTCACAAGCCAATGTGTACAGTGTGATACTAGGGAAAGAAGCGAATGATATATTCTGTCACCACTCTAGCACTCTTGTTCCTCTGTTCACCTAAGGTTACATGAGGTGGCAGAAGTGGGACCGTAAAAGGTGAGAGGAAATGACAGTTATTAAGGGGGAGAATGTCAACGTTTACTGTGTGGATTCTTGAATGATCGTGTTTTAACTGAATACCTACTCATTAACTATTTGCTAATATGAAGATATACTTACAAATGGTCTTAACAAGTAAGCCATATGCTACTTTTTCTCTGACATAATAGGGCCCAACATTTAAAACTTATGGACTGGATTGGGAAATTACAGAACAGCAAACAAAAGAAAATGAATACCTCTTTAAAAGCAGCCATTTGCTTCTGGATTCGGTTTACAAATCGCCATTGTATTACAAGACTAAAAGAAACAAAACATTTCATCTTTTTCATAGAAATCAAGAAAAAATGTTAAGGTACATGAATTCTGGTTAGAAAACAAACAAACAAAAATAAAGCCTAAGTAAGCACAAGGAAAAACCTGAATATGAGTGAGTAATACGACACTGTGATAAAAACCGAAAAAAGAGAGCTCCCTGACAGCCTAGCAGTTAAAGACTCAGCATTGTCACTGATGTGACTCAGGTTTGATCCCTGGTTGTGTGAGCTTCTGCATGCTGTAGGCACGGCCAATAAATAAATAAATAATTAAATAATACTTTTTATTTTAAAAAAGCAAGAAAAAGAACATTGAGCCTCTGACTCATTGAGAAAGAAGGTACAAAATTATTTCCACTAAAGCATTTATAGTTACAACAAAATACTTACTAAATATATTCCTTTTTGTTCTTATTGGTGACAACTATTTCTGTTCCACCATTTTTCAACTCATGTTGATGTGTCTAAAATTAAGCATAATATCTTGATATGTTATTTCAGTGAAAAAAAATAAAGTATGCATATGATAGCTATATAAGAAACCTGGTGTTTTAAATTAAATCCATTCAAAAGCTAAGAAAACTTGAAATCTTAGTTTTACTAAAATAAATACGTAATAAGTCAAATGTCAAAAAAGGAGAAATTCTTGCTGAGAGACAGCCTTTGTTACTGGAAAACACATTTAAAAATAGAGCACAGAAATGTGTTGAGTATATGCATTATTTAACATCTAAACTAAGTTAACATGTAATATTTCACTTAAGGTATTAAACTTAAGTTCTAAAGTTTCACAATTTACGTACAATTTCAATTAATTGAAATTTACAAACCTGTCCAAAAAGTTCTTCATCTACGACAAACCTGAGGTCCAGTTCTGTTGGATCATTTTCAAGAATCCATCTTAGTGAATTGTAATACTCACCGTCCTAGGTGGGAAAAAGTGGATACTTAAAATCTGTATATAGAAAGAAGAGAGCTGAATCTGCAAAGAAAGTATGGTGAGGGTCTGAATAATTGGACAAAAGATGAATAGGCCAGTTGGACCTCTTTTACGCGCACACACACACACACATTACAAAAAGAAATGAATGACTAGTAAGTATATGCATATAAATGCCTATGTCCACAGCATGGTGTCTGCTTAAAAAATTTAGAAGTCTCTCTGTGGAAGCAGGAGAGGTATAGATATTGTTATCTAGTTCAAGGGTCAGTTTTAAGATGAATCCTAACTTCTATGGATACTTAGGAACACTCAGCACCTGTCTCACATGGTCTGTGAGACTATGTTTGAAGTGTTTACGTAGCTAGGAGGAAGCTGTTATTTATACCTGGCTCAAGGTGAAGGAAACTCTCAAATGAAATACAGAACCTCAGTTAGCGAACTTCAGTATCTATGCAACCTTATGATTTATAAAGAATTATACTGTTCATACTGATAATGTATCACAAGAAAGGGACTTGGTACCCTGAAAGAAAAGGACTTGGTACCCCGAAAGAAAAGAAGTCTTAGAATTCTTGTGCTTACACATTATATGGCACTATTCAGCATAGGTTACAAGATCATAGTCAAGGGTTTAATCCTTTGTTTCTGTTTCTCTATAGTAACCTAATCTCAAGGCCTTGCCTCTGGACTGCCATTTTGAAAACACATACCATGCATCACAAATGATTACAATTCAAATACTGCTGCAAGAGATCCATAAAACTGTTGTATAGCATGTTGAAGTATTTAGGGAGGAGTTTACTGATATCCACAACTTTCTTTGAAATGCATCAAAAAATAAGATGGATTGACGGATGGGGGTGGATATGTGGATAGGTATGTTATGAAGTAAGTCTAGGTAAAAAGCCAACTGTGGAGTCTTACACATATTAACTGTAAGATTTTTTTCAATTTTATTACATGTTGGAAAATTTCCATAATAAAATGTTGGAGAAAATGTTCACTTGTATTTTGGAACATCTATTGATTTCTTCATCATTAAAAGATAATTCTTTATAAAATATTCAGTTGCCTGTCAAATGATACTTTATGAGTGAAAAGGACATACCACTGATTCCATATCATGAAGTGTTATTGGCTTGTGCAGCATCATCTTGTAAAATGGACGGATGAAAAAGCCTTGCAAAAAATCAAATGTATTTTTAGAAATCAGATAATTACGTTCCCCCTCCAAAACAAAAGTCTTATGCTTAACACTCACCATCCAACAGTTTGCCGTGATAAACTGCCATCCCAGCTACCCGGCCAATAAACTTGAAGTAAGAGAGGTGATCTTCATTACACAATCCAGAGTTGGGATTTATCTGTAGGGTATAATTATCCCTGTAAAGACAACCACATTTAAATGGTCCTTTCTCTATTTCATACAAAAATTTTAATATGACCAATCATCCTAAATCATCTCCCTCTTTTTAGAGTTGTTAACTTCTACAAGAACCATATGAGACCATTGGATTGAAGGGTTTTGAAAACATTAATTTCTGTCAAAAGGTGGAAACAACCCCAGTGTTATTGAAAGTCGAGAGGATAAACAAGCTGTGGTATTGTGGAATGCAGAAACCAACAGAAAGAAGTTTTGATGCATGCTGCTACTTAGTAAACCTTGAGGACATTATGTTAATGAAATAAGTCCATTATGAAAGAACAAAGACTGTATGATTCCACTTAAACAAGGCACCAAGAGTAGTCAAATTCACAGAAAGTAGAATGGTCATTGCCAGGGAATGGGGGAGACAGTGTTTAATGGGTACAGACCTTCAGTTTGGGATAATTAAAAAGGTCCAGGAGTTCCCATTATGGCTCAGCAGTAAAGAACCCAACTAGTATCCATCCATGAGGACACGGGTTCGATCCCTGGCCTCGCTCAGTGGGTTAAGGATCTGGCATCGTCATGAGCTGTGGTGTAGGTCTCAGATGCGGCTTGGATTCCATATTACTGTGGCTGTGGTGTAGTTTGGTGGCTGCTGCTCTGATTTGACCCTGAGCCTGGGAACTTCCATAAGCTGCAGGTGTTGCCCTAAAAAAGCAGGAAAAAAAAAAGTTCCTGAGATGGATGGTGGTGATGGCTGCACAACAACGTGAAGGTACTTAATGCCAGTGAACCATACGCTTCATTAACACGGTAAATTTTTTGTTATGACTACTTTACCACTATTTTAAAAACTTATTTCTGATATAACAGTAGTTATAGCCTCCCTTTTCTGGCACACTGTGACATACATTTCCTAGCATCTTATAACTGTTATTTTCAAAATAGCGATCCCCCCCCCACACACACATATACACTCCTTGTAAAGGTACTTACGTAGCAGAATATTCAAACAACCCATAGTAAGGGTTAAACATTTCCTTAGAAATCAAAAAGAACCATTCTCTGGCGACTCCTCCATAATCTAGTCCCTTCTCGCCATCAAACTCAATCCACAGTCTAGCCTTGAGGAAGTCTGCTCTCTTGACCCCCATAATTCTCCTGTAAGAGTCCTCCAGCACAGTGGCACGGCGAAGTTTCATTTCAAATTTGTTTGGAATGTCATTCTGAAAACCCAGAGAAGAGAGACGACTGGTTTAAATCAGTTCGACACGGTGACCAATTCCGCTCTCACAAAAGTTAGAAAATTCACTGTATTCTATCCTACACCTAAGATCCTTTCCAGGGAAAAGAGGACTGGGTATATTGTCTGCAACTCCTCTCTGGTCTATGAAAGAACTCATGCGTTACTGCTAATCACTTAATAACACAGACTTGTGATTTTCACATCTGAAGAAGCAGCTACTGAATGATGTGGGTAATAATGCTCACGGGAAGGTCTTTCATGAACAGTCGTCTCCTCTTAAGACCCAGTGAACTGGGCTGGAAAAGCAAGGAGATCCTACTGTATAGCGCTGGGTACTATGTCTAACCACTTGTGATGAATCCATGTACGTATGTGTAACCCTGTCACCGCTCTGTGCAGCCGGGTATAATGGAAAAAAAAAAAAGAGATCCAGTGAAGACCTGCATCTTCAGTGACCTGCAGTGGGTCTAGCCACTGACTGCTACTTCTTGTCTGTCTATCAGCTCAGGGATCTTGCGGGCTCTCCACTTTTCCTCCTTGGAGCCTGTCTGCTTCACTCATTAATAGGTGCTAACATTTACAGACTGTGCCAGCACTGTTCCCAGCATTCTAATGGGTTAGCTCATTTACTCCTCATAATAAGCTACTACATAATAAGCTACTGAAGAAGCTACTATTATTGCCTCCATTTTATGGATGAAGAAATTAAAGGTACTTTAGGAAGGTCTTGTGTCTAGCTCCTGTGTCTCTGTTCTTAATGAATCAGCTACATTGACTCACTAATCTTTTGTACATACTTTGCTTATATGATGAATGCAGGTAAACATGCTTTTAGGTAGACCTTATTGTAAATTATAGAGAAATGTATCTGAATATTTTACTTCTGAGTGCTTTGTGTGCAACGTTCACATAGAAATCATGGAAAGAAAATATGCTATCAATATTTTGTTATTTCAAAAAAAAAGAGTGTTAGCTCTAAGGGAAAAAAAATCAACTTCACTCTCAATATATTTAGGAAAAGTGAAAAGCCCTATAGAAACATAATAGCGTAAGCAGTATAAGTAGTTTCCTCTGCTGCTTCTGCAATCAAAAAAAAAAAAAGTGGTAAGATTGGAGGAAAGCAATTTTAGATTTTTAGACACTAGGCAAACAGTGCAGGTCAGTGACACACCAAGCATTTATTGAAAACCGGCTCTAGGCCAGGCCCCTGCTAGGAAGGTACCACAGAGGTGCCAGAGATGGGAGGAAAAGGGAATAAAAACGTGGCATAAGATGTGATCACTTCCTCAAGGAGTCTACAATCGGGTGTGTGTGACAGAGACAAATGTAAACGTTACTAATTCTGAGACTGAAAAGAGCAGGAAAATCGCTAAAAATAAAAAATATGAGCAATGTTTTGTGGACAAAAGGATTGAGGTAATAATTGCAAACGAGACAATCAAGGAGGCCTCAAGAGGAAATCTTGCTGGGAAGGGGAAGGGAGAGAGGGACTGAGGAAGGACAGATGGAGGGAGCAGCATGCAGGAGGGGCTCCAGTACCCTGGACGGGAGGGGATAAGGGGCAGGAGAGGAGGGATTAGAGTGGAGGAAGGTGGGCAAGTGGTTGGGCCACAGTGGAGACAGCCGAAAGCTGGCTAGCAAGAGCTGCTGAGCAGGGAGCCACAGCATCAGATGCTGATAGCATTGAGTGGAAAGGGTGCTTTTAAGGAGAGACAAGAGGCAGTTAAAGACCCCTGAAACAGATGGTGTGAGACAAGACAAAAGGACCCTGTGAGTGAGTGAAGGCAACGGAAGAGTAGGTTAGAGGGGAAATTTCCACAACCGAGCTGAGTCATAGACCATGCATAGTTCTGGAGTCAGGTGACCCTGTTCATGTCTGGGCTTCACCTTGCACAGCCCTCCTAAGGCATAATTTCATCATCTATAAAAGAGGTAACAATATTTACCCTCATGGAGAAATGGGACTTACTAGGACAACACATTTCATGTACCTGCAGGGTATTTGGCGCATGATGGGCTTAATAATGATTAGCCACCCTTATTCCTAATTAATGAGATACTCAGGATGAAGCAGAGGCAAAAGTTAAAGACAGCCCAAGGCTTTAGAGCACTAGTTTAGTGCTATCTTGGTTTTCTGTTCTTTTACTGTGATGTGTCCAGATATGGCTTTTATTTTTTAAATCCTGCTTGGGACTTTTTGTTAAATTGAGGATTCAGATTCTCAGCCTCTTCCCCATGCTCTTGAGTCTCTTCTTCTGGAACAGCTTCATGCCTTGCAAGTCTTCTATCATAATTTTTATCTTTTTATATACCTTTGTTGCATTCTGGATAATTTCTCTTAATCACCAGTATGATATGTCATGTGAGTTAAGAGCATGGACTATGGTGCTAGCCCACTTAGTCTGTATCTAGATTTGCCACTAATAATATTACCACAGAAGTGGACCATAATACCTAATGTCTGAACCTCAGTTTCCTCATCTATAAAATGTGATAGTATCAGTCCCTTCCTTATGGAGTTACTACAGATATTACAAAGATAATAGATGTAACTTGTTAAGAAAAATGCCTGGTATTGAGAGAGAGCTCAATAAATATTCCTACTCTCATTAAGATTTTTGTATTTTGTGACCTGAGACCTGGATAATATCAATCATTAGATACTGCAACATGCTTATAAGTTTTCAGACCGGCCAATGGAGAAGCTAACACTTCTGCTCTGAATGAAAATATATATCATACCAGACAAGTAAGTCGAAAAAAAGACTTAAAAATCCCAAAGAATTTTAAGAAGCAGAAAACAAATTTTCAGAGTGATTTTAACACAAACTTTTTATAGAAGATAGGTTTTAAAACTTTGCTGATATTTTAGGATTTGATTAGGGCATCAAGTATTTGCACTAAAAAACGATGACTTTTCATTTTTGTTAGCTTTTGGATAAAAAAAATCTCTGGTAGCAGATCCTCCATCTTGAATCTTTGGAAAAGCTTGCCTGTGGCTTGGAAGGCAAGCAAGTGTAACACAATATAGCCACCTAGTGGCAGCATTCCTAAACTGCAGGGCAAGGGGAAAAGTATGAGCAAATAGGCATTAAAAATGGTCATCACCAAAAGAAATAGATGGACGGATGAGTTTACTTCCAGAAGTACTGAATTCGTGGTGATGGAAAAAAAAAACATAATCAGCATATCTCATAACCAGAAGGAGACAAGCAACAAGAGGACGGTTCCAATCACAGTTGTACTTTCCAGTTATGCACACTGTATTTGAAAACATGTACACTGGAAAACAACAGTACAAGCAGAAAAGGAATCCAGAGCCCTCCTCCACAATCCAAGTCTAGGTCATGGAATAATCTCCTGAGTTACTCTTGCTCTGTTTCGAGAAAGCCCAAGCCCCACAAACCCACGAGGAAACCAGATTAGAGCTCTTTAAAGGCAATCATTTAGTACTATTTTTCTAAATTACAAGGTATAGTGAAAGATAAAGAAAGACATGAAATAACTGTGGTCCCTAACAATATTTTACAGCTTCTCGAAAAATAAGGATCCTTTCCCTATAAGAAAATGCTCAAAGTTGTTAAAATAGAGAATACAATCTCTATTTCTTTTTAAAATGGTTTTCCCACGCGTTCAGTCTATAGGACAATCACTCCCATCAACTCATTATAAGTATCACTTACTTGCTTCTTCAACTTTCTTCGGAAGAACTCATACTTTCTTTTGTAATCCCTGGAGTAGGGCACCGCCTTGAGTTGAAAATTTTGGAAAAACAAAGATGGTTTAGGTTGTTTTATTCTGGAACAATTTAAAAAGTTCCTCTCTGGGTATTTTATGAACATAAGTTAAAGGCATTAAAAGGGAATATTTGGAAAGAAAAGTTTAATTTGAAGAAAAACAAATATAAAACTTTAAAAATCTTATTTTCTCTGTTTAAGATAAAATTGTATTCAGCAATTCCTATGGCTGTAATTTTCATCATGCAATATTCTTGAAATGCAACAGGCCAGAAACAGGAAATGTCTTCCAAGCAGAGAAATACTAGAAATGAAAATTTCCATTTCTAAAGGGACTTTCAAAGTGATTTCTCCATTAAAGGAACAATTTGAAAAATATACTTTTTCCTTAACTCTGAGGAATTGTCTTTTTTATCCATTATTTAAAAGACTAAAGGAGTTCCCGTTGTGGCACAGCAGAAATGAATCTGACTAGGAACCATGAGGTTGTGGGTTCGATCCCTGGCCTCACTCAATGGATTAAGGATCTGGCGTTGCCGTGAGCTGTGGTGTAGGTTGCAGACATGGTTTGGATCTGGCTTTGCTGTGGCTGTGGTGTAGGCCAGCAGCTGTAGCTCCAATTCGACCCCTTGCCTGGGAACTTCCATATGCCACGGATGCAGCCCTAAAAAAAAAAAAGACTAAACATGGAGACAATAATCATCTAAAAGATGTCTTCAATTTTACTTATTTTCATGCATTAGAAAAATGTGTTAATTAAAGTTAAAATCTGAAACACTAAAGTTGGAAAAAGTAAGTATATAAAAGAAGAAGCAGTTCCCATCTTGGCTCAGTGGTTAACGAACCCAACTAGCATTCACGAGTTTGCGTGTTTGATCCCTGGCCTTGCTGAGTGGGTTAAGGATCCAGCGTTGCCATGAGCTGTGGTGTAGGTCACAGACTTGGCTCAGCTCTGGCGTTGCTGTGGCTGTGGCGTAGGGCAGAGGCTACAGCTCCAAAATGACTCCTAGCCAAGGAACTTCCATCTACCTTGAGTGGGGCCCTAAAAAGACAAAAAAAAAAGAACCCCGAAAATAAAAAAGGAAGTTGATTTTCCGATCATTAATCTGACTCAAGAGTAGTATCAACACTGTACATGGTTAAGAACTGTACTTAAATATGAATCTCTTACATATCAGCATTTTCAATGATTTCAACCAGAAAGTTCAAGACATGACCCTGAAGTGACAAGATGCTTTGATCAGGGCATCAAGTATTTGCACTAAAAAACGATGACATTTCATTTTGTTTCCTGGCTCCTCTCTGGTCTGTGAGGATTGCGACTTTCTTTTTCAGACAATGGCAAGTACTGACAGAAGCACAGCAGCCCATGGCCTTAGCATCTTGACCATCTGGCTCACTGATCTCCCACTGTTGTTGCGCAGAGTAAGGATAATTGTTTTATACGCTCTTTTCAAACAAGTGAGACCCTGTGTATGGGCAGTGGGGGGAGGAGAGATTTTGCAGATGTGTTTTCCTCTCAGCACATAATAGAGTTACAGCCTTGACCATTCACCCTTGAAGAGACAGGCAAGAGGACAACCCCATCAGAGATCCCATACAAGAGACTTACTGGTCCAGTTATTGCTACATTCTGCAACCGAGGATCTTCCCATTGTGTTTTTTTTATATCTGAAGAGATAGAGAGAGAAGATGTTTGTCATTCTTAGGCACAAAAATTCGATATTACAAAAGAAAGTAAATGGGAGTTCCTGTTGTGGCTCAGCAGAAACGAATCTGACTCGGAACCATGAGGTTGTGGGTTCAATCCCTGGCCTCACTCAGCGGGTTAAGGATCCAGCATTGCTGTGAGCTGTGGTGCAGGTTGCAGATGTGGCTCGGATCCCACGTTGCTGTGGCTGTGGCGTAGGCTGGCAGTTGTAGCTCCAATTAGACCCCTAGCCTGGGAACCTCCACAGGCCGTGGGTGCAGCCCTAAGAAAACAACAAAAAGGCAAAAAAAAAGTAATGAAAAATAAATCACACTGCACATACTGTGATTTATGTAGAAGATTCTTCCATCGGTGTGAGTTCTTTCTTCCCATCCTGGCTATAATGAAGAATATATTTCAATTATGTTAGGAAAGGGTTTTAGATATATGGGCAGAAAAACTGTCCTTGGTTATAGGGTTGATTTGATTCGCATATTCCATTCTTATAGAAGACATCAACACTTGAGCAATAATATAATTACAGTTGTTAAAAAACTACTGTGTTCCAAAATACAAAACGTCTGAGATAGCCACGTTAGACTGGTAGCATTCTGTAAACTTACAGGTAAAGGCCCCAGGTCACTGGAAGGATCAAGTGATGTCTTTCCTCTCAGATGAGCTGGAATTTTCAGTCTTGGATCCTCCTTTTTTCGGTAGAGTAAATAAAGAACACACACACACGAACTTTAAAATCATGAGAATCAATCTGTTACTATGTTTTCTAATATCAATGGATATTTAAAATAATTCTGTTTTAAAAGTTCACTATTATATTTCACTGCTTATGTTATGAAATAATAGGTTCTCATCTAAAACCTATCATTCTCAGGCTATAATATTCAGTTTTCAAATCTTCAAGTACAACCACATGCTATTTCTGAGGCTCTGAACATGCTTTGTGGCACCTATCTGCAAAGGTGTTAATTTATTTATATTTTTTTGAAAGATAGGAAGGTAAGCTCAAAAAAGGTTATTGAACACAATTCAAATTGGTGAAAGAACACAATTTATTTGGATTATATATTATTTTAATATTATTTTGTTAAATAATTTTAGTTGTATTGAGGTATAGTGGTCTTATAACAAATTTATTCATCAAAATCTCTTCACCTGCTGCTGATTTTCAGTAATATTCTTGTTAGTAGTGAACTAACTGCTCAACAACTTTAAGCATTTTCTGAAAATAAGAATACTTATCTTACCAAGCCTCATAAGGTATCTGGGGTATTAAAGAGAGCTGTGGATTCAAAAGTGCTTTGGAACTATAAAGCCACATACGAAGGGAAAGGATTATTACTAAATATCTACCCAGGTATTCATGGCTAGTGAGCTAAAAACTGGAAACAGAAAGTAAAGGTATCTCCATGACAATTCCTCCAAATATTAAAAATAGGCATAAACACAGTGAACAGAAATACTATTATTAAAAATTCAACATATCTGTAAATGAGGACTAGGAAATGCAGAGTATGTTAATGTATACCTAAAGAGCATCAGGAACTAGAGATAAGAAATTATTATAAATTTAAACTGCAGAGCATAAAAGTTACCCAGGTGGTGGTTTTGGTGTTGTGGTCAATGAAGAAAGGCCTCCCGTTTGGTGCATGCCGGACTTCCCAGCCTTTGGGAAGGAATCCTTGTTCCATTTCAGACGGCTGGGTCACCTGCTGTGCAGCATCACTTGTGGGAGCTTGCACCTGGGGGCCTGTGGCAGCACTCTGGCTTGACGGCAGCTGACTGGTCTCCGTGGTGACTGAGGCCTAGCACATTGATTCAATCGTGTTGCAGCGTTTTATAGAGAACACACCAAGAGCTGTGGTTAAAAAGGTAACTTAACCTACAAACAGCGTACACACTTATAAATAGGCCTAAACAGTGGAGGGTCATCTTTGTCAAAGTTTGTTTTTCGGATAATTGATAATTGCTAGGCTAATCCTTGAGCTCTAAAATGCAGGTCAACCATCAGCCTGCTGCGGGTGCAGGTGACCAAGGAAGCACGGTCAGCATCAGCGGGCCTGAGCCCTGGCTGCAAGGGAAGCCACAGCACCAATGGGAGAAGGTCTCTGCTCGTCCAGAAGACTCACATAGAGTGGGAATTCCCCATACACAGAAGTGGTTCAAAGGCTGGGCAGACAGACAGAATGGCAAAAATCTACTACAGAAATGGATAACTGAAATGTAACACATTCATGTGATGAAATATTAGGCAGTAGTTAAAAGAAATACACTGGATCTATATATAAAACAACATGATAGGGCTTTGAAAACAATGTTGAGCAAAAAAAAAAAAAATCTGGACATGTACAGCATAACATTGCTAAAAGGTGACACATAGACGTAAAAGAGTATTTTGCATGGTTGAGCTCTCAATTAAATACATAAAACAGGCAGGAAGGATACCTAACAAGTTCAAGATGGTAGTTCCTTCTGGGTAATGGGACTAAGTGTTTGGCTAAAAGGAATTTAGTTTAATCTTTAAGATTTAATTTTATTTATTTATTTTTTTTGTCTTTTTGCCTTTTTATGTAGAGCCGCACCCGCGGCATATGGAGGTTCCCAGGCTAGGGGTCAAACGGGAACTAAGCTGTCGGCCTTCGCCACAGCCACAGCAACGCTAGATCCCTAGCCCACTGAGTGAGGCCAGGGATCGAACCCACAACCTCATGGTTCCTAGTCGGATTCGTTTCCACTGCGCCACAACAGGAACTCCAAAGATTTCCTTTTAAAAAAGAAAATGTCTAGAAATAAGTACTGCAATTTCTTAACGGTGCTAAATTCTGGGTATTAAGAAAATGGGTATTTGCTGTATTAGTCTCTGTACTTTTCAGCATTAAAAATTTTCTCAATAAGGGGAACAGTGATAAGACAATATATTTTCCTAAACCTAAGGAAATATTACAAAAGGCACTCACTCTTGCCAAGGACAAAGTGTCATCATCACAAAGCTCTCAAATCATCAAGATTTTCCTTTAGCATAACAATGATCTTATCCATTCGAATTACAAAATGCCCAATGGACTAGATCATTGACTTTGTCCTCTTATTCTCAATTTGAACTTGTCTTACATAATAGCAAGTAGTGACTCATGTATATTAGAGAACCATAGGAAACAGCAGACAATTAGCATCAATGTTAGAAAATAATTAGAAGCATTCAGTAGATACTACAAAGTGATGCAACAACTTCCATAGACGTATGATGGTTCCAATTACGTAAGAAAACAGGTTAACGGGCAGACTTCAGGGTACCTGCAGAGTGGGCTTCAACCAGGTAGTAGTTCTGCAGTTGTGGTCTACATAATATGACCTTCCTCTTTCATCTTGTTTTTCTTCCCAACCTGGTGGTAATCCAGATGAAGTAGGCAAAAGCTAGTGTGAGGAATAACAGGAAAATTAAATATTTCAGAAAGAATCCTTTAAAAAAAATTTTTTTTTTGTCTTTTTAGGGCTGCGCCCTTGGCATAAGGAAGTTCCCAGGCTTGGGGTCAAATCAGAGCTACAGCCCCCGGCTTACACCACAGATACAGCAACGCCATATCTGAGCTGCAACTGAGATCTACACCACCACTCACGGCAACGTGGGATGCTTAACCCACTGAGTGAGGCCAGGAGTCGAACCCGCGTCCCCATGGATATTAGTCAGGTTCATTACCACTGAGCCAGAACGGGAACTCCTGGAAAAAATCCTTTTTAAAGGACCACATCCTTTTTCCACTGCTAGCTCTATTTAAAATGAATTATGTTTTAAATCATATTTTAAAGTGTACAGAATTTCACTTAAAAAAAAAAACAGTAGAACAGACAATAATGATGACAGTGGTAACAGCACCAAAAACATGACAGTAGGAACAGCTACACACTTCTTGCTTTAGCATAACAGATCATGTCACTTGACCTCCACACAAACCGTAATGAGATAATTGAGATTATTGGTATATTTTACTTAGAAGAAAAATGAAGCTTAGGAAACACAAGTAATTTCCCAACAGATAACACTGCTAGTGTGGAGCTAGGTGGGAAGTGAATCCAGGCAATCTAACTACAGAAATTATCACCCACATGTGCCAAGTCCAAAGTTACCCCTGCCTTCTTTCTGTGCGGGCTGGGAGGTGCTGATGACTATAGCTTATCAGTAAATGAACTAAGAGGTCTAGTTATCCAGGGTTATTTAAAATAGTTCAGATCTGGCCTTCCTTTTGTCTTCTGAACCAGATTAGACTTCAAGGCTTGGCCTGGTTCCCTAATGCGCCTTACATATAAAAACTATCTCCATTAGTCTGTTGCCTAGATATACTGTTCCCTAGATACATGGGGGATAGATGGACACTGGTGATAGTTATGATGAGCTGTTAGTCTACAAAATAATGGAATTCAAAGTTGTCCAGCTTTACAAATGTCCAACAGCTGGTGAGTACATAAACTGAATGTAGTCGACATATCTGCACAGTGGAATATCATGAGCTGCTGAGACATGGAACAATGGGTATAATCCCCAAAAACATCATATGAAGTGAAAGAGGCCCGATACATAAGATGACATATGTATTATTATACTTATACGAAATTTCTAGAAAAGGCAAAACTGTAGCAACAGAAAGCAGATGGGTGGTCACCTGGGGTCACCCGTTGGTATTAGGATTACAGGAACTTCTTTGTGGCGATGTGGAGAGTTCCTAAACTTGACTGTGGTGACGTTTGCACAACTGTATAAATCGACTAAAATTCCTTTCTTTGTGTACTTAAAAATGGGTCGATTTTACAGTATGTACATTGTATCTCAAGAAAGCTACTTAAAAAAACCTCTAGTCAGTATACTGAGAAGAAAAAGGCATGGAAATAGCTTTGCTAGTATATAAAATCTAATTCATCTCTAGATTCTGCAGCTCATTCTGGTGCACTTAAAATTGTTTCTGGAATGGGTGCCTGTTTGTCAATCAGAAATTCAACATTTTCGTTCGATAAAGAACATGACAAAGGGCTACGGGAGACATACTAGGAATCTGTGCTTAAGCAGCACCAGTCACACGGCAATAAGTGAGAGGAAGGCTGGGGAGGCAGTCTTTCAGTGGCATCTACCCTTGCTGATGTTCAGTTCTGACTGGACAGTAGCAAAGATGGGTGGCCCCCAACCCCTTCCTCACACAGGGTTCATGTCCCTCTCTTGGTGCAGGGTCACCTTTCCAGATGGATGAGCCAATCCTGAGGGGAGGACTTTTGAGCCTGTGATGCCTAGGTTGGAACTTCCATTAAAGCGAAAGCAATCCTCACTTTTCAAAATTAATATACAGACAAAAAAATCAATATAAAGGAGTTCCCTTCACGGCTAAGTGGTTAACGAACCCAGCTAGGGTCCACGAGGATGCTGGTTCTATCCCTGGCCTCGCTCATGGGTCAAGGATCTGGCGTTGCCATGAGCTGTGGTGTAGGTTACAGACTAGCTGGGATCCTAGGCCAGCGGCTACAGCTCCAATTCGACCCCTAGACTGGGAACCTCCATATGCTGTGGGTGCAGCCCTAAAATAGCAACAAAATAAATAATAAAAAATAAAAAATCAATACATAGCCATTAAATAATCACAAATGGTTGGTGGGGGAAAAGTGAGGCAGCCATTCTAAGTGGAAAAGTGGAATATGAACAGACCCAGAATGGGGAGAGAATCAGAACTGGGAATAGGCTGTTTGCAAGAAAAAATCCAAACAGGAATGAAGGCAGCAGGGGGTCTGCGGCTGGCTAAGGGGAAGGGGAGGCTGAAGGGGCCAGGAGTCTGGATGTTTACATTTGGTTTAAAAAGTAAGTGTTTACGTGTGCAGTTCCCTGGTGGCTCAGCAGGTTAAGGATCTGACATTATCTTTGCTATGGCTCAGATCACTGTGGTGGCCCGGGTTTGATCCCTGGCCTGGAAACTTCCCCATGCAATGGGTGTGACCCCAAAAATGGGACTGTGTAAGGAAGAGACAAACTAAAGCAACGAGAGTTGAGTCATGAAGAGGATGGAGGCTGGGAGACCAACAGGGGGTATGTCAGCAGTCCAGGCATGAAGTTGTTGTCGAAGCTCTGGCCAAGGTCATGGCTGGAAAGTTTACTAAGGAGGCAGCAGATGGCTGGGCGGCGGGGAGGATGGGAGACTGAAGGGAAGAGGGAGAAGGAGCATGAGAAACTCCATCCTGGCCAAGAAGCCTGCCAGCACTGGTGCATACCTGCCTGCCTGAGTGACCACCCTGATGTGGTTTCATGTATGGGGCAGGAAAAGGTGCAAGATGCCATGGACTGGGTCAAGAGCAAAGACCACCAGACACCACAGCCTCAATCTGTGTGCAACATCTCCAGCCTGCACAGCGCTTCACCTGCCAAACCCGGACATTACCTAGCCCCCAGCACACGGGGACCTGGGTTTTTCATCATGGGAGAGGTGATTCTGCCAGTTTTATCTTCCAAGGACCTATCCACCACACTTCTCCCCTCCCCCAACCTCATCCCTCAAAAGCCCAGATGCTGTGCTGGATCAGTTCTAGGCAGCTGGACATTCACATTCAGGGTTCCAAAAACAGTTAGAGTCTTCTGTTTTTACTGAGGGTTGAGGGGAGAGGATAAAACTCACCACAGGAAGTGCAGGCTGTTCCTCAAAAGTATAGGCTTGTAAGCTGCTTCTTCTGCTGGAATGATTCTTATAAAGAAAAGGAACAGTACTGACTTTAGGTTTTGAATGGCAGATAAGGTAGCAGGGTGGGTGATGGGGCAGCAGAAAGAATACCCACTCCACCCACAGGGCGACTCTCAGCGGTGCTCAACATCACCCTCAGCTGATGCCTTCCAAATTCCAACTTGCACTTCTCCCCCTGAGTCCTAGACTGTTTCCTGGACACCTAATCTTGAATGTCTAACAGAGCTGTCCTTATTGTGCCCAAAACCTGATTCGGCTTTTCCCTGTCCACACCCACAGAAACTTGTTCCTTTTCGGGCATTCCTCATTTTACTGGGCAACATGTGAGGCCAGCAACTGCCCTAATCAGACATCAATCACTTGACTTCTCCCCCTCCTGTCCCTTATAGCCAGGTCAGTCACCAGATCCTATGCATTTTATTTCTCAAACACATTCTCCTTGCACTTTTTTAATTTCAAGCTTTCATCGTTTGTCACCTTGACTATTATTGTGGCAACATCCTAACAGATTTCCCTGCTTCAAGTCCTATTTGCTTAAATCTACTTTCCACACCACACGCTGCAGCCAGAGAGCATTTTACAGTGCAGACATCATCCTACCATCCTCTCTCTCAGAGCTCTTCGATGACTTACAGTCATGAGGAGAAAGTGTACAGCACAGAATACAATATTAGTGACAGCCTTCCTGCTGGCCCCAGCACTTGCCACCTCACAGCACCCTCTGGACACTCCAGATCACTTGTTTCCTGGAAATCCCATACTCTTTCTTTCCTTTTACTTTCATGAGCACACTACTGTTACCACCTGAAACATTTTAGTTTTGTTATTTAATGACATCAGAAATTATAATATATGCATAAACAAAGTCAGAATAGCCACTGTAGTATTATTTACAATAACAAAGAACTGTAAACAATTGTCCATCAAAGGAGACTGGGGAAATAGCTTAAGGGTTCTTTGCACAAGGGAATGATGTCAAATTATTTTCTGCTGTGGTTTTAAAAAGAGCACATCTACTTTACTAAAATGGTCCAATGTCCACGATACAGAATGTAAAAAAAGTAAGTTACCAAAAAGTGTGTACAAGATTATCTCAGATTTTAAAAATTATATGCAAATATATGTGTGTACATATATGTTTATGAATATATAGAAAATGTTTAAAACAATATATGCCAAATCATTAATTGCAAACGAGGGAGTATTTGTTAGAGGTAAGATGGAAGATTTAATTTTTATTTTATACACCTCAATACTGTTTCCATTTTTAACCATGACCAGATAATACTTTAAAAACAGTAAGTTAATTTTTTTGAACTAATAAGCACATGGCATGGAATTCAAAAGGCACAAAAGGGATGGCCCTGCTAACCCTGTTCCTCTCTTCAGGGCTAAGCAATATTAACAAGTTTAGTTTAGTTTTCAAGAAATGTGATATATGTGCTTATTCTCTATCATTTAAATATTTATTCCAGGCAATCTACAGATTCAATGCAATCCCAATCAAATTACTAAAGACATTCTTCACAGAACTAGAACTCAGAACTAGAAAAAATTTGTATGGAAACACAAAAGACCCTGAGTAGCCAAAGCAGTAATGAAAAAGAAAAACAGAAATGGAGGAATCAGGTTCCCTGACTTCAGACAATATTACAAAGCTACAGTTATCAAAACAATATGGTACTGGCACAAAAACAGAAATGTAGATCAATAGAACAGAACAGAAAGCCCAGAAATAAACCCAAGCACCTATGGTCAACTAATCTATGACAAAGGAGGCAAGAACATACAGTAGAAGAAAGACAGTCTCTTCAATAAGTGGTGCTGGGAAAACTAGAATGCTATACATAAAAGAATGAAATTAGAACACTCTAACACCTTTCACAAAAATAAACTCGAAATGGATTAAAGAACTAACTGCAAGGCCAGATACTATAAAACTCCTAGAGGAAAACATAGGCAAAATGCGCTTTGACCTATATCAAAGCAACATCTTGTTTGATCCATCCCCTAGAATAATGGCAATAGCAACAAAAACAAACCTATGGGACCTAGTAAAACCAAAAGCTTTTGCACAGTGAAGGAAACTGTTAAAAAAATGAAAAGACAATGAACAGAATGGGAGAAAATCTTTGCAGATGATGAAACAGACAAAGACCTAATCTCCAAAATACATAAACAACTCATAGAACTCAACAACAAAAAAACAAACAACCCAACTGAAAAATGAGCAGAATGCCTAAATAGACATTCCTCTGAAGAAGACATATGGATGGCCAACAGACACATGAAAACTCAACATCACTAATCATTAGAGAAATGCAAGTTAAAACTACAATGAGGTACACCTCACACCAGTCAGAATGGCCAATTAACAAGTCAACAAATAACAAATGCTGGAGAGGGTGTGGAGAAAAGGGTACCCTCCACCACTGGTGGGAATATAAATTGGTACAACCACTATGGAAAACAACATGGAAGTAGCTCAGAAAACTAAATATAGAACTACCATATGATCCAGCAAATCCCATTTCTGGTCATATACCTGGACAAAACTTTCATCAAAAAAGATACACGTACCCTCATGTTTATTGCATCACTATTTACAGTAGCCAAGACATGGCAAAAACCTAATGTCCACTGACAGATGAATGGATTAAAAAGATGTGGTACACATACACAATGGAATACTATTCTGCCATTAAAAGGACAAAATAATGCCATTTGCAGCAACATGGATAGAACTAGAAACTCTCATACTAAGTGAAGTAAGTCAGAAAAAGAAAGACAAACACCATATGATCACTTATATGCAGAATCTAAAATAGGGCACAAATGATTCTATCTGCAAAACAGAAACAGATCATGGACCTGCAGGGCAGACTTGTGTTTGTCAGGGGGGAGGGAGAGAGAGGGGAATGATGGGGAGTTTGGAGTTGGTAGATGCAGACTGTTACATTTAGAATGGATGGGTGATGGGGTCCTGCTATACAGCACAGGGAACTGTATCTGGTCTCTTGGGTAAGAACCTGATGGAAAACGGGGAAAAAAAGGGCATTTATGGGTGGCTGGGTCACTTTACTGTATAGCAGAAGTTGAAGAAATATTGTAAATCAACTATACTTCAATAAAATTTTTTTTAAATTTATATAAACGGTAACATATCAAACACACTGTTTGGTACCATGGTGTTTTTCACTGAGCTGTGTCTCTTCGAGGTTGTTCCATACAAAAGATACGTTCAAAGACACTTCATGCTTTTCAGTGGCTGTATAGTATTTCACTGTATGAATGCCATGTGTTTTCTTTATTATTAATGAAAATAAGGAAAAGGAACAGGACATTACATTATCACCGGTAAATCAACACAGCTTATCCTTTAAGACTCTGACTGACCTTTCCCACTCCCCTGACAAAAATAAAATAAAATGAAATAAACGGAAGACAGGATAGATGGAATGGAAGAAAGGAGGGGAAGGGAGATGCAGGCAGATCTGCTCCTGGATACTCACACAGGTATTTACATAACACTGTCTACACTGAAGCTTCTTGAGGGAGGTGCTAGTACAGAAGTCAGCAAACTTTTTCTGTTAAGACCCACATAGTGAAGATTTTGTGGGGGGAGGGCATACAGTCTCTATTATAACTACTCAACTCTATCAGTGGAGTGTGAGAGCAGCCACAGGTAATACTTAACCCACTGAGCAAGACCAGGGATAGAAACTGCAGCCTCATGGATACTAGTCAGGTTCTTAACCCTCTGAGCCACAATGGGAATTCCAGCCACAGGCAATACTTAAACAACTGAGTGGGCTGTATTCTAAAGGTACTTTAACCAGTATATAAAGTTCAGGTAGTCAGCTCTTCATGTTTACTAACTGAATGAAAAGCAGGGGAACGCCAACTGGAAATGACTAAGGTATCCTTGGATGCCTCTTTGTTTTCCACTGAAAGGTCTCCCTTGAAGTCACAGACTAGAGAGTGAGCCACAAAGAACTCACCATGGCACTGTATGCTGGGACACTTACTTTTGGACCCCATGGGACCCTAGTAAAAACATCAGGTCAATTTTATAGTGGTTGCTGGAGTGAGAAGGTCATCCATCTCCTTGCTTAGTCAAAGTACATCAGCTCTTACTCACATGTGTGCTGGTGACATGTGTGGTATAAATGAGAAAGAGAAAGGCAACCCCTAACATCTGGGACCTGGTGTGGCACTCATCAGCAGGATCAAGACAAAATCAAGATCACCTTGTAATCATGCATAAACACAGAAAAACGTGGACACTTTCCAAGCCACTAAATACCAAATGTCTCCTGAGCCTGGCAGATATGGGTGACTGCTGCTTGCTCTTTTTTTAATGTTTAAAATTTTTTTTTACAATTATAGCCTTAATTTTGCTACAGATGACATCTGAGATACCCAATCACAGAATTACCCCTGCTTCCTGACAGCATCCAATGTAGAACTAAGTCCTACTCCCTTAAACCCTTCTCAAAATTGCCTATTACAAGCCCAAATCCTTTAAGGTTTCCCTAACATACTGCTACCAAGACACTCATGGTGTGTGTTCCCCTTGCTGAAATGAGTAATAAACCCACCTTGTTCAACTACAGGTATATTCCTGGCAGTCTTTGGCAATGATTTATGTAAAAGACATTTAGACTTCAATGACCATTTGTATTATTTCTGTCTCTGCTCCATGCTATCAGTGGGGATATTTGAAAATGGCCGTGCTATAAAGTACCGAAGTCCCTAACACATTAGGACGTGTACCTTAAGACAATTTTTTTCTCATCACAAGAAAAAAAAATAACTATGAAGTGTTTGATAGTAACTAAACTTACTGTGGTTATAATACTGCAATATATATATCAAATCATTATGTTGTAGACATACAATTTGTTAGGTCAATTATATCTCAATAAAACTGGAGAAAAGAGACAACATTTTACATAAAAGTTAGCAAATGGAATAATATAAAATCCTGAAGCTACCAAAAAAAAAAAATCTCTGAGCATCTTACTGAGCTGGACACTGGCTGGCCAGTGGCTGAATTTCCACAAACAGTGAGTCTGGCATTCAATTCTTCTGCAAGATGAGCCTGGACATCCAAGTTGTTTGATGGTGGAGATGATGGGAAGGCTTGATTGCTGTACATGGTGGCTTCATCTTCTCTTATAATTTCCCAGCTCTAAAATGAACAGAATGAGCTTAAGCCACACATACCTTAATCTGTGGCTAGAACATATGTTTATCAAAAAGACTGATAAAATGATTTCAACCTCAGAAGACTCTCGGTTATCAACACTTTCTGTTTCCTCAGAGATCTGCCGCCTGGTGGTAAATGCACGCTGGGCTTGCAGTTGAATGTTACCATTCTCAGCATCTGTTAGGGTGTCCCTGCATTAGAAATGTAAAAGCCATTACCCACGTCTGAGGAAAGTTAAAATAATTGTCCAAAATTCTGTGCTCACTTAAAAAGTACCTATATTAGATCAGAATTTATTGTCTGGGGCCAAAGGCTAGTTCAGCATGCAAAGATTAAGTTGGAGGCACAATGGTACCTTCAGAGTACCTTATGGAGTTAAAAGATTTTGTGAAAATGTGTAATGTGCCTAATATTTTTGTTCATCGCTGTGCCTAGGATAATGTTTCATATGTATGAGCATTCAAAAGTATTTGTCGAATGAGTGAATTCCTCAGTTACATAGGTAATTTCATCATTATTATTTCACTATATTATTTCAAGAGTAAAATCTAAAGTAGCTCTAGAAAGCCGACAAGACAGAAGCTTTAAAAATTACATATACACCTTCATGAATCAATTTCCCAGAATTGATCTTAAGGCATGAGTTGAGTTTCCCATGCATGAATGCAGAAGACAAAATGAAGATCATGTAAGGACACTATAATTAAAAACTTAATAGATTAAAATTAAATGGCATTTTTTTAAAGGGCTGCACCTACAGCATATGGAAGTTCCCAGGCTAGGGGTTTAATCAGAGCTGTAGCTGCCAGTCTATGGCTGCGTCTGCGACCTATATCATGACTCACAGCAACGCTGGATCCTTAACCCATTGAGTGAGGCCAGGAATCAAACCTGCATCCTCATAGACACCACTCAGATTCATTTCCTCTGAGCCACGATGGGAACTCCAAACAGCATCTGTTTTGATCACATATAGGAACAGGCTTATTTTGAAAAAGGATACTAATAATGGCATGTCTGAGTCTAGGAAAAGGTATTCAGACTGAACACTATTTTCCCAGTGACTTATTAGTTATATCATTCTAGCTAGTTGCATTTAATATAGCCAGACTATAAGATCAAGAATTTTGGACAAATATTTCATAACAAAATTATTGTTAATTTATTTAATGCCATATAAGCCCAGGATGGTCAGAAGATCAGTTCTTACTATACTGTTGCTAGAGAAAACATATTGGTCCTAAGGGAATGCCTCACGCTTTTTTTCTCCCTAAATAACTGCTTTTGGTTGGCTGAAATCATAATCAACCATACCGAAAGAAGTGTGGTTCTGCTCATGTCAAACTGGCCACAATTCTGAGGGATGCAACAGGAAAACGTTGCACACTTTTATTGTGTCTTCAGTCTTGCAATCTGTACACCATTCTACAGAGACCAACCCCTCTGTGACATGAAGAACTTGGATCATTAATTTGCTTGGAAGGATCTGAGAACAGAAAATATCTATGAAAGTGCTTAGACTATATCGGACACAAAATATCAAAGCCAAAAATTAGAATGTTAAAGAACAAATAAAAAAAATTTTAGGAGTTCCCTGGTGGCTCGGTGGGTTAAGGATCTGGCATTGTCACCACTGTGGCTCGAGTCACAGCTGTGGCATGGGTTTGATCTTTGTATGCCATGGTGGTCAAAATACAGAAAGAAAGAAAGAAAGAAAGAAAGGAAGGAAGGAAGGAAGGAAGAAAGAAAAAGAAAAAAAGAAAGAAAGGAAGAAAGAAAGAAAGGAAGAAAGAAAAGAAAGAAAGATAGATTATGAAAGAAAGATTATGAAAGAAAGATTTTATGTCTGTCACAAAACGGAAGACTAAAGAAAGATGTCCTAAAGCAATAAGGAAGGAGAAGTGGAAAGATATTTTATTATAAATATGAATGATGGGAGAATTTATATATGTATATTTACAAATATACAATCTGACGATAAAAGAAAAATGTTATGGAGGAGACATAAATTAGAATAACTCAGAGGTCATTCTCTCCTTGATATGGGTACATTGGAAATTATGTAAAGACTGATCAGACTGGCAAATGGGTACTTAACAAAAGACCCTGTTATTGAGTCCTTTGTATTTTACAAAAAATTCTTATTTTTAAAAAACCATAGTACACAAATTAACATCTCATTATATTTTAGTAACAAACAATGAGAAATCTCCAAGATTTTCTAAATCCATCTAAAGAGAAAAATGCACCTTTTGTGGTTACATGATAATTAGAGCCAGAAATAAATGACAATTTATTAAAATAAAGAAGCAAATTAGAAGGGTGGTATTTGAGACAAATACTTTTTAATACTATCAAATCACTTTCAGAAAGAAATGACTTATGATAGCATTTCTTAAGCTCTGGGCCATCAAAGCCTAATATTCGTACAGTTTTTAGATCCCCATACTGTTATGAAGCCATTGAGCCATGACTTTAAAATGAAAATTAGTGATTTAAAATGTATTCCGATTACAAACATAAAAGCCATTGGCACATACTGAAGGCTTGGTCTTTTCCACTGTGTTCTTCTAGATTCATGATTTACATAGTAGGTCCTTCCAAGAATATCCTGCCTCTCTTCCCATCCTGGAGGTAGAGGAGAAGGTTCTTGCTGCTGCTGCAAATTGCAAGCAGCATCTGGTTGGTCCAAAACAACCCAGCCAGGCTGAAAAAACAGAATCATAACAATTAAGTTTAAGCTCAACCTTTTTAACCTTATCAATTATGCTACGTGAAATTTTAAGAGATTTAGCATACCCAGTTCCAGAAACTATGCAAAGGCAGAATTAGCACCTCATCAACTTTTAAGACCATGATAGGTATATTTTATGACAACGATTTTTTTTTTTGCAAAATGATAACCTTTAAATTTTGCTTGAACCTGTTTTAAATTTTTTTCCAAAAAAAGTTTTAAAACATGTCTAGTAGAAGAAAGAGGACAGGGAAAACTTTTAAATAAACAATGTTGGAAAGTACTGAGAAATTGAGAAGCACAGTTTAAATTAGTGTAACCTTATGCTTTTCTCTAAGTAGGGATTATGTCTTGTTGGGCATTATTTCTCCCACAGAGAAAGCACCTTGTTTATGGTAGAAATAAATAATCCTCTGAAACCTGAAAAAAAAAATCACTGGATGAAGGTCAACTACGTAGAAGCATGATAGGGACGGATAACTGAGTGACTGAAAGGACATTTTAATTCTTTGGTCTGATTTTTCTCTTTCTCCTCTGAACCATGGAAAGGCATCTTGGACAAGTCATAAAATAGCCAAAGAAAGTTTTGTTTTGTTTTGTTAACATGCTAGGAAGGCACTGGAAATTTCCTGAGACTAGTGAGGAGCAAATACACAAAAAACTTTAGCTAGCGTAATTAGAGTAAGGAATTATTTGAAAAAGGTAGTGAGGGTTACATTCCATTATGCAAGAAACATTGTAACAGAAAAGGCTGTCAGTAAAAGCTTCTGCTAAACACCTGCATGGTTATAAAGCATAAATAAACTAGTGATGAAAACTTAAAAATTCTCCTAAAGGGAGAAAAAGTTCTACAGGGACACAAAGAAGACCCGAATGAACGAAAAGACATAATGACATAGTGTGATCTTGGCAGGAAGATTTTATCTTACAACGGTGTCAGTTCTTCCCCAGTTAATTTATAATGATTAAAATAACAAGGCAATTCTCAAGTTTAAATAGAAATAAAAACAAACAAGAATAATCAGCACAATTCCAAAAATGAAGAATGAGTGAAGATTAACCAGATAAAATGTACCATTAACCACAATAATTAAAGCTGTACAACACCAGTGCAAGCACAGACAGCCTAAAAGAACTGGAAAGTGCAGAAAGAGAATCAAATATACAGGAATTTATCATAAGCTAAAGACACTTCAAAGTTGTGGGGAAGATAGGCAAATCACTTAGCAAAAAAGGAAAAAATATTAATTTGGGTTTCTACCTCATACCTTATAACCAGAATGCTATAGATTGAACAATATTCAATGTGTTAAAAAGTAAAGCCAAAATATATCAGAACAAACTCTGGGATATTTTAAAAAAATATGCTCTTAAGAGTGGAGAAGCCATTAAGCTTGACATCAAACCCAGACTGCATAAAAGAGACTGACTGATTTGATTACAACCTCTCAAATTTGAATGAGGCAAAATACTAAATCAAAGTGAAAAAACTGACAAATGGGGAAACATACTTGGCACCATAATAATAGGTAAAAAATAATTTCCTTAATATATATAGAGTCATTTTTTTTCTAGGCACTGGGGATCTAGCATTTGTGTGCCAGCCAGTTGACAGTTTAGAAGATGGAAGAGAACCGCCCCATATTGGAAGGTTGGGGATGAACATAAGGGTTCAGGGAGAAGAGCTGGGAAGAAAAGGTTTTCTGGCAGCAGACCGAAAAGTACAGGGGTTTCTGTAGCAATGCTGGTCTCCTCCGGCTCCTGTGGGAGGGTTACACTGAGGCAGAACAGAAGGTGAGGGGTAGGAGACAGGAAGACAGAATTATTTCAGGAAAGGGGATAAGGATATTACCCTTTTTAATTTTTTTCTTTTTCTCTCTTCTATGGGAACTGACTTCTTGTTGATTTTGTTTCTTTCTTTTCTATTGCCCAAACGTCATTCTCTCTCGCTTCCCTCTATCTTCTTACTTTTTCTCTACATCTCGGTTTACCTTCCCCCTCTCTCTCTTTTCCATTCCTATAAATGATCATGATAAAGAATCTATATACCTAGAAATCAGTCTGGTATATATATTAAGTCAAGTTTTATTTCTCAAGCTTCAAATTTAAAAGCATGTGAGTTGAATTTTTATATTTCACTCTCTTGAAAAAAAAAAAGGACTGGTTAAAAATATGGTCCCTTGGAGTTCCCTTTGTGGCTCAGCAGTTAACGAACCCGACTAGGAGCCATGAGATTGTGGGTTTGATCCCTGGCCTTGCTCAGTGGGTTAAGGATCCGGCACTGCCATGAACTGTGGTGTAGGTCACAAACTTGACTCAGATCCCGCGTCGCTGTGGCTGTGGTATAGGCCGGCAGCTGTAGCTCCGACTGGACCTCTAGCCTGGGAACTGCCACATGCCACGGGTGCGGCCCTGAAAAAAAAATATGGTCACTGATTATTTTTCTGTAGATTAATAAAATTTATTAATAAAAGGGTCCTCCCTACTTCTGCACAGGACTGTAAAAATATTCAGAGCTTGGAAAATGGTACCAAAAACATTTCTTTAAAATTTTCTTAAAGTTGTATCTCTGAAAAGTTCTACTTATTGAATTTATGTTACCCATGTAAACTTGTGAAGGAGGGAGGAAAATAATTTAATGAAGGGTCTTTTTTTTATTTTATTTTTTATTTTTTTGTCTTCTGTTATTTTAGGGCCGCACCTGCGGCATGTGGAGGTTCCCAGGTGAGGGGTCTAATAGGAGCTATAGTTGCCAGGCTACCAGAGCCACAGCAACACGGGATCCGAGCCGCGTCTGTGACCTACACCACAGCTCACGGCAACGCCAGATCGTTAACCCACTGAGCGAGGTCAGGGATCGAACCCACAACCTCATGGTTCTTAGTGGGATTCGTTTCCGCTGAGCCATGACGGGAACTCCAAGGGTCTATTTTTTTTTTTTTAATCTGTTTCACTTCAAAGAGGAAGTACAATTGTACATTTGAATACTGTTTAGAAAGAATGAGTTTTCATTTTTTTGTATAGAAGGCCTCCCTCTTAAAGATGTAAAAGCTAATATTCTTCACAAAATAATTTTCTATGTATCAAAGTATGTTACTTAATTACTAACCTCAAAGCTAATATGCAATTGCTCACAATTTAACAGAGTCAAGGATGATCAGAAAGAAAGGACTTAGAGCTTGGACAAAGATTATATTACAGGGTAATCATATAACATACATAAAGCTAAACCTAGTTACCAGAGCTACAAAAATCAAACATTACATAATTATCTATTATACCCACACTTTACCACACTATATTATGCTACGGAAAACACTCCAAGAGTGAGCCTCTTTTGAAAATTACAGTTGTTTTCTTTAAATGGTAGAATTTTATATATTCAGTCACAAACTAGATGTCAAAGACAAGACTTCTCTGGTCATTAACTACACAGAAGATAAATAAGCACAGATTCATGTGTTTGAATTCCTAGGGCCTTGCATAAATAAACTCCTACATGCTTACATCTACTGAAATTATAAGGTGCATTCTGAGGGAATTCAAACATTGAGACTTGAGACCACAAAATGAAGCAAAGCAGTCCTACCCACAGAACCTGAACTGTGAATAAGGTACCTGTGATACGTGTGTGTGGGCAAAACTTGGAGCAGGTTAGCAAGTAATGAAACGCTGTTAAATCTTTTTTTTTTAAAGTTACTAAATAAAGAATTTTCTTTCTTTAAGCAGACATCCTTCATTTCAAACAGAATTCCATTATGCAGGACACCCTGTGCACCAAAATGCCAGGCAGAGAAAATTCCACTCAATACATTTCTAAATTAAAAAAAAAATATTAGTACATGGTAAAGCAAGGAAAAACTAAAAAGGAAGAAAAGGCAATCCAGTAAGGGAATTAGACTTAAGAGAGGATACCAAGTTCTTTGATCACTAGGAGTGAGGGCTGTGATTTAAAGAAAAAAGTTTTTTCCTTCTGTTATTATAGATTCCTCCACAAAGTAAAAATCTCATGAGTGCATATAAAAAAATCCCAGAAAAAACTCTGTTGGAAAAGCACTGCTTGTTCTCAAGCTTTGTTTCTCAAGGATCATGGGTGTGTGAGTCACAGCCCAGCCAGCACATGGGAAGGTCCCTCAACCTCACAGTCCTTCCGGAGACACCAGCAGACCTTCAGGCAAAGAGGCGAGACTGGTGAGGCAGGCAGCATGGAAAGCCCACCAAAAGCAGACTCCTGCCAATACACTGGGTGCTTGCAGTAAACATCGCGGGGTAACATGCCCTCTTTTGATGATAATGTGCCTTCAGAGGCAACCTCAAAGGGCAAATGTTTTTGTTCCCTTTTCAGATCATGGAATTTTTGTCCTGGAAGAAACCCTAGAGTTTCTCTGGTCCAACCCTGTCACTGCAAGTGAAGAAGCTGAGGTGCAGAGACATTCAGTGACTCATATGGTCACTCGGCTCCCAGGAGAGGAGGTGGCGACTAGGATTCCTAGCTCCAAATGCCTGTCCAATTCTACTCCACATACTAAGTGCTCTCTGCCTCTTCCTCACTCACCCCAAACGCAGGTGGCTCTGCCCAAATCCTCGACATGGACTTCCTCTTGTCCTGTCATCGGTGAAGATGGCTGAATTCTACTGGCCTCCATTAAAAGTGGCTTTTCATTCGATCATGTGAATTATCTCCCTCTCTCTCTTAGTCTCCTCTTTTCCTATGAATCCCCCACTCCCACCCCATCATGATAGGACAAGTATCAGGAATTACATTTCATAAAAGAGTTCCTAAGGAGTAGATCCTCCTCAAAATTTCCATATAAGTTAACTTACAAATACTAAACTGTGCTTTTACTTTAATGGGGAACATGAAATGGTTTTAGAAAATTCTGAAGCACTAGTTAGTGACTTAATTAACAACAAATGATTTCATTTATAAGCATTGTATTCTCTACTCCCTAACCTTTAAGAATGCCATCAGTGATGGCCATTCATTCTACAGAAATACCCTTAGAGGAAAGAAATGTTTAAGGAATGCTTGAGTAAAATAAACAAATGTACGGGTAATCTTTATTGAACACATTAACTTCATTGAATAGTTATTTCTTCTTCAGAGTATCGTTAAATAAAAAATTAGACATTTTCTTTTTAGTTTAACCAAATGTTTATAAAATCTCACCTCTAATTCCTCAGCCTGTTCTGTGTTATCTTCTTCTGAGCCACTGGTTTTAGGTAAATAAGTCATTTTTAATCTCAGATAACCTTTAACTCTTGATTTGTGACTGCAGAAAAGAAAATAATAATTCACAAAACTTGAACACTAGGAAGAAAAGCACTTATTTAATAAGACTGTATAGAACACCAACTAGCTACGACAGGAGATTCAAGGACAAATACCAGTGTGGAACATATTTAGGAAAAGATGGTGGAGAAAAAGGCACATCCATACAAAGACAATTGTTATGAGATAAATAAGGAACTAAGGGAGTTTAGGTGAAACATCAGAGAGAACTTGAAAGAGAAGCTAGCATTTGAGTCAGGGCTAGAAGATAGGGGAGGATTCTGACCTGTGGCAGTGAAGGGAAAGGCATATGAGTGGAGAAAAGAGTGAAAACAAGGAAACAGATGGGAAATCTGGAGTGTGGTTAAGGCAATGCCAGGGGTTGAGTCTGGCTGAATTACAGGATACGTGAAGGAGGTGGGAATGGTCCAGCTGATGATGTCCATGTTCTCTTAACAGGAAAACCTTGAGATTTTATTTTGCACAGAATTTGGCGGATAGGGAAAGGCATCCTCAGAGAGTGTTTTCAGGATAATAATGTAGCCATGTTGTATAAGTTGACAGAAGGGTGGAAAACAAGGCCGGATAACTGAAACCCAGTGTCTTTCTTAGGACAGCTCTTTGAATGTACCATACATTAATTTACCTAACTTAATTTCATACTGGGTCTTGAATTATCTCTTTGAATAATGAGTTGTCTAAGCTAAGGGTTGCTCTCTGGTGTATTAACATTTAAATTTTAAAAAGACCTGTTTTTCTTAAGCTTCTAATTTAACACCTAACTCCTGTCTACTGCCCTATCAATTCTAGAATCCTGCTTACTTAAATCCTTGCTTGTCCTAGCTTTCTATAGAGATTTTTTGGGTGATTTTTATAGATTTCAGTTATGTAACAAGATATCCTTTGTCTTTCTAGACAAAAGAGTCCTAATCTTTTACCCTGCCTTCAAGAGATCATCCCCCCACCCGACCTCACCCACAATGCCTTCCTTAATCTTTTTAGTTGTTCTTCTCTACACGGTTATCGTGGATTTGGAAAATGTACCTTTCCTGAATGGTCAATAAAGTCTCTGGATGTTTATTTCCCAGGCCTCTAATGTGACTCATGTCCCCATAGTTAAGGGGGTGTGAACACTTCAACTCGCTGTTATGAAAGATGGGTACAGAAAACTTACTCAGATAATATTTTATAGAAGAGTTTCTCCTCAATGATACATTTTATTATGTCTTTCCAGATAGATAATAAGCCTGTGGGTTTGGACTTAGTGGTGCACACACACACACACACACACACACACAAACAACAACTAAGAATGCAATATAGTTTCTATTTGAATAAAGCTCTTCCCGAACTGTCACTTTTTTTTGAAGATAAAGATACCAGAAAGCATTTAGCAAAGTGAAAAGCAGGTTACTAGAGCAACCAAGTAAGAGGAGAAATATTGATTCTTGGCATACAGATGTCACAATTAGTCCAAAACTAAAGGATGAAACAAGACTTATATTGCAACATTTCTATGGAAATTATATATCTATGACTTCTTTTATAGGCTGTAAATAGGAACTGTCAGAGTAGTCTCTTTTACTTTGTTTTAATAATTTATACTACAATGAATACTCCAATTTTTTTAATCAA
Organism: Catagonus wagneri; assembly: GCA_004024745.2. Lineage (NCBI taxonomy): Eukaryota > Metazoa > Chordata > Mammalia > Artiodactyla > Tayassuidae > Catagonus > Catagonus wagneri. The sequence continues at coordinate 19,107,864 of PVHT020001751.1, forward strand.
AAATTTTACTAAGTTCCCATACTATATTTTTCAACCAAATTTTTTTTTTTGGCTTTTGTCTTTTTAGGGCTGCACCCATGGCATATGGAAGCTCCCAGGCTATGGGTCAAATCAGAGCTACAGCTGAATCAGAGCTGGAGGTGCCAGCCTACACCACAGCGATAGCAACAAAGCATCTGAGCTGCTTCTGCAACCTATACCACAGCTCATGGCAATGCTGGATCCTTAACCTACTGTGCGAGGTCAGGAGTTGAACCTACATCCTCATGGATACTAGTCAGATTCATTTTTGCTAAGCCGCGGTGGGAACTCTGAATTTTCCAGTTTTAAAAACAAGGCACAAATGAACCTTTCCACAGAAAAGAAAATCATGGACATGGAGAACAGATTTGTAGTTGCTAAGGGGGCGGGGGGGAGGGGGAGTGGGATGGACTGGGAATTTGGGGTTAACAGATGCAAACTATTGCCTTTGGAATGGATAAGCAATGAGATCCTGCTGTATAGTCACTTATGGTGGAGCATGATAAAGTAAGAAAAAAGAATGTATATATGTATGTGTGACTGGGTCACCTTGCTGTCAGTAGGAAATTGACAGAACACTGTAAACCAGCTATAAATGGAAAAAAATCATTAAAAACAAACAAAACAACAAAAAACAAGACAAACACCACTGTTTTCACAGATGCCCTTCCTCTGCTTTACTCTGACCTTCTTGGCAGTAAATCCACACATATCTTAACTAAATTTTACTCGATTATGTGACACAAAAGTGACAGCTTAAACTTTAAAATTTTGACAAAAATCAAGTGATTCAGTTTAGGAAAATGGAATTATGAACATGCTATTTAAGTTTTAAATTCCAGTCTTTGCTGATGTTTCTTTTGCTAAATATTTGAGTTTTCTGAAATATCCTTTTTTAACAAAAGTATGCAAAATGTAGCTAGGTTTCCCTGAAAACGGTTTTGCAAATATTAAGTTGGGTTTTTTTAGATGAATTGATATTTGTGATATTTTTTAAAGCAAAGTATGACGAAATTACATATACCATAAGATATAAAATAAACTAATGATAGATTTCTTCCTTCTAGTCTGATAAATACTAGGGAGACAAGTCTTTCCAAAAGGGGTATGGTCACTTTCTATATTTTCAGAATTTTTGTACTGTGCGTATATTACTTTCTGATCAGAAAAGTAATGAAGCTTTTTAAAGGTATTTATTTACAAAGACTTTAACTTTGAATTTCCAAAGAGGTTACTGTAAGGTATAATGAGATTTTTAAAAAACTTAATATGTTATTATTTTATATTTACTGACCTTCTTGGATGAAGAACAAAATCCTTAAATGTATATGGTCTCTCCATTCTTGGATTTTCTGTCTAAAATAAAACAGTGGGTTTTCAAAATACATCTATAACAGCGAAATATATATTCTTTTCAAGAATATTCATGAACTATTACCTGAGACATAATGGAAGTTAGAAGTGAGAAAAAAGTATCTTTAGCTTATTAAATGATAACAATTGGTAACTTGACATCACTTTCACTTTTTTGCCCTGTAGGAATTGCTACTGGCATCACAACTCGTGATAAAACTAGCTAAGCAGGTGTGTTGTGGAACCAAAAGGAGGATAAAAGTGGAAAAACACGAGAGAGCAGTTAGTATGTTTGCACTCCAAAGGAATATGGAATATGTACAATGTCAGCAGTTTGGCGTGGTTAGACCATAGAGATCATTCCGAAAGGTCAAAAAAACTAAACAGCTTGGAAGATAAGACTGGATTAAATATAGTCTTAAAAGCCTGCAATGTCTCAAGACTGCGGAGAGACAACAGATCTCTGAAAAGACTGATAAAGAAGTATTGCTTCTCTTTCCTACCAGGTTCAGTGGCCCTTGTTTTTTTATTATTCTTTACTTCTCTGTTGCATTTTGCACTGTTAACTACCCTATTCAGTCTTGAAACTCTTAAATTCTCACGACACCATTTTACTTAGTTCTTTTCTGGTTTCTCCTTGTCTGTCTCTCTCTCCTTTGACAGATCCACACTGACTAACATCCACTTTTCAGCGCTCTCATCCGCCTCATTTGGACAGCCCAACCTTCTCAGAGATTCTCTAGTTACTCAACAGTGATAACTCTCAATCCTTCCAGACCCTTTTCCTACACAATTTATTTTTGTATCTCTGTCAGTTACCTGCTTTAAGATTTTATTTTTTTCCTGTTTTCCACTGAAATGCAGTATGTCCAAAAATAAATTTACCGTATCTCAAAAAAAAAAAAAAACCTGCTTCCTATCCTTTCTACTTGAGACTCTATCTCCCAAGTTCAGCTTGTATTAAAAATAATACATTTTGGACGAGGTTTTTGACATGGAGCTCCAGTAAAGATACTTTTGCCTTGTTTTCAACTGGAGCTCCATGTCAAAAACCTCGTCCAATAATGTTTTATTATGAAATGTTTCCTGAATCTGTTTTCTTCTGTTGCTATATGCTTGGTCCAGATTCAGTTTCATGTCCACATTGTTGTTAATGATTTTAGCTTCCTTCTGCTGAGACTAAGCTCTCCCTATTTTAGTTATTCAGTGGAATCTTTCCAAACTGATCTTCCTCAATGTTTTCATGATGTCAGCCAACTTCAATGGCTCTCTACTTCTTACTGGGGCTCATGTAAGGGACTCTTGAAAATAAAATTAAAATGGAAAATTGAGATGAGTTTTCAGAAAATAATATGCTCAAGAAATAATAGCAGTATACACTTTACAGCTCAAATACTGACATTTACTATATTGTATATCCAAAAGTATTTATTAAAATAAAAAGAATAAGCATAAAAAGTAAAATTATGGATCTCTCTACCAACCGGTAATGGATAAAGAGGAACATCCACTTGACCTAGGAAATCATCTCTTGTCTACAAAAGAAAGAAGAAAAAATATTAATAAAAAGCTTAATCTTTTTGGAAAACATTGATGAGCTACAGTCATCATTCATAAAATCTGTAATTTCTTTTTTGTTAATTAATCCTATGAAATATCAAAGAAAAATCAATGGAAAATAAAAGGTAATATGGTACAATTTCTGGTTACGGTCCAATAGAGTATATTAGATTGATCACTCTGGGGATAAAAATTATGTACTTTGAAAAATATATTAAAACAACTATTTGAAAGCACCACAGATTGACCAAAAGCAAGCAAAACCTGGAGAAGAATCAATCCTTGAAAGAATAAACTGCACTGGGTAGGACTCCTATTTATACAGCTTTCACCTGGAAGTACTAAAAAATAGAATATGTGAGGAGTTCCCATCATGCCTCAGCGGAAACGAATCTAACTAGTCTTCATGAGGATGTAGGTTCAATTCCTGGCCTTGCTCAGTGGGTTAAGGATCCGGTGTTGCCGTGAGCTGTGGCATAGGTTGCAGACATGGCTAGGATCTGATGTTGCTGTGGCTGTGGTAGGCTACAGATTTGATTCGATGATTCAACCCCTAGCCTGGGAACCTCCATATGCCGCAGGTACAGCCCTAAAAAGACAAAAAAAAAAAAAAATAGCATATGTGATTTGATCAGTGTATGGACTTACCATATGATTGAAGATGACTAGAGAAAAATTCTGTGAACCTGAAGATATACTAACGGAATTTATATAATATGAAAAGTAAAGAGGATCTATGGTAAAATATCAAGCAGTGTAATATATGCTAATTCATATATTACTTATTTAATATACACTATGTAATATTGTCTATATAATCAATATATAATGCATTAATATAATTATGTTATAATTAATTATATAATATTAATATATAAGTATTAATATATACGATTAATATTATAATGATAATTGATATATTATTATATATTACTAATGTGAAATTCCATTTATATATTTTGATGGACACTTAGATTGTTTCTGAAGCTTGGCTACTGTAAATAATGTTGCAATGAACATGAGGGTGCATATATCTTTCTGAGTTAGTGTTTTTGTTTCTTCAGATAAATACTCCAAAGTGGAATTGCTGGATAATATGGTAGTTCGATTTTTAACTTTCTGAGAAGACTCTGTATTGTTTTCATAGTGGCACACCAATTTACATTAGTACCAACAGTGTACAAGGGTTCCTTTTCTCTCCATCCTTGTCAACACTTGTTATTGTCTTTTTGAAAATAGCCATTCTGGCAAGTGTGAGATGATTATCTCATTGTGCTTCTGATTTTTATTTCCCTGATGATTAGCCTTTTCTTTTTTCTTTTCTTGGCTGCACCCATGGCATGTGGAAGCTCCTAGGCCAGGGATTAAATCCATGCCACAGTAGTGCCAATGCTGGATCCTTAACCCACTGAGCCACCAGGGAACTCCATAAACAACTTTTTACGCACCTGTTGGCCGTCTGTATGTGTTCTTTGGAAAAAATGTCTATATCCTCTGTCCACTTTTAAAATTGGGTTGTTTGGGCTTTTTTGCTATTGAGTTGTGTAAAAAAACAGGAATAATATTAACTAATCTACAGACCTTACTTAAATTTTACCAACTGTCCCACTAATTTTTGTCCAGGGTTCAATTTAGCATCATATATTGAATTTAATTGTCATGTCTCCTTAGTTTTTTGAATCCAGAAAGTATCTCAGTCCTTATATCTTCTGTAATCTTGACATTTTAAAAGAGTATATAGGATATTCCTCAATTTGGGTTTGTGTATTCTTTCTTTCTTTCTCCTTTCCTTCTCTCTCCCTTCCTTCCTTTCCTTCCTTCCTCCCTTTCTTTTTCTTTCTTTCCTTCCTTCCTTCCTTCCGTCCTTCTTTCTTTTTCACTTTTTAGGGCCATACCTGTGGTATCTGCAAGTTCCCAGAACAGGGGTCAAATTCGAGCTGCAGCTGTTGGCCACAGCTACAGCCACAGCAACACCAGATCTGAGCTGTGTCTGTAACCTACACCACAGCTCATGGCAATGCTGGATCCCTAACCCACTGAGCAAGGCCAGGGACTGAACCCACATCCTCATGCATACCAGTCAGGTTTGCACCCACTAAACCACAACGGGAACTTCTCATATCGTTACTTCATGACTGAATTTGGGTCATGCATTTTTTTTTTTTGCAATAAGACTATAAAAGTGATTTTGGTGCTCTTCTCAGTGCATCATGGCAATAGGCAATAAATGCTAGAATCTTATGCATTATAGATAGTTAAGGGCCATTCAATATTTGAGAAAGTTTATAATTTAAAAAATTGAGAACTTACCAAGAAAACAAGCAGCAATAAAGGAGTCAGATGAATAAGAAACAAGTCAGACTACAGAAGAAACACTTGAGAAGAACTATAATTAATATTCTCGGAGATAAGGGATAAATACCTGTCAAACAGAATAGGAGTTATAAAAAAGAAGCAACTAGAGAACAAGAAAGACCTCTTGGAAATTAAAAATTGAAATAAAAAGTTAAGATAGAGTTAGCAAATAGAGTTAAAGAAATTTCTCAGAAGGTAGAACTATAAGACAAAAGAAAAGACCCAGAGCAAGGCACAGCAATTCGAAGAGCTTTGAGAGACACAAAACGAATCAAACACAAAGTGAAAGATAAGAGAATAATGCTTTCAAAATTAAAAGAGAAAAAATATATCCATAGAATTCTATACCCAGCCAAAATGTCTTCGTCAGTAATGAAGTCAGAAAAAGACATTTTCAGACACTAGGGTTCTTATAAAGTAATGGAGGATATATCTGACCAAAATGAAGGAGTACAACATCCTAAGGGAAGATGCAGGGGATGCAAAACAGGAGAGAAGAAAGAAAGACCCCCAGAATGATGGGGAAGGAAACTCACAGAACAATAGCAGTGTAAGACCCGCAGAACAACCACTGCATCCTGGAGCAGGAAGATGGAGAGTCATAAGAGGGATGCTTCCAGAGGAACAGGAATAATCATATAAACCTAATAGGGTTTTGTGAGAATTAAATGAGATTTTATATATATACATAAAATACTCTGCACACATATATATCTTATATATATATATACCTTATATATAGATATATATCTATATCTGGACAAGTTAGCTTTAATTATACACTCAGGCTGTGCTGTGCTATAGGTTTCTTTATTCTTGTTTTTATGGAAAGTAGATGCTATACTCCATAAATGTGATCTTCAAGAAGCTATAAATAGCAAAGTAAAAAGAAAACCCCAAAATACAGCAAAATCTCAATCAAGATGACTGAGGTATAAAATATTTTGGTTCACTGATTATTTAATTAAATTAGGTTTAGGTTTAACCAGACAAAGAGACAAAACACTTTTGGTGGGTTTAGTCTTAATGAGGAGCCTTGCCCTCAGTAACATGAATTTAGTGAATACCATCTGTTTGATGATTCATGATCTTCAGGGCTTCATAAACATGGCTGTGATCAACTATTACTAGAGTGACACAAGTAGAGAACAGGGCTTCTTAACTTGGGCACTACTGACAATATAAGCCAGAGAATTTTTTTGTTGCAGGGGCTGTCCCTTGCTCTGAAGGAGGTTTGGCAGCATCCTGGGCCTCTACCCATTAGATGCCAATAGCACTCCACCAGTTGTGACAACCAGAAACGTTTCCTGGCATTGTCAAATATCTCCCAGGTGGCAAACCCCTGATTGAGAACCACTGTGAAAGATTTAAAGCACAATGTTTCAACCAATGAGTAAAAGACACCCCGCTTTTTAAAATAACAGCTTTACTGAGATATAATTCACATACTATACAATTCACCTACTTAAAGTGTACCATCGATTTTAGAACATTTCCATCACCCCTAAAAGAAAATGCACGTCTATCATCAGTCACTCCCTATGTCCTCTCTCTCTCCTTAGCCCTAGGCAACCACCAGTCTACTTTATGTCTCTACTGTTTTACTTATTCTGGACATTTCACATAAATGAAGTCATACAATATGTAGTCCTTTATGATTGGCTCCTTTCACTTATAAGAAATGTTTTCAAGTTTCATTCATGTTGTAGCAAGTATCAGTACTTTCTTTTTTATCACTGAATATTGTATTGTATGGATACACCATACTACTTATCCATTTATCAGCTGAATGACATTTGGGTTGTTCCCGTTTTTGGCAATTATAAATAAGGTTGCTATAAACATTTGCATACAAGTTTCTGTACTTACTACATGTTCTCATTTTTCTTGGGTGTATACTTAAGAATAGAATTACTGAGCAATGTGGTAACTCTACTCAATCTTTTGAGGGACTGCCAGACTTTCCAAAGTGGCTGCACCGCTTTACCACCAGTGCTGTATGAGGCTTTCAATTTCACTATATCCTGTCAACACTTATTATTACCCATCTTTCTGATACAGCCCTCTGAGTGGGTGTGAAATGATATCATGTTTGTTTGCATGGCCCGCAATGCTGAGCATCTTTTCATGTGTTTGTTGTGCTCCTTATTTCTTAAAACCTCTTGACTTATACATCTTTTCTAGACATTTGGTTTCCATCACAGAGGTAACACCTGGTCACTGTGGAATAAGAAGAAAACACCTTATGCCATATTCCTTTTTATTGACTGTACTGTGTGAACAAAAGCACAGAGCAAAAATTCCACATAATGAAACTTTCCCTGTCTCAAGTAATTCTGGTATATAAGAATACACTTTAAAAAGTTCTTGCAACACATCTTCCTTCTCTGAAAGAAGTGGTCTAAAATGAGTTTCTTAACTTCTATTTAAAATGAAATGATCCCAAAAAACTATATTATTAGAAGAATGAACAAAGTTTCCAAACTAAAAATCAATATGCATGGTCTGAGGCAAAGGAGAATACAAAACTGGGAACTATCCTGGAAAGTCTGGGACATATGGTTACTATAAATACAGGACAATTAGAGGTTCTTTTTTCCATTTACAAAGAAAAAGTAGTAGTTTAAAATTTATTTCTATGAAGGCCAGTCAGTCTGTGATGTTCATTAATGTTTCACTGGCCAACCAATTGTTCCAAACTCTGAATATCAAGCATTTCTCTGCAAGAGTTATTTCCTATATTTGAACTGCATACGGTTTACTTCATAAAGCAAATCTGCATTTGGTAAAATATAAGTAATTTCAGAATGCCTGAAAATCTGAGAAAGAATTTACAACAGGAGGTGATTTTTAAACAGGACCCCTTAAGGCACAGTTTAGTCAGTAAATAATGCTTTTTCTAATACTCTAAGATACGAATTTCATTTTCTTAAAACAATTTTTAGAATCTGAAAAGAGAACAATCCGAATTGCTGTTTTTGCAAAACTTCCATTAGAACTATACCAGCTCTAAGTTTAAGAGGAAAAACAGTTACTAACTTTGATAAGGCTTCCTAGTGGCTGAATGTTCAGCTTTAAGAGAACCCAATGTTACAAAAAAAAAATGCAGAATTTTAAAAACAGGTATGTTAAAGTGTCATAGTTTTGAAGAGTACTCCAGTTTAAAAAGAGTTTCCTCTAAATCTGAGTTACAAATAACTTCCCAGGGTAAACCTACTGCATAAGCAAAATACTAAAGGAAGAATTACTTCCTCATAACCAGAGCCAAACAATGGAGCCAAAGTTTTCTACTGTAATATACAACTTTTAGTTTCCATCATGCTTTTTAATTAGTAAAAATTAACTTTATACCTGGACATTAAATATACCATAGTTTCAGTTTTCAAAGTTAGCTATCAGCACTTTTTAAATCAAGATCATTTTTAAGGTAATTTAAAAAAACAATAGTAGCACATACACAGGGAACAAAATTAGAAGAAAAAAGGTCCCTAGCCTCCAATATCTAACTCTATGCTCTGTGACTTCCAAGAGGTGGTAGCTGTCATTTGTGTGTGTGTGTGTGTTTGGTGTGTTCAGGTCTAAAATCATTCTTTTACACACCCTTATGCATCTTGCCTTTTTTCTCTTCAACAATATCTCCAGGATGTTGTCCAACGTCAGTCCACATAGAAATGCTTTACGGCTTTAATGGTTTTATAGTATACCATGGATTGGAATACTGAAATTTATTTAATTAGTTCTCTACTGAGAAATATTTAGTTTGTTTCTAATCTTTTACACATTACAAGCAATGCCTCAATGAATTAACTTGTATTTATCATTTTCCATATATATCCAAGATAATTTTTTATTTTGTGTAATAACAAAGACTACACTAAACTAATCTGAACTAATGGAAGCAGATCTCAATGACTGACTGAACGTTACAGAGGAAACAGTGTCCTGAATAAACTGAAAAGCAAATATAAGTTTTCAAAGATCAGTTCAAGATAAAAGATTCAAGATCAGGAAGAACTACCATATCATTCTGCAATCCACTCCTGGGAATATATCTGGACAAAACCATGATATGAAAAGATACATGCACTCTAATTTCACAGTGACACTATTTACAACAGCCTAGATACGGAAATAACCTAAATGTCCATCAATAGATGAATGGATAAAAATGATATACAATGGAATATTACTCAGCCATAAACAATAATGGAATAATGCCATTTGCAGCAACATGGAAGAATCTAGAGATTACCATACTAAATGAAGAAATCCAGACAGAGAAAAACAAATATCATATGATACCACTTATATGTGGAATCTAAAAAAAAAAAAAATACAAGTGAACTTATTTCCAAAGCAGAGATTCACAGACATAGAAAATAAATTTATGGTTACCAAAGGAGAAAGGAGAGGGAGGGATAAAGTAGGAGTTTGGAATTAACGAATATACACTGCTACATGTAAAACAGACAACCAGCAATAACCTATTATACAGCATAGGGAACTAAACTCAATACTTTGTAATAACCTATAAGAGAAAAGAATCTGAAAAAGAATCTCTCTCTCTCTCCCCCATATATATATATCTGAATTGCTGTGCTGTGCACCTGAAACTAACACAACATTGTAAATCAACTATACTTAAATAAAAGAAGTGTGCATTTAAATGAATATTTTACTCAACAACTACTGTCTTCACACAGCTGCATTCAAATTCTTTATGTGCAAATGTCATGATTCTTCTGTAGAGATCACTAATAGTCTAAAAAAATCAGCTGGGGAAAGCAGTAAAAAGGAAACAATAAATCTATAGCTATAAAATATTCAAGCCATTGTTGATTACATTATTTAAATTAAGCCAAGAGACCAAGAAATATTTCAGAGATCATAAAAGAGTAGAGTTAAAAATTCTAAAGCTGAGACACTAGAAGTGAAATTATCTAAAAATCTCTTTGTATAAAGTAGAAATTTAAACTCTCATTCTACTATTTATAAGTTGAGGTTAAACATTTTCTTGATTTGAACATGTTAAAAGTCAATATTTTAACACAGAGGATATTAGCACACGTGAATCTCTGAGAAAAATAAGCAGAACTTTTATGAATAGACCCATTTACAGCATTTTTTAAAAAAGTAAGAAACCATAAATTTCCTGCTTTCAAAATTTTATAAAAATTATTTTTAATGAACATTTCCTCTCAAAATCCAAACTACACAGATTCATACCACATTCTAAATACTATAATTAAAAACAGATTATGAAAATGACTCTAAATTCTATTTAACTATTTTCTAACATGCGCAAATCTTACTAAGTAAAACTGTTTTTTACTTAGCTTTCCACATAGCTTCACCCTTCTTACTTACCTACTGACTCACTCTATACCATGACCCTGCTATTTTAAACATTTTCCTGGAAGTTCAAGATTTATTGATTCAATCTTTCTTAGTATGTTGAGGGGGAAAATGGTGTTAGCTAAACAGTATAATCTGAACTATGCTATAAAATCCCAGTGCTATGGAGACTGGATATCTTTGCTTAAAGCAAACATTCATGCCCTGAACTTGTGATTTGCTCTGCCAGCCAGCCTGTCTGGTAGATTTAAGCCACAAATTGTACTTGTTCTTTGATAATAGCTTCATACTGCTTGAAAATTGGGGTGCATGCATTCTACAGCCTTTAGCATCTCCTACATTTTTATAGGGATTTTTACCTTATAGATAGGACTAGGAAGGGAGTTAAAAGAAACCACTGTTGAAACCAGTTTCAGTTTGAATTCTCCTCCTCTGAATTTCAGATTCTCTGGAAGTCTCTAATTTATAATCACCACAGACTTGTAAAAACTGAAGATATGCCTTGACACGTTCCTCTATCTTTACATGCTTTACAGTTTAGTTTACAGTTGATTGCAAGGATTTTCAAATAGAAACCATTTTTACAGTATGCTACAGAAGAGGAGGAATCTGAAGCAGACAAGGAGTAAGAGGAATCAGGTTGTGTTATATAAAATCTGAAGAGGACTTCATAATTACTTTCAAAATTAAAATTTAATATATCCAACATACCTTTAGGGAGCAGTTTATACTCTATGTCCCTAAACTATAAGAACTAGAGAAGGAGAGAAGAAAGTTTTGCACTTGTTATAACTCCCTCCCTACTCCCCAGAAATGGTGAGGGGCTCATCAACTTTTCCCCATTGTTTCAAATTTGTATTTCTAAATGAAGGAAAATAAGAAGACAAAGTGCATAAAGTTATAATTTAACTAGGAAATACCCACTGCTAGATAACTGATAAAGAGATAAGGTATTCTTTTGAGAGAGAAAACAGACATAGAGATTTGCTCTTCTGAGCTCCAATGAATTCTGATACCACTTTTTTCTTTTGGTCTTTTTAGGGTCACACCCTCAGCATATGGAGTTTGGGATCTGGGCTGCTGCATCTGCGACTGACACCACAGTTCATGGCAAAGACGGATCCTTAACCTACTGAGCAAGGCCAGGGATTGAACTGGTGTACTCATGGATGCTAGTCGAGTTCACTAACCGCTGAGCCACGATGGTTAACCAGTTTGTTAGCCACTGAGCCTCCAATACTACTTTCTTCCTTTCTAGGAATGTCTGCCAAGCTAGGCAGGGAAAGAAAAAGGCAAACTTTTGAAAAGATGGACGCTAATATTCTCTGGAGAACTATATCTGTAGTCTAAATGAGAAACTAATTTAGTAGATGGCTGCCAATGTTGAAAAAGATATAGTGACTTTAATTTTAAGAAATCAAAGAGCTGTGTAACATCTCAGATTTTTTTTTTTTTCTGACTGCCCTATGGCATATGAACTTCCCCAGCCAAGGATCAGCTCCGAGCCACAGCTGAGACCTAAACCTCACCTATGACAACGCCAGATCCTTAATCCACTGTGCCCGTCCAGGTATTAAACCTGCATCCCAGTGCTGCCAAGATGCTGCTGATTCTCATCTCAGATATTTAATTTAAAAACAAGTTAAGTTTGAGAAGGTGAATTAAATTCATAACATAAAAATAGACAAATGAGGGAGTTCCCGTTGTGGCGCAGTGGAAACAAATATGACTAGTATTCATGAGGAAGCCGGTTCGAGCCCTGGCCTTGCTCAGTGGGTTAAGGATTTGGCCTTGCAGTGAGCTGTGGTCGTAAGCACTGCTTGGATCCTGCATGGATGTGGTATAGGCTGACAGCTGCAGCTCTGATTTGCCCCCTAGCCTAGGAACCTCCATATGCCACGGGTGTGGCCCTAAAAAGCAAAAAGGCAAAAAAAAAAAAAAAAAAAAAAGAACAAGTGAAATTGAAAGCTGTGGCAGTTAGCTGAGAAAGCAGCCTAGATGCTTTTGCTACCAAACTTGTCTGGAGATTCAAGAGCTTCAGGTTGAGTTGGTCCAATCAACTGGTACTCAAACTTCACCATGCGTCAGAACTACCTGGGGGACTTTTTAAAGAAAGATCACTGCTCTCCCCCGTCAGGTGATACTCAGGCAGCTGTTTCAGTAGTCACATCTTGAGAAACCACACCTCTATTCAATTTCTGGTGAACAGCAGGAAGAGTAAACAATGACTGACAACAGCTGAAGATGCAAGGACAGGCCATTTAAATTTATTTTTATCCTGCCTCCTCCCAAATTGTTGTGGTAATTTTAAAATAACATACAATGTAAATAGCACTTAAAGATAACACAGAATAGAATTATACAAAAGAAGCACAAAGAGTCAGGGATCTATGTATTTGCATTTCTTTCCTGCTTAGAATGTACAAATAAAACATATTTATTTTCTAATTATGGCAATCCTTTTTCAAAACTTACACTTGCTATTACATAAGCATCATTTCCCAAGTGTGTTCTGAGCAATAATGGATTACTGGATACTAAAGGAGCAGTTCAAAGGTGGACACATAATTGGGAAACATTTGGTTAAACAAAGTTCAAAAGTTTACTTCCCATAAAACTTTAGGAACTTTACTGGTGTGCATTGTGACATTCTAAGAAATACAGCATGGGGCATAATACAAACTCATCAATCAATGGGATGGGTTTCATATGACATTATCTTACAACCCAGTGAGGAACACATTTTAAAAAGGTTGGTCCAGAGGAAAAACTATAAATTCCTTAGGATGGGATGTCAGATCTTCTACTTCCTTTTTTTTTTCTCAGTCTACCTTGCAGCCTTATCTATTAATACAAGCCTCTCCAATGCAGTTTTACACCTGTACTGAATAAGTCCTGTATTTTGTTCTCTCAAAGTCCCTTCCTGGAAAATTTCTTTCTCTCTCTGCGTGTATATATCCTACCCACTTATGAGGCCCAGTTCAACGGCATTTTAATGGAAATCTTCTTGAGGAGGTTAAATTGCTAATTTCCTCCTCTGTAAACTACTCCACTTTTTATGTTTTCACATCTGTATCGTAGTTCTCTTCTACTCCAACCATACCATAAATTCTGTGAGGTCAACAAGTGTTTGTGCTTGGCTTCTCAAGCCATGCTCTGTACTAAGTGTGGACAATGTTCCTGATGTCATGAAGCATACAGTCCTGCAAGGTTGACAAACATGCACATATAATCAAGGCATGTGTAAAAATTATACAGGAAAAGTACAGAATTCTGTACTATACAGTGCTATGTCCTGGGTGTGTAACAAGAGAGGGATTAAGGAAAATATTTATTCTTTGTTATATACCAATGTGCCTCGCCTTTACAGGTATTTAATACCTAGAGATAAATTCTAAATTACTAAGTTGTTTTAAAGAGGAGTTTTCTTGTGGTGCAGAAGGTTAAGGATCCAGTGTTGTCACTGCAGTGACATGGGCTGTTGCTGTAGCGTGGGTTCCATCCCTGACCTGGGAACTTCCACATGCTACAGGTGTGGCCAAAAATAAAAATAAAAAATAAAATAAAAAATTGAAATGGGCCATACTTACTAGAAAATTATGTCAACTAATTCCCCCTTTGTAAAAAACTATTTAGACCTGAGAAAGTACTCTGTGATGTGGAGGAAACTTACCAAGAAGAACATGGTAATGGTTCTAGCATTATGAAATCACATGAGCAATGTGACAGGAAATGCTACAATATCAAAATAAGCTAGTATCAGATTTCCCTTGCCTGTTCAAGAAATAGGTCTCATCCTTTTCAAGAGGGTGAGTATACTGAACAGCATGGGCTCAATAACAGAAAGGGTTAAATTACCTGTTCAGCTTCCTACAGTCTGACTGCCTTCTTCAACTTCACTTGAACTTAGCTTCCTACTACCAGTGTGATAGTGATAATTTGGTAACGTTAAACTCTAGATTGCTTTACTTATTCTCTGCCCGTGTTTCTCATGGCTTTGCCTATGGTTTATGTTCCTGGGTCATTTACTGAAGTTTTTATGCCAGGGACTGACCTGTGTTTTCTTCCAGTGTGAGAAGTTGTCTTCCTTATGAAGAGGTGATGCAACCTCTTCCCCACAGTGGTCCCCAGCCTGCCTCATCTGTTCCTGACCAGTTCTCCCTCTAGTGACCATAAGTCACTCTCCCATCCTTGGCATATGGAATCCACCACTTGGAATCTGCACAGCTGGTAAACTTTGACAGACAGAACATTAGGCTTGAATCTCTATTACTCAAGTTCCATGAGAGCACGACCTTGGTCTCCGATGGATATTACCCTCAAATTAAAGAAAAACATCCACGAGAGGTGAAATCCACAACTTATGCAGAC
>PVHT020001751.1:19123878-19137338 GCA_004024745.2 Catagonus wagneri
ATTACCAACATTTATAGCAACATGGATGGACCTAGAAATTATCATGCAAAGTGAAACCAGTCAGACAATTAGACAGCAACACCCAATGCTACCGCTTACATGTGGAAACTAAAAAGACACAATGAACCTTCTTACAGAACAGACAATGACTCACAGACTTTGGAAAACCTTGGTTTTTCAAATAAGACAATCTGGGGGGGGGATGCACTGGGGGTTTGGGATACAAAATCTGTAAAATTGACTTGTGATGATTTATGTACACCCGTAATTAAAATAAAACCCATTAAGAGAGAAAAAAATAAAAAAAAATAAAATAAAAAAAAAGTAAAAAAAAGAAGTCATTATTTAGCTCAATGAGGAGTTAATTGCTCCAGATTTCAATGTAATCAACTTTAAAGGTAACCGAATCTGAAATTTATAAACCACTGAACTTCATACTAAACATTTTTCTTCAGTGTATTAAACAGCAGCTAGTACCAGTGAGTCTGGAGAACACTTGACAATTCAGAATTTATCAATGTTTTCAGTGTACAAACTGCACACTCCCTTGATTCACAGGCAAATGGCCTTGAAGCTACAATCATTTCATCTCCTAAATCCTTACTTTCAAATCATTACATATATGTTACCTGTCTTCCTTGCTAAGACTGGCCTATCAAAAGTTGGGATGATGTCTTCTATTCTTTTGTATTTCACGACAAAAGACATTTAAAAAGCAAAATCTGCTTTTTTGTTGGAGTTTCAATAGTATTTTCCCTTATTATCAACAAACAGTATTAAGCACAAACAATGCATAGTGACTGGCAGATACTTTCAAAAATTTATTGTCAGCAAAATGAGCACATTTGGACAAGACCTAAGTGGATTGGCCAAATAATACCTCTCAACAACCAACAAAATAATTCATTATCAAATGACTCCCAAAGAGGTTTTTCCTCTTCATTTTCTTCTTTTTTTGTAAACCTTGGTATAAGACTACTTATATAATGGTACAAAGAAATGTTTTCTCTAACAATTTTTACTTTTTGAAATGAAAAATCTGAAGGTTTTTTTTTAATTCAGAAGTAGAAATTGATTACTCTTATAATTGAATTACCTAATTATCTGATCAAATGTAACTTTAGCTGATCCACAATTAGTTTTTAATGTTTCTCCCAGAGTTGAAAGCTCATATAATGTTTTTTGAAGAATATAATGTACCAATGAAAAGAGGGGATGGGGATGTGCATTACTGTTATTTAAGAACATAAGAAACTAATTTTTTCTTGCTTAAACAGCAAGACAGGTACCGATGGAGAAAAATAAGGCCTTTGGGATGTGGTTCCACATTCATACCCACATCAGCTACCAAACACCAAACATACCTGTAGGGGCCTTCCTCAATACACTGGAGCACTGTCAAAGTTAATAGGGGTATCAACAGCTTGTAGCTCAAAATGCAAAGTTCTGGAGGAACAATGTGCAAGAGAACTTTCTGCAATAAGAGAAAAATTCTAACCCTGTGCTGTCCAATGCAGTGGCCACTAATCACATGTGGGCACTGAGCACATGAAATGTGTCCAGGACAAATGAGGTTCAGAATTTTAAATCTGATTCATTTAAATTAATTTAAATTTTCCTAGCCACACATAGTTACTATACCGGACAGTGAAAATTCTAGAAGTTTTTAAGTAAAACAGTACTTTCTGGTTTTATGATTGATTGTAGTTCTTGCTCTGGGATTCATATGTGTCCCCAGAGCTGACTGATTCCTCTACCACACTGTATTTGGAATTAGGACTATTTTTTTTTTTAAAGGCTGGCTTATCATACATAAGGAAAGGCTGAGTTAAGCTTTTTAAGGATGTTCCTGGGAAAGCATCATTTTCTTTCACCCTAAGAAAAGAAGGGAAAACTGCAGCCCAGTGGGATACAGCAGCACCCCAAAGTGACAATGCCTGAAATACAGTAGCAACAACAGGACTAGATTTGTTCAAGAGTGCATGGGAGCCATGTCTTGCGAACCCCAGACATACTGAAGAGCACTTCATAGCTACCTGGGAGAAGGGTTAGGTCACTGAAACTTGGGCGTAACTGTTATTTTGTCTCCACTATTACCCTCAGTCTGATGAAGCTTGGGAAAACTCGGGTTATACATACAGAATACATAGATCTGACTGGCTTCTATCAGTATAATATATTTCAACAGTTTTCTCATCTGTTTGTTAAAATTTGGAAATTACATTCCAGGATGATATCCAAATTAATTTTAGAAAGTTAAAAAACCCATAAGCATCAAACACACACTTTTTCTTCAATAAAAGGGAAGAATAGCTATAAGATGAACATCAGATGAATGAAACTGAATTGCTTATATGAATCACATAAAATTCAATTTTTATGAATGTCCCAAAGAATGTAACTAGATAAACGTGAAACTGCAACAGCTGAGTTACTTTGCTTTTACCTAACTGATAATTGACAACTAAAATATTTTAATATAAAGATAAATGGGCACACCAGGATATGTCTCCTTTTGTAAAAGTAATCTTTTGTTGAAAACACTTAAAAAGTAGATAACAGGAGATTATCTGATTCCTAAGGATCAAGAAAAAAATAAATTATAATGTGACTTTCACAAAATAAATATTTATTTTAATGTCTTTATAAGCTCATTTAAATGAAAACAATGCTAATAGTAAAAACTGTGATATCTTAAAACAACAATTAACAGGCAATCTGAATAGGTTTATATCAAATACATTAAATCAGTAATTAATCATCTTACAAAACAGAAAGCACCAAATCCAGATGGATTCACTGGTGAATTCTACCAAACATGTGAGAAACAAATTATACCAATTCTTTCAGAAGACAATTATAGCACACCCTTTCAGAAGACAGAAGCAAAGAAATAGTTCCTAACCCATTCTATGATGCTAGCATTACCCTGATACCCAAACTTGATGAAGGCATTACATAGGAAAATAACACATTGATATAGCTAGTGAACACAGATGTAAAACTCTTCATCAAAGTATTAGCAAATTAAATCCAACAATGTATAAAAAGAATTACACACCATAACCAAGTGAGATTTAGCTCAGGCATGCAACATTCAGGCAACATTCAAAACTTAATGTGATCCATCATACCAACAGGCTAAAGAGGAAAAATCACATGATCATATAAATAGATGGAGGAAAACATTTAACAAAAACCAACATCAATTCATGAAAAAATGTTCAGTAAACTAGGAACAAAGGGGAACTTACTCAACTTGATAAGAAACATCTACAAAAAAACTATGCCTAACATCATGTTAACCGGTGAGAAACTAGACACTTTCCCACTAAGATCAGGAACAAGTAAAGGATGTCCCTTTTCATCACTCCTTTTCAACATTATACTGAAGTTCTAATTAATATAATGTGAAAGGAAAAGGAAATAAAAGGTATACTGACTGGGAAAGAATAAATAAAATTGTCTTTGCAGATGACATGATCATCTTTGTAGAAAATATGAAAGAACATCTATAAATGTAATAAAATTCATTAAGTAATTATTTAAAAAGACAAAATAACATAAAATTAAAAAATCCAAGTATAGACTGGGAGAAAATATTTGCCACACACATGTCAAATAAAGGATAAAATATGTAATAAAAAAACAAAGACAATCTGAAAGAAATAACCAAAAAACTCCTGGAACTAATGAGCAATTTCAGCAAGGTCACAGGATACAAAGTTAATATTAGAAAAGTCAACTGCTTTCCTATATACTAGCAACAAACAAGTAGAATTTCAAATAAAAAACACAATACCATTTATAATAGCACCTCCCCAAATGAAATACTTATGAATAAATTTAACAAAATACATACAATATCTACATGAGGAAAACTACAAACTCCAATGAATGAATTCAACAAAGAATTAAATAGATGGAGACATATTCTATGTTCATCAATAGGAAGATTCAATATTGTCAATACCAGTTCTTCTCAGTTTGATTTACAGGTTCAAGGCAATCTCAATCAAAATTCCAGCAAGTTATTTCACAGGTGTTGAAAACTGACTCTAAAGCTTATTATATGGAGACACAAGAGGCCCAGAATAGCCAGCAAAATATTGAAGGACAAGAATGGAGCTGGAGGACTGACACTACCTTGCTGTAAAACTAAAATATTCCACTGTGCTAACAGTGAAAGAATAGACAAACAGAATGGGATTTATTTTTCTTCTTTAAGCATGCCTTTTAATGATGTGCCTATAATAAAATCATTCATTTTAGAAGGGCAAAAAAATTATTTCTGATTAGAGAGACAAAAAATCCTATACTAAGTAAATGGCATGCTCAACCCCAAAGTGAAATTAACATCATAACACAGATGAAGAATTAGAGACAGAAATAAAAGAAGATGAATTCATCTTGAGCTATATCAATACCCAAATGACCTAGATGACTTAGATCCAGGCCAAACGGTTTAGAACTATTGTTACTTTCGTTGAGTGTGGTAATTGCTTTGTACTTTTGTATATTTAAAAAGTCCTTTTCCATTACAGATGCATTCTCAAATATTTATGGATAAAATTATATGATGTATAGGATTTACTTTAAAAATTACAGAAAAAAAGGAGGGGAAAAGTGGATGACCTGATTGATAAAATGTTGGTAACTACTGAAATTGGCAGTTCAATGGGGGCATACATAGGGGGTTAATGCATTATTCTTTCTACTTTCATGTGTGTTCGTAATTTTCCATAGTAAAAATTTTATTTATGAAAAATAATATATAGGAATTACTGTCGTGGCTCAGTGGAAACAAATCTGACTAGCATCCATGAGGACGCAAGTTCGCTTCCTGGGCTTGCTCATTGGGTTAAGGATCTAGCATTGCTGTGAGCTGTGGTGTAGGTAACAGACAAGGCTCAGATCTGGTGTTGCTATGGCTGTGGTGTAGGCCAACAGCTACAGCTCCAATTCAGCCCCTAGCCTGGGAACCTCCATACGCCATGGGTGTGGCCCTAAAAAGACAAAAGAAAGACAAAAAAATTAAAATATATATATATAAATTTATAAATGAGCCACTCCACTGTACAGCAGAAATTAACACATTGTAAAATCACCTATGCTCTAATATAATTAAAAAAAAAACATAAAGTGGATGCACAAAGCATCAAAGAATAACTTAGCTTATGATGATTAAAACAAAAAGCAAATTTTTTTACTTTTAATTTTTTAATTTTTTGTGTTTTTAGGGTTGTACTTGTAGCACACAGAAGTTCCAGGCTAAGGGTCAAATTAGAGCTATAGCCACCAGCCTAAGCCACGGTCACAGCAACGCCAGATCCAAGCCACATCTGTGATCCTACACCACAGCTTATGGCAATGCCACATCCTTAACCCACTGAGAGAGGCCAGGTATTGAACCCATGCCCCCATGGATATCAGCAGGGTTCATTACCACTGAGCCATGATGGGAACTCACAAAAATTTTTTAAAAATTTTAAAATATTTGAAAAAAATACAAATGATTTAGGTAGTTTATAATACTTATTGAAAAAAAGAACATAGGAAACTCATAAAGAGTATTACAGGAGGTAGAAACACATAGTATGTGCTATTTGATCAATAAAATCAATCAGAAAGAAGAAAGTAAGTATACATGTTGGGTCACAAGTCAGAAGAACAGAAAAAGAGTGTGAAAGATAAACTGGTTTTCTAGAAATATGCTTATTTCTGAAATTTGCTTTCACTCAACAATGGCAATAAAAAAGGATCTGATCAGGACTTGATCTGTTCTTCAGAGAGTGAAAATTATTCATCAGACTGTAGTCAATCCAAGTGGAAATTTTCCTTTAGATGACTTTGTTTTTCTTTTTGATGCTATTTTTACTAGAATAACCTTCCCCTAGCAGCTTTATCCTTTAGATTCCCACTACTGCAGGGTGGGATGAAAGACTTATGATCCTAGAGTAAATCATTTTAACTTTTCTGAACTTGGTCTCTCTCCTTTTAATTTTTTCATTAAAAAAATTAATTAAAAAAAATTGGGGGGGTATACCCATGTCATGCAGAAGTTCCTAAGCCAGGGACTGAACCTGTGGCACAGTAGTGACAATGCTGGATACTTAACTCGCTGAGCCACCAGGAAACTCCTTGGCCTCTTATTTCTAATATGGAAACAAACAGTATCTCAGAGAAGTTTTTGAAATGTGGTAGAGAACATGATATGTTGACCGATTCAAACTTTTATAGTTATAGGCTTAAGAGTTTAAAAAAGAATATATCAGGACTTTGTCCAAGTTAAAAAAAAAAAAAAAACACAGCTGAGGTTTTGAGTTCTACTGTGACACTAAGCATCCAATGTATATTTCATTAGGCAATCCTGGTCTCCTCTTCCTTCTTACTTGTACCCAAACACAGTTTTAACAAGTGTACCCTTCTCTTCAGAGTGACAGGCATGCACATTTACATTTACATTTAAATATAATGGCAAGAATGTGAAAGGCAGGGAGATAGATTAAGGAAACCACATATTCTATTACAAAGGATATTTCATGTAGTCTTTCTAAGAGCATCTTTACTTCAGAAATATACACTGTATTTTAGGCAACAGATATGAAAATCAGGCACCTTACTGACTGTCATTAGCTTTTAGTCAGTACTTAAAAATTTGATAAGTATCCCTTTTAAGTCATAGTTTACCTTGATTTAACTCAGTATTAGAATCTACAAAAGAAATCACCTCCATTCCTAGTTTATTTTACCATTAACCACAGTAAACTAGGGCCATCTTTGCAAGTTTCTGCTCTGGAGAAAAAAAAATGACCTCTGAGAAAAGACTTCCAGATGCTGACAGTTAGAAATGTCCCAGCAATGAAGCCTACCATGTGAAAAGCCCCACACAAACACAGCCTCCAGATAACTTCATAGTGATTCACTCTCAAATATGAGCAGACAGCCAAGGTTCACCAGACACCTGGAGGAAAATGCCTACTAACAAAAAAAAAACAAACAACAACAGCAAAGTGACGCACAGAAACCAGAGACAACTTAGTACCTATAACAAAACTAAAAATATAAAAAGCCTTAGGTAAAATATTCTCAGAGAAGTAAGAGATTGCACTTACCAAACAGGAATGAGAACAGGGAATCATCAGAAAACAAGTCACAACTTTAGAAATTAAACTAACTAAAATTGTAAAATTAAAAAGGAAAAACTTGGGGAAATCTTCCAGAAAGTAGAATAAAGAGCCAAAGAAAGAGAAAACAGGAAAGAAAAATAAATGATAAGCTCAATCTATGAGACTGATCAATCTATGAGATTAGCAAACTTTGGCTAATAGGAATTCTAGGAAGCAAGAACAGAAAGAAGGCAGAAAGGAAATCTTCAAAGAAAAAAACACCTGATTTTTAAAATAAGCACGTATGTTATCTTGATAAAAATTTAAATTAGTTACAAATTCTATAGACAACCACATAGCTCAGAGTTTGGATGTGCACCTGCCTGAAGTAGGTATTATTATACTATATATATTTTTTCTTTCTTTTTTTTTTTTACAATGGTAGTTTGGCTTTTTAATTTTTTTCCATTATAGCTGGTTTACAGATTTCTTCTTATATATTATATTATATTGTACTCCGGTTCTTTTCTTTTTTTTTTTAATGGATAATGCTGTCTTCTCATCTAAATTATAAGCTCTTCAAAGCCAGGAATAATATTTGCCACTCACAGCAGGCACATATTCTATTTCTGATAAATACTTGTTAAACTCATTGGCTTTGAAGACGACTTGAGTTTCCATTAAGCTCTGTGACTCTTTAAGAGGGTTCCGTCTTTCAGCCTTGGTACAAAAGGGAAAGGTCATTCTCAGCTAAAACAGTTACTTGAAACTCCGGGAACAACACTGAGAGGCCAGCTCTTACACCAAGTCTGGAATGAAGTCATTTTATTAAACAATGATAAACTTAAAGCTAGTCAAATGGCCTTTATTTAAATACCTTTAAAACTTTTGGCCCATTCAATCTTCTTTTTAGAAAAATTGATCTGAGCCTCTGCCCAGACACATAGTTCTACGGCACCAGCTAGTGGAATATGTAGGCTATGAATCAGACTCCACTGTGGAAACTAATCCTTGAGTCACGATCATAATATTCCACTGGCATCCACCCAGGGACAAGGTATTCATTTAAGAGTGCCACTCTTTCATGCAAAAGATGAAGCATCAAGAAGCTCCCACTCATCATTACAGTCATCCCTTAAATATCCTAGTGTGGTTATCTGTTTGTGCAAGGCTGTCGGGTCCCCCTTATTTACCAGATTCGATTGTCATCTCTACCCGATTCTGAAGGATCCCTTGACTTCAGTAATTAATAAATACTTGTTAAGGGTCTACTTTGAGCTAAGCACTGTTCTAGGTACTGGGGATACAGCAGCAAATAAGACAAAAGCCTCTGACTTAGAGACTTTCACCTTCTAGTAAATTGGAGCCCAGAAAAGATTACCCATTTGCTTAATCCCTTCTCTAGAATTCAGTTAATTATAGAAAATTTACATTTGCCTGCCTGCTTGCCTGCTTATGTATCTCCCTATCTTTAACTTTTTCCTTGCTGTGCTTCCTTTTTCTCATTGCTTACCTGAAATGTTCAATGTCTTATTAGGCTCCCTGAAGTTAGGCTGAGTCATGAGTAGCCATAAAGACCACAAAAACCCAGCTACAAATAAAATTTCTTCAACTGCTCCAATGGAAGAACTGTTCAGAAGATTTCCATATACTGATTTATGCTTGAGAGGGGATATATAGTTTTAAGTAGCACTACAAAGTTATACATTAAGGACTTTTAAACTTTCTCCTTATGGGTCTAAAAAAAGGAAAGACCATAATTAAGCACTGATTCCATGTGGTATTTCATTTCATTACATAAGCCAATGAAAGATTCAAACATTCTTTGTAGTACCCTACCTAGCACTGCTAGAGGGAAGTATATTGGAAAGACTGAAAATGTTCACAAAGAGGAAGACAGAAAAAATTGCTTGAATAAGCTAGAACAGTTCAAAAACTATAATATTTCAATTGTGTATTTTTCATATCTCATGCTGAGAAGGGAAAAAGTTAAAGTAGCCAAAAATTTAAAAAAACAACACAGGGAGTTCCCATCATGGCTCGGCGGAAATGAATCTGACTAGTATCCAGGAGGACGCAGGTGCAATCCCTGGCCTTGCTCAGTGGGTTAAGGACCTGGCGTTGCCTTGAGTTGTGGTGTAGGTCGCAGACGGGGCTAGGATCCAGAGTTGCTGTGGCTGTGATGTAGGCCTGTGGCCACAGCTCTGATTCAAGCCCGAGCCTGGGAACTTCCATATGCCATGGGTGCGGCCCCAAAGGGCAAAAAATAATAAATAAGTAAATAAATAAATAAATAGTAAAAAGCAACACAAACCAGAACTACAGTCATAATGAATTCGAGATTTCTTTAAATAGAACTGCATGCCTTACTGACAAATATTTTTAAGTTCTAAAATGAAACTAAAATGTAATCCCAGAAATTTTAATATTTCAAATTTTGCAAGAGTCATACTAAAGTTCTTCTGTGAGACAGGCAGACAACTTTGCTCTTGAATGTTTGTTGATCCAAATAATCTCTTCTTATTATATGATCTCAATCAATAACTAGTCTAAATGCCCAAGTGGATTTAAAACTCCTTATAAATTATTTTGGCCTTGGCCACATTATACCTATGTTTCTTCCTTATGTAAAAGTGGAAAACGGACTCACTGGATACTTCAACTATGAACTATATTACTGTTCTCATTTATAAATGGTCTTAAGCCTTGCTTCTCAAAGTATGTTTGAGGAATTGGCAGCATTGGTGCAATCTGGGAGCATGTTATAAATATGGAATCTGCAGGTCCCAACCTAGACTTCCTGAGCCAAAATGTACTTCTTCTTCTTCTTCTTCTTTTTTTTTTTTTTTTTTTTGCATTTTAGGGCCACACCTGCAGCATATGGAAGTTGCTAGGTTAAGGGTGGAATCAGAGCTGCAGCTGCCAGTCTATGCCACAGCTATGCTACAGCCACAGCCACGTGGGATCCGAGCCAAGTCTGTGATCTACACCACGGCTCATGGCAACGCCAGATCCTCAACCCACTAAGCAAGTCCAGGGATCGAACCTGCATCCTCATGGATACTAGTCAGGTTAGTAACCGCTGAGCCACAACAGGAACTCCTTAAAATGTGGTTCTAAGAAGATCTCTAGGAGATGTACACACACATGAAAATTTGAGAATCGGTAGTCCAAATGACAGCTTAATAAGCCATTCTGCAACTGCAATCCTTACAGTGTTAGAGGACAACTTAGCAATCAACATTTGAGAGAAACAAGAAAAAAAAGGAAGTAGAAGACAGTATTATTTTAACTATACCATAAAATGTTATAGTTGACTTTTCTAAGCGGTCCTGAATAAAAATTCAGTTAAGAACATTTCTGCACTTAATGAACAACTGCATTTAAAGACATTGTCCATTGTACTACCAATATCCTTGATGTTAACTTTTTGGTAATATTTTTTTCTATTAAGGTAAATCACAAAATGTTTCACAGTGTTATGGTTTTGTAACACATCTAGAAGAAGGCATGGTCCCCACAACCCCACAGATATCCTAGTACCTAACTAGAAACACCATGGAATCTCTTGGTCAAGGTGTTCTTTGTTGCAACCAGCCCACGTATTGGGCTACAAAGTACATAAACATGCTAGCTGCTTGGACTTCCAAGTTTTCAGATGTGTTCTAGTAAAAATTTTTAAAGTTTGGTTAAATCTCAGCGAAGGTAAAAACTGCTTTCCAACAAGTGCTCCCATGTTGAAAGCCTCCCCCCAAATACCTCGCTGAATGGAGACAGACCGGCTCACCTCTTGTTTTGAAAGGCTTTCTTATATCTCTAAACACGGGTCTTATCTGACCACAGTCTTTCCGCCCAGTCTTGGCCAAAACAACTAAACACTTGAGCAAGACTTCAGGTATTTTGTGGATGGATATTCTGACAAGATCACTGGTTGCCCTTCTCAGCGCTCATTCACTCTCGCCAACCGCCCTCCCAACCTCAACACCCAGGGACTCTGCCAAGCCCCTTCTGCCCACACAGGATCCTAGTCCTGGCTTCCAGGCTATCCTGTTCTTTGTCACCCCTCAGGTAAAGTGAGAGTGGGTCCAGAAGGGTTGGGCCTCACAGCAAGTAGCATGTGGTAGGCTCCATATCCTGGAAGAAGCCAGTAACCGAAAGAGAGAGGTGCCTATTCTCCCAGGAGTTTCTAGGAACAAGCCCTAAACCTTGTTTTCTGCATGGAAGTTCTGTTTGTTTTGCCTTATTTTTGGTGGTAGGGAGGGGGAGGAGAAAGAGTAATGTTACTCACGAAGAGTTGTGACCACTCATAGGTGGTCTCATGTTTTCACTCCTAATTTTTTGTTTCCTTCATTTCACATTGCTGAGTCTCCATTTCAGTTTTCATTGTCCATACTCACTTGTTCTGTAGCTCTAGGGTGAAAGAACAGAGAGCTACAGACATTTCCCCTCCCCACCCCTGAGAACAGGCTGTAATATCCTTGGGGACAATCTATCTTATGCAATTATATACACCTCATACCATGTCTTCTGTAGAGTAGGTATTAAATACATATCTTGCCTATACTACTAACTCATGCCTATGACATTGAGCAAACAATCTATGCCTACTGTTTCTTCTTCCTTACCTATTTCACATTTTTTCTTCAACCAGGCTTTTACACTATCCCCTTGAGTCTCCTCTTACTAAAACCACCAACGATCTCCTAGCTGCCACATTCAATGGATACACAAATTCCACAGCATCGTATATGCTCCCCCTCCTTGAACTCTCCCTTCCCGTCTTCCCTGCCTCTTTATCTCCTCTTCCACTGTTTCTCCAAAGTTGACAGTCCCCAGAAATCTGATCTATCACTCCTCCCATCTCACTTTCATGCTTTTTTCAGTTGACGCTTAAAAGTCTTTGACTAGCCTCATAACTCTCAAGCTACAGGTCTAGCTCTCACTTCACTTCAGAGCCCTGATCTAGTATCTCCAACCACCCTACCTGAGAGCAGTACTACCAAGGCAGCTTCTCAGTACAAAAACTTCATGATGTATGACTTCTTCTTTGCCCTCCCAATTTGGTCCTTTCTCCTGAATTCCCTATCTTATTTCAAGATATCACTAATCACCTGGTCACCCGAGTTAAGAGAACTTTCATTCATTTATAATTCATGGTGTCATAAAAAAATTTCATTTAAAAACATACAAGTGAACATGATACACTCTCAAATAAAGACTCCCATTGCCTAACTACTGTCTCTTAGCAGGACACACACTGCTTTCTTTCAGCACAAGGTGTTACCTGTGATGGGAAGCCCACTTCCAGTGTACTGTCATCTCCCACCTCCTGGAACTCCCCATGCTCCAGTCACACTGAACTATCCACAGTGTGTTTCCTTCACATCTCTACTCTTGTATATGCAGCTGCTTCAGCTTAGAACAACGATTCTCAACAGGGGTCAAATCTGCCCCTTGGGACATCTGCCAATGTCTGGAGACATTTTTTGTCACAGCTGGGGAGAGGGTTGCTACCAGAATCTAGTGGGTGGACACCAGGGAAGCTGTTTAATATCCTACAAGGCACAGGAAGCCCCCCACAACAAAGACCATCCGGTTCAAAATGTCAATAGAGTTGAGACAGAGAATCCCTGCCCTAAAGTATCTTCCTTGATTTCTCTGCCTGGTGAACTTCAACTTGCTGATCAAGATGGAGCTCCGCCTCCATCCTGTTACCTCCTCTGTGAAGCCTTGTATACCAACCAGGGCCATTGCTCCAGACAAATACTATTGTACCTTTCTCATTTTCTCCTGTAGGCCTCTATTTTAGCACATCACACATTACGCTGAAGATTTTATTTGTTTATTTACCAGTGTGTCCCTAACCAGAATGGAAGTTCCCCCAAGTAGGGACTGTGATTTATTATCTTTTATTCCCAGAGCCTGAGTCAGCGTCTGGCAAACAGTAGGCACTCAAATATGTACTAGATGAGTAAATTAAAGACACAACTACAGAGAAATACAAAGTATTTCTGAAGCAAAAAGTTCAGCTCCCCGAACCACTCCATTGTGAAACCAATATTTTAGTTCTTCAGTTCTATGAATGTAGATATAAAAGCAGGCACTTCTCACCAAATTTCTAAAACTGGTCATAAACACTGTTGCATCACAGTTTTATTTATTTATTTATTTATTTATTTTTGCCTTTTGTCATTTTATGGCCGCGGGTTTATGGCCGCACCCGCGGCATGTGGAGGTTCCCAGGCTAGGGGTTTAATCGGAGCTGTGGCCACCGGCCTTCGCCGCAGCCACAGCAACGCAGGATCCGAGCCGCGTCTGCAACCTACACCACAGCTCACGGCAACGCCGGAT